>OX421972.1:74867362-75524862 GCA_949128135.1 Parasteatoda lunata | reverse complement strand
TTTTTTTTGACAAAATTATACCAATACAATTCCGCTTTCTGACCAAATTATACCAATACAATTCCGCTTTCTGACCAAATTATACCAATACAATTCCGCTATAAACAGTTTTTGATATGTAGTTAAATAGTATAGGGAGTTACCTGTTTTTAGATTTTTGATAAGCGTCTTTTATTATGCCATCATGCCGTTAAAGGAATTTTTTTAGCGTCATCCGATCTGTTTTCATCAGTTTAAACAGTAATAAAATTTGATTTAAAAAAATCTATGAACTGCATAACGTGGAGTTTTAAATTACTAACCCAAAACCAGAAATCGCATCAATATATTTCTTTAATGAATTGTAGAAAAATTCCTAGAATTCCTAGTTTTAAAAATTATTTAGCGCTATTTCTCCCAATTTGTTGAAGCGAACCTTTATTTTATATTTTTTTGAAAGACTATATCAATTCTGTATGAGCAGTTAAGTGCAAAACAAAGTTAATAAGGTTAATGAAACAAAGCTAATAAAACAAAATAATAAAACAAAGTTAATAACAAAATTAATAATACAAAACAAAGTTAATAATAATCGTAAGAACAAAGTTAATACGAAAACACAAATCCAAAATTTGACCCGAAATCCAAGATGGTGAAAGTAGAGAGACCTCTTAATAAAACATGTTTTAAAAATATTGAATTGTTTTTTACACATCGTTAAATTATTGGTCAAAACCAAATTATAATATTTTGGCCAGTGCTGTAGAATCAGGGGTCCGTTTAGAAGAAATTTGGGTCCGTTAACGGACCCTTCACAAAATATAAACGAACTAATGTTACTTTGCCTATGTTTACTTCACGTTAATATTATATTACTGTTATATTTTGAAAAGGACTTTAAAAATATACATAAAGCAGAGGTCTGTTTAGAAGAAATTTGGGTCCGTTAACGGACCCTTCACAAAATATCTTTTCATAAAAACAGACCCTTCACAAATTTGTTTATCTTCATTATTGTTTTGTTAATTGAATAAACCCTTCCCAGGGCAGAAAACAAGAAAGATCGATGTAAGCAAATTAAGTTTTGTCTTCGGCAGAAGCTTCTTCCTTTATTCGTCCGAAATGAATATTTTGCGTTCAGCAGTATAGGCTAAATACCAAATATTTTTATGTTGCATCTCTAATTCAGTAGCAGCAATTGCTGTTTATTTTTTAAAATTTATTTTTTCTAATTATAATTTTACAGTGTTGAGCATAATCTTGTATGTCTTTACAATTTAGAAAACTCCTTGAAAAAGTTTGTTTGCAATAACGGACCCTATTTGCACAAATTCACAAAAGCGGACCCTGGTTGAAAGAGTCGTGACTTAACGTTTATTTTATACTCACAAATTACGAGTAATTTTTTCTCAATTTTACAAAAACGGACCTTTCGTAAAATGTCTGGACAGACCCTTGAGAATATTTAACAATTGAAGGACATGGAACAATATTATGAAATGTCAAATGTTTTCTAAAGGTGACATTTATGCAATCAGTACTTTCTTTATCTTGTTTCCAAATTGGAACTTAGTTTCTGGATTATTCACTAAATAATAGCACAATATATAGAAATTCGTGTTTGATTTTATAAATATTGTGATGTTTTTCATTGATATCACTCCCAAAAGAGCTCTCTTAAAACTTTTGAAAATGCGCTTATCATTATACTAATCCAAGCCTTTTTAAATAATTTCAGTTAACTCAATTTCAATCATTAATTAAAATAGTTAAAGTTTGTCTGTTAACAAAAAGCTCTAAAGTGTTTACTTAAAGAAAATATCTTTTTATCTCTTAAAACAAAATTATTAATAATTTAAAAAATGAAGGAACTAAAATAAAATGAATGTTAAAAATTAAACCTAATGATCAGAAGTATGTTTTTTCTAGAGGGCGAAGCCCTCTGCTCGCTGCCGCTCACCAACCCGATGATGATTGCTCCTCAATAATTGTTGTTTCTAACAGGTTTTTCTACAAAAATTGAAATTATTAAATTAATTTATGTTCTGAAAAGAATTTTTGCTACTGCTTGTACCACATCCAAATATTTCCCTTATTATTCTATTAGGATCAATTAGTGAACATGAGTAATTTTTCTAAGTAATCATTTCTTAAAATCTATATTATATAAAACGCTAATACGTATGTATCAATAAAACCGATGATATTTCTTTTCTCGCGTTGGCAACAGTTTTCATTTTTAACGAAGTACTTAATACAACTAAATAAGATTCTTTTCACAACACTTAAATATTTACTTTATTTTCTTCATTTATAGAGAGAACAGTCGGCAGAGAATTCTGTTAGGTTAAAAAACATTTTGCTAAAAAAAGAACGAATTCTAAAAGAAATAAAAATAAACAACTTAAAAAATAAAAATGCTGTTGCCAACCATAGAATTTTTTGAAAGTTAACTTAGCAACATTAATCAAAATGGCATAGAAGCACAACTAGATCAAAATTATGATACCTGAGCGCTTGACGTAACAAATCCTTCAATTCTATAAGTGTTGTATCGCCAAATGCCCAAATTAACAATTGTAATTTCAAATTAATATTGAAATGTACAGGTTTAGAATTTTCTACAGTGAAAAGTTTTCGGTATTCAAAAAACTTCAGTATTCAAAAAAGTATACAAAGGCTAGACGTTAAGAACGTATCCAATGAGCGAGCAAAGCGAGCATTGGATTGCGAAGCAATCCGAAATGAACTGCAAAAGCATTTAATATTAAAAATATCTTGTTATATCAAATTTGGTGAGTTCGCATCCGTAATTTGATATCTTTGCTTACCAAACGGTCAGTATGCATCACATCAGCTTCATGCACAAGGAGATGAAGCTGATCGTTAACTTCTAAAGCATTTAACGAATGTTTTTAACTGTTATTTATAATAATATATCAATGCACTTTGTACGAAAAATAATAATGGAAAAACGGTTTATAAATTCCGCATTTATTTAACTATCTTTATCCTGAAACGTAGCGAAAAATTACGTTATAGTAAAAAAACAATTCCCTTTGTTTTTAACTCTTAATTTAGAAAACAATCAAAATCAAAAACGTATTAATAACAGTACAGGTCTTTAAATTAGGCATACAAAAATATTTATAGGAAAACAATGTCTGTATGACTTTTATTAATGTTATGCTGATGACAACCAAAGCAATAAGGTAATCAATGTGGGAAAACTGGATCTTTCTATTTGATTTTCCGGCCAATAAAAATGCACCAGCATTAACGGAAAACAGTGTTAGCCTTTATGTTATTTAAAGAATTTTTTTTATGTACTGAAAGTAAAAATTTCTATAAACCATAACATTAACTATAATTAATAAAGTTTTAATCAAAGTGGTTTGGAATTTACTGTACTTTTGATAGTTTCATTGTAAATAAAAGGACATAGATATTGCTTTTATAACTTTAAAAAGCCTTCCTTTAGAAGTTATTTTTAAGTTCTTGAAAAGAACTTTTATCCTTTCAATTCTTTATTTTATAACATTACTCCCCTTAAATACTTTATTTTTAAGGCTTATATGATAGACTTTTTGGCAACGTATCTCTAATTACCAGAAATGAGTGTTCAAAGTTTCTTTTGATGTTTAAGTCGGATAAGTTTTCCCTTTACTTTTAAGGTTTTTCTGACTCCCATATGGAACATAAAAGTCACGTTTTCTTTTTATTCCTTCACTTATAATTTGTCTATTAATAAAAAGACTTTTTTACGATTTGTCTCAAATATCATGACGAAGACGGCAAAATCATTTATTCCATAAGTTAAACGCTCAATTTAAGCAAATGTATTGATACAATTTTAAACAGACATAAAATAGTTGTTTGTTTATCATTTTTCTTATTATTATAAATGATACACTTAAATTGTGCTGTTATCCTAATGCTAAGAAGTGCTTAATATTCTTTATTTTACGATGAAATAAAACGAGTTTTAAGAACGAATAAGTTTGAAAATAGCGGATTTGCTCAATCACGCCCATTACCAAAGCCGTTATGTCCACAGTTCTCCGAATTTGCGATTTCTTGTACATTGAAGTCAGTAAGATGATGCGTACTCAACCTACAGCTTGGGAAACTTGTATACGGGGAAGCCGGCAGTCAAAACAAACACAAATTGTAACAGAAAATTTTCTACTAAAATTGCTTTGACCTTACCAGCAGCCGAAACAAATGGCACCAATTGTGACAGAAAATTTTAGTGCGCTAACAGAAAAATCAAGTCACCATATTATCGTGCGAAATGACTTCAACCTAAACTGGTAGCCAAAACAAATCGCACCAAATGTGGCAGAAGATTTGAATACACTAACAGAAAAATCGATTCTAAATTAAAGCATATAATAGTGTATGATTGCTTCAACTTTGATAGCGGCCAAAACAAATAGCACCGATTGTAACAGAAAATTTAAATGCGCTGTCATAAAAAAAATAGATTTAACATTGAACCATATTATCGTGTAAAATTTCTTGAATCTATCCGGCAGGCCAAAGCTAATAATATCAATTCCCAAGTAGCACAATTCACAAAAACGATATCGTAAAAACTTTGCTTTGAACATTGTACAATATCGTAGCGAAACATTGTACTGTATAAAAATGGACCCCTTTTATAACGTAAATTCAATATCGCGAAACAATATTGTTCAATATTGTAAAAACGTTGGGGAACGTCGATCGATATCTCTCAGCATTTCGGATATCTCTAAATTTATATTTTAAATTTATTTTTTGGAATTATAACAATTTTACATCAATTTTTGTCTTTTAAATGATTAATTTAAATTTAAGAACACAATAAAGTTTAAAATGAAAAGTTTTACAAACAGACTTTTAATGTGATATCGACGGGAATCGTACAATATCGTACACACAATGTCGATTTTCGCCAATATTGGCAATGTCGGTCGATGTAGACTAAAGCTGTTACAATATCCCTGTGCTACTTGGGTTGGGACAGAAAATTTTGGTGCTCTAACAACAAAATAGTCACCATCAAACCCTATTATAGTGTAAAATTACTTCTATCTTAGTCAGCAGCCAAAATAAATAGCACCAATTGTAACAAAAAATTTTGATGCACTAATAGAAAATTCGATTCTACATTGAACTCTATTATCGTGTAAAATTATCATAATTGCTTCAACCTTATCGTGCTACATTGCTTCAACTTTATGTCAAATTGTACCATATTTTCGTTGAACTAAAGTATCGTAAAATTATGCTAAATAAAGATTCATTTTCATGATAAAAATAGTCCATCTTGGCACTTTTTAAGATTGTCTTAATTATGAATGATATTATGGTTTAACTAGTTTCAAAATATCTATCAGTGGATGAAACAAAGCTTTTCTTATAGTTTTTGAAAGGTCGAATTCATTTGAATGTGTTATTTAATTTGATGCCAACTGAAAAATAATTTAATTTATTGAAAATTAAGAAGGTATTCTTTTTCTTCGATTTAATGAAGTATAATTACAATGGAATTATTATGCATTATTCCATTAATTAAAAAAGAAACTAAAATCCGTTCTTAATGTAATATTTTATTGTGTTTTTACCTACCGTATAATTGCGAAGTACAATAGATAATAAATACTATGAATTATTATTTTAAATTAATTGTGATATGTTTACATTACAATAAATAGCTAGTTTATTCATCTGAGAAAACTTTAATTTAGCGTCTTATTTAGTTCTATTGATGAGCTGTTAGTTGAATTTTTAAATCCAGTAAATATGTAAATTCTTGGTGTAATTAACTTTTCACTAAATTTTCTGAATTTTTTTTAAAACGAAATGCTATAAAATGCGTTTAATTCACTATTTTAGTGTATGGTACTTTGCATTAAAATTTAAATTCGCTTTTATATCCTTAACTGCAATATATTGCAATATGCTGACCGAGCGAAGTGCTCCTGAATATATGCCAGCGCGCCTTTTTTAACAGCTACAATTAACTATTGCTAAGCGGGGAGACCTCCCCGATGGGTTAGCAAAGTGTTAAAAAAATCTGTGAACTCATATTATTTATCCATAACCACATAATCTAATAAAAAAAAAAACATCCAAATTTCAAAGCATTTAGTTCTTTGGACATTTATAAGTTGTTTTATTCTAATACTATTTCTTTTATGAAACATTGAACCATTTTTTGCGCAAAATAACATACTAAAGTATTCACAATAAAGAAACTAACTATAAATTTTTAATTGTTATATTCTATTTTGTTAACTTAGTAGTAGAGTGTAACACATCAATCACGATTCTTTGCTTTTTGCACAGAAAAATTCCTAAGGAATTGTTAAGAAGAAAAAAAAAGAATTAACTATAATATTTTACTTTCCCTTAGAGACTCAAACGACAAAAAAAGAACAATTATAAAATTTCCAATTACCCCTCAAATTTTTTGAATCTAGTTTTATTTTCTTGACTTGAAATTTAATATACAATGAGATTTTAGCTATTTTTTTCCCAGTTTATTTTTTATAGTTAATTATAGCTAATTATTTATTTATCTCTTAAAGGTATTTACTAGTAATTTTTTTATCATCCCTTCTTAATATTGTGCTCAGTAAATCTGTATGTGTTACGAGTTTTTTATTTTAAATTTTATTCTAAATTAAGTGTTGATCCTTTATTATATCATAAAGTGATCGCAGGAAGTTACTTAAATATAAGGTCTTATGATAAAAGAAATTTATTTAATGTTTTACAACTATTAAACAATAAATATGTTATGTTTTTTATTTTATATATATTATTAAAAATATAACCTATATATTACTATAGATATTATAAATATTATGTATTGCTTTATAAATATTTATATTATATTTATAAAACTGTATTCATTAAATGTATGCAATGAAAGTAACCAATACGAAATATCTAGATATTAAAAAAAATATTTTGACAGTATTGTTAATTAACCTTTTGAAGCAGTAAACTTTTATTAAATATATTTTACATACTTTTTTCATTATTTTATTTTAGTTTAGGACAAAATAAGTGATAAATGTAATATTTAGCATTTTAATAATTTGTGGTTATCAAATACAGAATGAAACACCGCTGTCTTTTTCTACGTACAATCTTAAGATCACAGCTCAATTCGAAACAATATTTTTTTTCTTCAAATTTGCACTTATCTAGATCAAAGAGAAACAGTTACTCAATATTTAAATTTCTTTAATTTACAAAATCAATTGTTGATTAATTTTCAAATATAGGTGGGAAAATTTTTTTAACTACTTTTTTTGGATTTTATATTTTAGTACATAATTCCGATAATCTGACTGATTTTTTTTAGTAAGTATTAGAATAATTTTTATCTTAAAAAAATACCGAAATTTATTTTTACTTGTATTTAGAACGTCAGAAAAAATGTATACAAAAAAGACACCGATATCCCATCTGCGTCAAAAGGTCTTGGTGAAAAACTATTTACTGTAACCTTAAAGTAAAAACAAGTTTTGGGATGAAATGGTGATGGTAACTGAGCAGAAATATTAGTTTTAAATTTTATCCTATTAAAAACGGAAACAACTGTGAAACAAAATTTGTGTTAATAAAATTAAATATTTTAGTATCTTTAATAAATTCAACAAGAATTTTAAAAACAAGTTTGGGAATGAAATAGTGACGGTAACTGAGCAGAAATATTGGATTTAAATTTTATCCTATTAAACACGTAAACAACTGTAAAACGAAATTTGTGTAAATACAATTAAATATTTTAGGATCTTTAATAAATTTTAATTTTGATGTTACAGTTTGTCTATCATCTAGAAACTAATTTGATTGGTAAACTTTTAGGATTGTTGAGCGAAGCGAGATATGGCGGGTCTCCTATTCTTACGTGTTATTTTATTTACCATATTCTATGCATTCATATAATTTAAATCTTTTATCTTGTTCTATAATCCTGTCATCCTTTTAGATTAATGGAAGTAGTATATGATAAGTGATTTTGTAAAGAATATTTATTTTGGTGTACTTGACTCAGAGTAAAAACAAACAAATAAATCAACAGAATGCAATTTCTTTGTTTCTCAATGTCATTGTCTTTGAATGAATGGTAGGTACTAAATTTACTTTTTGGCTTTTATTCGTTGGATAATGATTTATGAACAATTTATTTGGGTAAAAAAACTATTCTCTTATCGTGTTCGGTGATTATCTCCATCTACAATTACTCTGTTTTAATTTTAAAAAAATTATGTAATTTAACCATTGGATAAGTGTAAGAAATATTTTATAGGGGTAGGGAAAACATGTGAAGTTTAACCTAACTTATCTTTTTCATATTTAAAAATTTACTTAGATGATGGGCAATAGATTGCAATTCCTTTTGGTCAACGTGGGTCAAAAAATCCACAAATAGGAAGGTTTTCTCCCGATTTAAAAGTGTTAGGATCCAGTTTTTGCACGCTTGAAATCATTAATAAAAATAGTTGTTTATAATTTAGGAAAAAAATTATTACAAACGTGAAATTAAACATTGTAAGCTATCAAATATAGTGTTTACAGTTTCCTCTTAATATAACATTAATGCTATTTGGGCTTCACAAAACTCGCAGTAGCGCCAAAAGATAGAAAATAAGGTTATGGTTATGATTATCGTAAGATACACCCTATTCAAAATTTCTCTTAATCTTAACTTGGACATTTAATTATGTTAAAATGAATAGACCCGCTTTTTACATATATATTTTTCTAACTCCCATGATTCTTCTACTGGTAATTTTTTTTTCTATGAAACAGTATTATAAATGTAGGAATTGTGAAATATAGATATATGTACAATTAGATATAAGTGTAAATGATTAAGAAAACCTGAATTGGAATCATTACTATATGTAGGAAGATAACACGTGATAATTTCCTTCCCTATAAATACTTACTCTAAAATTACGTATGTTGATTAACATTAGGAAGATTATATGTGATATTTTCCTTCCATACAAATACCTATATTATAAAAGTACATATTACATAGTTTCTGCCGCTTGTATTAAAGTGATCAAATAAGAAAGGAACAACTGATCTGTAGGTTTCAAAATATGTTTCAAGCAAAATAGTTTTAAAATCAATATTTTTTGTGATAAAGACAATATATTCCATTGTCAAAAAGGAAGTCAAAAAAATTATACAAAATTAAATCATGCAATTTAATATTAAAGCGAGAAAAACAATCAAATTTAGGAAAGCAAGATTAAGAAGATATCAGAAATAGTTTGATTACAGAATAAAACTTAAAGATGCGGCTAGTAATCGCCTTTAAACTCTTCGTTACTTTGGACAATCGTACAGGTTTTGTTATTTTTAATTTTGATTTTCTCGTTAATGTTACATTGCCTATGTTTACTTCACGTTAATATTATATTACTGTTATATTTTGAAAAGGACTTTAAAAATATACATAAAGCAGGGGTCTGTTTAAAAGAAACTTGGGTTCCGTTAACGGACCCTTCACAAAATATCTTTCCATAAAAACGGACACTTCACAAAATATTTTGACTTAAACATTATCTTCATTATTGTTTTGTTAATTGAATAAACCCTTCCCAGGGCAGAAAACAAGAAAGATGGATGTAAACGAATTAAGTTTTATCTTCGGAACCAAATATTGTATCTAAATACCAAATATTTGTATGTTGCATCTCTAATTTAGAAGCAGTAATTGCTGTTTTTTTTTTGAAAATTTAATTTTTTTAATTACAATTTTACAGTAGGGGAGAGTGGGGTCAATTGTAACAGGGTACGATTGTAACAGAGCAAAAATTTCGAGTGTCGGGTTCTAGATTTAGTTCCTAGGTGGCGCACAAGGTGTATTTAATAAATCTACATGTATACCCCTGCTGGCAACCATTTTTATGTACTTTTGAAAGAGTTACATCACAAAAGATATTTTCACGCTACGTAAGTACTTTTTTTGGTATTAGAATATTATATTGTAAAAGTAATTTTGTTTAAACAAATAAAAATTATTAACCGAATATGTAAGTGGAAACCTTAATTAACATTTCAAAAAAAATGATTAGTTTTGTTAATTAACTAGCATTGTTTTTAACAAATGAAGCTCAGATGGCGTCTTGGGGACGATTGTAACAATAAGTAAAGGGACGAATGTAACAGCTGAAAATAAATAATCTTATGTTTACAAACCATTACTTAAGAACCACCAATAGTTTCCTATATCCTATATTATGTTGCTATATATTAGTTTCCTATATTATGTTGCATGTGCATTATTTTATTTGTCACCTTTGACAGCATAAATTAAAATTTTTAACCCCTTAAAGTTAAAAGTTTAACCCTTTAGGTCTCTGCTCATTATTATTTTTACTCCTAAAATATCACTACTATTTTGATCAATAAAAAAATATATCACAACTATGATAATATCTATAATTAACTATGTTTTAGTTGAATTTATGAACTTTTACAATTGACCCCGTAAGTGGGGACAATTGTAACAAGTGTACGACTGTCAAAAATTGTTAATATCTAATATAATAACATTTAAAATAAGGTATTTATTTTTTTTTTCTAGTAGAGGATAGTCTACTTTACTCGTCTGTCAATTAATACTAATAATATATTGGATTTTTTGTTAGTTAAAAATAGTTAAGTAAAAAATGTTACAATTGACCCCACTCTCTCTTACTGAGCATAATATTGTATCTATTTGCAATTTAAAAACTCCTCACAAAATTTTTTTTGCAATAACCGGACCCTATTTGCACAAATTCATAAAAGCAGGACCCTGCTTGAAAAAATGTTAGTAATTTTTTAACAAAAAACGGACGAACCCCTGTAAAGCACGGGGGATATGGAACAAATTGTACCTGTAATTTTGTTAAGTTACTTAATTTCTTAGAGTGTACGATGAAATAATGTTTTTAAAATAAAGAGTGAAAATGCAGCAATTCAACTAAAATATTCTCCAACTATTGTAATTGTAATCCTTCAGTCATTTTTCTTCTACTACCAAAAACTTGCATAAGCACCTAACGTTATTTATAAATATCATTTCATTCATAATAGATTTGAATAACAAATATTTTCTTCATTAAGATAATGGAGATTAGAGTAATAAGAGTTGAAAAATTCGTTGTTTAAATTACATTAGTATACGATTTAAGGATTATAAATTTTTTCTTTACTAACCACGGAATTTATGGTTGTTTTACTTCTAAAGATTCACAAATATGAAAAGTATGAAAAAGAAATGCAATTATCGAAATGGAGTTGAAAACTTTTTCTTCTCAACGAAATGTTCATTTCCCACGAAATGTTTTTAATTGATCATGGATCGCATAAAAACTCAAATTTAGGGGTAAGAAAATAAGTTAATATTTTTGCAGTTTGCGTTTGGATTTTATTCTTTCATTTTTTTGCTATCTTTTCAATCTACGTAATGAAATTTTGTAAAAAGAATATTGCTTTCATGTTTGGAAACTAACGTTCTTGTTGTTTGTTTTTAAATTTACTAGAAGTCAATTTCGTTCCTAAATGATAAATCAAGTCTGATATTGAAGTTGTTTTTACTCTTTGAGTTCAGCTTGAACAAATTATTGAAAATGAATGATTATTAAAAATCCTTGATGCAGTTAAAAATAAATTAAAATTAGAAAATGTATAGTCTTCTCAGAGGGTTTATTTTCCCTTGGTATTTGTCATGCGGGCCTCACATCCCCTAAGCACACCGAGTATGTCATGACGTTTGTGCTTGGAGCAGTATAACCTCTTCCGGTTCTTGTTCTAGTGAATTATATATTCAACGCCGACAAGAATAGAACAGCAGTGTTAAAAGAGCTCCCTATATATACACTCACGTTTGTGAAAATTGAAACACCATGAAGGAATTATGCAAATTGAACCAAACTTACATGAAATATAAAGTGATGTAAACATAAATGATTAGAATTACAAAGCAATTACGCTTGCGTGGGCTCCTTATCAGCCGCCTCTCCCATGTATATAAAGGACTGTAAAGATGCGTTGCAATCAGTTTATCGTTTTCTGTCTTTGGTACACTTTTAATTAATTGCAATTTTCCCTCACTAAAAGCGAAGAGAGCCTTTTCAACGAGTCCCCACGAGGCTACATTATCTGTAAGCGAGAAGGTAGATTTTCGTATCGAGAAATCGCAGCCAGCATATAGTGTAATGCTAAAATAGCTATGCGTGATAGGAAGAAATAGACACTGGATAAGCCTATTGCAAGTAAAAAACCTTGTAGTGGGATTCGCAAATAGCACAACATCTCGGAACGATAGACTGCTCACTCACATGATTGTACCGGACCTTTCAGCTTTATTTCTTGTGTTATCACAGCTAAAGGTATTTCGTTGTCTAGCTTTACGGTTCGTCATTGTCTGCTGCAGCATCATCTTCTTGCTGAAGTTCTACGCAGGATTCTTCGGTCGTTGAATCACAAGACGCCTCCGATTTTAAGGGGCACAGCAACATAGTGCATGGGGTGCCCTCTGGCAACAAGTTTTTTTTCCTCAATGGATCTCGCTTCAATCTGCAGTACAATGATGGAAGAGTCCGCTCCAGGCGTTACAGAGTGCAATGTCTGCTCCCACAGCGTCATATCGCTCAAACTCCTGGCATCATGGTGTGGGCAGCTGTTTGGTATGATCGTCTATCCTGTCTAATCTAAACTCACTGCAAAATCACTGCAAAAGAGAAATTTTGAAGCCAGATGTCCTCCCTATTCTTCAATGCATTATGCAATATTTAGCTCTGGCAAAATAATGCACTGGTATCTAAGACTGCAAAATCCTACTTCAGTGCACAAAAGGTTTCGCTTCTTCCTTGGCCTTCTTATTCACCGGATATGTCTCCCATTGAGCATGTCGGCGACTTGCTCGCACAGCTGTTAGGGCATACAACTAGACTGAACTTTTTGTGCCAAATCGAAGCCATATGGAATACATATTCCCAGGTTTCGGAACCGGTATTCAAAACATGTATGGTTTAATGTATGTGTACAAGCTCTCCTCGCTCAGCGTGGCCAACTCACAAAATACTAATTTCCAACGCCCGTTAATTTCCATTAATTCCTTTATGGTGTTATAATTGTTACTAACATAAGTGCTACAGATAATACGTAATAAATATTTGTTATCTGTAGCTTTTATCATAATATTATAAATAACAAGGTCCATCTTTAATAATAAATCAGTTATTACTTTGTTTTTATGTGATTACTGATATATTCTTATAAATTGGTAATAAATCAGAGTTCAGTATTTTTTTATACTAGCAATGTGAATAAATTTATTCTTGTATCTTATATCCGTATAATACAGAGAAATATGACAACTCAAAAGAATAATACTCGAGAAACTATTTTTTTTTTCTACGAAAAAAAATTCTGACTAGAATGTAAATTTCTACATCTCTGGTTTTTCTTGAAGAAAAAGTCTCTGAGCTTAATATTGCTACGTCTTTATTTTCTTCTTCTTACAGTGTGTGTACAGAATACAGAACGTTTTAGAATTTGTTCTACCCTGGCTTCTATTTGTTTTGCATCTCAATGTTACCAATCCGTCCAACCGTAAGATTTTACGAATATTTTCCTTAGACTTCTGAAAAAAGTTGAAATTTCTTCAGTCCTATTCTTTGCTGATGGCAGGAAAGTTTAAAAAGAAACCATTATTGTATCCTCAGCTTTCGGACTGTATTATTTTTAGTTTTCTGAGACTGTCTATCTGGGAATCAATAATTCGCAAGAAAGTTTTTAGAATAAAACTTAATTTATTCCTCAATGTTATGCTGTTTAAAAATCTTAAATTAAAATTTTCAATAACTAATTAAACGTCATTAAGATAAACTATTATTTCTGTGTTGAAAATTGTGATTATCGTTTGTTTTAGAATAGATGTTTTATTCTATTTTAAATTTCATTATTGCTTCAATTGTATTAACAATTCTCATTTATTAATCTACGAAACTTTAAGCTTTATTTTTAACTTATCATTGAATATAAAATTTATGAGCTAATCCAAAAGTGGTTATACTGCGCCAAACTCGAAATTACTCACAGTAAAGAAATCTAACAGTGTTATAAATTAAGTTTGACGCATAAAGGAAAATGGACATGATTTTAAAGATTTTTTATAATGAGAGGTTTCTTAGGTCAACCATATTAGAAAAATGTTATAAACTAAGTCTGACTCGTTCAATAAAAGGGAAATATTGCAGTGTGAAAAAAATGAAAGATTAAATGACTTTTTTAATGTTTTTATTTCCACGTACTAACTTTTGATGGTTCAAAGAATTAACCTCAGATGAGTTAAATACTAATTAGAAGAAACTATTAAATAACGGGAAAAATTTGACACAAAAATGCTCTATCTTTGAATGAAAATACTTTTGTTGTTGTAGTCAGATTTGCTTTTTAGTCTTTAAAAATAAGGGACGTTGTGGTCTAGGGAAACTTTATATTTTGTTGCTGTTGTCGTACGTTATTAAAGCAAGGGGGTTCGATTGTTGCTGTTGTAGGTTATTAAAGCAAGGAGGTTCGATTGTTTTTGTTTTTCTGTGGCCGTGAACTCGACGTCTGCCACACCCATACATTACACCCGTATATAGGGAGGACCCATTCATTTGTCCACAGATCGTAATTTTAACCTGAACCAGAAAACGATCTATCTCCAACCCCCAGAGGTATAATTTGTTATGCGAAACATGGAGGACTTAGTGACCCAACAGATTTAACTTTCACCAGTCATCATTTACTACACGGGAAGTCTTCGACCTCCTAAATTCAAGCTCCCGTTCTAACGAACGCGAATCCAGCGTCCTACCATCCAGGCTTTCCCTGCCCAGACTTTATATTTTAGACTATTAAAATATAGTCTCAATAATTGAGTTGAAGGCGATCGAACGTTTCAACCTCTTAATATTGATTTTAAGTTTTGTGTATTTTGTTTTATCTTTGGAACTTTTCGAGTGAATTGAATCTTTTTGTCCACTATTATAAAACTAGTTTATTCAAAGATAATTAATTCCACGCAATGAATTTTTTTCTAAAATATTTTAATAATTATTTCTTGCATAGCTGTCAAAACAACTTAGAATTTAAGATAAGCATTTTTATTGCGTGCATTATTTAAGATGGCAAAATACAAAATTTGCACGAAATCAAATAGTTATGAATAGTTCTCAGAGTTATGAATTTTCGAAATATAGTTTATATTTTCTTTTCTTTATTAAGAAAACTATTCAATTATTTTCATATGTTTGACTGATTTCCTTCGCAGTATGTATTTTACCATTTAAAATTAAGTAGTTCAAATTTATGTAAAATTAAAAATATCGACAATTTTTAAATAAGATAATAAACAATTGTTGATAATCACTTTTTGCGTGGAAATTAGCTGGAACTTTAAGTTTTATTTGCAAACTAAGTCTTATTGCTTTTTGGAAGTATTTCAAAACTTAAATAATTACAAATATTTAAAATAACCATTATAAAAAAAAATTTAAATTTTTTTTCTTTAAAATAATTCTTTTTTAACTGTTTAATGATTTTTTAAAAACACAATTTAACCATGAAATCAAGTTGATACTGCTGGTTCATTTAAAAACAACCTGTTCAGGTCCGTGTTCACATATACGGCTCCATTCATGACCCTGTGTAAATTTATAAGACGAGTCTTTTTGACTCCAGCGGCACATTATAACATTGACGTGATCTCAATTTGGTACTCCCGTATTACATCTTGTGGTTATTAGTACGTATACTCTGACAGTTAGCTTGTTGGGGAAAAGTTTTTTTTTCATTCCGCTGGTCATGAACCGGTTAAAAGGAGATAAACAGATGCTTAGTGAATAAAACTGAACCCGTTGCTCTCTTTTCTGATTACTTTTTTTGGTTAGCATAAAAAAATGTGTTGCTTTATCACAAAGCTATTTTAAAACAATTATGGATTTCCGATCTTCCTAAAATCATATACAGTCATCTTTGAACTTTAGCAATTTTTTTCTAAAAATGAACATATCTAGTTTAAAACCAAACGCCATTTTAAATTCAATTCAAATTCAATTCCCAATTTCAAAAACATATTTTATTTTACATATAAATTCCTTCAAAAGCTGGAGACATGCATCAAATTTTTTCCTTTACTTTTTGTCCTCGAAAAAAAAAAAAGATACTCTACATTTTTTTTAAATTGCCCATACATTTCTTTCCATTATCTTACTAACTATACATTTAATTATAACTACCTTGATTTTTAATTTGTATCATAAATTCTCCTTTTTTTCCTCTCTTTATTCTGTTTTTCTTCAGAAAGATTCATTTTCTCCCATAATGAACCTGCCTGAGTATTTTAATCATTCAGATAAGGCAATTTTGCTGCCTTATCATTACCTTATCACTTTGTAGTCGTACTTATTCAGTATTATCTCTTTTCAAGTATTTCTTTTATTGTGTAGAAAGAATTGATTCTACATTTGGCTAGAGAAGTTTTAATGATATGACTTTTTTTCATTTTTATCATAACTGAGTGCGTTTTACCTAATTAGAGTATCTAAATTTAGAAGTACCTGACATGAGTGTTCCCGAAATTAATTTCTAATACCATTAATTTCCAATTAAAACTTCTCATTGTTAATATGTTGCTTTGAAGTTTTTAAACTTTGGATAATATTAAAAGTATGACATTTACGCATCAATATCAACTGGGATTGCTTTTGTGTCATTAATATCCAGTTACACTGAAGAACAATTTTTTATCTGTTGTTTTCTGTTACATAAGAAGAGTTTTTAACAGATCGTAGATACTTCAGTTTCGCTAATTTCAAATGTGCCATCGGTTACACTCTTCAAGCTAAAAATATTTTTAAATGACTTTTTTTTATGTCCGAAACTTATAAGTTTAAAAACGTTATAAATATCATGGGGTCGTCAAAAATGTTGTGACAAAACGTTATAAATATCATGGAGTCGTCAAAAATGTTGTGACAAAACGTTATAAATATCATGGGGTCGTCAAAAATGTTGTGACAAAACGTTATAAATATCATGGAGTCGTCAAAAATGTTGTGACAAAACGTTATAAATATCATGGGGTCGTCAAAAATGTTGAGACAAAACGTTATAAATATCATGGGGTCGTCAAAAATGTTGTGACAAAACGTTATAAATATCATGGAGTCGTCAAAAATGTTGTGACAAAACGTTATAAATATCATGGGGTCGTCAAAAATGTTGTGACAAAACGTTATAAATATCATGGAGTCGTCAAAAATGTTGTGACAAAACGTTATAAATATCATGGGGTCGTCAAAAATGTTGTGACAAAACGTTATAAATATCATGGGGTCGTCAAAAATGTCGTGACAAAGCGTTATAAATATCAAGAGGTCGTCAAAAATGTCGTGACAAACTTTTATTGGAGGTTCGGGCCCCTTAGAAAGAAAAAAATTGCATAGGAATCCAAGCCCATAAGTTTTTTCATAAGCCGCTACGAGCACTTCTAAACAGGTCATAATAAAAAAAAAAGCACACCCAGCCGCGTACGAAGACATTTCCTGATGCAATTTTAATCCTGATGGTGTGCCGTATCTCTCCTAGAAGTTTGTCACAACGTTTATGCGGCTCCCTGGTATATATAACGTTTTGAAACTTGTCATTTCAACTATAAATGGACTAAAAAATTTTATTGAAAAAAATCTATAGCATTAGGAGCAAAACTATTTTCAGATTTGAAATCCCCACAACCAAATTTAGGCTAGATTACGTATTAATATAAATGCAAATGTACTATAAATGAGCCGTAAAACTTTTTTATTTCATTAGTAATTCTGTGCACGAAATATGCTATATTAAAAAAAAAAAATAGATTTACTAAATGTATAAAAGAGGTAATATTTTTTTTTTGGAAAAATTCTCTTTACCGTAATATATACATGGTGTTCTTTAATCACTGCTCCTAATATATTTGTCAAAAATTAAATCATAAAGTATACATATTAGAGTACGCAAACTAGTATTTAAGCCTGGAAGAAACAAAAGCGATAATGAATTTTATTAAACTACTACTAAGAAAAGAAGAATTAAGAAATCCGCCAATTCCGGACTTTTTATGCATCCTGTACTATCATAGCATTAAACTACCGGTGCATATCTTCTAATAATGTATCGTTCAGACTTATTTTTCTGCTAAGGACAAATGCATAAAACAATAGCTACTCGACACTGGTTATAAACAGACTATTTTTGTATAAAAAGGAACATTAGTCTCCATGTCTCCCTTATTTTTCTGGGATAGACATTCTGTAAAGGCGCAGCAAAAAGAAAAAGTGTTCTCTTGGTTATCTGAAACTACAATCGAAAAATATAACACTAACTATAACGTCATTCATAAAGGAGCATATCTTCTGCTCTTATTTTTCTCCATAAAAATGGCAATATATAGGCTACTTGTTCCTATTTTTATTATGACTATTTTGTTACAGTTCATAAATTTTTTATTTTAAAAAATTTGATAAATGAACATCACTGCTATATTAGATCACTATTCCCGCTTTGAAAAGTAGTCTAATAACGTGTTCTAACTCTAGGAAGAAAAAGTATAAACATTTTGAGATTAATGTGTCTAGAACTCACCTACTTACAGACGAAAAAAAAATTGGATTCTAAATTCCATGTCCCCATACTCATCTCCGAAATTCTTGTAAAGACATGATATAGCTTTTTGCTCCGCTCTATCAGAAAATACAACTTTTGTTTTTAATAACACTAATATGAAATTGTTTATACACATAAACATTGAAGATTACTTATTACCGGATGCTTTTTTATTCAAAATATTCACTTAAATTATGACTCTAAAAATAGCATATCATTTACGCTTACCTTTCACACCAAAAAAGAGAAAAAATGCATTGTACTATAAACTACTTGACCTTATTTTCACTGTGACTTCTTCAGTACAATTCGCGCTTTTTCATCCTAAACGATTCACAGCTTTGAGAAATGAGCGACACAGCATCGTTAGACCACCTTTTTCGATTTGAAACATTGCTAGTTGAACAACTTGGAGTAATTCTAGGGAAGAAGAAAAAACAAGTAAATTCGCAAGATAAATATGTCTAGAATATAGTCGTTACAGAAAAGGGAACGAAAGAAAAAGGTAAAGAATAAAATTGGACATTAGTCTTCATGTCTGCCATATTCTTCTTATGCGGTCGTCTCACATGGGCGAAAAATACCTTTTAAAAGTCGTCTGAAATATGGAATAATATTTTTTTTTCACTTGGCCTAAAGGGAGGAGGAAAAAGTTTCAAGTTTATGCGGGACTCGTTTGAAGCAAAAGGAAACGGGTCCAATAAATCTATTTTGTTTCCTAGATTTTATCTTGAAAAGTGTAAATGCAACTTATAGGAGAAAGGGAGAAGACCATTTCCTTTATTTCACTTCTTCGCTAGTATAAATGGATTTGAAGTAAAAAATGGCTTCTTCCCACTTTGGAACGATTTTCTTTATCATTTTCTGGAAAGTATATTCCCTTCTTGGCGATCTTAGGAGACATTTATGTAGGAGAACATATTTGAAATCGGCGACTTGTTCTTAGTGAAATAATATGAAGACTCACAACGCATGGGCCCAATTTTAAAAGGTAACAAACTTAAGGGGGGACCCCACCCTGAGATGGTAAAATATTAACGTTTTTCTTGAATTTTTCTTAAGTAATAGAGACAATACAGAGACTCCTTGTTTTTTTTAATGTTATTTAGCTACAATTTAAGTCTATTTTAAAAAATTTTCTTTTACAAATAATAAAAAATAAGTTGGTGGCAGCTCTGTGTGTAATTGGTTATCAAAAAGTAGCACCTCACTGGCCTCATGGATTTAGAAGTCCTGAAACATAGGAAAACGATTTTGTTTAGATTTTCTGAAACATAAAGACATCTAAAAATTAGCATAGCAGTTTTAGGATATTCGCAAAATAACCAAAATGGCGGCAGCTTTAAAAAAATAGTTAAGTTTTTCATTAAAAAAAAATATTCATTAAAATACTAATATAAAATCGAAATATAAAAATAACAAAAAAATCCGATGCTACTTTCTAAAGAATATATTTTTACGTAATTTAAAATAAAGAACAGCTTATTTCGTTGTATAGATAATGAGAAAAACGTTAAAAAACAGCGTTTTGGGTAAAAACGCGTTTAAAGTTTTGACTTATGGTAGGGGAAAACGTTAATTTTCATATATATAATGGTCGATAAATGAAATGCCTACAATAAGTTTCTATATACAGTCAACAGAATGGATGAGACAAAAAGAATGTCGCCCCTCCTAATTCGGCCGAACGGGCCTTTCTACCTGCTTAGCGACGACTCTCTATTTTCCGGAATAACTTCCAAACGAAGTTAGGTACCTAGAAAACGTTTTAGTCAGACATTAGGAAGGGTACCAAAAGTCGAAAAATGCAATAAATTTTTTTAGAAATTTTGAAATATTCAGGGTGGGGTCCCCCCTTAAAGAACAGTTTTCTAAATTTGACACATAAGAAAAAAAATTCTCTAATGTGCAGAATACCGGTAAAAAATTTGTTTTTATCTGTTTCTATTTTATGGAATTTAAATCAATGATAATTCACGAAACTTTGTGTGAAATATTAAGGGATATTTTTTTAGATTTTCCAATATTAAGAGAGATTACTCTTCGTCTCCCTCGCCAACAACGCCTATGCTCACACGATATACTTTTAAGTAATAAGACTCTTCTAGTTTAAACTCTTTCGAAGAAAAAAATATTTTTAGAATAATATGTTTTTATTGTTTCTCTAATTTTTTTTTACCTTTTAATACCTAAAAAAGATAATAATTTTAATAGCATTGGAATAATACTGAGTACAAGACATACTGTAATATACTGAGCTTCATGCTAAAAGTATTTTTATAAGTAAACAAAAATTAAGGTACTGGAAAGATTTAAAAACAATTGGTTTAAACCATGGTCTAAACCACGTTATTTAAAATCAGTCCAACTGCGAATTTGCATTTAGTGTTTAATAATTAAATGAAACCCCCACTATTTCCCATTACAGCTTATAACTTCTTCTTAACTATGGTGAAAAGGTTACTGGTGCAGTTGTATACTATGTTACTTCTGGTAACTCATATTTGAATTTCTGCCAAACTTAGAGGTTAAGTATTAAATCATTAAATCCTGAATAAGTTATTCTGATAGGACAGTCATTTATTAGTAGATAATTACACTAATGCAGTTCTTAATTAATGACTCACAATGTTCTTAATAAATAAATTGTATGGATCTCTAATGAGTTTTTCCTATACTGATAAAAATATTTTATTTTAATTGTAATTTTGCATTTGTTTTTTTTACTTTTCATATATATATATATATATATACACACCAGAGGTTTAATTATGATAAAAATAAATATTATCTAGAAATATTTTTAATTCTGTACTTAAATTAAAAGCTTTAAAAAAATCTTGCACAGACCTTTCAATCACAGTACTCAAAAAAAAAAAAGAAAAAAACACTGTCTAACCTACATAACTTTTGATTTAATGATCGAATCTTCACGTTCTAGGACTCAATCCATATGGTTCGAGGGGTTGACCTTAAATATGCTTTTAATTAGTGCAGGATGATATTTTAAGTTTAAAAATCAACCAAAAAATATACTTTCTCTGAATAAACATGAAATTTTTTGGATGATTTTGGATTTTCAACCCCCAAAATATAAGGGGTAGCTAGCCACAATCTAGGAAATTGGGTCCCAATAGCTTGGTCCCCTTAATGTCAATTTTATATTTTTACGTATTTTGCTATTTCCCGAACTTCTTAAACGATTGGAAATTTTTTTTCTCCACACAATTATAAAATTGTTTAAGGTAATTCCATGGACGGAATAACTTTTAGTAAATATTTATTATTTTTGCAAATGGGTGATCTTCACGAAATATGACAATTCGGACCAAAAGATTTCTTCAAATTTAAAGTCTTCAAAATAATCTAAGATTTTTTTTTGTATACTTCTTTAGTTACACTTATTAATATCTTACAGACAGCAGTGTAGTTTATTGACATTTGCTCAGGGAAAAAAATAAAATAGAAATTCACCAAATCTTGAATGTTAGGAAAATGAACATATTAGCTTAGAAGTTTAAAAAACAGTCATTTTAAGTTAATAGTAAGTGACTCAACTTAAGCCTTTATTTTAGATGGACCATAAATTGCTTAAATTAATTCTTTTTATCCACTGTAGAAAGAATCAAAAAAATTTTGTTGCTGATATGTACAGAATAAAATTGTGGATAATAATCAATCATTAAATAAATAAATAACTTTGATTACATCCAAGCATATTACAATCATACATAAACTTGGTATTGGGGGTTAATATTCGTTTTCCCTCCTTACAGTATTAGCAGTTAAAAAAAATTTCAGGTAACACTTCAATGGCCTGGAATTCATAAGCCAGGAAAATGACAGCCAGGATAATGACAAATTCGCCATTTTATAGCATATAACTACTCGCCTTGAAAAATTTTTTTAAATAGATTTTGAACCAGAAAATTGGTTCTTTATTCATGCAACAAGACATGTTCATATAGGAGGGTATCTATATATCAATATATTAACATAAGATATTGATTGCTGGCTCTATCCATTTTGGTTATAAACCACTAAATAAAAGTAGCCAGGAAAATGACAGATTTTCTCGGTACAAACAAATTATTGACAGAAAAAAATTTATTTAAACGAAGTTTTTGTAAATAATACCCTCTGCGTATATTCTAGAAATGCTTGCGCCGGTTGAGATAAAAAAATTTAGATATTGAAAAATTTATAGGAAGTTTTGAAGCTAGTTATTATTGGAAACATTGTTTGGGACATGCCAGTAAAATGACATTTTGAAGTTCAAATAAATTTTTTAACTATACAAAACAGTCAATGCTAGTGAAAAGTTATTTTAAAATGCTAACAGCAATGCTATTTATTAATTTTTTTTAAAAAAAAGTTCTTTTAGTATTATAGTATTAGATCTTGGAGCAAGGGACAGTGAATTGTCATATTTCGTGAGAATCACCCAAATATTTATTATATAAGGAAGAACATGACTAAATTTTAAAGTAAGTATAGTTGAATAAAAACTTCATTCGCTTCAAAAATATACAAATTGGAAATAATAGTCACGTTTCAAGCGCTCTGAAATTGGCGTACATTTGCAAAACTTGCCAGACGTGAAGGAGAAGAAACAAAAGTAATTCTCATTCACGTCTGGCAAGTGTTGTAAATGGACGCCTATGTTTGAGCACTTAAAACATATAGACTGTTATCTCTAATTTGCATACTTTTGAAGCGAATGAAGTTTTCAATCAGGTAATATCTTATCTTTTCTGTTTCTATTTAAGCACAGTTGTAGTCAAAAATTTACTGAAATTAGATTTTGTATCCTTAATTCTGGTAAAATATGTTATTTATGCAATTTTACGTATGTGATGTATCTTTGATTTAGAGTTAATGGTGATTTATATTCACAAATGACCTCATTAAAAATATGTTTAAAGTAAGAAAAGAAGGAATTTTAAAAATAGAAGCGTGCGATAAAAAAAATAAAGTAAAAAAATTATGTAAAATTTGGCTTATATTTTTCTTTTTTAAGTCTTTGTAGCAAATTAGTCGGGGCGATAAAAAAAGCTGTCAGAGACTTATTTCTAACCTATTCTTTCGATTTCAAAGTAAAAAAAAAAAAAAAAAACTATACCTTTAGAAGATAAAATACATTCCCTCGGGTATGTTTGTGAAATATTTTCTACAAACACTAAATCCAAATATTGGAATAATTTTCTCGAAAATATTTGCTCAACGAATCATAAATATTCAAAAATATTTTATTCCAAACTCATAAAGAATTCAACCGAAAGTTCTTTTTCTAAAACTAGGCTTCGGATCATTTAATAACGCAGAATAAAAAATAAAAAAAAGAAAAAAAAAGCAACCGTTGGGGGAGAAGAAAAATTTTTTTAAGATTTTCTTCAGCTCAGTTGTTCTGCGTTTTGGCAATGTTAAAAAAATGCACATTCGCGAATGAAAAATATTCCAAAAAAATAACGGCAAAGTGGCGAACGTTTCCGTGGAGGAAACATTTTTAACCCCGCATACTTAATTATGCAAGACCTAAGCTCGCGAAGAAGTTATTAATGCCGCTCTAGCATTCTGGTAATAATCCTATGCGCTTGAAAATTTTCCATCCTAGCTTTCACGCGCTTATTGCGATGACAAAGAATTCCTGTAATTAATATCGCGCCAAAAAGTATTGACGTCACAGTTCCCCGGGAATTTTCCTGGATTCTTACGTTGTCCATTCTTAACGTTCTCTTCTCTCAATTTGTACAGCGGAGTACAATATTCTGCGCCAAGCTAGTTAAATTAATTAAAACACAATACGATGTGTTCTTTATACTTTTTTTGCTATCTGTTTACTTAATTTTACATTAAGTTTAATATTATCTTGAGATACTTTGTAGTAAAAAAAAAATCTGCCATGGAAAATTTGTTATTCTGTTTGTAAGAAAGAATTTAATATTTGAAGAGTAATTTTATGAAACTTGGTTCTAAGGAATGACTGTTTTATTAAATGTAGTTCTTTGTTTTAAAAGCGTGTGCAAGATGTTAAGTTTTAAATAGACTTAGTGAATAATCATAAATTTTCAAGAAAGGAAATAGGAATGGGTTATTTTTCATTAAGAAATTTGAATTTTGATTGTTTCAGAAAGGGTGTGCTGCTATTATTTTAAGAAGTGTTGTATCGTCAAAATCTTTTTTAGTTTTTGTGAATATTAAAGTATTTTTGAATTAAATTAGTCTTATGGTGACTGTTTTTGGTTTGTTAATTTAGTTCTGAAAACTGTTGAAGTCTGTCTTATAATAGATTTCAAAAGCATTTCTGATAAATATTGCTTGAAACTGAAAAATAAACCGGGCGGGAAAAATATTTTGTTTTTCAAGTTAGTTACTGAAAGAAAGCTTTTTTCTTAATTGTTTCTGAATTTTAACAGTTTCAATTTTAACAAATTTAAAAATTTCGAAAAAAAGGAATGAGCTGCTTTTGATCAGAATAGCTTTTACTAGATAATAAACTTCCAAAATATTGGAAATCATATTTTTTTTAAATAAATAAAATAGATAATGTGGGGTTTTAGTGTTGAATTTAAGAGTTAAGAATTATTACTATTAATACAATAAAATAATGAAAAGTTTTCATAAATGCCATTATTTATAATATTTCAACTACAGGGTATTCCTTAAAGTCCACCCTTACTATGTATTTTTAGAATGCTCATCAAAAATGAAATTAATAAAGTATGCACATTGAGGATCACAAGTTAACCTAGGTAAAAACAAAATAGCTTTCGAAATCTGACAAATCACGGAAAAGTTACAATTAAAAGTTTTTAAATGCCAAAACAGGTTTGATTGAGGGTGGAAACAGAATTTATAAGACGATTATTCAAGCATCTTCAGGTTTCAATCTCCACTTAAAACTTGTTTTGCTGTTTATTATATCTACATTTCTGTACTATTATCGGTCAAATATCGATGTTTTTTTTTCGTAGATTAAATATAAATTTTTGACTTCCATTGTTTAGATATTTCTGTTTATATTTTTGATAAGGATTCTAAAATTACATAATAAGGTCTTTACAGAATTTCCTGCATATTAAAAGCAACCCCTACATCGTGAAATTAACTTATTCGTATATTTTTAAAAACAGAAATATTATGTACAAATTTTTAAAATTAATGTTTTTGACTATATTTGGTGAAATAAAAAACGCATTTCAGTCACTTATATATGAAATTATTTATCGATTCCATCATCAAAACTTGAGTATTAAAACATTTTGTGGATAAAATTCGTAGAAAGAAATAAAAAACAGGGAGATGAAATACTATCGCCTGGACATAAAATACTCCCCTCTGAAATATTTCTCAAGACCCGAGTTTAATTCCAAAATTTTAGCATTTTAGGCGCGACATTTTTCACCGTCGCCTCGAGCGCAAGAAAATGAATTTCAAATATATCACAATTTTCATGCCGCTGAGCAAAAGTAAATCTTCTCTCAAAAATATCCACAAAAAAAAAAAATCTTTTCTTTGCCCGAGTATGCAAATGCTATGTTAAACATATGTTCCTATGCTGAATTACGGTATTCGTTATGAGGAGATTTTTCTTTACTACTCTACGAAATGAGGGAACGTTGGAGCGTTTTTTGGCGAAATTTATGCCAAATCTTCTAGGAGCTATGAGCTATGTAAATATGCAATTTCTGAACAGCTTCCTTAAAGGGAGGAAGTGTGGAAAATTACGAGAAAAAAAAAATCCCTCCTTTCTTATTCGAAGAAAGGGAGAAAAATGGATACTAAAAGATTTTTACAATATGCGTGAAAAATGGCTTTTGAAGAGTTTGCAGTTTTATTTTTATTTGCATTATTAAAATTGTGATCTACGTACTATTTCATTTTGCTAGTAACTTGAATTTAAAACCAAGATGGTTCACGGAATATAGCACATGCATTTTGAGGTGATCTGAGCTCAAAATCTGACTATAGCTAGTGGAATAAGTAGACTGGCCTCAGCTCTTTGCTGATTAAGTTGCTAGCATAAAATATTCTCGATAGACCTACGGATGTAACTTCTGGAAATAAAAAGAGAGAAAAAGGTTACTAAAAAGATTTTAATAATTTGTGTGAAAAATTGTTTCAGAAGAAGCTTGAAATTTTATTTTTATTAAATTTATGATTGATTTAATTTATTATTTTACTAAAAATTTGAATTCAGAGCTCATGGAATATAGCATATAGATGATATAGATTTAAAATAGATTATTAATATAGATTGAGTTGATATAGATTTAAAATCCGCATACAGCTCGTAGGATTCGTGGACTACTTCTTTTAGCTCGTGTTGATCAAAATGCTAACATAACATATTCTTGATAAAACTATTTTGAGAGAACGAAGGAAAGGAAAAAAGGGAAATGAATTGTCATAATTTGAAAAAATGATTTTAGAAAAGTTAGCAATTTTATTTTTATTCGCGTTATTACAATCATCATCTATGTACTCTTTCTTTTAATTACAGTTCAATCTGGCATAGCTTATGGAATAGAAATTGAATTTTAGGGGACTATACGTAGGACACGCTCTCAGCTCGAACTGATCAAACTGCTAATATACTTGATAAACTTATTCTTAGAGGATTTGACTTCTTATTAAAAAAATGAGTACTAAAAGTGTTATTATTTGCATTCAATATTTTAGAAAAGTTTAAAATTTTATTCTTATTCGCATAATTACAATTATGATCTATGTACTTTTTATGAATAATTTGTATACCGACGGGAATAGCGTACAGAATATAGCACTTGAATTTGATGTTAAGCACGCTCTCAGCTCACGCTGATCAATTTGCTAACATAAAATATTTTCGATAGACGTAATATAAAGACCTTCTATAGGTTTTCCTGTTAATCATATTCTGTTTCTTATGTTTGGTGCTGTTTAGCTGACTCCGACGATTGTGCTTTTTAACTCCTACATTCAATTCAATCCTCAAATTAAAAAAAAGCGCTTGTATACATGGGTTTAGCCTTTTACATAATACGGTACTTTTTACATAATACTGATTTCGGTAAGTGGAAATTTTTTTGTTCAAATATCAATTCATGAAATTTTAATTTCTGTATTACAGTTATTTGTGTATATTTTGTATATTTTAATTGTATATTTTGTGCCATAAATTCCTATAAAGAGCGAATTTTCGAACTAAGCATTTCTTTTCTTCTAAACCGTAACTGCTAAACTTGCGTTATTTTAGGAATTCATCGGGGGGAAAAATTCATACGAAAATCGCATGCTATGTATACGAGTTTTCTTTTTCCAAAACTTAATTACTGAACTAGTAGGGTTTGGGGAACTTATAGAAAAAAATGCATTTGAAAATTGCATGCCGTGTACACGATTGAATCGATTGGTGCTGAAAGTCATAAAAACATGAGAATTCTTAATGGCTTATGTCATTTGCGAATGAAATATTAAAATTTTATTTATGTAATAAAAGTAAATGTACGCCTTATTTCAAATTGCAAGCCGTGATTTTATATAGTCTTTTCAACAAAAGCTAATTCATTTTCGTGACTATCGGCCATATTTAAGAAATTTGAATATTAAACTTTTTTTTGTCTTCTTTTTATAATGATTCTGCTTTTTTTTTAGGTATTCATTACACATACTAGTCAGTTCTCGAAGAACAAAATTGTCTGTATAAATACGCCATTTCTTTTTGCAATTAGGTTTAGTTCCATATGGCGATTGTGAAGGTGATGTCACGTCTCGAAAGAATTTCCAAGAGAATAAATCCATTTAGATATTCTGAAATGTTTTAAATGTTTTTAGTCACGCTTTATTTATATTCAATACAATTAAGCACGGCACAAACAAAATACTTAAGCCAATCTTTCTTTGAAAATAGAGTAATTGAACTTAAATAAAATGTTTCCGACTGTAAAACAATTTCTATCTCTGTTTACTGTTTTATTGTTTGACACTTTTTTTAGTCGAACTTTATTTATTTTAGGCGTAGAAGTCGTTTCTAATTTAGTTTGATAATTAATTATAAATTGAAACTCTTTATACCTACTTATAACACAGCATATAATTCGTTTCAAAAATTCATCTTATTGAATATCAGTACAATTCGCAGTTTTAATATGATTATTGTTCCTGTTTTTAGAAATTGCTAGTAACTTTAGTCGGTTTCATTTGTAATATTTTGTTTAAAAGTATTGCATATTTTGTTAATAAACAATTTTTAACACTTTAGACTGAAACATACCTATATTGCTCAAAAGCAGTGAAAATGACTGGATTGTGAAAGAATAACTAATGTGCAACGAAATTTGTTTAAAAATTTTTTTAAAAATATTTTTTATATTATTTACAGTTATATAACAAGTTATTAGTAAATATTAACAATAAAAAAAATTATATGTTGTATAAAAAGCACAAAATTCTAAGAAATTGTGTCATTATATACATCATTGTTTTTCTAATTGAAACTAAAAAGCTGTCAAAATTACTTCCTTGGGTAATCTAGTGTTAACAAACTTAAATTATAATTAATTTCAGATAACCATTCATTCATCCATTTCATTCAACCATTTATAATTAGTAACTTATTATAGTATTTATTAAACATAATTTTAAAAAATAATTGGAGGCCTGTCGCCTTTTTAAAAAAAAAAAATTTTTTTTTTTAACATGCTAATTGTAATTAAATGAATGGTTATCTGAAATTTTGATACCCTTATTTTTTCATTCTATCGTATTTCCTATACATTTGTCATACATCTTCCTAATTTCAGATTTTTAAGTTTAGTAGTTTTTGCGAAACAAGACAAAATGTAACGTCAAATTGAATAAAGAAAACGGTAACGACAGCCCTTACAACTTTTTAATATAGAGTGATATTATTTATGCAGTATTTAAAATTTCGTAAATAAATAGCAAATTATTACAAAACTGTTAATTTGATGGATCATATTAGCAGAATACGAGGTGTTTAAATTGCCCCAAAGATGTACTTATCCAATTTAAATGAAAATAAATTGTTTCCATTTTTGAAAAATACCATACATTTTAGTATTTAGTTTATTAAAAACAAAATGTGTAAAGCAAATTTTAACGATCTTATAGTTTAGTTTATCTCAAGCTATATGATATTTTTATTAAAATCAATTTCCTGCACTAAACATTTACTGGAAAGACGTAAAGATGAATTGAAAGTTAATAACAAAATCAAAATTCAGCCTGATAAAATTATATGTCCATAAAAAAAAAGTATCTATATTTAAAGATTTTTTCATGAAGAATGAAAAGAAAAAGGATCTTTTAGACTTAAGACTGAATTTTAAATTAAAATGTTCAAGCTGTTGAATTGATTGAGTTTGCATAAATAAATAAATAATAATGTGTAGTTTCAATTTTATCCGCATCATGTAACTGAATTTTCTTATTGAATTATTAATGTATGTAAATATTGCTACAAAATTTTCTTTTTTACTCTAAATTATGTTGTTACAGAATTCAGGTTTTAAATTCAGTGATTGTTACATTGTTGCATTTCAATTTTTTCCAAAAACATTTTGTTGCGTTAGAAGCAACTGAGATCAATCACTTGACTTTGCCCATATGGTATCATAATAAGATTTTAAAAAGTAAGAGTAATTTTTCAAATAATTTGTGTTTTCAAAAAAGTTTCTTTTTGGCTGCATGACTTAGTTATTGCATTCAAGATTATTTAAAATACTAATAAGTTAAATTAAAATTATAATTGTAAAAAAATCTAAATCTAACAAAAAAGCTATTTTTTAATTTTTTTTAAACATAATAATGAGTAAATTTATTTAAAGCTAATAATTATTTCTTACAATGTTAATTTGTTACAATGTTTTTCTACAATGTTAATTAATGTAAATTTGTTTATTTTTAGCTTCAATAAGTTTTATAATCTGAGAGTACATTTTTGCTTAAATTTAAGTTCTTAACAATCCAGAATGAAAGTTTAAAATAAAAATAAAAAAGAATTTTGTTCTTGAATAAAATTATTCAAATTCCAATTCTGCAATTCTAAGCCCGATTGAGAGTAGTTGGATTTCAAAACATAACTTGCTGATGAAGTTGAAAAAAATTTCATGCATGTTTTAGTCGAAACGTAGGTCTCATATATGGTACCATCATATCAATCAGATTATAAACAATTTAAAAATTCCATTAATAAACATAACTATTTTTATATGATAATACGATTAGGTCTTTTTCAAACACATTGAATTCGGAAGTGAATTTAGATTTATATTAAGTAAAATTGAACTTGAAATAGTGAACCTTTTAGCAATAGAATGGATTTTGACAAGTTGTTTAGTGATTTGGTAAATTTGAAGAAGTTATGAAGTTTTTTAATTTCTTGAAAAAAATTGAATTTTGTTCAGGGTTGGTAATTTTTTGACAATTGACAGTTTTAACCGTCATGCCAAAAATCTCTTTTCGGGAGAGTTTTTGACCATTTTGTCAATATTTTGATGTAGAAATTAATTATTAGCTATTATAAATGAAGAAATTATAAATAAAAGTACATATAAAATTTCAAGAAATCTTCCTATTATGTTCTTTAATCATTTAGACATTTTTGTTTTGACATTAACGTTCAAAAAACCAAATTAGAAAATCATAATCTATTATAAATATTAATTGCCTGGCATAATTAAATTAAAACTATTATAACATACTAAAATTAATATGTATTAGGAAATTTATTCTAATAACTACCTTAAATATTAATAACTTAATTAAACATTTGAATTGATTGAAAAATCAATAATTGATTAAAACATACATTTATAATTTTTGTATATCATAATTAGTTTACTTATTAGGGAATATATTATAATCATGATTTATAGGTACTTTTTGTGTATAACATTAACAACAAATATTAAGAATCAAAACTAATTTGACAAGTTGAGATCAGACCAGACATTTACTGGCGACCATTTTAGTTATTTCTTAAGCTAAGTCGTACATTTAAAATTCGATTTCTCAGAAACTAATCAATAGCTTTCGCTTCAATTTTGTATATTTTTAATTGAAAATTTCATACCTTGCAATTCAAAATTTTTTCGACTATTATTAAATAAAATAATAAAAAATTATAAATATTTACTAAAATGTATTTTTTGCATGGAATTGTCTTTGGAAAATCGAATTTTATAATTGTATGCAAATATTTTTCAGTTTGCTTAAAAAGTTCTCGAGATATGGCGAAATACACCAAAAAGTAAAATTATTAAGGGATATTAAATTAATATTAATTCGATTTTTCAGGAACTATTTGACCGATTTTTTTTTTTTTTTTTTTTTCAAATGTTGGGTTGCAGAGCCGCGATGGCTCAGGGGATAGAGCGTTCGCCTTCCAATGAGACGAACCGGGTTCGAATCCCAGTCGATACGAATTCCGCATCCGGCTTGCACTGACCACAGTGCTGACGTGAAATATCCTCAGTGGTAGACGGATCATGGGTTAGAGTCCCCTTGTCGTCAGGCTAACCGTGGGAGGTTCTCGTGGTCTTCCTCTCCATGTAACGCAAATGCGGGTTAGCTCCATCAAAAAAAACCTCCACGAAGGCAAATTTCTCCCAATACTCGATCCAGGAGTTCCCTTGTCTTCTGGATTGGGTTCAAAATTACAAGGCTACGGAGTTGAACATTAGTAGCCGTAAACCCATTAAGTTGGGTCGGCTGTTCAACGACGGTTATAAAAATAAAATAAAATGTTGGGTTGCGGCTGGGATAGCCTGGTCGGTAGGGCGCTAGGCCCATATCTAAGAGGTCGTGGGTTCGATCCTCACCGGCCGAAGACTCCCCGTGTAGTAAATGGTGACCGATGCACGTTAAATCTGTCGAGTCTCAAAGTCCTCCATGTTTCCATAACAAATCAATACCTATGGGGGTACTGATCCAGGAGTTTCCTTGTATTCTGGATTGGTTCAAAATTACAAGGCTACGGAGTTGAACATTAGTAGTCTCGTAAACCCATGAAATTGGGTCGGCTGTTCAACGATGGTTATAAAATAAAATAAAATGTTGTATTTTGCCAAACTGACCAAACTTTTGTGGCCATATTTCCCAGATTGCAGTTACCCCTTATATTTTATGAGTCAGGAATCATGATCTGTCGAATAAAAGGTATGTTTATTGGAGGAAGTACGTTATTTTGTCTGATTTCGTAACTTAAAATATCGTCTGCACTAATTAATTAGCATATTTGAAGTCATTAAGGTCATTTGAACCATTAAGATCGAGTCCCAGAATGTGAAGATCCGATCATTAGATCAAAAATTATTCAGGTAATCCGTTTTTTTCTTTTTGTACACTGTGCATAAAAAATAAGAAATAAATCATAACAATTATAAATTCTATCTAATTCAAATAATAGTAGACTTTTTTATTTTATAAGTACTCATTATATAACGATTTTACAATTTAGATTAAACCTAATTACATTTTTTTAATTTTAATCTCGAATTTGTCTTGAATTTCCGTTTTATGAAGTTCTAATATTGTTTAACCGTGTGATCTTAAAATTTAGTTAAAATATGTGTAGTAGTTCAAATTTGTGTAGTTATACCGTTTAATATTTTATTAAGTAGTAAATATGAGTATTACTAGAAATTGCAGCACATAAGTCCGAAAACTTTCAAAAGTCCAAGAAATTTCATGAACAATTCTAGACGTAACTGCCAGATTTTAAAATTATATATTAAGGACGATAATTACAGACAACCCTATACAATACATTGTAATAAAAATTTTGTTAAATGTTTTCCTCACTTCAATAAATTAAGCTCATCAGCGCTCCACAAAATAATAAATAGAGGCCAACTATTGAACCAAATAAAAAGTGTTTTATACATCTGGGTTAAAGAAAATAGAATAACTGTTTTCTATTAGTCAGTAATTGATGAAATTGTCCAAATATCTATTTGCCTTTTGATAAACCAATTCTTACTCCTATTAAGATTAAATACAACTGTTAAGCTATGTTTTTCGTCCCAAAAATACTCTATCCTACTATTTTTCTTCTCCTTTAGGCTTATTTCTCGTCTCTTGGCATTCACAGACCATTACTTTTTCCTTTGCTTTCCCCTTAATCGTTTTTCTTTTTTACACTTTTTTTTTTCATTTTTATTCTTTTCTTTATCCTTTCCTGTAGCCTCGCAGAAAAAGGGAAAAACTTGGGGTGATATAAAACGTGACTGCGGCACTTAATTCGCTGGGTCTGCAACAAAAAATAAGCCGGCTCTCAAAATGTGTTGCCAGGTCCAAGAAAACATTTTCCTCGGATCTAATTAAATGGCCGAATGCTTGAAATAAATGGACGAGATGTAAAATGCCTTTTTGTATCTCCTAAATGAGCCCGCTTTTTTTAAACTTTTTTTTTTTTTTTTTGCGTAAAAGTTTATTTTATCGATGTGCTAAAAAGAACTTTTTTTTTCTTGGATTCTGATTGGATTAGACAGCATTGCTATGGAGTTCTTTGCTCAGGTTCTCCTTAAATAGACTTCTCAAAGCTCCATTCTAGGAAAGTAAAAGGTTCCGGGTATTGCGCTGAATCTTAAGGGCCCACTTTCTAATTTACGCCCTCAATTTCGAAACGAAGTGTAGTAGACGAGGCAAGATCTCGAATTCTTATTGCAGTAGTTCTATTTCGCTTTCCTATTCTATTTAACAACTTCTTTTGTATTGAATTGTTGGAATCATTCTCAACGGATATGCAGCTGGCACTGTTTTAAATATCGATTGAAGTTTGAAAGTAGTCAGTCACAGATGTCTTTTTCTATGTATACGCCTTAAAAAATCGTTTTAGTAAAGAAGTTAAAACTGAAAAAAGGAGGAAAAAGAAATATAACTTCCATTTTTCTATCGAAACGAAAATATTCTGAGATTTCGAAATGCGGGGTTTGTATATTATTCCCATATTTAATCGCATTAGATGCTAGAAGGAGACATAATTCAAGACTTTCGACAATAATTGAAAATTATTTAGCTTATAAAATAAGAATGTCAAATTAATGTAGATTCAATGTCTGTATTTAATATTTCAAATAAGAAATACGTTAATATTAACTTTTTAAAATTTTGCGCAACTTTAAATTGCGCAAAATTTTAAAAATTAATATCAATTATTGAAATTTACTGTAATTTAATTATTTAACAGTTTGCAATAATTAAATTAATTATTGTAATTTAATTTAAAACAGTCCCAGCTGCAAATTATTTTTAATTGATTGATACCCTAAAACGAATTTCGGTTTTTATCAAAAATTTAGTTTAAAAGTTATAAATACAAAATTATTTTTTTAAATTTTCTTCCCTTAAGACATTTCTCTCTGCAATATAAAAATCTAATGCTATTTATAATCACACATAACTAACGAAAAAACGCGTCCCGCAATGGACTGATCTAAAGACACGATTTCCATTAAAACACCGAAGGCAAGCATCACTAGTTGCTGTCAGTATGAGGGTGGGTGAAAACTTTGATCAGCCTGCGTAGGGACCGAGGGTGCACGGTATCAGTACTCGTGAAACTGTTCTATCGTAAAGTGCTTGAATTCGCGCTCACCCCGTCGGGTTACCAGAGAAGGGGAGCCATCCCCTCTGCCGAGGATCAAAATTGCGATGGCCCGTTTTCGGATCTTTCTCAGGGATGTTTCCCAGACCATTACCAATAGCCCATTGGGTAGCTCCAGTGTGACGTAAATAAAGTACCTACCTACCGACGTAAATAAAGTACCTGTTGTGATGAAAAGACATCACGACAATTACTATCAGTTAAAATAGTACAACAACGCATTTAACACCAATCAGAAACGAGAACGCATTTGCGTCAGCCAATGGTATATTTTCATTGTTTGATTTGAGTTTATTCATTACAACTCACCTTGTTTTTTATCGAATGTTTATATTTTTGCAATTTTGAATAATATTTCTTACGCAATTTTGTTTAAATTGCCATAGAAAATCATAGACGTGAATTTTATTCGCGATATCCTCAACGTCATTGAGCTGAAGATTCGGAAGCTGCACGAGCTTGTAGATAAGATAATGGAGAGGAAATTAATTTGCGTTGGCGATGAAATGTCACCGAAAAAACTTAGAACGAGCCAAAGATGAATACCTCTGGTTCTTGGTAAAAATTATATATTGTATACGATCAAAAGAATTGTATGCAAATAAATTTTGTGAAAATTTTTCATTCGCCTTCATTTTATTAAATTTTAATTATTATATTCAGTATTAATTTATTTCACTCTAGAAAGAATTAAATTACTATTTCCAAAAATGACTAATTTAAAGTTCCAAAAATGATTGTTTTGGAAATTAAATATATAATATGCTAATTTTTTTTTTTTTTTTGGGGGGGGGGGAAGCTAGGTTTTACCCCACCAAATAGCAAATTTAGTAAAATTTTCACCAATAGGTGGCGCTGCATCCATGCTGGAGCAGTAGAGAAACTGAATCCGTGACATCTCCAGGTCATACTATTTTGCTACGCAATTTGTTAGCGTGTGCTTCTGAAGAATTTTGATTACGGTTTACACTTTAGAGCAGCGGATATTTATAGTTTTCGAGCATTACTGCCTGGAAACAGCAGCGTTTATATTCTGCACCCCCACATATTGGCAAAATGTTTAACTAAACATGCAATTTGGTGGAATAAAATTACCTAATTTCCCAAGCATAATGCCGCAAACCATGGATTTTTATTGAGTTCCGTTTTTCCCCCTCCAAAATTTGTCATTTATTTTTGAGACACCTGATATTTTGTTATTGTTAATTTGATTTTAATTTGTGTCTTCACTCGATTCTCGGTTCTCGAAGCGAACCACTCTAGGTTGCGTAGCAATCGATGGGGTTGACAATCGTCAGCAAGTAGAGGTCACTGCCCTCTATTAGAATCATCATTTATTAAAAACATCTCTCGGCCCGAGTGGCCAGAGTAACATCAAATTTAGCTGAGTATCTATCTTCAGTTTAACAGCTCTGTTATTTTGCTCTTACTAATATTCTATGCACTTTTACATGGTCCTGGAAGCAGCATCGTTTAATCAATCTGTTCTCTACAGAGAATTTATGCAGTGAGCCATTTTAAAGTAGCGATATCACTTTAGCTGAACAGTCGTTCCATGTCATTCAACTGATTAATGTATAGGCTTTATCCTTTTTTCGCAATGATATAATTCATTTCAGTTTTATAAGCTTTGTACTATTTTCTTAATCTTTTTTCTAAGTTTTATTTGTCAGTTGAATTAATTGCTAATATGAATGGTAAAAATTTGTGTATTAAAACAAATAATAATTGAATGATTGTTATTATTACGTAAGATTTATATTCATCGTCTTGTTATACCATTAATGCTTTCAATGAGTTTGAAAACATTTAAACTATCATAATATAATAATACCACCAAGAACGTTGTAGCTCATAAATTATTTAGAATAAACCGTATTCTAAATATGTCATCTTCAGTTCTGAAGAATCGCTATTATCGAAAGATTCTGAATTAATTACCAAGTTTTGAAATATCTGCCAAATCAATCAATTAATGGCTCCAATGGAGGACGAAATGTTCAAACAATCTTCGCTGTCGAAGGATTCAGAATAAATCCTAATAATTCGTTTCTTTGGAAAGATGCGTCGGGATTATTCCATTAGTACAGAACAAATATCATTTATCACACAAAGGATATTTTATCGACAAGTTCAAGATAGTTATTCTGAAGGAATGTTTTACCCAGTTTGCTTTATAAATCCCTTCTCTGTTTTGTTTGATTGACATTAATTCTTCAATATATCATTATTTTATGATTCAGTGCAGTATAATGTATGGCTTTATCCTGAAATAAAGTTTTAAAAATATCCTTAAAAATATTTAAGTTGTATGTTTGTCACAATATAGGTAAATAACTTACAGAAATAAATAGTAATAAATAATTAAAGTTTCTCTACAATTCCGTAAACATTAGTGAATCATCTTATAAATTATAAAATCTAATGAATTATTTATGCAGTGAACTTTTTAAATTAACAAGATTCCGAGTTTAACGATAAAAATTTTCAATGATTTATTAGTTTAAAAACCTAACTCATTAAACTCCGGTATTGCCCAACTTAGGTTTAAAGAACAAATTTTCACAGAATTCTTGTAAATAACTTTATTGAAGGGTTTTCTTTAATCCAGTCTCTTAATATATATTTTTTGAGTCCCTGTTAAAAGTGAAGATTTAAAGTATATACACATAAGGAGTTAGGAGGAATAATAACGCATAATCAACTGGTATTAATCATTGACCAAATGCAGACGTTTTTTTTTTTATTCAAATGTTTACTTCAATATACAAAAAGGCGGATTTTCAATCATTTGACGATAACTAATTTTTTTCTTGCTGATTGATATGACTTAATTGAACAAGGAAAAAAATTGATAAAAACATAACGAAGAGGATGGAATTAAAAAGATCAAAACCTGTTTGGTTATCAAAGGAAACGGAGAATGTGAAAAGGTGAATTATTAAAAATACCATTAAGTTTTTACGGCAATTAAACCAGTTTTAAGTTCCAGTTTCTCGATATTTCTTTAGATTTAGATACCGTTTACGTTTTTCTTTCCTTAAATAAAAATTTGAGATATCTTACGCGTGTGGTTTTCAACTTCATTTTAGTCTAGGATTCTGAAAATATTAAGGGCAATAATTGCTGAACTTCGTGTCTAAATGTAATATTTATTCCAAAAATATGCTGTTGTTTTTTTTAAAAAATTGTATGCCTGTGACAAGCCTTTTCGGACAAGTAATGTAGTTAATGTAAAGCTGCACCATTACATCTACTAGTTTTATTATGTGGTTATATAGTTAAAATATATATTAAGGACAATAAGTGCAGAACTCCCTTTATAAATATATTGTTAATCCTTAAAATAATTTTTTTAATTTCTAAACTGTAAGACTTTTCGGACGAGCTAATGTAAAACTAATCCCATTATATATACTATTTATATTAGAGCATAAAGAATACATTAGATCGGATTATTACTCGTAACACTCTTTTAATAATTTAAACGACGAAGTATAATAGAACTTATGGCAGTTTTGCTCATCCGGGAATTATTTACTAATCCCTTCACAGAAACTTTTTAATAACCAAAGCTTAGAAAGCTTTGGCATGCAACATACAGCTAATTTCCGAATTGTATCTTTCAGTGTGATTCGTGGTTTTAATACCATTGGATGCAAGTTTTTAACGATGGGATTTGGACAATTTGAAGACATCTTTGCGAACCACCTGTTTCAGTTTCAATTAGGTATACAAATAGCCTCTCGCTCCATGCTTTAAAGAGGCTACCTATAAAAAAAATCTCTCCTAGAGCAGCATCAGGTGGGGCAATTTTTCGAGAAGATTAAAGTGAGATTGAATTTTTCAGCGACCAAACTACTCTCGCCATCATCATCATCATTCTGGAGAGCCCCATATTTTTCCCATAGCCGGAGAATCCGTAATGAGATCGTGGTAATACCTTAAAATGGAAAAGATTTTTCTCCAGCCTTTTCTCAATCTAGTTAACCACTTTTAAATGATCATATCTCGTAAGTTGAAGAACTTTATTTAATCTTGCTTGAAATAAAAGAAAAAGCGCGATGGTAGAAGGACATTGATTAAAAAAAAAAAAAAAAAATCGAGATGTACTTGGATCTTTAGGGACTCGTTAAATTATTTCTTTTTATAATTACTTCCAAATTTATTAGAGTTCTAAATTGTCTTCAAGCATCGGCATTTTCTGAAAAAAAAATAATGACTAGCCAAATGGGTTTTTTTTTTAAAATTAAACAGCAAAATTTAAAGAGAAAAGTTCTCATGTGGATCATTAGATTATTAAATTGCTTTGAAGAGGTACATGACTGTAAGCGCGAAAGCATTAAATCATCACAAAAAAATTTTGTGATTTCTTAATAAAAGGAAAAAATACATCTGAAACATTAATAATTTCTAATAGTTTTCACGGTCGCGGTAATTGAAATCTTCTCATGAAATTAGTACAATTTTTTTTACGTACCTTAAAAGTATTGTATCAAAGCACCTATATTTCCATAAAAAAATTCCAGTTACTTATGAATTTTTTTTTTTTAAAAATAAATACTACAAATAAAAAAATTATTTGAGAATAAAAAGCTGCATATAAAATGGTTGTGAACAATTGCGCACTGTTAAAAAGAATTGGTTCAACCATTGAACAATATTACCTTGAACCATTAAACAGTGCAAACATGCTGTAACCTGTAGTAAGGTGTTAAATTAAACCGTGTTTTCGTTCAAGTTGGACCATAATATCAAGTAATCAAATATAAGAAACATAATAATGCTGTTTCATTGGGCACTATATTAATATTGTTACAAATTTTACCATTTGTGTATTGCTGTATGGTCATTCAACGCGCTCCAATTTGTAGAAAAATTAAATTATCTGTCTCAATTTTCTTAAGAAAAACTTGGGCAAGATAAGAAAGAAATCTTGTTTTAAGTTAAGCGATTTTGATAACATATTTGATGTAGTGTCATCAAATGTAAAACACATTTTTGAGGGTTTCCAGATGCTCCAGGGATTGTCCGGATTCAGGTATGCGCCGACTCGCTTCAATTGTCTCCGGCAATCCGGAGAAGAAGAAAAGAAGATTAACGTTTTTGTGAAACTCGTTTCGGTCTCCCGTGCAACCCTCTCACAAATGATTGCCATCAATTTAAGTATAAAAAAGCATTCATAGTTGCGAAAAAATATCGTATGAGAACGAAAATCAGATGGGCGAGTTTTCCGCGGGTAAATGTATTTTACAAATAAGGTTCTCGTTCGCATTCAGTGTGAATGGTCCCTAAAACTCGGTATACGCGTTGTGAAAATTTTTCCTATGCACTTGACAAACACTTGCACTCTGGTGCACTTGACAAACACTTGCACCAGAGTTCTTAAGAATATTCAATAATAGGCCTACCTTCGGACTTCGATGTTTTCAAATTTCTCTGGAAGCAATGTTTTGACGCAGAAAGAGTCATTTTAAAACCTTTCAATGTATTTTATAAACCGATTGGATCAATCAGTATTTTTATGAGACAATTTCTATTTTGATTTTCCATTTTTGCAAAAAAAATTTATTTTTAAATATTTTAACTGATGTACTTGGTGTATAGCTTACGAAATACTTAATTATCAGCTATATACGGGACTTTATTACTGGTAGACTATTTGTAAATTCTTTGAAAATAAAAATAATTAAAAACTAATTTAAATTTATAAATTTTATTTTATTGAAATAATCTTTCAAAATTCTTTTATTGCATATGGGTTTTTAAACAAGCATTTTATTTGCGCTTAATGTCAGTTGATTTAGAATTTCTTGTCAAATTTCAAAAAATATTCGTGCCTTTAATAATTCAAAAAATATTTACCTTAATCAGAAGCTATTTAAAAGGTATTACACTATGCCTCACGTTGAATTTGTAGTTTTACTATAATTAACTGTCATTTTATTAAAATAAACTGAATAATGATCACTTAATTTTCACGCAACGTTTTTGTTTGCAAATTCAATTAATTATAGTTGAAAATATTTTTGTATAAATTATTATAACTATGCGGAATTATCATTGTATTACTTCTTAAAATCATTGTAATTCGACCCCTGATTCCTGAAAATAAATTAGCATCATAATTACCTTCGTGTAAGCCTGGCATGCAATTTTGAAATTCGTTTTATTCGAAAATTAAATTCGATTTTATTGAAATTTTCAAAATGATGCTTTTCTTAGCATGTAAAGCGTGCAATTTCCATAAAAATCCTTATCTGTTCATTGATTTTTAAATTACTGGTTTATTGGAATTACAAATTTTACGAATATTTTTATCATAAGTAGTTTTTTGTTATACCATACGTCCTTTAAAACTCAAAAATCACATTTCATCTTAATGTCTAGTAGTACTGTCTGGTACTCATTAAATAATTTCAAAATAAATTCTAACAACGAGTGATTAACTGCAGTTTTTTAATATTATTATACATGATGTTAAATTATGCTGTAAATACTATACTTTAATAAAGTTTAAATCGATGTTTCATTAAAATTAGCAATGGAATAAGCATAAATTTAGTAATATTTTTAGAATAATTAGGTTTTATTATAATTCATACGACTTTAACGTATTCGAAAATATCACTATTAAGCTTTAAAAAATTTATACTTAAAAACTTTTAAATATTGTTCTTTTAAACGGGTAAACATATTTATTATAAATGTGATAAAAAAAATTTCAAAAATTTTATTTAATGAAAATAAATTTCTTTTAGTTATTACATAAAAATGATTTTTTTTTTTTTTTGAACAATTTTTACACGTTTTTTCACGCTTTTGTCATGAAAAAAAATCAATTATAGGGGAGAGTGGAGTCAATTGTAATATTTTTTACTTTACTATTTTTAATTAACAAAAAATCCAACATATTATTAGTATTAATTGACAGACGAGTAAAGTAGACTATCCTCTACTAGAAAAGAAAAGAAATACCTTATTTTAAATGTTATTATATTAGTTATTAACAATTTTTAACAGTCGTGCACTTGTTACTTATTGTATTGTCCTCACTTACGGGGTCAATTGTAACAGTTCATAAATTCAACTAAAACATAGTTAATTATACATATTATCATAGTTGTGATATATTTTTTTATTGATCAAAATAGTAGTGGTATTTTAGGAGTAAAAATAATGAGCAGAGACCTAAAGGGTTAAACTTTTAACTTTAAGGGGTTAAAAATTTTAATTTATACTGTGAAAGGTGACAAATAAAATAATGCACATGCAACATAATATAAATGATATAGGAAACTATTGGTAGTTCTTAAGTAATGGTTTGTAAACATAAGATTATTTATTTTCAGCTGTTACATTCGTCCCTTTACTTATTGTTACAATCGTCCCCAAGACGTCATTCCAGCTTCATTTGTTAAAAACAATGCTAGTTAATTAACAAAACTAATCTTTTTTTTGAAATGTTAATTAAGGTGTCCACTTACATATTCGGTTAATATATTTTATTTGTTTAAACAAAATTAATTCGTTACAATATCATATTCTAATACCAAAAAAATACTTACATAGCGTGAAAATATCTTTTGTGATGTAACTCTTTCAAAAGTACATAAAAATGGTTGCCAGCAGGGGTGTACATGTAGATTTATTAAATACACCTTGTGCGCCACCTAGGAACCAAATCTAGAACCCGACACTCGAAATTTTTGCTCTGTTACAATCGTACCCTGTTACAATTGACCCCACTCTGCCCTACTTAAACAAAAAGATATTTATATGCCATAAAACTGCCCAAAAGGTTACTGGAACCGAATTTCTTACCTTTTTTTTAAATTTTTCATTGTAATTATAAGCCCTGACCAATCGTTGGTAAATGCAGTAATATTTTTACTTGGACAGTCGCTTCATAAAGGCATACACACAAAACAAAAATCCTAAAGTATTATTTTTAAGTGCTAAATTTGTACCAAATGTTGTTTAATATATTGCATCATGGGTCTTAAGAGATTAAATTCGAGAATATAAGTGTTCCTTGCATTTTTGCGTTACAATTTTATTTTTTTCTTTATCTGTACTATCACGTACTAAATATATGTTTCTGATGACACTTTGGCAAACCAACATCGACAGCTATTTGTGAATCAAGTCAGTAAGGTGCGCCTTTCGTTTGACAAAAGAGTAAAGGGGAAAATACGCCTTAGTTCTAAATTCCACGAATAGATGGCAGCACAACTCATGTGTGAGGCCATGTCAATTTAGACATAGATCTGAAGGGGAAGGAAATTTTCTCAATCCCTGTATCCATGGTACTGCTCAGCGACCGGCCACCGATTTTACATCAGTTTTTTCGAACACATATATCGCAAGTAGATCTCACTGTATATGTAGTTGCCGTGAATGACAGACCGAAATCAAGAGAATGTCTACTTTCTCCGGTGAATGTCAACAGTCACTTTGGTGAATGTCAGAAATATTTGTTATATCCCATTTGAAATTAATTTATTTGTTGATGTTATAATATTTATTCGGTATGTTAATGTCTGCCGAGGATAGATAAGGAGATACATCAGTGTTCAGAGTACCCGGCTAAATGCATGCTGGGCAGTGTTACTTCACCTTAAAAAAACATTGATGTAGGGCATACCGGGCAATGGCACTTAACTAGACCTGACCTAATATATATTTCGGACATTTATCAAAGCGACTATGTGATTGTCAACATTCACCGGTGGAAGTCTACGACCACCAATTTTGGTCATTCACAATAGCATATATATATATATATATATATATATATATATATATATATTCTGCACGCACACTCGATTATGCAAATTTAAGTATTTTACAATCTTAAATACTTTTTATCTAGCAAAATATTAGAATTCGTTTGATTCAAAACAAAGACAATAAGTAGAACGTGAATTCTGAACTATAAGTATTCATGAAATGTTAGTTCCCATAAAAATAGCTTAGCGCTTACTAACGTAAAAAAAGAATGCCATTTCTGTACGAGTCTGTACCGAAATACCTCCAGAAATAGGGTGAATATGAGATTTTATTATACCTTGTCGTAAAACTGCTGTGAATTTCACAACTAAGCAACCAACGATTTAGTAGTGTTTTTATATACTTACCTACCGTGACCATTCACAGTTAAGTATCACGAACATTATCTCCTCTTTTTCTTAATTGCCTCTCTCTGATGGTCTTATTTTCTAAACTCAGGTCGCCGATGAAGTAGTATTCGTTTTTATGGACTTCGTTTCACCACAAGAAATCTCTCTTTTATTTCGGGACATCGTCTCACAAGAATTTTCTTCGCTGGTTAAACTGCTTTCATTTATTACCTCTAGGGATTAATTAATTCTTTCTCCCTAAATAAAAGCAATTTTCCCCTTTCTCTCAACGGCCATTAACCCATCCTCACATTTCTTCCTTTAATAAAGCCTCCCCATACCTTCAAAGTACCACCTTGTTAATGGTCTGATTTAGCACTCAAATCGAACATCTAGCTTTTTCCCTTTTCAAAGCGAAATTTCCCCCTAGAATCTCTTCAGAGAAATGGAACGTGAAATATGCGATTGATGAAAACTTAATAAGTAATAGTGTGGAAAATTCTCTGAGCATTATATTAAAAGAAAAGCATCCCTAAATGTTCGGTCAAATATTTCCTATCTTCGGAATCTCGGAACTATTTTACCATTTAGAATTCATTTTTGAACAAATTTTACCAATTAAATAAGCACGATGGAGAGTATTATTGATACTTACTGGTTTTCTAATTGGTGTAACTCGTAAACCGCAGTGCGACTGAGTCAATATCAAATTATGCGTTTTATTCACCAAATCGCGTCCCACATTTCCAGAACAGTCTATTTAATATGAATATTAAACACGTTTGCAATTGCTTAAAATTGTATCGTTGCTTTTCGTAATTGTTAAGTATGAGCACAAATGCGACTAAATATTATTCTTTATGAGATGGAAGTGATTCGAGCGACTAGTATTAATTCTCTAATTTATTATTCTGTAGGAGACTAGATATTCTCCTGAATTAAACGTGGAATTTATTTGAATAAAGTTGTGACGTATTATACTTAATTGTGCTGTGTGGCTTAACATGCTGTATTGTGTTTTGTTTGAATTGCCGCCCCGAAGGAGCCATGATTTTGAAAAATAGGACTTCAGAAAGTTCTCAGAACATAGGCAATGTATTACTCCTTATTCGACTTAAACCGTATTCTTCTGGGCTATTATTTTCAAAAATGGAAACTTAAAAAAATTATCAGTGGCAAAATCTGGTGAATACAGTCGATGTTTTAATAATTCGAATACTTATGGTGTATTTTCATCATTAAAGATGCCCTGATGTGCATTCTATTGAATTTTCCAATGAGAGCAAATTTTGGTTCCATCTTGCCCAGATTTTTTTCGCACTCAATAGAATGTGCGACACGTGCAAAATTGAATGCATTGTTCTTTATGATACGCCTGTGATTTCAACTATTTCACGCATTTCGATTCATTATTCACTCGGATCATTATCGTCCATCACCAGGGGCGTACGCAAGGGAGGGGTTTAAACACCCCTCTTGGGCTCAGACAAAAATAAACATTTTAGTAGAAATTATGCGGGCTATTATTTTTTAAGACTATATATTTTTATTTGCCTACTTTTTTTCTCACGGTATTTCTCAGAAAACATTTTCAAACTCCTAGAAATATTGGTCGTTCTACCTGTTTCAACGAGTGCAAACGAAAGATCCTTTCGACTTTACGCCGTTTAAAGACTTATTTACGCAATTCAACGGGTAATAATAGAATGAATGGATTGGCGCTCTTAAACATTCATAGAAAATTTACCCCAGCTGTAGAAAACATTTTAAACGAACTTACAAAAAAACCACGCTGTTTGGATATTACTTTATAAATCAATAACTTTTTAGCGTGTTTGTATACTGGTTTAATTGTTGGTAACTATTTGTTGGTAAGTTATTTTTTCTTATTTTTTGGTCAAATTCATTGATTTTTCTATAGAATATTCACATTTATACGGTTATTATTTAGTTAGCTGTTACATTATGAGTAGTTTTTTCTGGCATGATTAATTCCTACTTTTTAATAAAAATAAAATATTTTACCTCTTATTATAAAAAAAAATTATGTTCTTAAACTTAAAAAATCAAATCAAAATTTAACTAAACAATGTTGTCTAAATAAAAAGTCAAAATTGTCTAGCTGTCTAAATTAGGGAAAAAAAATAGTGCTGTATTACATACTTGAATTTCTTTTGGTAATATCAGAAAGTAATGAACACCCCCCTTGAAAAAATTCTGCGTACGCCACTGTCCATCACATATCGTCCATGGTCGTTCCGAAAGATGTTCATCATTTGTGGAACTGCAGCCACATTTAAAATCCCTTGCCCAATTGGGTACTAGTAACTAATCACATGATTGTACATAGCGTGTTAGGTAGGTCCACACTGTATATGTAATTTAAGAGGTCCGTTAGTTCTGCGTTGGATACCGGCTGGTAAGGTTACTTTTGCTTATGGTTCATAAGAACGAAGGTTTGTGGGCAATCATAAAAAAGGGACTATAAAAAATTTTTTTACCACCAGTACGGTACCACGGACGCCATTTTCGATTCGTATTTCGCTGAACGTATTTGGCGATGGAGGTACACAAATTCCATTCCTAATAAATTTAGACAGTATCTAACTGCTATTAGAGAATTCTGTGCACCTAAATCTTGAGAATATTCAAGCTTAATGAAGAAGTGAGTTTTTTTTTTCCTTTTCTTTCTGTACTTACTCAATTATTTTTTGTTTCGATTCAAAATTCACTTTATTGCGTTAATTAATTTTGCTTATATTGGGTTCATTACAATTTTATACAGTTTTGGCCGCCATTCCTGTTACCACAGTGTTCCGCTCTAACAGGAATGGCGCCAAACATAAGTCGCCAATTTCGCCAAGGGGCACCCTCAAGTATATTTTTGCCAAAATTAATTCGTTTTCGTGTTCTTTTCATGTATTTAGCATTTTTTTTTTTTTTTCTTAAGCGTTGTAGCTATATAATATATAAAATAGGAATTAAATTGTTTTTGAAGGAACGATCACACTTACCTTGGATCTCTTTGGTTTTTCTATTCTTTATTTTAACAGTTTTTATTAAATGTAATTAGTTATTTTCAGAAAGTTTCAGTTTGCAGATAAGCACTTAGATTTTAATATTGAAGTTTCATGATTTGCTTTTATAGTAATTGTTGTTCTAAAGTATTCGTTGAATTCTTAAAAACCCAATTACTGACATGGCAGAACCGCCTTCCAAAAAACTTTGTATTTTGTCTAAGAAAAAGATATTAAGAGATTCTCAAAGAAGAAGAAGGGCCCAAGAAACGTCTGTGGAACGTCAAAGAAGGATGGAACATGACCGAATTTCGACAAGCAATTCTAGAGCCCGAGAAGTATCAGAGAAACGTCAAAGAAGATTAGAAGAGGATCGTGTCTCAACTAGCAGTGCTAGGGCCCGAGAAACACCTGAGGAACGTCAAAGAAGATTGGAAGAGGATCGTGTCTCAACTAGCAGTGTTAGGACCCGAGAAACACCTGAGGAACGTCAAAGAAGATTAGAAGAAGTTCGTGTCTCAATTAGCAGTGCTAGGATCCGAGAAACACCTGAGAAACGTCAAAGAAGATTGGAAGAGGATCGTGTCTCTACTAGCATTGCTAGGGCCCAAGAAACATCTGAAGAACGCGGAAGAAGAATTGTCCACTAATCTTCAGATTTCCTGCTATGTTTTAAAAAACTTTATTTGTGAAAACCTTTAGCGTGGCGGACAGCTGGCCGCCTTAAGCGGCTAGTGTGTAACTACATGAAACTGACTTTTGCTCGTTTCTCAAATGACTATGATAATAACTTAGTGGCAGATAAATGTAACTTCAAAAGAAATCTAGTAAGGAAAGGCCGTTTATAAAAGCAAACCTTTTTTAACACTGCAAGAAAATAATGGAATTGTAAATTAAATCCAGTAAACAAATGAAGAAAGAAGCGAACAGAAAATAATCTTTATTATTAAATAAATTGTTATAATTTTATTCATTAACTACAATCAATAAATTCTAAAAACATTAATTTACTTTTTACTCCTCCAGGAATTTATAACGTTTTTTTTTTTTTTTTTTTTTTTTTTTTTTTTTTTTTTTTTTTTTGACATCTTCATTAATATTAATCTTTTAACTGAATAAAAAAAAAGTATCCACCATGTTATTTTAATGGGAAAGTAGGGCATTGCAGGAAAATTTCTGAATATTTTTCCCAAGTGTTCATCGTAGAAAAGGAGATTTACTTATGTTTGTATAAAAAATAATTGTAGTCAAAAACATATTGCATTTATTTCACACAAAAATGTTCAAAATAGCATTACTTGAAAATATATTACGTATGTAAACTGTGTAAATAAGATCTTAACGTATTTAGAAATAAATTCTAAGGAAAAAAATAGAACGTGCTTATCAAGTTTATCTAAAATAGCGGTTTCTGCTTTTTCCACAGGACGTACACATTCTTATTTATCATTAACTTCTTTTAAAGGAATTTGTTTTTAAAATTGTTTCTAACATTCAATGAAAGAATTATTAACTGACTGAAAATATGTGAAAAAGAACCTAATTCTTTAAAGTATAAGTCACATTTTGTTTTTTGATTTTATTATTAAATATCATGAAGACATGCAGCAATTATTGCTGTTTCAATATAGTTCCTGTAATTATTGTTAATCGAATTGCAATAATTGGTAATCGAAAAATTGAGTGGTAATCTTTGGGGGTTGATGAGCGTTAGCGTGTTTAAGGTGATGTTCGCTAGTTTATAATATGCTGTAAAACGCTTTATAATAGCTTATTTTTGCTGTAAATTGATGTTTGTTTAGTTCCAAAAGTTTCACTTAATCAATGTAGCGAACAGTAGAGGGTGAATGCATTCAAAAAATTTTAAAAATATGATTTCCAGAAAATTTATTATTCTTTCTCTTATGGAAAAATTTATTCATTAAATATAAACGAAAATTCCAAGTTTTTCTTATTTTTACAAATTTAATAGAATTATAACATAAATATTTTATTTATTTAGGTTTATTTTGTGTTAAATCTTTTTTGTTTTTCATGAAAAATGACTAACAATTCGTATCATAGTAGTTTTTTTTTTACTCGCATCGGTATCAATATCAATAACATACACAATATCAATCAAATACACAATATCAAAATACACAAAGCAATCTTGCATTATAAACGAAGCGAATGTATGGCAAAATACAAATATGAAACAATCAGTAATAGTTAAATTTCTTTGCTTTATTTGTCCTTTCCCGTTCATTTCGGATCATATTCCAAGATCAGTTTTCTCTGCAGCTACAGTTAAAATGCAGTGAATACTCATGTACAGAATCGAAAAAGTAAACATTATTTAAAAGCGCCCTCTGTTGTGAAATGTTTCAAACAAAAGTTTTCTTTGAGACACAATGTTTTTTTTTTCTTCTGTGATTTTAAACAGGCTTTTATCTTTATTTTTTTTTTTATTTGTTTTACATGAATTACGTGAAATAAATGTTTTTTTTTAATACGAATAAAATAAAAGCTGGAAATCGGTTAAAATCAATAAAATATTTCTCAACAATTTGTAAAATTATACAGTAATGTTTAAATTTTATTTCTTAAATCTAATTTATTTAAATTAAAATCTGGTTTTTAAGAAATTTAAATACTATATTTCTTAATGAAAAAAAAAAAAACATTTTTACTATGCATAAAACTGATATCGATCCTATAAATATACATGGGAAGCTAAGAAAATAAGTTAAACTAAGTATTAAATTAATTCCTGTGATTTCTTTGTAATCAGTAAAGCTGAATCAATTCTGAAATCAGCTAATTCTATCGAAGTTATTAGAGATTTGTTAAGAAAGCACGCAGCCTTAATATAATATTCTTTTTGGGGAATTGGGGTTTTAAATTGGATTAAATTTACTTGACAGTTTCAGAAGCTTCGAATAAAAACATGCACCCTTTTTCAGAAGTTTCTGAAATGGAGAGTAAAAGTTCTTTTCTAAAATAAATGTATCCATATATATTTCCTAAATGTAATCGAAATATCGAATTTGGAGTTTACGTCAGTCACGATCGAATGGACACGAAAATAAGGGATGTGATTTCGCAATCTGCCATAAAATTCTTTGTCATTTTATTAAGTTAAAACTTTTTTTTCTTCGGAGAATCGTGATGGGTAATCGCCTTTCACTTTATAAATCACGTTAACCGTACCGAAAACCAAAATGTTAGTTTATAAATTTTATTATTGTTAAGCGGACGCTATACAGCAGAAGAAAATACCCTTCATCGAAAAATCTTTTCCAACTATATCAGTAATTTAAAATACAAAAAAGAATAATAATAATAAATTAAAATAAAGAGTAAAGTATGAAGTTTTAATTATTGTTTCTCATTATCAATTTGCTTACAACTTATGGCTGGATTAGTTGTCTCCGTACTGAAAACCAAAATGTTATTTAGATACTTTTTTTTATTATTATTGTGAAGTGGACACTATACCGCAGGAGAAAATCCTTCATGAAAAATTCTCTTTCAACTATATTAGTAATTTAAAATTTTAAGTTTAAAAAAAAAATTCAAATAAACCAGAAGTAAACTTTGAAGTTTAAATGGGATACCTGCAAGTGACGTAGTGTTGGGTATCTCGATCCTGATTGGTTGTTGAAACGTGACGTTTGTTTACGTTAGCAACTGTTCTTTCAATTCCCTTTCGAGTAAGCCAAGTATCTATTTTCTTCAGTGACACATTCTAAATTCTTTCACGAAGATTTTTTTTATAAATATTTCACTATATATATTCCTTGCTTAACACAAAGACAAACACGAAGCCATGCAGACCATAAACAAACTAATTATGCATCGAAGTTGCCATGTACATAAAACAAAAATATACCACAGTTACAATAAAATGCATAAACAAATATTAAATCTAAAGTTAAAGTTAATATTCTAACTTATGTAGAGAAACTTAGCTCGATTTTGACAATCCATCTTGTTTAAAAGCGATCAGCCTACGCTAAGGTCATAGGTTACGTGTATATATATCTGTGATGGTCTTCTCGAGTTGCAAATACCCAATTACTGTAAATGTTTTTTTACACATCAAATTGTTAACAAATTAATAATTTAAAGTTAAGAAGGAAAAAAAGAATTCGGATAAGCCCAAAGTAAACTGTAAAGTTTTAATTACTGTAAATGTTTTTTTTTAAATTTTTTTATTTTTTGACATTATCAAATTTCTATCAAATTATAGCAAAATTAGCTGCTGTTACCATACTAAACAACAAAATGTTATTTATATAAGATTTATTATTATTATGAAATCGATACTATGCTACAGGAAAAAAAAAAACCTTCATGAGAAACCTCTTCCAAATGCATTAGTAATTTAAATTTTTAAGTATAGAAAAAAAATTGGAATTCGGATAAGCCCAGAGAAAACTATGAAGGTTCAATTACTAGAAAAAATTTTTCTTCAAATTATCAAATAGCAAACAAATTGGGGTAGGAATATCTGCTGTTATGATACTTAAATACAAAAGGTTATAATAAATTTTATTGTTAAGCGGACACCATATTGCCGGAGAAAAATCTTCCTGAAGCCTTCAGAACATTAATAATTTAAAGATTTAAGTATAGGAAAAATAAAATAAAATAATAAAGCGAGAGTAAACTATGAAATTTTAAATGTTGCGAAAGTTTTATTTTTCTCTATTTTTCAAACAAGGCATACTGTAGCATTTCTGGTCATGGTTTTCTAGGTAATTCTTAATAATTATGATGTGCTCTACTTCCCCTAGAAGTTTCTGGCAACATTTACGGGCTACTCTGTATAGATGGAGAGTAAATTTTTAGGACAGTTTTTAGTAAGAAAATGCGCTTCCTAAACAGTTTCTAGATATTACTATATTTTATAAAACTGATTATTACTAAACTGAAACTGAAGTTCGCAAAAATGTCGCTCAAAACCTTCTTCAACTTACTTTTTGTATTGCCATTTCCCTGAATCGTCAAAATTCAATGAGGTTTTTTCCCATGTATCATTTTTATATATATATTTTTTTAAAGCGGACCAAATCTGATTTACACTTTCCTAGGCAAGAAGAACCTACCATATTGTCGTGTTGTTGATGATTCCTTCACGTCTTCTGTGTAGATAACTAAGTTTTGATTTGTCAACTCTCTAATGTTCTCTTGTTGTTTAAGCTTTCCTTACTTTTTTGGTCGAGTTATAAAAAATATTTTTTTGCCTGCTTTTTTTTTTTTTAACTTTTTACTAAAGATTAAAACCCTAGCAAACTACAAAGATTCTGTCCAATAGTAACACTGTTCTGTTTCGATAATCTCGGTTCTCGGAGTATAAGACCGGGCACCCCCTTGATTTCTGTCTAAACTGGGTCCACGTAAACTGCTGTGCAGCGGAAGAAGACAGCTACATCCAAGGCTGAACAAAGGCCTTCTTTAAAGCATAAGAAGACTTATTTTATTATTTTGTAGAATTTTGGAAACCTAGTATACAGAGCCATGATTGCTCAGGGAATAGAGCGTTCGCCTTTCAACAAGGCGACGGGTTCGAATCCCAATCTATATGAATTCCGCATCCCGCTTACACCGAACACAGTGCAAACGTGAAATATTCTCAGTGGTAGACAGATCATGGGTTCAAGTCCCCTTGCCGTCCGGCTAACCGTGAGAGGTTCTCGCAGTCTTCCTCTCCATGTAACGCAAATGTTGGTTAGCTCAATCAAAAAATCCTCCATGAAGGCAAATTTCTCCCAGTATTCGATCCAGAAGTTCCTTTGTCTTCTGTTTTGGGTTCAAAATTACAAGGCTACGGAATTGAACATACGTACATCAATGTCTTTTCAGGAATAATATTATACACAACTAAACTTGATAAAATCTGACAGCTTCGGAACTGTTTATCTCCAACAGGCCTTCAAATCTTAACTACTCCTCTCCACTTTCCTCTATTACTCCACTATCCTCTATATATTTACTCCACTTTCCTCTATATATTTGTTACATTTTTAAAAAAAAAAAAACTTATACTCTAAAAATAAATACTAAGGATATGATTGCGGAACACCCAGTTCCCCCTCCCCCCCTAAGAACGTTCGGAAAAAAATATTTAGTTCACTTTTGAATGGATACATTCTTCAGTTGAATATGTTACAAATTATGCAATAAAACAATACAGAAAAATGAAAACTCATTTAAGGGTTAAAGCATTTTGTAAATAAAAGTCAGAAGTTGATGAATTAGCTCTTTGCTCTTTAAAGTAGTTTTTAAATAAATGTTCTCAAAATTAAGCAAATTCTCATCGATTAATTGCAACTTTCTCTTTCAATACAGTTTTGTATAGCAACTAAATAAATATAAATATTGTACCCTGATTCGTGACTATATGACTTCGTTTCCTAAAAAGAGAAAAAAGAAATTAGCCTTTGTTCTTACTCATTTAAAGAAAAGTTTTTCCTCTAATCAAAAACCTTATCACGTCTCAATAAACCCTTAAAAGCATTTTGTTCTATATTTACGTTATCAAAAAAACTCGTTTCTTAAAAACCCTTTATTCATTCTTATAATGCAGTATTTTTTTCCAAAGAAAGAAAAATAATTGCAATGTAAATGTGTTAACACTTAATGTTATTGACACAACCTTTGCATTAGAAAATGAGAATTGTGATGGTATATATAATAAAAGTTATCGAACTTAAAGAGTCGAAAGAAGAAAAAGAAATTTTCGTGCCGAATTCAGCAAATGGAGCGTCGTAAAAACCAGACGCTGGAAACCGTGATTTACCTTAAAAGCAATCGATTGAAACCCTAAGAATTTATACGTTATGAGCTCTCTTTTTTTCTCTCTCTTTCTAGTTCAATCTCTTAATGATCTCAAATGTTTTCAATCAAATAATTGAAGTTATAAATTTATCATTCTCAAAACCTGTCATTTACTTCAATTCCATCTGTTCAATTGGTGGACCTGAAAGGTTGGGTTGCCTTATACGTCATTGTTTTGATTTCTTTCACGTCAGCATGTGTCCTTCCCATGAAGACCAGCAAATGTATATAATCTTTGATTTATGGTCACGGTTATGGTTAAACGCCATTTGTAAATAATGCACGCGTTATAAAATATTTCATGAAACTAAAAGTTAGTGGATAAAATTGTTCATCTTTACATTGACAATTATACCTCATTGTATTTGTATTCATTTTGCAGAGTTTTTTTTTTTTTTTTTTCTCGATCCTGTATATTTTTAAAGTGTTATTTTAAATAGTATTTTGGGTAATATTTTTTTTTAAAAAAATCAAATTAATTAAAAATATTGAAGTGTAAAGTGCATTAACTACTTTGTACACTTGGAAAATGTTTTATTTTTATAATTTTTGAATATTTTTTTAATGAAACTTGGTGCATGAGGTATCTTGTTGGTGGATAGATGGCACACAAAAAGTTTAAGATCCACTATCCGCATACGTTTTACTGTGCGATAATAAATTAATGGCACTATATTTCCTGCTACAGTGCCAAAATGAAGAAAAAAAAATGCACTTGAAGGTGTCAAGATTCTATCTTTAACAAAAAAAAATTTTTAACGTCACTGTAAAAAAATCTTGCATAATATTTTAAAATAAGGTTTTAAAATTCTCTCCCCTTTTTAAAAAGTGTCTTTGTTGTTTCTTTAAAATATTTATTGACTACATTCAACAGTGTACAAGTTGAATTATGTTATTTTTATTACCAAAATTTTATAAAAATCCTAATACTTATTTGAAATACATGTCTTAATTTGTAAATTAAGTTATTAATGCTAAAAATGTTCTTTTTTTATTTTTCTTTAATTCTGAAAATGGTTTTTTTCTTCCTTGCAGACTCTTCGACATGGTTTCCCCTTTCATCCGACGGCTGCTGCCTTTGATCCCATTCAAAGATTACTGGCTATCGGTACTCATTCCGGAACAATTAGAATGTATCCTTTTCTTTTGTTCCAACTCTCAAGTTGTTTAACATTCCTTTTTATTATATCATATACCGTTTTTTTTAAAATTCTAATTGTTTAAATTCATGCATTAATAGCTAATAATTGTATTAGAAATTCAATTATTTAATAATTTTGTAATAAAGTATTTATGTATATATAGAAATAGTGAGTTGTAAAATATTTCGTAAACCAAGGTCATTTCAGATATTTCAATGAAATGTGTTTGATGTATTGCTTTCGCGAATAATTCTGAGTAATCCTCTAAGGCAAGGTTCTCAAATGATGTTCCATGGAACCCTGTGGTTCCGTAGAATGTTTACAGGAGTTCGAAGCCTAATTTTTTTTTTGTAACGAGTAATTATTCAGTTTTTGGTTAAATTATTTATTATTTTGGTTATTTATATGAAATTATTTGTGAAAAATGTTAATAAAAAAGTAGCAAAATTAAAAAATAATAATAACTGTAACATGTACACTTTGTGTAATGAGACAATTTACTCTTTTATTAAAATCTAATTTTTTAATTTTTCCTTAAACCTTAATTTCTTTTTTATATAACAGTTTAAATTTATTTCATGTGAAATTATCATAGTAATTTTCTTAAATTAGGGTTTCATTTTCTCAATTTAAACACATAATTTTTTTAAATATCTTGTCTGGCAAAATTTCACTTTTCTTTTCTTAAAGAATATTACTTTTCTGTTCGCCCTTCTTCGCTGGTCAATGCAGTCTTGCACTCCCTGGGGGAGAGTTACCCCTCTATTCCCACCTTTCTTTTTTCTTCATTTACTTTTTTAAAGGGGTAACCCTTAACCAATCACTTTTATCTGATTTTCAAACTCTCCCTCTTTAAATTTAATTGGCCAACGCTTTCCTGTGTCTACACCAGTTAACACATTTTTTGAGATGCTTTTAAAAACATTCTCTCCTGCATGCTTGCTTGTTACACCAAGGGTTGTACCATCTGCCTCTCTCTCCGAAATGTGGATTTATGTCCGTATCGAGGGGATTTTTTTTTTTTTTTTTACATCCTTTTTTTCTTAGCATTTAGTTTTAAATTAAATCCACAAACCGTAATTAATTTCTGTTAATTGAATATCTACATTTATACCTTCAGTTTCCCTTAACATTGAAGACCCTTTCAAATTTAAGTTTTCTTTCTATATTTATCTTTCTCACCAGTTGAATTTCTCTTTCTTATATTTTTTATGCATGACGCTTTCTTTTAAAATCTCTTGTCACCCATTTCTAGTAAAGGCCTTTTTTGTGTAACAAAATGTGTCAAAAGATGTGCCTTATTAAATAAATTGCGAATTTGTTCATAAATAAATGTTGTGCTGAATTTCAAGAAATGCGCGAATTTATTTGTCTGCAGTTTCTCCAGTATGTGGTGAATACTTTTAATTATTGCTATGGGTATTTGTTTTTCTCTCTTTGAAAACATCTCTAAATTGCGTTTAAATGATATATTAATATAGCATGTCATTGTCTTATTCATCTTTTATTTATGATTTTTGATTAACTTTAGTTTTTACCTTATTCTAAATTTAGTGATACCAATTTATCCAAACCTCACACTTCGTGATCATTTGAACCTATTGGGTTATTGTTATCCCAGGATAGCGTTGTACTACCACTTTTCCTTAATGATCACATTCCCTTTAATTTAAATACTTTTGATCCTATTTTCGGCCATAATTTATTTACTTTGAAATTCAATAATTGCCTGTTTCTTTATTCAAGTACTATATCCAAGAGGCGAACCGGGTTCGAATCCCAGTCGATACGAATTCCGCATCCGGCTTGCACTGACCACAGTGCTGACGTGAAATATCCTCAGTGGTAGACGGATCATGGGCTAGAGTCCCCTTGCCGTCAGGCTAGCCGTGGGAGGTTCTCGTGGTGTCCCTCTCCATGTAACGCAAATGCGGGTTAGCTCCATCAAAAAGTCCTCCACGAAGGCAAATTTCTCCTAATACTCGATCCAGGAGTTCCCTTGTCTTCTGGATTGGGTTCAAAATTACAAGGCTACGGAGTTGAACATTAGTAGCCGTAAACCCATTAAGTTGGGTCGGCTGTTCAACGACGGTTATAAAATAATAAAAAAATAAATAAAAAAATATGTAAGTAAATTTACTTAATTTGCACAATACATAAAATAAATATTATTTTAAATGGCACAATAACAATATATTGAAAAAATTATGAAAAGAATATATATATTTCTAAGAAATTTCTCATCGAGCTTTTCAATTCATAATAGAATAACTAATTTCAAAAATAATTACTTTTCTCAACGTTTATGACAGTTTTTTCTTTCTTTCTTTTGAAATTCATTTTCAGCAGACACATACATCAAGAACAGATTCATATTAATAAATATTTTATTCTTTATATTAAATGTTGTGAAAATAATTAATAGTTATTTTTGTCAGTATATTAACAGCTGCTAATGGACATATCTTTTATAATGTCGGGGTTCCGTCCAAAGAAGTTCTATCATTTTGTGTTCTGTATCTGGAAAAAATTGGTTAATTCTTAGTCTAAATTAAAAAAAAGTTTTAGTGATAGATGCCGTCATAATCACGTCATTTGTTGCCGTGTAAAGTTTCTTATCAAATTCTGTTGCCTAATGCGAATTTTTTTATTAAGTTTGATGAATTTATTATTAGTTAGAATAAATATAGTTAATATTATCAATATTGGATAATCTTGGATTCTATTATAGCATTTTCAAATTATTCGGGACAGCGTTATTGGTAAAAACACCGCATTTTTCTTTAAATTAATAAGAATTTTCTATGTATTCTGCTGTTATGAAGTGGAGCGTCAGGAAAATCATAAAGTTTCCGAATACTCAGAAACAACGCTAAGAAACAGTTAGATGCAAAAAATACCACCTTTGGAAAAAGCGTTCATTTAATTTAGTTTTACGTCATTCATGTAAATGTTAAATTCATTGTTATACCATAGAGTAATTTACAATAAGTTTCAAATTTATGATTTAAAAAAAAAAATCAATTAATAAATTATACTGATTAAAATAATGTAAATAAATAAAAAAATTGAAGTTCAAATGTTTCGTTCGTCTTTTATTGCAATTTTAATTTAATCACCTATTCGTCAGAATCATGGGTTCCTCGACATGACTTTTAAAAACTCCAGAGATAACTAAAACTTTACGATTAAGCAATGTCTGTATTCAATAAAAATGAAAATGAATTTTATTTAAAACTTAAATGTGTTATGCTCTTATATTTTTGAACGGCAGGGATTATACCAAACTTTTTTTAAGGTCCGTTTTTTGCGAAATTGAAAATATTTTTATGACTCATAATTTTATGAAAGATATCTGATTTTATGAAAGTTTCCTTTTTTGAATAAAACCTACTCGTTTTCTGAATCTATAATACTATAAAATCAGATTCCTTTATGCCAGAAAATACTAGCATTTCAAGTAGTAGTAATTTTAAATTATGAATTAGAGACGCCATAAAATACGTTTTTCAAAACAAGAATATTGTTAAGGGTCTGCTGTTTTAACGATAAAAATTGCTGTGCCAATTTCTCCTAACGACTCCTGTTATCTATGTTTATAATGAGCAATATTAACGAATTATATTAATTATAATTTATGTATTAATTAAAAATTTTAATATTACTTTAATTTTGATTTTTTAATAAATCATTATTTATAAATGCATATATATGAATAGTTCCTTACATGAGAACATAGATTCGGTAGACCTGGTGTGAAATTTATAATGGAGCATAGTGATTTTCCAATTTTACAGATTTTATTCTTAATAAACGAGGTAAATATTTTAATCACTCAAAATATTTTTCCTTTTCATTCCATTGAAGAAAAAAAAAATATTAATGCTGTTTTTTTCCCTCACCTCCTATCAAGGGGGCCATGATTACCGTAACAGGTGATGACTATTTACATATGATCAATCTAAGGCAGAAGAAACCTGAAATAGCACAATCCTTAAAATTTCAAAAAGAGAGGTAGGTTTCTTTTTTTTTTTTTTCTTTTAACATTGATAAAACTTTAACACTTTAAGAAGAAATACGATAGATAAGGTTATTTTTATAGAATGATATGCCTGAAACAAGTTTGCATTGTTATATAAATTATCCCAAAAAACTGAAGTGGGTAGATATTACTTGATTAGGATACTTCATTCACTTCAAAAATATATTGAATGGAAATAACAGTCGACATGTTTCGAGCGCTCAAAAATAGGCACCCATTTTCAAGACTTGCGAAAAGCGAAACAAAAGCGATTTGAAAATATAGTGTGAAACAAAACTTCAAAAAACCTCAGTAGCCGAGAGATAATAAAAATAAACTTGAAAAAAAATATAGAACTAGAAAAAACAACTGTGGTTGAGAGGGGCTAATAAGAATAAAAAGCATTTAAAACCGCTATGAGGAAGCTTTGATCCGACGTTAGCTCCTCACTACCTCTCCATAGCGCGTGAAAAAGCATTTACCCTGATTTGCCCCTCTCAGCCACAATGTTTTTTATTGTTGTGTTTTTCATGTTTATTTTTATTCTCTCTCGGCTACTCAGGTTTTTTGTAGTTTTATTTCTTACCTTTATTTTCTATTTTTTCGTTTTATATTCCAAATCATTCTTTTTTCTTCTCATTTGCGTCCGGTGTGTCTTGAAAATGGGCGCCTATTTTTGAGCGCTTAAAACATGTCGAATGCTATTTTATTTTCAGTCTATATTTTTTAAGCGAATGAAGTTTTTTAATTGAGTAATATATTGTCATTACATCATACATTATCGTCGTATATACATACTTTCCAACTTTTAAGAACAAAAAAAAAAAGAAGAATAAAAAAAAAAAAAAAAAAGAAACGAAAATAGAAAAAAAAAAAATCTTAATATTTAAAGCATATGAAGAAAATCGTAAATAACGATATTAAAGAAAAACACTTGTAGAGAAGTTAAAGGACATCATCAGAATTTAAATTGCATAGAACCCATAACCGGAAATACCGTCATACGCCGCTAAGGACACTTTCCTATAATGAACGCGTGTTTTTAAACAGGTCATAAAAGAGAAGCGTCATTGCAAACATTTTTGAGTTGTTAGTAAACTAAAATAGAAATTTTTATATTTCTTAGTTATTATTATTAATTACCGCATGACCATTTGTCTTAATTTTTATAGATCTGTTTAAATTATTTACATGCAATTGTGGATAAGATTCTTTTAATTCTAATGAAATAAAATATTAATACATTATTTTTGCTATCAGTAGGGAATATATTTTCTGAAACTACGGAAGGATTACAGTTGGAAGGTTTTTATATAATGAAAAGTGATTTATTATTCTTATTCATAAAACATTTCTACTTTTGACAAGAAAAAAAAATGAATATGAACTTTCTACAAATCGAATCTTCTTTGCTTTCATTTTCTTAGAGTATAAAATAACAGGTTAAAATAATTTTTCAAAGTTTGAACGATTGGAAGATTTACTACAACCAATACAGAGACAGTATGATAGGCAGTTCATACGAATCTTTAAATTTTAACCGCGTTCTCTTGAAAGCAATATTTTTATAGCCTTTTTTAATCAAGATCTTAAAAGCTAATAAAGTGTTTTTTTCTCACGAAAATAGAAAAAAAAAAGTTTACTATTTTTAACATATGAAAAAAATCGTAAATATTGATATCAAAAATAACGTACGCTGTAGTTTCTGAGTATTCAATCATCTAGAGTCTCATAAACAAAATTAAATTCATTTAATAGTTTCGAGATCGGTTTCCTGGAAAACGTGATTGAAGTTTAATTATGATAGAACTATATCGGTTGCTATATAACTTTTCCTATTTAAATTTCCATTTAACACACATCCTTTTCGCATTATTTGCAGGGAGTCGCATAAATGTTGGGGCAAACTTATAGGGGCGTTAAGGCACATCTTAAATATTAAAATTTCATAGAAACCCATGCTCGAAAATGGCGTCATGCGCCGCTAGGGGTGCTTCCCCTATTATTAGCTGTTTCTTCGTGTGCTTCTGAACTGGTCATAATAGAGAAGTGACGTTATTTTGTAATTTTATCCCATTGACGTGTCTAAGCTCCCCTGAAAATTTGTCGCAATATTTACGCGATCCCCTATTATGTAAAATTTTTTAACTAGTACAATTCAATGAAAAATTGACTAAGAATGTCAATATCATGTATTTTGCATAAGTGCAACAAAAGATCTGTTCCCTAGTGTAATCAATTATATATAATTATTATTATAATTATATTAATATAATTATTTAAGGTAAATGATGGCTGAAATTTCAATTTTTATTTGTAAGTAGGTAACTTAGAAAAGTAAACTCATAAATGTGATCTTGTATTTTTTTATAGAAAAAGGTCAATTAATTAAATTTAACTAATTTCTTAGTTGTTTTTATTACATTAAAAAATTATTCGTTTTACTTTTTTACATATTGAAGGATATTTTTAGCGTTTCTTCCTATTTTGGATATAAAACAAATCCACTGCACTCAAATACTAAGATAATTATATGCCATAAAACTGTCCAAAATGCTTCGTGTATCAAATTGCTTACCTTTTTTTATAATTTTTCTTTGAAATTAAACACTTCAACCCACAAGAGTAAATCCAATTTTATTTTTTACTTAGAGAATCGCTTTGTAAGCAGAAAAGGCATACAAACAGAAAAAAAATCTTAAAATATAATTTTTTTTTTAAGTGGTAAAATTCTACTCCCATTTAAAACTAAGATATTAATTTTGATTAAATTGAATTTTTATTAATTATTTTTTGATAAGAATTCTAAAAATAAATATTTCAGTAGTTGCTTAAAACTAAGTTATGATTCATACAAATGGTAAAATAAAAAGATAAATAAAACTTTTGACTAGTTAGGTATCCAATTTAAAGATAAATTTTAAAAATTAGAAATTTCTATTTTATTTATTTATTTTTAACTTTATCTCCATGTGTATTTCAGGTTAACACATTGTCATTTGCCATTCCAAAGCAAGTGGCTGTATGCCGGTACAGACAAGGGCAATGTGCATCTTATCAATGTTGAATCATTTACGCTCTCTGGCTATATCATATACTGGAATAAATCCGTTGAACTGTAGGTATAAGTTTTTTATTTTTACATCAACTGCCTAATCTCAATATTTTAATAATCTGATAATTTTTGTGTGAATCATTAAGTTTTAATAGTTGAATTTTTTTTTTTAGTTCATGTAAAACTCATCCCGGCTCAGTAGTTCATTTAAGTGAAAATCCCCTAGACCCAAACAAGGTAATTATTACATATCTGGATTATTATGAACATTGTTAAATATTTATGTTGCATTGCATACAATACACTAGCAGGGGTCTGTCCTGACATTTTGTGAAAGGTCCGTTTTTGTAAAATTGTGAAAAAATTACTCGTAATTTGTGAATATAAAATAACGTTAAGTAAGATTCTTTCAACCAGGGTCCGGCTTTTGTAAGTTTGTGCAAATAGGGCCCTGTTATTGTAAAAAACTTCTTCATGGAGTTTTTAAATTGTAGAGACATACAAGATTATGTTCAACACTGTAAAATTATTATAATAACAAAAAAAAATAAACTGCCATTGCTGCTACTAAATTAGAGATGCAACATACAAATATTTGGTATTTAGCCTGTATTATTTTGCTTTTAGCAGTATTGCTAGAAGCAGAATATTCATTTCGGACGAATAAAGGAAGAAGCGTCTGACGAAGACAAAACTTAGTTGGTTTACATTTGTCTTTCTTTCCCCCCTCTTCCTGGGAAGGATTTATTCCATTAACAAAACAATAAGGAAGATAAATAAATTTGTGAAGGGTCTGATTAAAAGATAAATTATTATGTGAAGGGTCCGTTTTTAAGTTAAAATATATTGTGAAGGGTCCGTTTTTATGAAAAGATATTTTGTGAAGGGTCCGTTTTTGTTATCTTTCAAAAAACATGCATTTTTATTTGTTTTAAAACTATATTCACACCATCTTTTATAAAATTTATTCTGATGATGAGAAAATTCGGAAGTTACTCTTAGGATTCATTAATTTATTAGCAAGTTTATAATGTATATTTTGATTTTTTTTTTTTTTTTTTTTTTTTTTTTTCATTTCAGAAATTAGTTTTATGTTATGCATCTGACAAAAGAAAGTTATTCATAATTTTTTTCATTATTTTTAAAAATTGAATATTTAAAAATTTTCCAATCGCTTTTTGAATCACATCATTGTAAGGAGGTTATTCAACGTGGAACATAACCAGGAAACTTAACAGGAAATTGGAGTTAAGTGATATACTACAATTTATAAAATGATTAATCTAAAATAATGGATTTTATATATAAACTGAGAATGTAAAATGATTTCCTTTAAAACATAATAAAAATTTTCAAATGATAAAAGGAATACATCAATTGAGTGTTATTTGAAAGCTGTTTAAAATAATGCAAGGAAAATGAAAATAATTTGACTTAAAAAGTACCAGCAAAAAAATTATTAAATTAATTTCGTTATTAAAAAAAGAGAAAGGAGTCTTATATTTACAGTTATAATTTATCTTTAACAAAAATCGTTACGTCTGGTAGCAGTCTGGGTGCAAAAGGAGGCCCACTTTTGTCCTTTCACTAAATCACAGATTTAATGGAAGTACTTTTTGAATTGGTAGAGAAAAGGGATATAGAAGTGACAAAATTCAGTTAATACTTTAAAAGATATATTAAAAAAATCATGTCAAAGATCTTAGATTGAACATCTGTGCAAAATTAAACTTCTCAACAAAATCATCTTGTCAGCAAAACCACATGTCAATGAGATGAAAATGGCAAAATAGACGACAGCACGATTTTATAAAAGTATTACTTTCTCTTCATTACTCTTAGTTATGAAACATACTTTTTGCAATGTATTTTTGAAAGTCTGAATTCTCTTTTTTTTAGTTGCTTATTGGCTTTGAAAAAGGCTTAGTTGTATTATGGGACCTTCGAAATAAAGCAGCCGATGCTAGATTCAATACTACTGAGGTAAATTTATTTTCCTTTCTTGATTTACACAACATTTTGAGATCAAAAATATCTCTGTAATTGTTTGTAATTCTGAATTCTTTTCGTTATTGATTTTACTGTGAAATTAATTAAATTGGTGATTAACTTCAGTTTTTTTTTCATTGTTTAGAATGGAATTTTGAGGTCAGTAACCTGGCAGTTGGAAGGTCGACAATTCGTTTGTAGTCATAGTGACGGAAGCCTTACTACTTGGAATGTAAAAGTTCCAAGTAAATTTGTATCTGTCAATTATCCTCATGGTAAGAAAAATTATCAAAAAGTAATAGAAATATTTTATTTTTACTTTTTAATATTTTATTTTTACTGTATTAAGTTATTTTAATCTCGGGTAAAATATTTAACATTGTTAAATATTGGGTAAAATATTTTAACATTGAACCAAGCTAAAAGATTTGGCATGTATAATTGCACATATAACATATTGCGATTTAAAAGTATCGTGACTGAAAATTCTATTGTAGCATGAAATTTTAAAAACAGAGTATCAGCTGAGATGCTGACCATATTGTCAGACAAGGATCAAAACTGAGTTCTTCCTATCATGGTCATTAAAAAAATAAGTTCTGGAACAAAAAATAGGTTCGTGACTTCTATGTGTTTTAGTAAAAAAATACTTATGATTTCATATTATTCTAAGAAAGTAATTTTAGAAGATTAAATTTTCAAAAAAATAAATTATGTTTAGAGAAATTATTAAAAAAAAATTTACATTGCATTTTAAACACTTTCAATGTTATAACTCAGTGTGTAAGACTTCAAATTTGGAATTATAAAGTAAACTTTTTGCATTGAAATTTTGTTATTTTAAATTAAATAATTTGAATAAAATCGTCCAAATAGTTTTTGAGATAAAATTATGTATACTTTAAAGTTATTAACCATTTCTGACCGGTATTAAATTGAATTATAAGTATAATTTGCATAAAACTATCTTTGCCTAGAATCGTAAATTCATTTATCCAAAAAAAATTCGTTCCTTTTAATAGTTCTATAGTACTATGATAAAATGCATTAAAAGTAAAAATTGCTCATCCGAGGAAACAGTTGAAACCATATTTTCAAGATTGGGGCTACTGCCCATATTTTGAGGGTTAAGAAACCAAATCTGTCGAAAAAAGGTATTTTAATCCGGAATTTTTTTTTTCCTGTTTTGTAATTTAAAATATCATCTAAGCAAATTAAATAGCTTCTTTAAGATTAAACTCTAGAACCACAAATATCACTCAGTATTTGAAAGTTCAATCACTTGATCTAAAACTATTTAGGTGTTCTGTTTTCAAAAATAAACCAATATTTACAAATGTTTCATTTAAAAGTAACAAAAGTTTTGCTTTCTTTCAGCCAAATCTTTGATTGATGGTAAGCCAGAGCCATGCAATGGAATTTATAAGATTGAATCGAAAGTTAATAGGGCTGGGTAATAAACTTTATTATCTTGTAATTCATTAATGTTGCTTCATTTTACAGTGTAAGTGTTTCCTTATATATTTGTTAGACGTTATTTCTATTTTTACAGGATGGTAATTAAATTTTCAGTTTAAGACTTATATCAAATAAAAACTCCAAGGTCTAATAGTTATCAAACTTTTATATGCTGAGTGTTCCAAAATCATCGCTATATATATTTTAAGAAGATTGTTATATATATATTTTCAGAAACCATGTCAAAAATGAATTGAAAATAAAGTTTACACATAGTAATCGGAAATTAATATTTAACTGATGAAAAAGACGTTATCGGAATCTATCGAATCATTATCGAGGGAGGGAGATAAAAAAAACTTCAAAACCTGTTCAATTGCTGGAGAAAAGAGAGAGGAGAAATGCATAAATTAGAAATGTCTCCGAGCTTCATCGGAAGTCAAACTGGTTTTGATGTTTTTCATCTCACTTGTAATCTGTCTTATTTCAATAGAGTTCTAATCCTCGCTTAAATTATTGATTTCCATTCCCTAATGTTTATACTTTTTGACTTCATTTTTAAAAATGATTTTTAAATTATTTATCAACATCACCAAACTTCCTCTACATTATAAAAAGAGTTTAGGGTGTTGAAATTTGATAAATAATAATTCTTAGTCAGTAACCAATAGACTAATAACTTAATAGCTACTTTTTCCCCATTAACTAATGAGTCAGTGACCAATATCTATAGATCCTTTTCATTTAATAACCACTTTTCGCAAACTTTTATTTTGCTTGGATTAAATTCTATTTTTTTAAAAAAAAAAAAATCATATTAGGAATTATCTAAGGCCATAAAATTATAAATATGTAACAAAATTTATTTAAACATGCTGATTTTAGAGAACATTTAAAAATATTTGGGAGGCAAAATACATTTAATGTATGCATTACAACTTTAAAATATGTGAATTGTTAAAGAATTCGTTACCCAAATCATCATGAATCTTTTCATCAGAAATTGATGAAGGATCAAAATTTTGAATGGAGACATTGGACATTTCAATGGAAATTATGTTTTTCACATTCTTTCTGCATTGAGGTACTTTAATCATTAAAGAATTTTTTAAAAAAAGTGGGAAAAAGTGACTACTAGTTGTTTATCAGGGTGCGTAGCCAAATTATTCAACAAAAAATAAGCACCTTTTCAAGCACTCACAAAATATTTTTAAGCACTTGAAAAATTTTGACAATTGACGGTTTTATCTTGTTTTGACAGTCATGTAAAAAACAACCTCTGGCATTGTTTTTGACAATTGTCAAAAATCATGAAATTTTGAATTGGGTAAAACGAATGGCGTTTTCATACGCTACGGACTGACACTACTTTGAAATAGATTGGGGTTGATTTAATTGTGAAAACGTTGAATAGAACAATGTGAACTCTGTCGTTTTGCATAATTTTAAGTGAAAATAAACATAGTAAAGAAAAAATCTCATTTAGAAAAGGGAAAATTAAGCACTTTTTAAAAACACCCAATGAAAAAAGCACCTTTAAGGACTTTTAAAAATCGAAAATAAGCACTTTTTAAAAACGCTACGCTCCCTGTCTATTTAGTTTAAGTGTTCACTTCTTTTTGTTGACTTGCAATGTGGCGAGGGGCTATTTTCAGATCTACCACTAACTTTTTTCCTATTTTTCAATAAATAGGGAGATAACTACTGTTTTCTCTGGTGGTTTACCGTATGAGGAGCAAGGTAAAACTTCAAGTCTAACTATCCAACAAGGAAGATCAACCACCGTGCTAGAGATGGATTACAGTATTGTTGATTTTATAACGCTTTGTGAAGCACCTTGGCATACAGGTATTTTCTCGAAATTACAAAAAAAATATAATATTATGAACTAGTTTAAAATATTTAAGACATACATTGAACATTAAAATGATTATCTCAAAAATTTATAATTTATTGTAAAAGCATTAAAATATGCATAATGTGTTTTGAAAAAATAATAAATAACGGAATTATTTTAATCCCATTTATAGAAGCATTTAAAATCTTAATTAATTTCAATATTAACGAGTTAGATAAAATTAAAATAATTGTTTAGGAGTGCACTCCAAATTCCTTCAAGTTTTGAAAAGTAAACAAACGTTAGACGTCAACTTTATGAATGTCAAAATTAATAGTTTTGACATGGCATCATTATTCTTTATTTAACAAATCTTTTATCAATATTTTGAAAACGGAAAATCAATCAAAAATAAAAGAAGTTAAAATCTTGAAAAAAATATATATATATTTTGATTTTTAAAAACTTGAAGAAAATTCTAACTGGATCTGGTTTAATCATTATGCTAAAGTGCACCAAATGAGCTCTAAATTTATAAATGTTCAAGTCTTATAAATTTTTATTTTGAAGAAAATGTTGCAATAAAAATTTTTTTTTAAAAAACCTGTGACGAATTGGAAAATATTTTGCGTTAAAATGGAAAGTTTGCATACCTGCCAAGTCTCTTGTTTTTTAACGAAGATTTCTATATTTACCAGTATATTCTGAAGTTTCTCCTTATTTGTTGAAGAAATTTTTTTTTAAAAATTATTTTGGCTATAAAATATCCACTGATAGCAAAAATCCTTCTCTTATTCCTCAACAGATGGTGCTATTGCCAGTACTCATGTTGAGTGTTAATAGTTTAAGTAATTATAAGTAATGGTTTAAAAAAATCCTCTTTAGATTAAGATTTATATACATATTTCTTACTTCGCTAAATGTAAGTGCTTATATTATTTCCAGTTTTGAATTTCTCTTCTTGACTTACATGATTATGCATGATGTATCAAAACTTGACTCTTACCTAACAAATGCCGCTAGTAAAATCTCCATTATTTTATTTCTTCAATGTTGGCAGGTATGAGCTTGTTTTCAAAACATTTTTTAATAAAAAACAAAGAATAGAGCATCTCCACTTTTTCTTAAGATTAAAATTGATTATACTTTTTTGTCAGCTTTCAAAAGATAAAGTCAGAACATCTAAGAGCTCCAAAAACTCCATGCCAGGGACCCATTTTCAGTAATGGCAACTATATCACCTAAGTAAATTATAATTAAATCATTTTTATTAAAAAAAATTTTAAAGAAAAATATCGTTTACTATATATTTCTGTTCATCATATTAAAACAATGTATTAATAATCACTTAACTTCATTTGTATGAAAAATCATAAGTGAATATTTTGAAATAAAATTAAAAAGATGACTTTTTCTCACCAAAAACATTTATAAAATTTTCAATTTTCATCATAAATTAAAAAATTAGTAGAAAATATTTTTAAGTCAATTAAATTAACTTAAAATATATTGGAATCTAATCATTTTAAATTACTGATTCTTGAACTAAAATTTCTCTTTTCTGCTTCTTTAGAATCCCAAGAGCCGTATGCTATTGTGGTGCTTCTAGAACGTGATCTTGTTGTTGTTGATTTAACTAGTCCTGGGTAAATAGAGAAAACAATTTACTATTTTGCTAAAAAATTTTGCTTAAAATTATTTTCTTTGCTTTATTGCATGCATATTCTAAGTAGTTGAATCAATAGTGGTTATATACAAATTGATTATCGACACAGTTTCATTACAATAATCATGCAATTGAGAAGTTTAAAAAACAAGACACAATATTTATTTCCAAATTTTAAGTGCTTATGTTTGATAAAATAAATTTTGAATAGATAAAGTTGTCATTTTTAATGAATTGAAATTTTACCAATACCACTACATTTGTGTATGCTGAATACTTAAAATAAAATTACAATGAACTTATTTTTTAGTGATTTCACTTTTAAGTCACAGGTCTTCAGGACTTCCAAATTTTTCAGTTCCTTTTTACTAAAGGGGGGTCCCTATTTAAAATAAGAATTATTTACCTTCTTATCCAACTGTTAACGTGTACATTCAAAATTATTCTATCTATTGATAGACAAAACCAAAATTTCGAACAAAAAATAAGTTATATTTGAACAATCAAGGCTTTTAATTAGGACTGATCAAATACCTGCATCAAAGAAAAGCAACAATGACAATGTTATGATACTCAAAATCATTCTTTATCTATATATATATATATATATATATATATATATATATATATATATATATATATATATATATATATATATATATATATATATAATTTTGACTACACGCTATTTTTCTTCACACTGTAGAATTAAGTTTCTTGTCCCTTATATGATTTTTAGTATATTTGAAATAATTTCGGTAGAAAATTTATTTAAAAAAATCCAAGAAAAGACAAGGGTCAAGCTTGGTTGTTAAATGTTGCACTTGAGTTACACTATTGAGCTAAATAAATCAATTTAATTGAAAATTTTAAATAGCACAATTATGTATCATATGATTTTTTTGTATTGCGCATTAAATGATTTATAAATTTATGCTTATTTTTTAAAAATAATAGAATTCAATGTAATAAAAATTCGTTAATATTTAAACAATTAAATTTCGCAAATACATTATTTGAATATTCTTAAATTTATGTTAGACTTCTGAGCCCAATAAAGAACATTCATTGCACCCCTAAAAAAAAAACCTAAATTCAAATCATTAGTAAAAAAATATTGTTTGTCTTTTTCACAGGAAGAAATAAAGCTGGATTTAAAAACAGACACTTCACTTACACATAACGCATGAATTTAATATTGAATTATATTTTTTTGAACTATTAAATTATCTACTTATGATATTTTCGAAATAATAATAAATTTTACTTTTTCTTTCAGTTTTCCTTGCTTCCAAAATCCATATCCTATGGACTTCCATAAATCACCTGTCACCTTTTGTGCCTATTTTGCAGATTGTCCTAATGACCTCATACCAGCCTTTTATTCTGTAGGGTCTATGGGCACCAAACAATGTGGCTGTTCAGAAAAAGTATGATTATTTCCCTCAGTCTTCCCATTCTTCTAAGTTAAATGCAACAGATTTTCTTTAACTAGCCTAAATGGAACATACAAATCGGTTAAGAATAAATCTGGTTAAATCAAATAAAAAAAATATACACTGTTAATTTCTGTAAGAAAAGTCCCACTTTCATTGTTATGGTAAAACGATTAAAAAACTTGTATGTAATAAATTACATTCATATATTGGAATCTTGCATATATTAAATTGCTAGGCAAACTGCGGCATGAATTAAAAAACGGAACAGCTGTTAAAACTTTTGATCTAATGATCAGATTTCACATATTAACACATAATTTTATAGTTTCAGGGTGGAATTTTAAATATGTTAGTAATTTATGCAGACGACATTTTAAGTTATAAAAATGTACTTTCTTTGAATAGATAAACTTTTTTTTCGATGCATTTGAAATCGTGTACTATTCTGATTTACTTTTAGTGTAGAGAGTAGTCAATCTAGTTTAGTCCAGTGATCTTAGAAGTTTAGTGAGATGATCAGTAGAATTTTTACATATTTTAAAACAATAAAATTTTTTTTAAATTTTTTTTTTCATTTACAAAGAATTCACAACCTGGATCGCATTGTCTAAATAGTTTTGGAATAAAAGAAATTAAAAACAAAAAGTGTATTTTTTAAAACTTTGAATTTGTCTTTGAAACTTTAGATGCTGTATAGTCTAAAGTGATGTAAAAACTTGAGAAGCTTGCAAAGAGTTTTTCGATCATTATTAAATTAAATAATAAAAAATGATAAATAACCATATAAAAAAAATTTTCATCGAAATATATTTGGATAAACAAGTTTTATCATAATATGCAATTCAGGTTTTTATTCTGTTAAGTAGAAAAATTAAAATATAAACTGCAAAAATTTTAGACCCTTCCTATATCCCATTTAGAATCTTAAACATGAATCCTTCGGAGAAAAAAAAAAGAATGTTTATTTAGAAAAAAAATGTTTTTGTGTCTGCTTTGGTAACAAAAAATATCAAGATTATATTTTATCATTAGTTCAAAAATTATACAACTGTTCCATTTATTACTTTATAAACTGCACATTAATACAAGGAATAAAAACAATGAAATTTAGAGGAACCATTTATCACACTAATAGTGCCTACTAAATAAAAATCCAGTTTGAATGAATATTGTCATTAAAGTGAAGCAAAATAATTGGAAAGGTTGCGCTTTATGTGTTATCCACAAAATATATTTAAGGAATATTAATATATTAAGGAACTAATGTGTATGGATTTCGTTGCCATTAATATTAAAATATACCCGAATATTTTTTCCTTTTAGGTTCAATTTATATTTGTTAATTTTTTTTTTTAACAGCTTTCGTAGAGTGATATTTTTTTCTGTTAAAGGTTAGTTAAACTTAAGATCCCGTTAAACAGAGGCCATTTGAGAGGGAATCTACTGCATTTTATTTCATTATCTTAAAAAATTAAAATAAAGTTACAACTTTATATTGATATTAAATATTTTTAAACTGGCAAATATTTTAGCTATAATTTTAAGAAATAAATGTTTAAAATGACTTTCAAGTTTTTTTTTTTTTTTTTTTTTTGCTTCAGGATATAATGCAGATAAGTTTCTGAGAAGTAATTAACAGTGTCTCAGACTCATAACCTTAGTTTCGGAGGAAATACAGTTTTACAATAAATTTTAAGTTTAATGATATTTTTAAAGTGTAATATGCTATCAACTAAAGGGTTAATAACCATCTTATTTTAGGACTGGCCTATAGATGGAGGCGAGTGGGGTACTGCAACACTAAGCTATCCAGAAATCGTGATAACAGGGTACATTTATTTATTATTCATAAGATATGTAATTGCTTTAATAATGAATATTTAATTAATTATTTCATTACAGACATGCTGATGGTTCTCTGCAATTTTGGGACGCTTCATCAGGTAATAAATTATTTCAATTATATTATTAGCAAATTTTTAGTTTTATAACCAACTAATACTCCAGTACATGCTAACAAGAATCATGATTTTTACTGAGATTAGTAGAAATAATTTGTGCTTTAATCCCATCTAACTTTTAAATAGTGAAATATGAAATATTCTCTTCAGGCCTCTATTCAGATTTATGTAGAAGTTAAAATTTAAAATTAAGTTAAGTAGTGGGTTTAAAAATGAGAGAGATGAAAAAATGACACATAAAATATTTAAGAAAATGCGATTTACTCTGCTTTATCCAATGATTAAATAAATAGTATACACACTCAAATTTTATTGTTTTAATATCTACGAAACGAAATTTTCAGCAATTTTAAATTATTTTTCTTTTTCAGTTTCCTTTCAAGTTTTATACAAAATAAAAACTACTAAAGTTTTTGAAAGACCTAAGCCAAGAAGTATAGATGAGCTTGATGAAGATCCCTTTGCCATTGATAATGTGGCATTTTGTAAAGACTCCAGGATTTTGGTTGTTGCTGGATCCAGTGGTCATGTTATTGTATATAATTTTAAAAAGAATGATGCCTCTGTTGACCTAAGCGTAAGTCTTCTTTTTTCCCCCACGCAATTTACTAATTTTAATGTGTTTTCAATTTTAATTCTTGCAAGTTAACTGTTCTTTTTCCAAAGAACATTTTCGAAAATGATTCTAAAATTCTATATTAAGGGTAACCATTACATGGTGTGCTTACTGAAGAAATAAATTAATTTCAATTTTATTCCTGAAACAGGTTTTAGAAATATCAATAAAATCTGATGGGGAAGAGAATCAAGGTGCATCAGATGAAAATGATCCTCACAATCGATCTTTCTCTTTCCAAAGCTCGGGAAGGTCGAATTCAGAGGAAAGTGGGAAGCAAGTATGCATTTCATTTTTAAATTCCTTTTCACTTTTCATTTTCATGATTTTTGCTTTTTAAAACTAGGTATCATTTAATTTATTTTCAGCCTTCGCAATCAGAGAACTACTTTCCCTTAAAAGTGCGTACAGGACCAGTCCGAATGGCTTCAGGTTTCCATGTCCACCTGGTGTGCCTAACAATAGGTGTAGAAGGGGAACCTCAACCTAAAATTACTGCTCTTGCCCTTCAAGCAGGATATGGGCTGTATGATTTTACCTCATACTATTAACTTTGCATGGTATTTATGTTTAGAAAAGACACAACGTATCTACATTTTTCTTTTTTGAAGTTCAACTGTTTTAGGATTAAAAGGCAATAGTTTTCCGTAAGCATGAACTGAAAATCTGTCATAAACAGCATCTATATTATTCAGAACAAAAGATTAACTTACTGCCTGCCATTGCACAATCATGACTGTTCTAGCATATGGTAACTGAACTTCAAATAAAAGAACAATAAAAAAGAACATTGTTTTTAATAAAATTAGCAAAAATTTGATAATAACATATGTTTGCCTCTGTAGTGTGTCTACCACTACAAAATGCAATTCCAATTTAATAGTATAAAAGACATGTAAACTCAATTCTATGATGGGGTACCTTTTCATAAATGAAGGTTGACATTGTCGATATCTACTCTCCCCATATAGGTGACCTGTGGACGTGAGGTGAACATGCATACCTTGACAGAAACTCCCACTTCGATATGAACACTCCTATCTTGGTAGTAACGCCCACTTAGATCTGAACACGCCTACTTCGATGGATGGTACAGATTGAATAGTTGACTTGTGACTACGACATTATCCACCTCCACGCGATGTTGCTACTCAGTTTCGAGCACTCGATCACACATAACCTCGGCCTGCATACACTCGACTGCTAATGAAAACATAGGAGCAACCATGGCGGTTAACTTAATACAGATCTCACGATCAGCACTCAGAAGTACGGTGATCTTAATACAGCTCTCCCGACTTCTTACAAAACCGCAATGAATCAACTAGTGATATCCCATTCATCGAATTTTATCACAGCTATAATTCTGGTGAGGGAATACTGTAGTGTGTCTACCACTACAAAAATACATTGAGGGTACTTTGAAGTTTACAGGTTCGCCAGAGCATGAACTTTGCTACTTGAAACAAGTACGCTGATTGCACCACACCTTCCATTAAATTCCAAACAAATTGTTTAACTATCTTTTCTCTAACAACATACAATGCCTTAGTCAAGTTTTATGGAAAATCCATATGCATATCTAGGTTATGTAAATATTAGTTATAAATGAGACAATTTCTTCTATTCATTATGACAATTTGAAAACTTATTAATTCAAACACGATAGCCATAGTGAGATTTTTAACGTATTAATTAAAATACAGTAGTCATTGTGAGTTTTATAATTTTACAGAATTCTATTAAATTTGAAACAAATTGTTTAACTGTCTTTTGTCTAACAATATCGAATGTCTTAAAAGCAACTGCCTTAGTCAAGCTTTTTGGAAAATCTCTATGCATATCTAGATTGTTATCAAAATATTAGTTATGATTATGGCTATTTCTTCTATTTATTATGACTATTACATTTGAAAACATATTGTGTTTATATATATTTTATTTCAAAAACTTAGGTCTCTAAAATCTTTGGAATTTAAATTTATGAATTTAATTACAGAGTGGCATATGGGAATGAGAATGGACTTGCCATTGTGGACATTGTTCAAAAAACATGCCTACTAAACATGACAACTCCTGATCTCTATGGTAAGAAAAATTATTTTATTAATATTTAAAGTATGATAGAAAAGTAAAGTATTAGTATTTTGTTAACTGATGTATATATTCTTGATTGTGTATTAGATTAAAACGTATTAAAATAAAATATGACATATAAAATTAAATACCAATGCATCATATAATCAATATCATTATTTCACTGTTAAAAATACATTATCAATAGATCTACAAAATGATCCAGTAAAAATTATGAGTTCAAAATGATTTTGTTTTTCATATATACTTTTAGCATGTAGGTACAGTGTGCAAAAATATAAATGGAACACCCTGATGTTATTTTAAATTACAAAATCAGAGACAAAAATGTATTTCTGAGAATAAACATACCTTTTTTTCTGTTGGATTAGGATTTCTGAGTGACAAAATATGGGGAGTAGTCACAATCTAGAGAATAAGGTTTCAATACTTTGGTCGAAAGAATGGTTGAAAGCTTGGACCCCTTAATATCATTTTCTTTCTGCATATTTTTTTGAACGTTTTAACTGAAAAGTGTTTGCACACTTTCATTAAATTGCATACCTTTATAACATTCGTTTATCTAAAGACAATTCCAAGCAAAAAATATTTTTAAATAATTATTTATTTAATAATAATAAAAAAATTGAATTGTAAGGTATATAAATTTTGAATTGTAAGGTATATAAATTTTGAATTGTAAGGTATATAAGTTTTTAATTGTTTTAAGGAATGTAAATGTTAGTTGGCAAAATATAAACTTTGAACGAGATTGGTCGAATACGGCCTTAAAAAACGAATTTTTAAAGAGTCATATTTTTAAAAATCCATTTCTCGAGAACTATTCAACTGATTTTGTTTAAACTGTATTTTTGCCATTTTAAAATTACATTCTTTAAAATGATGTTAAAATTTGCATGCCTTACAATTCAAAATTTTTGGACTATTATTATTATAAATGCTAAATAATTATCAAAAATAATTTTTTGTGTGGAATTAGGGTTATAATTGTGTGCAATTTTTTAAAAAAAAAAATTCACTTGAATATTTTCCGATATGGTTAAATACGCAAAAAGCATAATTAACATTAAGGAGTCCAAACTTTTGATCGCTCTCTTGACTCAAACTTGGAGAGCCAGATTTTGCGAACTGCACGTACCCACCCTCTAAATATTTTGAAGCTTAGAAATCCAAATCTGTTAATAAGAAAAAAGGTATGCTCATTCAGAGAAAGAACGTTTTTACGTCTCTTTTCATAAATTAAAATTTTTGATGTCACTCCCCATGAACTCGGGTTTCAATCCTAGTAGATGAAAATCTGATCATTTTATCAAAAGTTAGGGTTTCCTCTTTTTGTGCTTGCACTGAGCATTCTGTAGAATAAAGTATTTAAGACTACGTTCAGCGAGTAATTTTTGTCCAAAGCACAATCCTTATCTGTAAGTATCTCAACAATCAATCAGCCTAATTTTATTCAATAGTTATTAAATGTTAGAAGATGTTACTCTTTTGAGAGACATTAAAATGATTTTTTATGCCAAATTTATTCTTTCATTCCGTGGTTTTAAACTATCTTTATTTTTTATTTTCATTGCAGACAAGTTGATTATTCACTCCATATCTATTGAATAATCAAATGCATTTTCATAGGTTAATAAAACATGGTGTGTAGCATTTTTAAAAAGTGCTTAAAGGTGCTTTTTTCATTAGGCGTTTTTGAAAAGTGCTTCGTTTTCCCTTTTTGAAAATGAAATTTTTTTCTTTACCATGTCGATTTTCGGAACGTATTATGCAAAAGCGTGCGTTTCACATTGTTCTATGCAACGTTTTCACCATTCATTCAACCACAATCCATTTCGGCGTACCTTCGATCCATAGCGTATGAAAGAGCCAATCATTTTACATGTTTGATGAAATACTTGCAAATCTGGATTTGCGTCTACTGAGCTAGGTTTTTTGAGATTATTGCACTCTCATGTGCAACTCTGCTGCATTTTGTTAGATATACTCAATTTCTGGCTTCATTTTCCTCACTCTGAAGTCGAACCGAAAAATCTCTATCTTTTTATGGTGACTAATATAATCAAGAAAAGAATTCTTTGTCAGAAACTAGTTATTTTATCATGATCATGTAAAATCTTTGAAACTTATGTTGCATATTGTTAATGTATATAGTGCTTAAAAATAGTTTTTGAGTGCTTAAAAAGTAGTTAAAAGGTGCTTATTTTTTGTTGAAAGCTCAATAAAATATATATATATTTTATGAACTTAATTTCTGCCCGATATAATGATTTTTGTTTATATACTTCGTATGGGCATTTCAGGATCAGCCGACCCTTATCAAAGACTACCTAAATCTCCTAGAAGGACAAGCAGTTGTGCTAATTCAAGCTGTGATCAAGATCCTGGGCGCTCTCCATGTGAGGAGGTATCATTAAAATTTCAAATAAACATTTTCAGTATATCATAACATTCTTAATTCACAGCTTCAATTATTTGAGCCTTGGAAAGCAAAATTAATTTCAAATGATATTTCATCCAATATTATGTTCTAAAATATACTACCTCTAAAAATGAAGCTGATCCTTGTCCTGACGAGAATAAGGCAAATAGATCCTTCGTTTTTATTCATCTTTGGTTCACAATTTGCAGTTAAGAAGACAAAACAAATGGATAATTTTCAATAAATATTTAAGTGCAGGATTGAAGAAAAATTATTAGGTTTTGTAAATAAAACTAATCATTTTTGCCTTAAATAACTTTAAAGTTATTTATGGCTAAAATAATTAGTTTTTCAAAAGGTTTTTTAAAGTACTCACCGAAATGTATCATTTAATAGCAGCAGTCTGATGGTGATGGTGCCTGTTTGAGTCCAACAAGTAGATCTCATCCTCATCGAAGATCCATGCATGCTGAAATGAGGCATGCCCGATCTCAAGGTATTTAATTCAGTATTTTCTAAGTATACGCTTTAGTGTAGACACAAATTTTGCACTTTATGACATGATACCAAGATGCTTGAAAAGAGATGCTTTAGATTATTTTACTTAAAAGATAAAGGAGAAGTTTCTCTTTTACTTGGAACTTTTTTTGAAGATAATGAAATTGTGCAAAATTTTTCACAAGGTAACTTAAAAATGATTAGAAGAAAATAAAGTATCTGTAAAAAGCACTTCAAAATATAGTTTTGTTGAACAAAGTTCACCATTCTTCAGTTATTAAGTAGATTTTAAATAATTCTTTTCTCTCCTTTGTTTTTATCCTTAGTTTTGAAAAAAGTCCGTTGCTGTTTCTGTTTGAATATATATATTGTGATGCCATTATTGGCAATACATATTTCGTAACATTTAAATTTCCTTTATTTCATAAATTTAATCTTTTTTTTATTTTTTTCTAATCCTTTTTTTAATAAATAAATCATTTAATTTATTTTTATTCAATTTTATAAATAGAGAATGTAAATATTCTTATCTTCTAATAAATGTAACATGTAACTTTTTATTTCAAAATACAAATGTATAACTAATTATTTATTTTTATAACAAGTAAGTATCAAAATCTCTTCTTAACCTTTCTTTCTTCAACCATATTTAAACATTAACAAACGCTATTAGGTAATTTCCAACGAACTTTTTAGCATTAAATTTTTAGTCAGATAATTTTGGGGTTGGTCAATTTTTGGATCTCTTTCCCTGCCCTCCCTTGGATATTTGTTTAAAAAAAATATTATTATTATTATTACATGTGTTCTTTCCAGCATTTGTCAGGTTAAATATTTTGTCCAGCTCAAAAAATTATGAACTCCTGAAGAGTATATCTTAGAATAGTGCCATTGTATGTATAAGTCTTTTCATCCTATTTTCACTTATCGTATATTCATAACATTCCTTGCATTTAATGAACAGGTGTTAGTTAAAAGGTTCAGAAACATTTCTTTAAGATTGTAATAATTTGGGGAATTCAATTAAGAAGTCATCTGTGAAATGGTGAATAGTGACTAATCCGATTCTGGGGCAAAAATATAGTGCAAATCATTTTTATAAAGAGTTGTGTTATATAAGGATTGTGTTTTAAGGATAAATCACTGGAAGCCAATTTATTTGTTATGTCAATTCCATGAATCAAAATATTCTTTCACTCTAATATAAAGAGTTAAAGTAAAAAATATCAGATGTATTTACTTTACACTTGCAATTTTCTGCTAACAAAACTTTTCCCATAGAATGAAAATTATGCTGTAAAATTATAGAATCTATGTTTATACAAAATAAGGGTTGTGTATTATAATAACTTGATTTTATCAAACTGTCTAGATACATGTTAAATAAACAAAATTGCTTATCACATTTTCTTTATTTTAAAAATAACTCTACTTTTATGTCAATTTCATTAATAAATTAGTAGTGTAAATATTAAGAATGGAAACAAAAAAAGCCAGTAAATGTTAAATTGAGAATTGTGAGAAATATATAATGTATCAAACTTATTACAACAATACTAATTAAAAATAGCAAGTATACAATAAGATAGCTAAATAAAGGTAGCTACAATAAACTAACATATAATTAAAGAACTTCCAATCTTATTTTGATTCACTGGCATTTAAATCTTTTTTAGCAAACATAAAAAATTATTAAAAATGAGCATTTACAACTTTTTTTAAAATTCCATTCTTCATATATTTTAGCACTTCAGTTCACTCTTAATAAATTTTGCTTTCTGTAACTTATAAGCTTTTTCAGAGAAATTTGAAAACACATTTTCAAGATCAAGGAGCTCCAGTACTTCAAGTATTAAAGATATTAATACTGAAGAAGCCCCTGCATCTGAATATGTTGTTTTTCTAAGATTCTGTGACTCTTATGGTGGGAAAACTGGTAAATATTTAATTACACTATTTCGGAATTTAATAAATTTTGTTTCAACCGATGTAGTAAAAACGGTTTAGAAAGAGGGAAACAAATTCTGATATAATATCTAATTTTAATGCATATTATTCATATCATAACCATCAGCTTTACTCATTAATTGTCAACCTACATGTTTTCCTATAATGAAAATTAAATTCTTCACGTTTTGTCTGATTAGTAACCAAAAGAGCATGCTAGCATAAAAGTTTAGTTTACTCTCATTAAATGGAATTAGTACATTACTTTTGCATTGAATAAAATAAGAAGAAAGCCCCTTTTTAACGAAAAAGCAATCTGAATCCAAATTAGTGGGGTGAAAAGAAACTAATCCACTCAGAAAGACATTTTTCTTTAATGCATATAAAGCTTTATAGAGTTGCAAGATTGCACTGGCCATTTTATGAAGCATCCTAACCCTCTCTTGTTATGTACCCTTTTCCGTGGTTTGAGTATTTGGCTGTGACCACAGAGGTCCTTGTTCAAACCCTGTCAGCCACCAACAAACACCTCACTCATCCTTCATATTGGTAACCATGGACAATGAATGTGCAACTATTTGACTCCTCAAAAAATGACAGAACTACACTACTTTGCCTAGTTCCATGGTTTGTCTTAATTCAACAGATCAACTGGTTCTAAAACAAGGTCAAATTTTCGATTTCACTCATACTCATGCAGCCTCTCAGTCTTGAGAAAAGCTCACCACTGACAACTCACACGTTCATTGGAGGGATTGTGCGGCAAAATTCATTAAATTTTCGATTTCACTCATACTCATGCAGCCTCTCAGTCTTGAGAAAAGCTCACCACTGACAACTCACACGTTCATTGGAGGGATTGTGCGGCAAAATTCATTAAATTTTCGATTTCACTCATACTCATGCAGCCTCTCAGTCTTGAGAAAAGCTCACCACTGACAACTCACACGTTCATTGGAGGGATTGTGCGGCGGCCACTATATAAAGCTTCCTAACTCACTCTGGTTGGGCATGTACTGGGTGGCTACAAAATACTGAATACAAAATCCAAACTTTTTTTTGGATACAATTTGTCAGCATGAATGTGTAGCCAATATTTTCTTTTTGTTATATTCAGCATTGATTTTTACACCTTTATCAATTAATTTCAAATTAACAGACACTGCAGCCCAAACCATTACAGAATTCTTGTTGTGAAAGTGTTGTGCAGTTTGAACACTTCCAAGTATATCATCAAAGGTTGCTGAATATACAACATTATTTTTAGTATGATAACTGTGTTCTATGTGAAATATTTTCTCATCAGTTATTCTGTCAACAATTTTGCTACTGTGCTGGTTCTGAAATTTGCGACCTTTTTAACTTATGAACAGTTGTCAAACCTTGAACTTTTCATTTGCGATAACTGCAAAAACCCAAGTCTTTATTTAATATAACTTGCATAGTTTTCTTCTGCAGTCATTTTATTAGCAGAACATTGTGGGTTTCTTCGTACTATTGTTTCATGAATTCTTTTAATTCGTTCTTTGAGGGAGGATGATTAAATCTGGGTCGATTTTTACTTCTATTAGTATCCAATAATGAATTAATAGTTATATATATAAATGTTAGACTAAACCCAAGGGATTTTAATAGCTTAAAAATTTTACCTGCAGAAAAACTGCGATCGAAAAGCTTTTTAACAATCAACCTTTTTGATTCCATCTTTAAACTGATTCTAAATATTTTGCTTTAAAAAATCGTCTGCACTTATAAAAAAAATCCCACTCAAGGAAATAGTGAATAAGCAATTAATTGTTTTACCAAACGATTAAAATTAATTTCTATTTTTTGAAGTGTTGCAGTATTTAGTAGCCACCCTGTATACCCTTTTCCATGGAATATCTGGCTATCACAGAGGTCTTTGGTTTGAACCCTGCCAACAACCAATAAACATTTTCTTTCTCACCCCCTCCTCAAACATGGATTTGTCTTTATGCTAGGCTGAATAAAATACACATGAAATACAGTAAACGACTAACAAAATATCTGTAATCAAAGCAAAATCATTAAATTAGAGATATTTCCATTTAGTTTTATTAGTAAACAATTTTGTAGGTAAACAACATAAATTTTATCAAATGATTGGTAAGTAATGAAAGTGAAATAGAATCTTATATCTATATGATTCGATTAATACCATTTTAAAAAAAATAGAAAATGTTTTCATTAAGGATTCAAATAGTTAAGGATTTGAATGAATGTTAAAATTATTAAGTTAAAATTCTGAACCGGAATAAAACAATTTCCCCAAATACTTTATGTTTTAAATATATTTATTTTAAATGTACCTCATTTCTAAGTCTACTTATTTATTTTAAAGTTTCATTTAGTCAAAAATGTGTTTATTTATTTGCAGACAGTTGTCCAAGTCCTAGCCTATGGGTTGGAACGAGTTTAGGATCTGCTCTTGTCTTCTTACTCATTCTGCCTCCTCCAGGAGAAACTCGCCTAGTACAACCCGTCATAATATCACCAAGTGGTAAGATTACACATTTTTAAATCAATCTTGTAAATAAAATCAGATATTAATACTATTAAATTTGGAAAACTATAGATTTTAAGTCTAATCTTTATGCATAAAATGTTTATTCAAAATAGCTTATTTAGTATAATAATTATTCATAATAATAATAATAATTCTTAACATAATTATAGGAATAGTTATATTTTTAGCTGCGTAATAAAATAAATTTTAATATTGTGGTAATAAAACAAAAAAATAGTAAAATATATTTTTCTACTGCAAAATATGTTATTTGTCAATATTAACTTAAATTATGAACTTGACTTAATGTTTTAAATAATTGGGAAAAGTTTTATGTTGGACTTTCTATACTAACTTCGTAAGTAATTGAACTATACTCTCGATCTAAAATAGGAGACAATTAATTGCATGGAAATATAAATATATAATCCCAGTATAAGAGGAGCACTCAATATCGATTATTGTTATTCTTGTTCTACGAATCTCCATCCAACTAATAATATTGAAACAAGTATAGAAAACTCAAATGACATATCTTTTTATATTCTAAAAGAACTCTTAACTATTTTTAAAAAGGTTTATAAAAATATTTTATCCACATAAATTTCCTTTTAGGTACGATTTATCGTTTGAAAGGAGGAATCATTAATATTTCATTCCTTGACGCTTCTGGCAATGTGATACCCGATGCATTAGAACAAGTTAAGGAAAGAGATAAAGAAGAAAGAAAAAGTAAGAATATATCTTTATTTCAAATTTGCTTGTAAAGCCACGTTAGGAACCATTAAAACGTATATTATTGGTTTTTATTAAAATAGGTGAAAAATCTTTCCAATTTGATCAAATTATTGTTATTGAAATATAGCAATTCATGAGGAGGGAATTTAGCAACTAGCGTACAAAATTTCATCATACATGTAATTCCATATAGCTCTTTATATAAAAAGGAGACATTGTTTTTTATTATGAATAAGCCACATTACATATTTATTACAAACCAAAAATTATTACTTTGTTACATTTTTTGTCATTTTCTATATTTATATATGTTATTAATTTACACATCTTTTTCCTAAGATACTTTTAGTTGAAAGATATTATGTTATAGTTAGAAAGTCTTATTATTAATTCATGGTTAAACTTCAAAAATGTATATAATTGTCTATTGAGTATATAATTGTATATATTGTCACAAGAAATTGATACAATGGTGCTTCCTTTTAGGATTGACAAGTCGTCCCTCTTCGTCTTCCTTAGACCGCAGAGAAAAACAGTTTGCAGTCTTAACTTCAGAGAGGCGCTCTCATGTTATAGTTTTACCGTCTCAAACCGCATTGTACAGAAATATAATTTCAGATACATCTTATGCTATAAAAGCAGATGTTACTTCCTTAAAAGATTTAGGTAAGATTGAATTTTTTTTTTCACAAAATAGTTCATGAAAAGTATGTACTTATTCATTTAAACCAATATGATTTTTTTTTAAATCAATAAATTAAATTCTTTTAAAGACATATTTAAAAATATAATAAAAATATAAAGTTTTTTGAAACTTTTGAATAACGAATCAAGCTAATACTGATTAAATTTTAAAAATAAAATTTGAAATTCTTAAATTTTCAATTTTGAAATTCCAAATTAATGTAAGTAGCTTTAGAATACAAATTTATTCTGATGTTTTAGAAAACTTTCAAGTTTTAGTCTTAATTACTGATGATGTTAATAAATAGTGGGTAAATTAACTATGTTTATGCCTTCTTATTTGTAATTAGACATTTTTGTTGTTTGATATTGTTGCTGAAATTCATTTTTACTTTTTGAGTAATCAATTTGTTGGTAACTCTAAATAGCGGTTACTTATTTACAGTGGACACATATACATGTTCCTACAAGAGACTGTTCATTGGAGCTGTTAATAAATTTAAATGAGATTTTTAAAAATGTTATAACCTACAGCCTGACTGGCTATTCAGCAAAACAGATTAATATTGACAACATAGCAAAACATTCTTTAGGGGCGAACAAGTCTTTATTAGACTTTTTCTTGCATAACAATCAGTTATTTTATAATAATAAACTACTTTTATATTTTATTTCAAAACACTAATGTTTGTACTATTTCAGGATCAAGTTTAGTGTGTTATATTGCCACTGGCCATGTAAATATTTATAGCCTACCTAGCCTACGGCAGTTACATCATGTAGATTTTTTACCTGTAATTAATATGAAGTAAGTTGGTTCTTTTTTAAAAAGTAAAAAAAAATTATTTTTGCAGAAACTTTTTTTTTCTATACTAAAATTGAAAATAATTTGAAAGATCTAAAAGAATGAATGAAAATAATAAATTAACATATTGTAATAAAATTCATAACGTGTTTACACAATTTGACGTTTGGTAATAAAATCTTTAACTGACACAAATTATTTAATGTTAAAACTTCATTTATATATTTAAAAATTATAACAATTGAATCCTTCGATGAATCAATTTATCAAAAATCAAGTTGCAAATAAAATCACAATTATTAATTAGAATCAAAAGTTAATGTTAAAATCTTTAAAAAATAAAAAATATTTTTTAAATTATTTCAAAATCTAGTATTTTTTTGTGACTTCAAAGTGTACCCGAAATTAAAACATACCTTTTTTTAATTTTTTTTTTACCGTTTTAAATGCTTCAGCTGTAGTTATATTTCACTACGCTATTTAATCATATTTCAGTTTGTCATATTTACTAAATTCATATTTTTTTTAACTTGCATAAAATAAATGCTTTCATTGAAAAGCTAAATTATCAGTGGCTAAATTATCATTTTGGAAAAAATTTTCACAGGAAGTCATTTTGATAAAAAAAGAACACAGGTTTTAAATTAAAAATTTCAAATTTTTTATTAATTCATAAAGAAAACTGGTCAGAGTTATATGTTAAATAGTATATCCCATAATGAAGGTTTGCTGCCACGCATGCACTCTTAATCAAAATTTTAATTTACAGTATTGGCTAAAATTTGTTGATAATGCACTCAATTTTATCCTTTAAAGTGGTAAATCATGAACTTGATAGCGTAAACCTTAAACTTCAACCCTCCTCACACCCAAGAAAAAAAATTCTATGAATGTTAAATTTCTGAACCTGTGTAGGCAATTCTGATCATGCAAAGGGGGAATTACAAGACCAGTAGCTGTTTGCTTCATTTTTAATAGAAATTTTTGTAAAATTAATAACAATATTCAATGACCTTGAACTATCACTCTAGTCTTTTTTTCTTTTCTTTTTTTTAAACATTGTAAAACAAAAATATTGCAAAATTCAAATCTTGAGAGAGTTTTGGGATACTCTTCACTTATGTCTAAAATTATAATGCTTCTAAAATTGTTTAATTAATAGAAAAATGCTATTTCTGGCAGAGTTGAGCAAAGTCATTGATTTATAGTACTAAATTGTACCAAATGACCAAGATTACTTGTAATCAATTATATCATGCCCAACTCTAGTTTTGAATTACACATTTATACCTTGAATTAAAAAGGAATTATAAACAGAATTGAAAGGAAATTTAAAATAAAATTAAAGAGTACCTATAAAAAAAGGTGAAAGTATCAATTTAAATTGCAGTTCTCTTTATTGAATTGATAGAGAAATGTGAGACAATGAATAACTTAAGTGAATTAAATTAAAGTTGTTTTATCCCACCAAGATCTCAGAAGAAACAAGCTATTTTATCACTAGAATACATGGTGTAAAAGATAAAACTTATGTAGTCTACACATCTACATCTATTTATATTCATAACTAGAAGTTATTATAAATGTAATAGAGGACCACATATGGCATTCAATAATAGCAAATATTTTCTGATTTATATAGAAATTTCTCAAGATTGGCTAGAACATTTTGTATTAGCGCAAATGGCCATGGCTTATATCTTTGTTCTCCTTCAGAAGTGCAGAAGTTTTCTATATCTAAGGAATTTAGGTTAGTAAAGGCTTTGGATTCTATTTTTGAAATTCAGTTATCAATACTTATCTTTATATTTAAACTATTTTTTGTACTTGAAATTATTTACAACAAATATTACAACAACTTAGTAACCTAATTACAGTTGAACTCATAATGAGATTTTTTTAATGTTTACACTAAAGAGAAAAAAATCTGTAAACATGAAAAATTCCACATTAAAATTCGAGTTATGTTTGTAAAAGCAAAGTTAATACAGTTTTCTTAACCATCCATAAAACCATCCATTTATTAAAAATTTCCTCATTAAATATCGTCGTTCTTTGTTAAATCAGGACTCATAATAAGCAAACAACTTTATTGTATTAAACTAATGCTAACATTCAACTTAGAAAATTGCAATCAAAAATTTAAATACTGATCACAATTTTTAAACAAAAAAAATTTTTTTTTTTTGTCTTAATTTATAGAAGAGGAAAATTATCATTTTTAAATACATTATAACATTTGGTTTAAAGTAATAATTTAGTACTTGATTAGCAATATCAGATCACAAGTAAAAGGTTATTTTAAATTAAAATAGTAGTCCCAATTTCAGAAAACTTAATTTTATATATTAATTATTTGGTATTTCTGTGCAGAAATATGCTTCATGAAATGAAGGGCACTCTGTTTCTCACCAAAGAAATGCCAGAGCCTCCGAAACAGAGCTTCTTTAAAGGATTATTTGGTGGGGGACCAAGTATCTTGGACAAAGAGGAATTATGTAAGAAATACTTATACATATCCACTTAAGGTATATCCTTATTGTATTAAAAAAAACATTCACTACAACTTTTTTTACAGTTGGTGAAGCTAGTGGTAAAAGCTCAAAATCTGTTGCTATGCATTATCCTGGAGGAAAAGTGGAACAAATGAAAGCTCAAAGCTCTACATTATCTGGTGATTTGCTGAGAGCTAGACAGGTAAGTTTATAGTTCATTCTGAACATATTCATGTATTTTTAAAAAAATTTCCATTTTAATTGGCCAAACTATGTTATTAAATAACATGAACATTTTTTAAATAATGCCCAACAGAACACATGCTTTAAAATCATCAATTAATGTTTTATTTAATTTTTTGAATATTGTTTAATCACCAAATAATAAAAATAGACACAATTGTATAAAAACTAAGCGTAAAATCTACAGATTTTTATCATTTTTCTCAATATCACAAAACTGATTACAGCACTTATTAGACTAATTAATTTGATCACACACAACTCTAACATGTATCCCTCTTACCTATCTGTCAAACGGCGCCATTGTAGGAATGCCACATAATTTTGACATCTGTAAGACGATGTAGACAGTTCTCAAATTGTTAACCTCTATCTTAAACTTCCACAAACCAAATCGAAACCCCCAGAGAATTTAATGTGTATACATATGAGCTGTTAAGACAGCTACCAGGATTAAACTAGCACCCTCAACTTTTGACGTAGATTTAGTAAAATAAAATATATGTTTAGCCAAAATTTAATGCCAGACAAATCATAAATATGAAAGAGCAACATGTTACTTATAATAAATATCTAATTACGTTAAGATGTTTTTCTATGTTTGTCAAGTGCACAATTATTCAGATGATGCAAAATTTAACACCCTAAATAGTTTTTTATATGATCAATTTTTCATATAGTATATTGCAATTTTAATTGTTCATTAGGACACCTCAAATGAGCTAACTATTATTTAAAAATAATCAGACATAAGTTTTTTTTCTTATCTGAGTTAAACATGGTCTTTTTTCTTTAAGCACTTGTTGCTTGACCATCAAGATGTTAGAGATAGCAGTTTACTTTTTTTATTGTATTCAGAAATATCTCTAATTTGATTAAGAAATCAACATTATAAAATTAGTTTATCTGAAGATAATTTCATGCATACGGCTATAAGGTATAAAAAATTAACATGATATTCCATAAACATGAAGTTTCCGATGTACCTTGTTTTCCCTTAACATTTTCAATTTTAGGTACCCATTCTCATATTTAATCGAAAATGTAGTAAAACTGTCTCATTTTATTAAAAATTGACAAAACTGGAATACTTTGTTCTTATAGGCTCTGAATGAAAGAGGTGAAAACCTCAGTAAATTGGAAGACAACACTGTCCAAATGATGACAGAAGCCGAAATATTATCTGACAGGTCACATCAATTGTTGCTCAAATACAGGGACAAAAAGTGGTACCAACTCTGACTTGCATATATTGATCACATTATTAGATTGGAGCTTCTTTATTCATTTGAGCTCAGAACACTTGGGGGCAGATAACGAGTTCTTCGTTTTTAGAAACGAACAGACACCTAGCCCTTTTCTCTGTCAAAAAGTCGAGAGGAGACAATATATATATATAACTATATGTTGTGTACATTTTTCCAAAAATGTTTTTAAATGCTGCAACATTAGTACATCAGGAAGAGACAGATACAGTTATGTGCCACAGGTTGTAAAAGAAAAAGAAACGAATGCAATGTCTTTAAATTTATGTTGACCAAAAATATGTTCTATAATTAGGGAAAAAAATGTTGACTTTGTTCGAAATGCACGAGTGTTTCGATGAAACTTGATGTCTTTCATATTTTCCTAGTCTGATTTAAATAAGAAAATCACGTCAGAAGACTTAAAAAAAGAAATCAAAAATATATTTGAAATCAGCATTTCATTGTGCACTTGTTATATCATTAACACACATATATCTATTTTTCTTTATTTATTAAAAAAGAAATATGCACTTAATGACAGCACCTAGTGTTTAAGTCATACGACCCTATTATCCCGTCTGTTAAATTAAGTGGGAAATTAAGATACACTTCACAAGGTGCTTTATAAAAGAATTAAGATTCTAGTATAAAATGATTTTTTTAAAAGCCATCTGTCTTTCCTTTTTTCTGATTAAAATTCCTGTTTTAAAAAAGGTGTTTTAAAAACATGACCAGTGAGACATCATGTGAATCCTTTGGTACTAATAGTAAGTGATAGACCAGAGAAAGAAAAAAAAACTCTTGTGAGTTACATCCTTCATTAAATAAAAAATGTAAATACATTTTGAAGAATTCAGAAAACTTAGAGTAATTATAAACTTCTAGAATTAAAAAAAAAGTCAAATATTTATATTAGGAAGATCAATATAACTTTAATGGCAATATAGCTTAATAAGATTTCATTTGCTAGTTTTTTTAAAAAAATATATATATATACATATATAAATATATTTTTAAAATAGAAGTAATATGAGTATATTCTCAGGTTTAAAACTTTCCTTAATTGTCTCATGTCTTATTTGTTTTCAATTTTTGATCAAAACTTTTTTAACTGTCCCAAATTTGGAATTTAAGAAAAAAAAATCTTTTCAAATACTTTTAAAATTGTAATAACTGATTTGACTGGTAATCTGTAATGAGAAACTTTAAAATAACTGATAAAGTAACTGCAGCTTATCATGGAAATTGTGCTGTTGGAATTACATTCATTAAAAGTGTAGTCTGCTTCAAACATACTATAATCTACACTCATAGAAAAAATAGGCTCAAAACTGCCCAACATACGACATAATATCAAATCTTCTATACAAAACAAGTTTGCTGCAGCCTTAATGGGTGTTAAATTGAATCGTGTTTCTGTTCAAGTTTAATAATTGTGTTAATTTTAAGAGTAAAATAATGGTTTAAATACCATTTTTAAGTTTCTGGAACTTTTTTTTTTTAACTTACTACAAAATGGATTTTTATGTAGTGTATTTTTATGATCCTTGCAGATTACCAGCCAATAGACTACAAAAAATTTGATTAAACATTAAGTTTTTAAAAAAAAAAAAAAATTCTGACAATGTAACTAAACTATTGTAACAGAAATAATCACAATTATGAATGTGACTATTTGTTATATTAAAAAAAAAGGATACACATTAACGTGCACTTATATCACATGGCGTCACAGTAATATCACATAGGGGTCGCAGATCATGACAGTGATTAAAGCTTGTTGTCATTATGTCACACGAATATCACATTCTCCTCCCAAAAATAAAACAACAACTATAGTTAACTTAGATGTGTCATTCAATGATTTCTAGAAAATGGATATGCAGCTATTTTGGATTTTTTCTATCTATTTTAGAAGGGACTGTATTAATATATTTCTGCAATTTTTATCTGTTTACAGAGTGTATCATGACATCGAAATTTGTGTAGTTGAATAGCTTAGCTTTTTTTCTTTGTTTCATTTAAGTTTTTATATGGATTTCTGAGTTACAAACCAAAGGTCCAAATGATACATTTGATCATGTTTTTAGAAATGACTGATAAATGGCGATATCAAATTTTTAAATGTTTATATGTGTATAATTTGTTAAATGTTTGTTATTGTTTTACTGTCAATGGTAGAGTTGTTGTTTAGATATCTTAAATTTATATGTGTATATATGAATATATTTATCATTTGTTATATGAAATGATTATTCAACGTTTTGTTTGTGTGTATGAAAAACACCATTTATTCATGTGTGAAGTTTCAGTCTCAGAACTGAACTAGATTTTTGTCAAAAATAACACCCATAAATTATTTTACCAAATTATATAATCTGTTTCATTATTTTTTCTCGCTAAGAGTGGAAAAAAATTAAATTATATTTCAAATGACTTATAATGGCTTTCAGAGTGAACAAAAATCACAAGAAAATTATATTAAAAACAAGACACTGTAGAAGAGCTGACTGTTATTGATGTTTTTATTGATGAATCAAAGCTTAAATAAAATCTAATGTTTTCATAAACTTTTTGTTTCTTATTCTGAATTTACAATTTTAAGATAGTCTACACATTTTTTAAGTAACTTTGGTACTCAGGAATCTGCTTACATTTTTTGTAGTACATTCCTGTTTTTGTGAAAAATCCAAAATTGGTATGGAATCAGGTTCTTTCTGTCAGAGTCCTAGTTTTGTGAAAAAACTATATCTTTTAAGAAGTTGAACTTCTGAATCAATTTCTATCTTGTATTATTGTTTAAAATAAGGCTCAATTTATTAACTTCTAAATGACTTAGAAGTACTCAAGCCAAGTATAGAATGCCCAGAAAGGAATAAAAAACTCTTTTTCTAAACTCTCATTTAATCTTATCATTTTTGCTGGTCAACGGATGGGAATTTTTTGAAATAGTTGTGAACAGATTTTGATGAATTTATTGTTACTTTGTGTTGCTTAAAAACATGTAATGGGTGATTTTGTGTATATTTTAAAATCATGCAAGACCATAATACAGTTTTAAAATTCAATAGTAGAAAAAAAAATAATGCTATTGATATAGTTAAACCATAACTAGAGAATTTTACATTTAATAACAAATAAGAAAAACTACATAAAAATTAGCTTCAAATTGCATGCATAGCCTGAAATAAGCATAGAAAAATCTATCAAAAGATGTGCACTCCCTTTAACTGCTTCTGAATTCATTAAGGGAGTATGTAAAATCGCCTAAACTACCCTTTACACGAGTTTCCCTACCGGTTAACTATAATTGAAAGCGTTTTGAATAGATGTGGTTAGTGAACTTTTAGTCAGATTTCAGAGAGAAGGTACAATGCTACAACAGTTGATGATTAGGCAGTTACCCAGCAAAATCTGTTTAATATACTCCCTACATACTATTATATAATTAGAAAGATCAATAAAAGTCATGAAGTTCATAACTTTCAATCTTAGCATAGAAGTGCAATGGCATAAATAAGTGGTTTAAGCCACATATATTATGCTGAAGAATACTGCCTTCTATTGAAGTTAGTGTAGAGTACAGAATTTCATGAGATAAATGATAAGTATAATTATATGAAATGAATGTAAGTATATTATAAAGTGATAGTCAATAGAAAACAATCGAAATTTGAGATTATATTAATTAGAGTAAGTACATTCAGAAAAATAGTACAATTTTTACAAGCCAAAAATTGTCGAACCTCTATCACTCAAAAGCTCGTTATACTACACCAGGAAGCCAGCATCTTCATTATTCTTCAAATATTACAAAAACTAATTGATATCATGACTTCATTTGCCTGAAAAAAATTAATAAAATCAAACTTGGACATGTTGTTACTTTAATCTTAAGGGAATATGAGTAAATTTACCATCAAATGAGCAGATTTATTAACAGAGCATATATTTATTTATTTTGAAGCTAAGCATGAAGAGTAGATCTATTCCTTTTAAGTACATAAGAAATGATGTAGAGAAAATATTGCAACTCATTTCATTTTTCTAATTACAAAGTAAATTCAAATCGCAATTAAAATCAGTAAATTCAAGTTGTTATAAAACAAAGTTCACATAGATAGAATATGATTTGCTACACTGATTAACATGTTACGACACCATTTTTTATAATTATTAATTAATTATATTTATATATAATATTTTTAAAAGAAGAATATTTGTATTTCTGCCTTAATGAGCATTTTAACTGCCCTTAACATTCAGCGAAATAAGATACATAATGCAATGATTAATGACCTTGGATAGACAATATAATCATTGCTGTCAAAGTTTGATGGAGTGCAGCCCATCTTACGAAAATTGTATTTCCTTAATTTCATATTTTAAATGGTTTGCTTTTAAGAGCTTGCGTTACATTAAGAGCTTATTTTTATAAAGTAAATAAAATTTAAAATAAATAATTAAAATAGCGCCATTTTTAATAAATATTTTGTTAAACATTTTATACAATTGATATTGTTAACTAATCCTAAATAGTTAGGATTTCTCAAGTTAATTAGCAGCAATTTATAAAGTTACAACACTTTTCAAACATATGTTTAATGATTGACAAAAAAATATATTACCTTTAAATTAGTTTTTGCACAACATTAATGAGTTATTCTTGTGCATAGCAGACTCATAGACAGTGGTGAAAATACCATTTCTGGTGACAGTGCCAAAATGCCATCTTTGCAATTCTTTTTAATCTCAATGATCTGTGCAAATACTTGTTCTCTCAACTAAAATAAAAATTTCCAATCTCATTTGAGTTTGCGATCTACAGTTTTAGAAGATCCAGTTTAGAATATCTTATTTCCTTATGTTTAATTTATAAAGTCCATTTTGATTAGAAAAAGTTTCAAAGAAAAAAATAACTTTCCAAAAACATACTACACTGTAATAATTTTTTACAAAAATGTGAAATAAAAAATAACATAAAAACACTAAAAAAAAAAAATTTCAGATCTTACTTTTAAACTATTCCAGTGTCCTAACAAGTATGGTGATAACATGTTTGAATTTATCACAGGAAATATAGTGCGCATAAAGAAACTCCTAAAAGCTTTCTTTTTAGATTTATCTCCTCTCTAGAAGTAAAAAATAACAATGTTCACATCATATTAATAAAATGAGAATTACATATTTGTTACTAAATTAATTATTCAAAGTTATTGCTCTTCAATATTCTGGATGATTTTTTTAGTATAACTGTTCAAACCGCTTGCCAGATTTCTGACTGTAATGAAAAATAATCAGCCCTACCAAAAAAAAAAAAAACATTTATCAAGAAAACATGTTCTTAACATAACATAATTCCAACTTAGTTAGAAAAATTTTTCAAATGCTATAATTTCTGACTCTTGATTTATTACTAATATCATAAATCGATCTTTTTGTGAAAAGTTTAAATAAAAAACTTGCAAATTTTTATCTTGTAAAGCAGGGTTTCAATTTCTTCCTTCGAGACACTGCACAAGATGAAAAAAAAAAAAATTTCCAATACAAAAGTTCAGCTATTGGTATTATAAGAATATTTCAACTTTCAACAAATAAAATGCGTACAAGAAAGTTAAAAACGTTTCATTTTTATTTCTTCAAAAATTCAAGAATTTACTTATTTAATTAAATGTTATTCAGAATTTTTGCATTGATGTAATCTGTAATAATGTATGTTTAAATTGGATTTATCTTATCTTTTTGCAAATAATTATAAATACTTAAAAGCAAAGCAATCCCACAACAACTTGGTTAAAGTAAAAGCCCCATAATTTTGTGACCAGTGAGTGTAGCAATGTGGTCAACATTGTGAACTGCCCTTACTTTCCATCAAGCTGGAACAAACTGATCTGCAGCTGGATGGGTTTTAAGCAGATACTTTGGATCAAACCCAAGTCCTTCACAATGACAGCTCAGTGTCTTGAACCACTGAATCATTGTGATTATTGATACCCATTGCAATATTATTTTAGGTTTGCTAACCTTTATCCTTCAAAAAAAATTTTTTAAATATTAAGTATAGTAACACATATAAATTTTAATGAAATCTAAAACTGTATGATAAAATTTCTGACACCAAACCCACTTGTTTAAATTATTTTAAGATAAAATTATATTAGAAAATATCAGACAACTATAATTAACTTACAATACTGGAAGACTTGAAAGACTTCATTTCTTCCAACCATAATTTCTGAAAAAGGATAAACACAAAAATATACATGGAAAAACTAAAATGATATAAGTTTTAACTTTTTAAAAAAAATTTATAAATTAGACACAGTTTTAAAATTCTGTATTGATGCACTGATAGAAAAAAATCACCCTGAATAACTTATGTTCTAATGGTGGGATTTTCACAAAATAAGTGCCCAATTTAATGAGACAAAGGAATGATTTCAAGTATACTATAGTGCTGAATATTAATTACTTTATAGAATCAGAGAAAAAACATTCTTTTTTTGTATAAACATAAATGTTTTTGAAAGGATAAGGATTTTTGATTCAGGATAAAGATACAGGAAATCAATGTTTGCTGAGAAAAAAAGATAACTAAATTATTTTTTTAAACAATTAAAAATTATTTTAGAAATTAAATTTGAAAAACTGTAGATTTCTTAAAACAGCATCTTTGTACTAGTCCCATCCTACGATTTTAGTTTTCGAAGGTTTAAGTATGAATCATAATTATTCTTAGTATATTAGAAAAAAAAAATTTGGATTAAGAATATTGAATATTATAGCTTGAAATATAATGGATATTATAAAACATAACAAGTCAGCATTACAGAGAGTACAGATAGCTAAAATAATATTTTTTTAAAACTATTTCGGAACTTTAAAAAAATTCCTAAAATAATATCTTAATGCCATACCGAGGGATACATAACTAGTTTAAAGTAACTCCATAACTAGTTTAAAGTATAGAAAAAGTAAGTTCATGAAAAACTAGAGTAACCTATGAAGTTTCAAATACTAAAATATATCAAAATGCAAATAAATTATTGAAAAACAACTTCCCCATTGTGTCTAAGTTATTTTCTCATAATTTATTTTCATTTTGATATTTGTAAAATTTCTTTTCAGTATTTGAAACTTCATGGATTATTCTAAGTTTTTCTGAACTCACTTTTTCTATACTATAAGTTTTAAATTACTTATGGAAGTGAAAAAATTTGTGATGAAAAATTTCTCTTGCAGTATAGCTCTCTAACACAATAGTATTGATTGTGATTTTTGGTTTTGAATCTTAAAGTACTTGCCATAATCATCTTACAAGAAAATAAATTTATGAATGAAGAATATTATAGCTAAAAATATAAATAATGAATATTGTCATTCGTAACATAGAGCAAACAAACGTTATGGAGAATTCAGATAACTAAATTATTAAAAAAAAAATTTTACCTTAACAACATTAAAAATTTCCTACAACATTATCTTGAGTACAACTCCACATTTTAAAAAATAAATCATAAAGATTCTTTAAACTTAAAAAAAAAAAATAATTTATAAATGAAGAATATTATAGCTGTTATTATGATGAATAATATATATGGTATTTTAAATAAGGTTTGCTATCACGAAAAAAACAATAGAATTTAATGCAAATTAATTTATATAATTACCCGCATAAAGTTAAGGATGTCAAGTTCATTAAATATTTTAGGCACACTAGCAAGAAGAGGAGATTGGATGTAATCTGAAATTAGAAACCCAAGTTAATACAAAATTAAAATTCCAGATTAGCAATGAAAAACAGAAACAACAATAAAAACATAGAACATAAAATTTCAGAACAGAGAGAAATTTGAAATCACATTTTTGCCTAAACTTTTTACTTCAGACATTTGTTTCAAAATAAAATGTAATGCAACGTATTTTTATCAAAAGTATTGAAGATTTAAATGTAATTTGGTTTTCATAATAAATTAAATAAAAATCTGTTGTTTAAAGTAATGCTTAAATGTTTAAAGAAATATAAAAATTAAATAGTTAATTTATGAATAGTAACAATTCAAACATATTTGAATGTATATATATATATATATATATTGAATACATATTCAATTTATTTGAATGAGGATTAAAATTTTTAAAAATTATTATGCTCAGAACTAGTTAGTAATAGAAAAGAATTTGTATACTAATTTTATAACTATATTGAACATTTATCATAATAAAAGGAAGACTTTGTCTGTTGCTCTAATAAGTTTGAAACCAATTATGCAAGGGAAGTGAAACGGTGGACAGGTATTAGCAGCAATTTAAACCATTAATCCTAAAAATCATAACAAAAACTTTAATTTGTCTGTTACAGAGAGAAGTGTGAAAATAGAATTTTTCTCATAATAAAAATTAAAATTTAAACTTTATGGATTTGCTATTTAAGTTTTTTTACAATGTAATATAAAAAGGTGAAAAAATAAAAAAATGAAAATGTTTTTGAAAAATTCAACTTATAAATTTCATAAAGAATATTATTGCAGAAAGATTTTTTAACCATACCTGTGCTATCAAATGCAGATCTTTGCAACAAATCATCGCACATTACTTTTCTGTATAAAGAAATAACATTGATACAACTAAAAGGACCAATCAAAGTTGAAGGTAAGAACCTGAAACCAAAAAAAATTTAATGAAATATACATTATTTAAAGAAATATTGATAGACTAAAGTAATTAAATTTACACTACAATACTCTTATTGCTTCAATATGTTCAATAAATATTAGATTAAAAAAAGACAACAATATAAATGTAACAACAAAACAGCATGATATTGTTTTTTTCCCCATTACAGTAAAATATGGAATTTCCATGTTTGGTGTAGTGATTTGTTTGGTTATGAATATTTGTTCAACAAATGTGAACAAATATTGAAAATCATACAAAATTTTTACTCCCACTTCTAACCAATTATGTAATTATATTGGCTTTAAATTATCAAAAACAGTGTTCAAATGTAAATATCCATTGCGATTTCGGTTCATCAATATTTTTTAAACTATTTTTTTTATATAACTGACAAACATTGAAATATATTTCTAAGATTTTATATAGATTAACGCCATCTAGTAAATAGATGATCATAGATTGTTTTTCGTATTTATATCATGCAACACAAAGTCGAGTTGTACTCGTTTTGCAACTTAAGCTATTGCTGAGTATGATAATCAAGATTGAATATGATAATAATTTGGTTTAAAATATCTAGTATAGTGAAACAGGCGAAACTTTTAAGTTTAATTTGTGATTTTTTTCTTTAATGAAATGCTTTAATTTTTCGATATAAAATCTTATCAGATAATGTTAATAATGAATGAATAGACTTAATTTAAATTTGGAGAATTAGAAAAATTATTACGATGCTATTAAATTCTGTCTAAACACTGAGAAACTCTTATCTTTCATATAGAAAAAAAAATTATCGATGTAAAGAATTTTACTGAACAAGCCAAACTACACATTGTTTTTTCAATTAACAAAAAAGATTTAAATATATTTGACATAATCATCAGCATGATAATATTAAAAGTTCAATTCTGTTCAATTTCTTAAAACTAAAATTGAGTTAATATTTTTATTAAGTTGACTTTCTATATCTGTGAACTTTTAATCTGTGTTTATAGTTTATAAAAGTTATACCAGTACTTATACTTTCAGATTATGCATATCAAACAAGAGATAAGTGGAATAACATGCAAAACCATCTAAAGAGTGATTACCACAACATGGCAACTTATTTAAAAGATGAAATTTCTACAAAGATTAGGTGGACCTATTGAAAAAAAGTCAATAGATTATTTTTTAATCTATATTAGATAAATTTTGCTAAGTTATCTAAATCTCCCAACACAGTTCATTTGACAAGAATTTTTAAAATTCAAAGTTACCTTGAGATTAGTTTTTTTTTTTTTTTTTTTTTTCTTTTTGCTAAGTTTTCAAATGAGGTTTAGGCTTAAAATAACATTAAATAGTCTTATTAGCAGTAAAAATAAGTATAATAAATAAAATACATTAAATCGTGTTTTTGAAATCTCAAAATCTGTTTTGTTCATAGTTGTACAAATAGTTTATTAAAATCAGTTTCCTAATTAGTTGGTTCATTTTGAATCAAATTAAAGCAACAAAAAAAATTTTTTTTAGCATGATGAATAAAATCATTTTATAAAACCTGATAAGATAACACAAAAACCTACCCAATCTGTTGAGAAAAACTTTTGTCAGGATTATTAAGATCAACAAGAATCCGAGTCATTTTTTGCTGGTCTCTAATCTTTTGCCATAAACCACTTTTCCCTGCAATAGATGAAAAATATACATAGATATTAACATAATATGCAGTATTAAATGATGGATGACAATATATGACATATAATTTTATGAAATTGTTGGCATACAAATAATTTTAGATTAGATTTGAAATGTGTAGTCATTATAAAATTTCTTTCATTTCAATAAAATTTATTTTCATTTCACAGAAACATTTAATTTTATAATAAAGTATATGTGATGTCATTAAAGACATTACATATTTCCTAGCTTTAAAAATTTCTTTAATTTCATAAATTTAATTTTTTAACATTTGTAATCCAATTTTAATTGAATTAAACCAATTATTTAATTTTTATTACATTTTATAAAAATTAAATATAAATATTTTACTATCTACTTAACAATCAATGTAACAGCTAAATTTTTCATTCAATACAAATGTATAACTCATTGAACATCAAAATCTATTTTCAACTCTTTTTTACTTAAACTACTTTAATTTTCTTACCAAAAAAATGTCTAAGTTACATTGTTATATAAATTCTTATAGTCTTTTTGGTGATTAAGCTATAGTAAACTATTTAATATTAATAAGGCTGGATCGGCTTGGTGTTTGGCTATTTTTCTAGCACCAACTATGGATCTCTTTCCATGCTCCTAACTATTTGTTAAGAACAATTCAGTTATTGCTTATTTTAAATTCTTGGCATTAGGACTAGGTTAGGATTCGCCCCAGACCCTCCATCATTTATTTATAAAAATTTGATCATGTTTAATAATGCATCTTTTCGTCCTTATAAAGGGAGCAGCTTATTATTTTTTGATTTTTCATTTTTATGGCCATAGATGTAAATTTAAAAATTCTTTCTTATATAAAACAATTATTGATTTATATATGCAAAAGTATCTTCACGAATCGCATACGTGCAACAGAATATTACCTATATTATGATGATTATTCTTCCGTAAAAAGTGGACCCAATGTCTCATCATAAAACCGGAATAATAGTCACCATAGTAAATAACATAGTAGCAAACAACTATTTTTTTTTTTTAAATTACATCTGTTATGTTTTTTTTTTTTTCAACTCCATAGGAGTTGTTTTAGTCACAGATTTTGAAATTGCATAAAGAAATTTACAAAATTTCAACATTTATATAAATTATTCATTTTAAGAAAAGAGAGAAAATTATACCTGGAGATGCCATGTGAGAGTCATGACTAGCAAATAGTTCTCCCTGTTGGACTTTTAACATTCTTTTTCTAAAAAAAAAAAAGAAGAAAAAAAAGGGAAAAAAAAAAGAGAAAAAAGAGAATAATTTTAACATTTTTGCTAATATTGTTGGGTGTTAATAGATTGAAACATATCTTTTAAAAGAAATTATGGTATAATTAAGACCACTTTAAAAAAATTCAAAAGTATACATAGAATTTAGGGTGAAAAGTATCTGTCAGTAGAACTTGTTCCCAAGAAAATTTTTGACCGAGATTATCAAATTTGGTTATTAGAAAAGATGAAATAAAAAATATTAAAAGATTACAAAATAATCACTTCAAACACATATTTACTACTTAATTTATACACTATTTGAAATTTTAATTAAACATAGTTGTTAGCATTCTATGTAGTGCATGTTAATAGCATTCACAGTGTTACCTAAAACTGAAATATAAAAGAAAGTTTTTTTAAAAAAACTTTATTTGTAGGACTAATAAATAAAATAATCTAATTTTCGTAAGACACTGCTTTAAAAGACTACACAATGATTTTAAATAAAAGAAAACATTAAAACATGCTAATAATAATTTTCATAAGAAAATGTTTAAGAAAGATTTTCATAATCCTTTTTGCATCACAAGTTACATAATTGGCATAACATCAGGACTTGATTCTACTTGAACTTTACTCCATTGCACTGATGATTCAATTCAGTAAAATTGTGATGAAACAATATATATGCAATTATAAAATAAAACAAAAGACTAAGTCAAAATAGTAAGAGTTAATATTTGGAGGTTCTCAATAGAGATGAACCTCATTAACGAGAATTTCTTTCATCATGAACTTATTTTCAAGGTGAATTTAAACTTCATAACACAAAAGAAAAAATTTATTCTTACTCAGAGAGGTAAAAAAAAAAATTATGATTAATAATTCCATATAAAATATAGAAGATATTTCAGAAAAATGTTCCATAAGCTTGTATAGTGTTGATAACTTCACCCTTAAAGTTGCTATACAGAAGCGTTGAATGGCTGGAACTTGTCTGCGGGGTGGGGCAAAAGGCAAAGGTATGACTACCCCAAATTTCTAATTTATGAAATAGTAAACATGATAAACCATTTTGTACTAATAAAATGAATACACAGTCTTCTTTATCTATACTAGAGTTAGTTAAGCTGGAAAATTTTATTTGAATCTAAAAAAACCTATTTTTCCTAATAAAAAAATTTTATACTTTATTTTATATAAACAATCAGTTTCACTTCAATCTCACAGATTATTCTGAGAAACCATTATTTCTGATTCAAACATTTCTACTGGTTAAGGCTGAAACAAGTGGAAACTATTTTTTTTCTTTCGTTGAATTTCATTCACGAATACTATGGTCAGCAGTCAGTATAATTACCAGAATAATTTCAGATAATTTCATTAGAATGATATGTATTAAGTTTTGTTTATTAGATTAATACAGTGAAAGTTATATCAATTTAGCATACTCTAACACATTTTAATTTATAAAGAAGTCTCTTTTTTTAGAACTTTGAAACGGCAACTTCAGTTTAAAATTTTTCTGTTTTAAAATTGTCCACCTAAAAAGTGACAAAAAATATATAATACAAGATTATATAATAAAATACTATAAATTAAAATACTCTAATAAAAAAATACTATAAATTAAGATTACCATATACCTGAAATAACAATTTAGATTTTATTTTATTTGTGTTTTTTAAAATAGCATTGGAGATTGAAAGTCACTAACCAATTTTTATGTTCCTTTATGTCAACATATCGATGTCATACTACTTCAAAAAAAGAAAACATTATAGTATATTGAGTTTTTTCCCCTTTAGTTTGAACAAGCATAATAAAACGAAGTGGCTTTGTATTAAAGGAAATAATAATTATTAGCGTTTTAGGGAAAAAGAGGAACTAACTTTTAACTGAAGTCATTAATTATTGACCTATATATTAAAATTTTAGTAATAAATGTTGAATGATATTCGATCTAACTATTTTTAGCTTTTGAACTTATATGCTGTTTTAAGCCTATTACTGCTGTTACTGCTTCTCAAAACAAGTCTTCAAATCCTCAGATAAAAAAAAATTGCAGAGATAGATTAATTTTCTTAAAACATTATAAATTATACACCTAAAAATATAATATTAAATACAAAAAAATATAAATATTCCTACTTGCTTTTTACTGGATCACCAGAATCATTTAATAATCGCATAAAGGCCCAACCACAGCTCATTTCATATTCTTCACAAAACTAAAAATTAAATTAGACAATTTTAGATTTATAATAACCAATGAATGAATCAAGAGCTAAATAAAGTAATTTTTTTTATGCACACAACTAGTAACAAAGCAAAAAAATGCCAGTGTTTCAATAAAATAAACTTTTAGAAGTGTGAAATTTCGAATATGAGATAAGATAACCAATAATAAACTCACCGCTTTCTCAAAACTAATGCAGAGTTCAAAAAGAATACCTAAAAAACATAGAAACTTAGCTAAGTAAACAATCAAAGAGTTTTAATGAAGTCAAAACTTAATACTCATCTTAAAATGTAACATGACATGTTAATTAAATAATTAAAATCCTTAATTGAAAAAGGTTAATACAGTTTTTATAAAATATTAAATAATAATAGTAATAAAAATTTAGAAAAAACAACAGAACATCAATCTAATTATACCAGCACATCCTTACCATACCAGTGTATCAAATTTAATCTGAATTGATACCAATGCTCCATTAGGTTAAAATTTATAAGTGTTATGGCTCATTTCAGAAAAACTTTAAAAAAATTGCTTCTAACTAAAATTATGAAGGAATTAACATACTTAGTAAAAATTATTTGAATTTATATCACGTAAAATTTAAATAATATCTAAAGCAATCATTATACCAATTTTTCAGCCTGTTTCTTATAATTTAGACAAGCTGGATATCCTAAAATTAAATTAGACAAAACTAATTTTTACAAATTGCTTATTTACAAAATTGTTAAAGTAATTTAAATTAAAGTGTCAACATTATTTGTCATTTTCTGCAACTCAATTTGAATGGGCTATACTATATTTTTAATTATTTATTATAAAAAAATTTTTGAATTATTTGTTATTTGATACATTTTTGTACACTGGATTTCTTTTAATCAAGTGCCAAGAAACATTACAAAAATCAGTGTCAGAAAAACAGTTCCTTTTATATACTACATAATTTATTATTATTGAGATTCTATCAGTTGAAATAAATAATCATATCTCTTGCTGAATAAGATATTGCTGTTAGACTTGCCACTTTTGAATTAAAACTTTGTTTGAAGGACCTAAAATATTATACATTATTTTGTTCAGTTAATAGGTAAAAAGAAATTTATTAAAATTAAATGCACGAAGTTAAAACAAAAGACCTAAAATATAATTCTTGAAAAAAAAAAAAAAAAACATGCAAACAAAGCAGCTCCTCATTGTCCTCATCAATCATTTATTTGACATTTAAAAAATTTATTTTGAGTCACAAAGGAATAGTTTTTTGTAAATCAAAGAGCAATTAGTAGTTTCAAAATGATAAAAAAAGCATATCTAAAGTAAAATGAAACATTTAATTTTAATGATTTAATTAAAGGCAATCATACATAAATGTAAAAATGCATACGCCCACAAATTATAGAAAATGTATTTCTAAGAATTAGAAATGTAGAATTTTATTCACAGAGTTCAGAAATCAGAGTTCAGAAATCACTCAGAGTTCAGAAATCACACATCAAAATATCTGAAACAATTGATTTTACAAATGCAAATAAAACTAACAAAACATTCTCTACCTCGTTTGATTTTAGAGCACTTAGCCATAAAAATTAATCAAACATATATACAGTGCATAAAACAAAAAATTTAACATCCTAAATAATTTTTGTAACACACACTATGTTTTAAGGCCTAACCTTAAATATGCTAAATAATTAGCGCAAATGATATTTTAAGTAATAAATTAGACACAAAAACATACTTTCTCGAAATAAACATACAATTGTTTCAACGGTTTTGGAATTTTATCTGTCAAAATATGTGGGGTTAGCCACAATCTAGAAGTTATGGTCTCTATACTAAAATACAGTATGAAAGCAATTAAAAGTTTGGGCCTGTTTTGTGGGCGTAATGTTAATTTAACTTTTTCTGTATTTTGATAACTTTTTAAGCTAATTAAATCACATCCAATTGTAAAATTTGCTTATCCAAAGATGTAAAAATAATTCTTTATATTTATTTGTTATTTAATAATAGCAACGAAAAAAAAATTGAATTGTATGGTACACAAATTTTTACACCAATATTAGTATGTAACTTTGGATGACAAAATACAAAATTTGAACAAAATCAGTTAAATAGTTCTCAAAAAAATCAAATTTTAAAATAACGTGTATTTAAATTTAGATTTTTTTAGCATAATTGGTTAGGCCCTTGATAACTTAATGATGAGTTCTAGCATAAAAATCCAATTATTAGATCAAAAAATATTCAGGGTGTTCAGTTTTTTATCTTGTAATCTGTATAGGGTGCAATTAGAAATTTATCAACCTAAAAAGCATAAACTAGAAAAATCACCTAATGTAGGGTAACCTATATCAGCCCTAATAAACACTTCCCCATCTTCCAGGCAGGAAGTTTTAGAAGTTATCTAAAGAAAAAATAAAATATTAGTTTTCTATTAGATAGCAAAAAAAAAAAAAAAAAACAATGAGTTAAAAATAAATATTCTTCACACTTTCAGTGAACAATTATTATTTGATAATCCTGTGTAATAATATAGAAGTATCACAGTAACATTCTAAAAATGTTTGTTTTCAACTTTTAGTTATTTATCATACATTTTATGCATTATAATATGGAACTTCTATAATGATTTGGAACTTCTATAAAGTTTTCAAGTGTAATTTAATTTATCCAAAAACTCTTACCAGTATGTGGATTATAAGATTAATTTCACAACCAAGGAGATTTTTATAAAATTTTTACTAAAATAACAAGAAAATGAATACCTAGAAAGTCCTAGTTTATCATATTACAATTTACGTTAAAATTACAAATTCATTGCATAAAGTTACAAGAGTACAGATTCATTTAAAAATTACAAATGCAATTAAAAAATCAATATGTAATAAATAATAAAACTACATTTAATTTTTAAGTAACATAGATGAAATTACACTATTGACAGTGAGTTAGATTTGGAAAAAAAAACTATTAAAGGCTTATTTCATTTATTAGTTGCCACATTTTGTTACGTAAGTAAATAATAAAGTTTAGTTCCAAGATAATGTTACTGAATTAGCATACTATAAAAACTACATAAAACAAACAATACAATTTTTTTAAATTTTTACCATAGTTCCTCATTAAGTGAATTGAACAAACTTCTAAATACAAAAATAATAAACCAGATCAAAACCAAATTTACAAAAAAAAAAGGAAGAAAGAAAAAAATATAAATGAAGGTTATATACAGAAATTTATAAATGAAACTTTAATGAAAGGCATTATTTTAAGAAATTTTCCTATTCAAATATAATATTAATTAGGCTTATATTACTAGCTTGATTGATTATTGAATTTAATAGAATAAGAGCCAGAAACAGTTCATGCAACCATTGCACAGAAACTCAAATCAAATAATGTTATAATAAACTAGATATACCCCAAATTAATATAATAAAAAAAGGAGGAAGAGGAATATGTTTCATAGAACCCACATTTAATTGAGAAGAGTAATTTTCCTGATGCAGAAATCTCTGCATAAATCTCTATAAACATCTAAAAAGTTTATATAAACATAGTAAAATAAATAAACTTGATATAATAAATTCATTCCAAAAATTCTGGATATTGAGTGATTAGGAAACATAAATTAGGCTTTTAATAATAATGTGACTTACTAAATAAATAAATTACTAAGAGCACATAAATTTTTTTTAGCTATAATTGGTACATATAAGACAGATTTTTCAGGTGAAATGTTTATAAGAAAGTGATCATACTTCGCAAAAAAGATGTTTAACATACTTTTAAAAATTAAATATATATAAATAATAAAATTAAATTATAATTTTCCATCAGCTGTATGTAAAATAATTGACATATTACAGTTATACCTAATTAGTTTTATGTTTATTTGAATACATTTTTGATAATACATAGTATACATCAATGTTAAAAAAAAGACTTGTTTTGTCAAAAGAAACTTAATTAAAAGAATTTTTTTCCTTAAATGTATATTAATTTAAACTTAATTGGATATCAAGCTGAAAAATTGCCCACCCTTCTTTAAAATTTTAAAATATTTAGCTCAAACAAAAATGACCATAATTTTATTGATTCAATGATTCATTTGTAATAATTAAACAATACCTTTTGAAATATTTTAGTTATTAACTATTTTAGCTATATTATTATTTCTAAATAATATAAAGCATTATTAATACATTTTATTAGCTCTGATTTGGCTAGTAAAAATAAAAAAAACTGATTTAAATAAAATAAAAATCTGATTTTTCTCTTCTATTTTTTTATTATTTTTAAATCATGATTTTTCCAACCCTGTTGCGAGGTGGAAACAACAACAGTTAAATGAGTTCATGATTATTAATCATTTCCCCCCAGAAATTAAAATTAGATGAAGACAAGTTAATTATTAAGCTTGAAAACTGTTGTTCAAAATCTTTTTGTTTTATTACCCTCTAAATTAGCTTATCACAATAATGATAAATAAAATAAATAAATGCATCAACTGTACCTTTGTCTTGAAAGACCATAATTTTGTTGAATTCTCATCTGGGTAAGCCTTAACAGTATGAATATTACTCAAAACCTACAGAAAAAATATTTATGATGGAGAGAAAAACCTTTAGTAACAACCATTTTAAAAAATTATTCTTTTAAGTCATAAGTAAATAAAGTGATTGCTATGCACATTACTATGCATTGCTATGCACATCTTCAATAAAAATAACAATATAGAAGTATTAAAAAAATTTAAATATAATTTTACTTTAAATAAATAAAAATAATTTATTTAAATTAGTATTAAATTTAAAGGATTTTTAAGCACTGAGATTTACAGAAAAAATATTTAAATTTTTTTTGTAGGTTAAAATAAATGCATTAAGGATTTGCAGACCTATTCTTCTTTTGTAACACTTAATTACTATTCTTACAATAATAAAAAAACATAAATTAAGCATATGTTATTCAAATATTTGAGATAATGCATAAGAACTTATTTACCTTATTCCCATCATGAAGGCACATCCTAACTTGACAACTTCTGGTTGTATAGCCTATACATAAGCAATTACGTATGTAGAAAATATAATCAATAAAACTTAAAACATGATAAATCTATTTTGTTACCTGCAGGTGGCTGGGGAACTTGTCTAACAGCTACCAATTCTACAACTTTTTCAATAAAAGTTCTATTTGTCTTCAACTATAAATAAAAACACTATGGTCAATACAATAAATATTTATACAAGTTACATTAAATGATTGTATGTTAAATAAAATGAGTTATATTTCTTGACTAAAAATCAGAATTTACCTAAACCCAGATATTTTTTATTAGAATCCTTAAATCACATTATATGCGTTTCTACCAGAAATTCTTCAAGACACTATAAAAATAGGGTGTTTCAGGATTATTGGGACAAACTTAGGTAGGGGACATCTCAAGGATTCAGGATTGTGCAGCAACCCAATGGTCATAAACGTCATGGGAAATTACTATGACAGGGACTAGAAACAAAGAGACACAAGACTGAAATCATCCGAAATATTTATTTATCAAAGATATTACAGTGCTGTGGTAGATGATATGTGAAAATGTCACACAAAATATTCGAAGTTTCTACCCTTGCTAGTGATGCATGTATTACACCATGGAGCCATGGATAGGCAGATTTGCTCCAATACACCTGTTTTATATCCTTAGCAGCACAAACGATGCTTGCAACCAGATTCATTTTGGAATCCACAGGCACTGCATACACAACACTTTCGATGCACCCTACAAAAAAAAATCCATGTTGCTTAAATGAGGAGAGCGTGGTGGTCAGGAAACTGCCCAATCACACCCAATCCATCTTCAACATCCTAGCAACACTAAACCCATGCAAACAAAGAAGTTTCAGACTAAGGCCTGCTGAGCGAGTCTGAATTTTTGGATGTCCCCTACGTACCTTTAAAGTTGTCCCAATAACCCTGGAACCTGTATACAGAATTTTTAAGTTTTGACATCCAAGAACCAGGACTATGTAAAAAGTTTCAAATAATCAAAGGGTACTTTATAGCTACATTTTTAAAAGTATACTGACATGCGTCTAAAAATGAAATTAATAAAACTGGATCCCTACTATCAAAAAGTCAAGTAGAACACCAACATTATGTTTTATACTGCCAATTGATGAGAAAAACTGAAAGCAGGGATGTGCATCAGTTAAGGATTAAAAGATTTAGTGAACCAAAATTGGCCCAATAATTCCTTTAAATAAGCCCATGAAATATATTTCTAAAAAATCTGAAAATAAAAATTATATTAGAACATTTTCCCAGTCTGTTCTGTGTCAGTTACTAATCTAGTTGATAGTCTTTCTTCGGGTGTAAAATAGTAACTATTTTGGTTTGCAAATTCAGTTTAAGACAATGGGTTTAGTGTTAGTAGAAAAATGCAATCTCATTCGAATTTGTATGAATAAACTGGAAAAGAAAGTTTCAAAAAGATAAAATAAATCCTTACAACCAATTTCTTACTATACTATTATTTTTTCCCTTTTTTGCAACAAAATTATTGATTTCCTATTTTGGTTTCAAAGTTATTTTCAGGCTTGTTTAAAAAATTAAAACCCCATAAAGATCCTATCAGAAGTGATGGATTCTGATTTGCCTCGTTTCACAACTGAAGTTTTTCTATTTTGTTTTTTTTTTTCCTTCATTATTTTATTTCCCCCCCCCCTTTTTTTTTGGTAGCTCCACATTTTCTTTTTCAAATGTGTTTTGTTTTGCCCATTCAAATCTGGTGAGTTTTGAAAGTGGACTCTAATTTTCAAGTGCTTGAAACATGTCCATTCTCGTCTATGTTTGTTAGCAAGCCCAGAAGGGTGTTAGATAATCGTAGTTCTACTATAACATGCACATATAATAAAAGTTTAACAAGGTAGTACCGTCTTTTTCAATATACATTAAAACACCTTTTTTTTTTAAATTGTGACACTACTGCAGTACTGATACAAATCTAGTAATTCAACCCAGTAAAACTGCTGCTATTTAACAAATTGTATACAAATTTAAATTTCCTAACTAAAAGATACAGGAAAGACCAGTTTTTTTAAACAATTAAAAACCATCTACATTGCAGTTCAGAATTAATAGAGAAAATACAAAAAGTGATTCAATTATTTTACAGTTTAATGTTTTACTTTTCTTTCTTTTTATTATTAATGTTTTAAAAATTTTGAAAATTAATAAAATAAATAAAATAAAAAAAGAGTTGAATAGCTTACTATTGGTTTCCTTAAGTCTTTTGTTTTGAAAGAAATAATAACTATTTAAATGATTGATATAAACGATGAAAAAATATTTTAAAGCTTTTTGTTTAAAAATATGTGGTGTTGCTCATAGCAATATGAACTCTTTACTCAGCCAAAACAAATTTATAATAGTAAATGTAAAAAAATTAAAATTAAGCTCATGCTGAAGCTTCATACTTACTGATCCTGTAGTGATATCATAATTGATGTCCTCAAATGAAAGACCAAAAGAATCTAGTTTAGGTGACATAAAAGCACCCATCATAAATCTGGGATCTAAATAAACCAAAAGTTAAAATTCATATTTTACTTCTATACATTATAAAATAACATGTATGCAAATCTAGAGCATTGTGGGTTTATGGATATTATGGATACACTTATGAATACAAAATTTAACAAAATGGTAGATGTGAACCAGACATGCAGTTCTACATCTATGCTTACATTTTCTGCCACATAAAATAAAATAAGATGAGTGACTCTAAAGTGTTGTAGGTTAATGGTGGCACTCACAAATAGAAAATTTAACTTTAAGGTAGATGTGAACCCATTATACATTTATTTCATTATTTTATTTCCATATTTTATATTCTAAATATTATATAATAAGATGTAAGTGTATCTATAATGTTGTGTGCAAATGGTAACAGTCAGATGTGAACCCATCATGCAATTCAACATCTACCTTTCAGTTTGGTACGTTGATATTTTGACATTGGTACACAATCATAAAACATCATCTTATTTCTTTCTCAAAATCTGATGTCAATGAGAGTATATCATTCAGAATACCTCAATTAACATATTAATTACATCATATGCTTATAAGTTCAAACATAAGTTCCACCATAACCTATAGGTTCAAGATTAAACATTTACAGGTACAAGATCATTTTAGCACGAATATTACATTTAAGACATACTTCGGAGTAAATGTGGGTTTTACCAAAAATAGCATCATTTTTGGGTCACTATATTACTATTAAAGATAAATTAAAAAAAAAAAAAAAAAAAAAAAAGATTTGCAAAATATACAATTGTTGGATGAAAAAATCTCTAGAAGGCATTAAATTGAAAATAAAAAGCATTAGGCATAAATCACTTTAAATATTGTTAAAAAACCAATAGAAATCACAGAAAAAGTATGATTTTATCCTAAAACTAATAGTAAATTTTCCATTTTGCAAAAAAAATAAAATAATAAAAAATCCACATATAAAAGTAACGACTGCAAAATAAGTAAAATTTTTATAGTTTTGCCAATAATTTCTTAAGTTCAAGAAAATCTTAAACTTCAGTCACCAATTTTTATCTCAAAAGTTCGGACAAAAGCCTTTATGAACTGTTCCATGTACACATAATCATAAACTGAGCTGGATTTGAAACCAAGCATCATGCACGCTCTAACTAAAGAGTAAAGTTTGAAACTAAATTCATTTTACATGTACATTACATAAAAAAAACTTGGTAATATCAGCTTCAACATTTGAATTTTTACTTTAAAAAAATGACACTATTTCCAAAAACACCCAGATAAAAATAAAATAGAAATTAATACAAAATAACAATTCTTTAATGTCCTACACCTTTTTGTAATAAATGGATACATAATAAAAAGCTGAAAATATTCATCAGTTTTAATTTTACAGATAAAGGTATCTCACCAACTTCATACTTAATTTTTACCTTCCTGTCAATACCATTTCTAAGAGATGAAGAATCTTAATCTTTTTTATAAAATTCTTTTTCTTAATAAAATTTTAGTAGTTTATTTTAGTTGAAAATGAATTGTAAAAATTTCTGAATTCCAAAGAGTTAAAATATAATTATAATTTTAATACAATATTTATAGATAAAGTATAGCTATATACTTAACTATAAATATTTTTTTGCCATTTTAATTTTTAACAATAACAATGAACATTTAAAAATGTAAACTAGTTTGTCACAAAACTTTTGAACAATAACAGGGCTGCAAACACCACTACATATAAATTATTTAAATGTTCATATGCAACACCACTTTGTTCCAGCTCTCTTGTGGTGAGGCTCTTAAAATGTCGTCAAAATTACCAAATATTCTGAAAGCTTTAGTTATTAAATATCTGCCACTCTATAAATAATTTGCAAAAAACATAGACGGCAGGTATGCAATATTGAACAATCATGAGTTTCAAATGAAGCATGTCATTGTCATTTTTAGTCAACAAAAAATAATAAGTCAATTATTATTTTTTGTTGCTATTTTAAGTGGTTCTCAAACTGAGCTCTCAAATGTCTGGAAAATCCATAATCAAAAAAGTTTGAGAATACTTAAACAAACAAATTAAATAAAGAATAGGGTAGGTATCATATAATATTGTTTAAGCTCCTAGAATACTTCACTTGTCAAGATACTTAGGAAAAAATTTCTTGGCAAGAATTTAAAAATTTGCCTTTTTAAGCTGGAAAACTACTAAGTTCTAAATTTAGATTTTACAATCAGTAGAAAAAACAGACTGAAGCAATTACTTCAAAATTATTTTATTGATTGCATAGCAAAAACAATAACATTTTGAAATTTAGTGATAAAAAATAATTAAAATTATTTCTTTAGATTAGATAATAATATAGATAAATTAATATTAGATAAATTAATAATAGAATAAAAAGATCAATAACAATATACTGTTTATAAAACTAAAAATGCATAAAAAATTATAATCAAAATAGTATAAAATATAAAGCTTCTTGTGATTGAAAAATAATTTAATTCAGAAACTAAAGTGCACTGTGAAAAAACTAACAAATTAAATTAAATAACTCCATATTAAATTTGAACATGAGTAAACAAAGATAATATAATAAAGGAGCTACCTTTTTTCAATAGCTGTAGAAGTTTTGATTGACGAAATCCAGGTGGAATAATGGAATTTTCAGAAAAAGACTTCTTTAATTCCTATGTACACAAAACTTTGATTACCACCAATAAATAATATTATTAATATATATTTATAAATTTGATTAAAAAAAGAAATATTAAAAGATTAGGGTAATTATAGATTGAGTGATTTAATCTGGTGTTAAAAGCACAAGAGCCATAAGTAACTTTCATCTAAAGATATTAAAATAAAATATGGTTTTAAAAAGTATATGGTCAAAGAAATTTACAGAAAAGGTAAGATTATAAAAAGAAGCTATGAAATTTTGAAAGCATTTTTTTAAAATAAATTTTCTTCAAAAATTCAGTTCTTGGCAAGTCTGATTATGGAATAACCTGAAAAGTGAAATAAATTTATTTTATTTAATGAAAGGCAGAGTTTTTTAACTTATGAGCTTAAAATATTTCAAATTCAAAATAAGGTAGTATCACTTCACCATTAAATCTTCCGTTAAAATATTGAAAAGGCCCATTTTAAGGTACCCTTTAGTGAGACTTTTTAATACAGATATATTTGAATAAATGAGTTCAAAACCGGTTGTCTTCAACAAAACTAATTTTACAGGAAAGACAAAAACAGCACAGTTTAGTATCAGCTTGATATAAAGAGCTATTTCTATTTTTTCATGTTAATATATGGCTGATTATAAAATATTCTATTGCAATTGTGTGCTAACGTCACATAATTTTTAAATTTAAAAAATTAGAACTTGGAGATGACCGGTTTTCCGTCAAAAACTTAAAACAAATACTGTACATTATTTTTAATATGGAAAATATTAATAATTTGTCATTTAGAAATAAAATAAAGAATTTATTTAAGTATTAGACTACATATTTATGGATATTTCTGCAGATTCAGAAATCTTTTGGATTATGACTATCTCTGCTCGGCTACATACGAATTTCTTCAAAGAAAGACAAAAATTCATTTGGTTTATATTGTTAAAAACTTACTTGATGTCTGAAATTCTCTTGTATCTTAAGGCAACTTCTCCATATTAATGTTTCCTTAACTGGTTATGATTTAGAATACATTTTTTGTACAGAGTAAAGATTAATTCTCATAAACCGCCAATGAAAGGAGATACTTCAACTTCTTTAGGTGTAGTGCTTTTATAAGTAAAACTGCTATAATGTGACACCTAAAACTGTGGTTTCTACATTCCTGCTTTTCCAAAGGAGCATTCTGATAACCTTTTTTTTTTTTTTTTTACTATGCCTCAACCACCAGCTTTTGAAATCAAGTAGCATATTACTTTAATCGCTCTTTATTTTCTCTTATCTAAAGAACTACCCTATAATCACTCATTGCGTGATAAAAAGCAACAACAAAATAACAAGCCTAAACTAAATATTTAATTGTTAGGTTATACAAGTGATTTAAGCAACAAAGGCAGTCATCTGGTGGTATATTTTCACTTTTATTCCAAAAACAGGTCATCTCCAAGGGTATAGCATGTTTTCCAACTAAATTGAGATTTCATTGTAAAAAATATACTATAACAAAAAGGAGGATATGATTTTTTTATACCATAACTACACATCTATGTTAGCTAAACTTAAAAATGCAAGAATATCAATTTTGAAAAAGTGGAAATGAGTAGTTTTTGAACTCGTTGATTCATTTAAAAAATAGTACCCCTTTGAAAAGTAGTATAAATATACAATGCACAATATTACTAACACTCACTATTATTTAAACTAATACTAGATTGCTGAGACAGTTATATTATTTTTAAAATTTCTAAACCAATATGAAAAAATTAAACTAGTACCAGATCATGAGACAAGCAAATATTTTGATTATCATATAATGAATTTTTAAAAAATATACTGCCCAAAATGTTAAATAAATAATATTTTTATGCCAACTTTCCCAGATCTTTCTATTTTAATTAAACTAAAAAACTATAGTTATTATAAAAATAAGACATAGATAAATGCATTCTTCCGAAAAATATTTAAATAAATAATAAATTTTTAAAAAAAAGTGCGCCTCACCTCCTTTGAATGATTTTGCTGTTTCCTAAAAAAAAAAAAAATTTAACTTGAGTGTTAGGAAAAATCACAATTTCATTGTACAATAAGAAAATAACTCATTCATTAGATAATAAACTTGAAATTATTTAAAGAAATCTACATCTCTTTCATTTGAAAAATAATCTAAGCAGATTACCTTATACAGGAGTTTCTCAAATTGAAGAAAAAAGATAAAAAGAAAATAAAAATAAAAAAAAAAACACTTTAAAATTACTTGTATGTCTTTAAAGCTTATATATAATAATGATAAACTTCCTTAAAATGAAATTCAAGATGAATAAAATAAAAGCCCAATTTAAAAAAAAAAAAAAAAGGAGGAAAATTAATAGCAAAACTAAAATGCAGTCAAAATACTTAAGGTGATTACTATGAAATAAATGCTTTCATTGAAAAAAAAAAAAAAAAAAAAAAAAAAAAAAAAAAAAAACTATTTCAGATATTTTTAAAAATATTATTTTAGTTATGCCCTACTTGATATTATACACTGAAATAAGAGTAAGACATTTTACAAATCGGTGGTAACAAAAAAAAAAAGAAAATATTAGGTATTTTAACGTTTGATTAATCTTAAGTTGGTTTTTAATTTAATTAAATTTCACAATTAAAATTGAAAACTACTTACAATGTCTTAAAATAAAACAGGACAGGGTGCAAAGTTTCCACATCAATTGTGACCACATATTTAATGCTGGCAAGTAGGTTTTGTGTACCATTATAAAATGTTGTGTTTCAAATCAAACTACCATATTGTTCTTAGAACTATTAAATTTCAATCATCAAATATTAAAAATGGGGAGCAATAGATTAGTCTTTAAGAGGAAGATTAACTGAATATGCAAAGATGTCAATTAAAGCATATTTACAATCTATGTTAACAGATGTGTTAACATCTATGCATGTTTTTGATATCTTATGCTGGCCTTCCAAGGAATGTTCCTTCTTGTATTTGGAATGACTTGTTTTGAATTTGGAATGACCTGTCTTGAATTTGGAATTGAGGAAATAAAGAGACTCTTCACATCTTTAACCCAAATCTCTTTAATGAACAATTGGATGCTGATACCATTGAAAAAATTTTTGAAGAAATATCAGTTTTTTTACCATAAAATGTGTTTAAATTTTTCATTTTCTATGTTCCTTTATGGTTTTAATCACCAAAAAGTTCTTTATACTACATCTATTAACATTTTAAAAAGTGTTTAGATTTTTGTGAAAATAGCAGTAAGCAAACACTCTAGTACTTTTTTTTGGCTATAACATTAGAACTGAAATTTCATGCCCTGCAATAAAATGTTCTCTTGATAATTTCATAAAATAAAATGGCTAAAAAATAAAACAAATAATTGAAAAATATTAATGAGACTACTAAACTTTTATTCTTTTTATCATTTTTTAGTCAAATTAATGGTAATTATTAGTAACAAACTAGTATAGTAAAATAACTACATATACAAATAACTTTTCATGTTTACTTACTGTTTTTCTAATTCTATAATCTCTGAAACATAAAAAATAGATAGATTTAGAAATTAAAATATTCAAACAATAAACATGAATAAAAAAACTTAGCTGTTTCATAAAATTAAATTATTATAACGTTGAAATTTACCTTTAGTAATAGATTTAATGTGATCTGGAACCTAAAAAGTAAATAAATCATGCTTTAACATAAAAGTTATAATATACAAATGACAAACCTCAATTTAACAAATTTAACCATTACATTTTAGTTACAAAGTTAAATTGACTCTAATTCGTTAAGAAACTAGACTACTTCATTGAAGTTAACCTTAAAATGAAGTAGTCTAATAATGAACTAGGTTATGTTTCTTGTTTACAATTATATCCGTTTCTTTTTCGTTCTCTACTCTTTTTTGCACAAAATAAGTGACTACAAACTGGTTTTGCTAAGCTGATAACTTAAAAAATTGATGTACTAATATCAATCTAATATGAATTTCGACAATTTTTGGTTCTTTTTATGTGAAAAAGGAGTTATAGAAATGAGGATGCAATTGGCCAACTAAATTGTGCAATTCTATTGTTGGAATCTTTTTACAGGCTATATAAAAATTAAAGCATACGTAAACAATCCTTAATGAAAAAGAAATGCACTAATAGTTTCAAATATTTTTGTCAATTTCGAGAATGTGGTGCATAGCCATAATTTGTTATTTTATTTTATCGAAATATCCCCAATTTTAGCATTGCTTGGTAATTGTATAAATAGAAATGATTAAATTATTAGGTATAAATATTCTAATTTAACAAATCTCTAATTTATCAAAATTTATTTAATACACATTTTGTTTAGGTTAATAATAGCTTATATGAAATCTTAGTGGATATCTTTGAATTAAATTAAAATTTAAAACTAGATATAATTTCAGAAAAAAATAATTTCTTAACTAAAGAATATATTAGTAATATGATAATTACTTGAATTGAAATAAATGACACAGCACAATTTATATACATGATACAACAGAAATAAAAAATCAGTTAGAGTAGTAAGAAAAAAAATTAACACGAAATTTGAAGACCAACTCAAATAAAAAGTACATTATAATAAGTAATTTTTAAAAAAAAGAGAAATAGTTTGAATTTACCTTTAGAAAATTTGAAGGAACAAATCCAACTGCGCCAGAAGAATTTCGAGCTTGCCACCAATCATCTTTTCTGAAAATAAAACACTAATTAAAAGAATCAATTACAACTAACTAATTATAACCTTATGTTTTATTACTATTATAAACAGTAATAGAATTACAGCTGTCTGATTCTTAATTCTATTGAATTAAATAATGATCTTAATTCTAAGATTTAATTATACTTGATTAAGATTAAGAATTTCTTGGTTTTATCACAATTATTTTGGCTTATCTGGTTTTACTTAATATGCAAACATAATTTACGCATTTCAGTTTTACAAATTTTCAGAGTCTCTTTTCAAATTTAATAAAATTAAAATTTAACTAATGTAGATTAATAAAAATTTTAACATTTACAAATATACCCAAATTTCATCAACTAGAATATTTATAAAAATCATAATTAAAAATTTAGCTCTAATTTATAAATAATACTACTTTTAGTGCAATAACAACTTAATAATGCTATAACATTTTAAATAATTTAATCAAAAGGAGATATCATAACAATAAGAAAAAATTATTTCCTTTTCTTTCACTGATTGGCAAAAATAATTTTTTTTTATATAGAAAACAGAAAAATAATACCTCACTCCAATAATGGTCAAAGATTCACCTTCATCAAAAGAAAGATCACCCTCTTCCTCAGCAGAAAACTTACACAAAGTTGTACAAACCTGTAGGGGGGAAAAATAACGAGCTATATAGTGTTAAATATTTATTAAAAAGAAGCTGACATCTAACTTTAAGTTATAATTCGGTATCTTAATTTAATATTTTTAAATTATATAAAAATTAAATGTGCATATATATATATATTTTGTTAGAAACATATTTTAGATAAGATATAAAAAATATACAACTAAACTAACATGAAATACATTGCTCTGTGCAATTTCCTATTGGACTATTTTTTAACCTATTGGCAGTTTAAATATTATTATTATTTTTTTTTTTTTTTTTTTTTTTTTTTTTTTTTTTTTTTAAATGTTCACACTTTTTTTTAATACAACTTTGTTTCAGTCTAATTTTCCCACACTCTGTAGTCAGAAAATTGTGGTATGAAGGGTTTTTCTGTTCTAATTTTAGATAAGCAGGTGATTCAGAGCAAAAAACATAAGGGACTTTTTCCATGTGCAGAACCATTTACTGTTAGAAAATGCAAGGAGGCTCTTTACATGTATGATCATTTAGAAGAATAAAAAATTTTAAAATTAGGACTTTCTATGCACAGAATCCCTGATGAGTTAAACACATGCAATAAATAGGTAATTCAAGGCCTATATGATTAGTTTGGTAGGGTCAGGTGGGTTGAAGTGGGTATAAAATCAAGCTTTCCTTTTAAAGAAGGCTTTAAAATCAAACCATAAATATAATTGACTCAAAATTTTAATGAATTTTGTATGCATTGGATTCATGTAGATTAAATATGAAGCAAAACTTATCAATTTTGTCTTACTGCCTTACAGTAATGCATTCAAAAGAAAATGCTTTGATGTACCCACTTTTCCCCACTCTGGGGTAAAGTGGGTATTAGTACTAAAATTAGAATAAATTTCATTAAAAAAAAAATTAAATATTGATTTAGAAATAAATGTATCATGATTACGTTTAAAAATATAAATACTAAAAAATAATTCTTTAACATATTTTTTACGTTAACAAGTTCATGTTCATGGTTATAAAAATTAGGTTTTACTTCAGATGCAGCATATTTTGCTGAACAATTACATCAAAAAGCAATAAGAAAACTCTAATAATTTTTGGTTTACTTCAAATATAAATGAGAGTGTAAAAATCAATATCTATAGTGGTAATTTAAAGTGTTTTTACTATTTATAGTAGACATGTATTTGTATTTAATTTAGTTATTTTAAGGAAATTCTTTTGTTTTCCATGAAAAAACTGCTATATAAATGCAGAAACTTGTGTGAAAACTTATCTACACATTTAAATATGCTCATTAAGTGGTACTATAAGTTGTTAAGTTGTACCATAACAGATAGTTTATAAACATTAAATTTTATATCAGCTTCCGAAACAGAAATAAAAATTTTTGCTGCAATCCCAGTAAATGTCTCGAAAAATATTAAACGAATTGTCTCAATTTAAAAGAAGAGAACAGATGTATTTAAATATATTTATCTACTTTACCCCACCTGACCCTATATAGTGGCCCTACATCAATAATGTTTCAGGGACTTGCTAGAAAAATGAAAAAAAAAAATTTTAATAGCATTGTTATCCAAGAAAGCTAAAAAAAAAAGACTAAATAAAATCTTAATTTTATGCTTTTCATAAGTCTTTAATTAGAACAAATATCAAAACCCTGTTTAATATATTATAAAATTAAATTAATTAAATGACTTTCAAAAGAGATTTTTTACCCATTCTAAGAAGTCATAAAAAAACTTGCCACACTAATTTTTATGCCAGTTCAGGCTAATTAATTGTAATAATAGGTACTACTGATATTGTGGTACTAGGTAGGTGCCTACTAATATAGATTTGTAATATACTATGATAATATAGTTTAAGTACCAAAATATGAATACTATTAGATTTTTTACAGCTCAACAAGATTTCTAATGTTATATTTATTAACTTGATATTTTAAACGCATTTTAAAAAGTAAGGAACGAGAAAAACTTAAGGAAATTGTAAAATAAAGTATAAGACATCTTTTATTGACACAGATATTGATGAGTCACAATAGAAAAGTATCAATTTGTGGATTCGAACAACATTTTTAGGAGAATGAATAAAAACTATTATTTGCAAAACAATATTTTTCAAAGAACCTACTTCTAGAATATTGTTAACCTTGTGATTGGTCATTTTAATCTGAATGCATAAATATCAATATTTTCTCATGTATTGATAAAGAAGTATAATAGAAAAACACTTTAATAAACAAACCAGAGAAATGTAAATATAAAAAGAAGAGTTATGAAATTTTTTTAATATAGCAAGTCTTTTTTTTTATATTTAATACATTTTTTTATCTAAACTCTTTTGAGTTTTTTTTTTTCTCTTTTCTTTTAATAGGCAATTAGTTTAGAAGAAATCCAACCCTCAGAATACACCAAATACTTGAACTATTATTTAAAACACTCACTAATGCATTTGATTCCTCAGACATATTAATATTATCCGACGAGTCCATAGCTTCTAGATCCAGTACTCAGAATACCTAAGGAATAAAATGAAAGATGAGAAGGATACTATGAAATTCAATCAATTATATAGCACAATCCAATTATATGGCAGTGTTCTCCATAAGTAATTTGAGAAGGGCAGTCCATCCTATCTGCCCTTTGATCCCTATAAATGCACCTTTTAAAACTAAGCCATCAACCCTTAAAAACACTGTGCTCTTATTCATATTTCATTTAAAAAAAATATAAAACTCACTGTTTAAATAATAATTAAATACTGATTTTCTGTGTTTATAGGTTTCATTCTAATCACTATTACAATTATTTGCTTTGTTAGGATTATTCTCAACTGGTTAAATTTGAATAAGTTTCTCTTTTTTCAGGAGGGGTATGAATGAATTTCTTAAGTGACTTTAAAATTACTTTTTAAATAAATAATTGTTTTTTTTAAAAATGCACCTTCAAATGTTCATTTTTTATAATTTTTAGTTTAAATTATATGAAAAAAACTTTCAAGTTGTTTATCAATTTGTCATTTATTTTTTTATTTTACTTTTTTTGAAAAAACTTAATGTTTAAAGAATGTCTTTCAGCATACCTTTAATTATCCTTCATAAAGGACAAATTTTTCTCTTGTTTTGATAATGTGTTAGAATTACTTTTTGAAATATAAATATGAAGTAGTATAAGAGATTCAAAATTGTTGAGAATCAAATTCAGTTATTACATAATTTTACACAGTTCATTAAATTTTTTACAGTTTTAAGTTAGTGCCCTTTCAAAACTAAAATTGCCCTTTGTTTAATCTGAGGGCGAACTCTGTATATGGTAAAACAAAGTCATAATATTAAAAATGCAAAGCTTCAAAATTCAACATCAACTGTAATTTGGTTGTTAATTTCTTTATTTTGAACAAATAAATTATAAATATCATCTTCAAGCTTAAAAAACATTTTATATGCTTCTATACGTACTGAGAGGCTACGTTTCCTGTTCACAAACCCCATGGAGGGACCTCTAATTTCCATCTGTTTTTTCTTTCTTCAAAAATTGAAAATTTTTTTAAAAAAAGGCTAAATTTGATTATAAAATATATAATTATTATAATTTTATGTAAGAACGGTTTGCTGCTGTGTATGTTGTGACAAAATTAGTGATTATTTGAATTTAAAAAATAATTAACTGAACTTGTAAGAAAATATTTAAACTTCGCAATGCAGAATATGTGATGTAATAAAAAATAATAAAATAGAATTGATTTTCCAGCAATCTATAACAACAATCTAATATTGCATAACAGTCCAAATTGGTAACGATCTTTATCTCTTTTGAGACTGTTATATTTTAAAAAAAAATTTTTATATAAATGTTATGATTCATATTTGGCAACATCTATTTTCTTTCTAGTATTTTATGCTAGAAAGAAATGGGGTTTGTCACACGTAAGCTTATAAAATGAAAATCTCAAGAGAGATAAATTTTTTAACAGCAATGTATAAATAACCTTAATTAAAAGCGAAAAAAAATTGAGAAAAAAGAAATGCACAAAAAAGAATTTAAGATTGCAATATCTTTCAAACAAATTAGAATTTTGAAAAAAATTTCCATTAAGATTATTTAAAATGACCCTTTCAGCATGTTAAATTTCAACTCTGTAGTTGTGCCTTTCAGCAAGCGGTAAATCAACCCAAATGGGTTTTTTTACATCAAGTTTAATAATTAATTGATAACTCTCTAACTAATAATCAACTCTCACAACAATATATATATATATATATATATAAAGCACTTAAAATTACGATAACTTTCGAACAAATTGAAATTTTGAAAAAAAACTCTGTGTTAAGTTTATAAACAAATATGGCCCTTTCAGCATGACAAATTTAAACTCTGAAGTTGCATTTATTGAACTAATTATTGGATGTTAATTTATTTTTATTCCATAGTACTCTTTATACGCTTTTCCACACACACCTTTACAATTTCAAGTTAACCTCATAATTTTTGCACAGCAAAACAAAATGTAAAGTTAAATTAAACAAACAATGAAGCGAAGGTGACCTTAAATATAGAGACACCTTAATTGATATTTAAAACAGCTTAAATATTTAAAACTGATAAATTTTTAAGATATCAGATTTTGTGATCTTCCCACTACTAGTGCTAAACACAGTGACTCTGCTTACGCAATATAACTCATCTAAAGTAAGTCCTGTCATCGCATAAGTCATGGGAAAAAATAAATCATGACATGTTCCCTATGATATATAATTCTCTAGTGTGGGAAAAAAATAGCAGATTTGTGTTGGCAAAACTATAACTAAACTTTAAATATACATATAAAAAAATGCTTTTTCTTCTTTATTAAAAGTTGAAGGAAAAACTAGAGTATCAAATTACTCTAGTTTTTGATACTCCAGTTTTTCCTAGTTTAGCTTTTTGATGATGTAGGCTTTTCAGTCAAAATGAAAATTGATTGTTCACATATAACTCTTTTTGTTGTGAATTTTTTTGTCCTGTTTGCTTATCAAATAGATTGAATGATTATGAATGTAAATATTAATAGATGGATAAAGAAGAGAATTCATATTAATAAAGACCTGCTTTTACTAAAATATGACCCATAAAAATGGAAGTGCAGGGTCCTTAGAATCGATAGTTTCCAATGATCAGCAGAATCACTGTCTACACCAGCGGTTCCCAAATGATGCTACATGGAACCCTTGAGTTCCATGGAAAGATCACAGTGGATCCAAGAGTTAGGACATAATGAGTTACGAAGTCCTGTCATAAAATTTAAATCCAATTAATTTACCATATACTTAATATTGATCTAATAACTGTTCTTAACGTTTATTTTCATCCTTTTTATTTTCATGTAAAGGAGGGCTGCATTTCAGGTTATGCATACAATAAAAACAATTTACAAACTAAATGCAGCTTTAGGCTTCAAATGTATGACATAAAATCCAAATTTAAGGATAGTATTATTTTAAAAAAACAGGGGGGGGGGGGAGTTCTGTTCTTCATTGATTCAATAAATATTTTTAAAAATTTTAATTTATTTATTATTTACAAAATAATTAATAAAATTTTAACTTATTAAATATTTTAAAAAAATTAATACAATTTCAGTTTCTTAAATATTTTTAAAATAAATAATCATATTTATTGATTAATATTTTTCACATTTGCTAACGAAATTTCTTCTTAGTCTCAATTGGGAACCACTGGTCTACACCATTGACTTTTTATTTATTAAAAGAAAAGAGAACTGGACTATTGTAGCAAAAATCAAAACAGAAGAAAATTAAGTAGCAACAAAAAATGAAAATATGCAACTCATTAAAAATAATAATGCATAAGTTACAAGTTTTAATTAAAATATTGATAAACTTGCCCACAAGCTTTCACTTCTGTCGTTATAGCAAGCATTGTTATGAAAAACAAAATCTTATCTTTCTTAAGAAGTGAATTCAACAAAGATATTAAAAAGTGAGCAAGAATAATATGCAAATCGTATTATAAAGCTATAGTATAGCAAAAATGCTTATCATAATAGTTGATGACATAACTGTAAGAATAACAATTGAAAACGTTTATGCAATATAAATTTTCATCGCATTAAACAAACGGATACCTTGGTAAGTCTGAAAGCTTGAGGAATTTGCATAAACATACAAAATCGTTTCAAAGACAGGTAAAACATTTCATAGAAATCTAAATTTGACTTCGAATACTTTTTACTTCTATGAATTGCAGTATGAGTTTATGTATATTTAATTGAGTAAGAACAAAACAATAAAATTTTCGAAAAATTAACTATTATATGTGAACCTCATACTCTTGTTTCTATAGGTTTCTATGGTAACCAGAGATCTGTCTACACCTAAACTTTTTAACTTGAAATCTGAAAAAAATTCCATGAAAAATTTATTTATTGTCTCATTAAAATATTCCAAAGCTGTCGAAAAATTTTAAAATTTGGATTACGTAGGTCAAGAAAAATAAACTTTCCTTTATTTCGTCAAATATTAATCGTATTTAATCGATATCGATTAATAATTGACTACTATTTGGGTTTTCATCCGCCAAAAATTTGCTAGCCGGTAAGTTTTGATTAATTTTAAAAAGATTAAAAAATAATAAAGAAAGTATTAAAGAAAGTATAACATTCATTTCATTTGTTAAAATTTTTTCAAGTGACTAAATTATACTATTTTGAAATGTGTATTTTAAATCTTGTTTTTTGGATTGTAAGCCTTAAGGTAGGGTGGGTGCTTTTAAATCTCTGCAGTTTTAAAAACATTTTAATTTTATTATATTTCAGGTACAATCTGCTCAACATTAATTAAAAATGGCAAATTCTGTCCCAGTCAGTGACGGTGTTATCAAAGAAATAATTCGCCTTGGACAAGGCCATATTCCGCAGCGAGGAAGTACAATCACCGTTCATTGTACTGGTTGTTTAGCAAATCCTCTTAGGAAGTTTTGGAGGTTCGTATTACCTATTAATTATATTTGTGTTGTGTGTGTGATTGTAATGAATTTAAACACTATATGCTTAACTTTAAAGAATGATCAAATTCAACGAACTTCTGTTATCAATGAAGAATGTATCAGTATGTTGGGGTTTTGAGTTATACACATTGTCATTTGGATGACTTAGTATAATTTCTGTTTACCTCATTTCTGTGGTAGTAAATATTGACTATCCAGATTTTGTTTTTGAAAGTGAAATTTTCAAGAAATTTGAAATATGGGTAATTGAAAAAATGTAAAAAAAATACAGAAAAAGGTGTAATTGGTTGCAATCACCTGTCTAACCTCTATATATTATTTTTTAATTTTTGAAAATTTAAAAATCCTTTGGTGCCCTGGTATTTCTAGTTGTTGAGATGAAAAACTGATTCGTAAATAGCCCTGAAACCTAGAACCTTTTACTTAAGTATAAAAACTTCTAGTATAAAAAATTATTGGTGTTATAGGTAGATCTTTCACCAAAGAAAATTTTAAAAAATTAATTTAAGTGAATTTCACATAAAGCAAAGCCATAATTTTAGACTATGCAGGCCAACATGAACTATCTGGGCTTTAGGATGGACAATTTGTTCACATTAGTTAAGCAGTGTTTTTCATTCAAATTTTCGGAAGATTACCATATTGTGATCCGTGGCAGAATAATCGCCAAGTCTAGGCAACTTCTATGCAGCAGCCCTTCAGAAATTAAAAACAAAACATCACAGGAAGGGGGCATCTTGAAGGGTATAACTCGTAGCCACCCTTAAGCAAAAATCTACATGTTTTTTTTTATTTCCAGTTTAAAATCAATTATTGGAGAATTAAATCTAAAACTTGGCTGTTGTTGTTGGCATCGCAAATCCCGATATGGAAATATCCCCAAAATATTTATTTTCATTGTTTAATTTACTTAAAATGCTCACAAAAAGTAAAAAAAATATGCATCAGACACATTTTGTTTTTAATTTATATTTTATTAGAATAAAATATTGGTATAATGTCTTAACTATTCCTTGTTCTCTGCACACATTTCTGAACTTTTTAAATAATATACTATATTATTTTAAGTGTTACAGACTAGAGATAAATGCATACATATTCTAATATAGCAAAACTATCTACTTGAATATGTATAATCAATATTCTTAGGATAATTTGCATATTTTGTTCTATGTATCATTTTATGTGTTCTCAACATTTATGTAATTACTGTCCCAAGTACGAAAAGTCCCAATCAAACACTGCAGATGGTTTTAGTTGAATAAAATATAACTTCCTGGTTACAAAGAATACTTTTCTCTAAAAATGATTTAAGTTTAATTGCAGTGTCATTTCTTTTAGGGTCAATAAATTTAATTTTATCCTAAAAAAAATCTGTGGATTACTATTTATTTAATGTAATTACTCTCCCCCTCATTTTATTTTATGACATGACGAGCAAGTTAAAAAAATTATTGTTTTTCACAAAATGTAATAACTTTAATAAAATATAGACAATTTAATTGGGTACTTTTTTTACAAGCAAACCTTCCATATTTGCTTTCAAGAGATGACAGTCTCAGCCTTTGCTTGCAGCAGGCTCATTTACTGAAAAAAGTTTTCATGCTTGGATTCATGATAAAATTAGTGAAAACTTTTTTACTACTTTTAAACTAACATTTAGTATAGTTGGTAAATATTAAGAAAATGTCAAACTTATGTATTAAGTGTGATAAAAAGGTTTTAATTACTAATTTCCTTGTTTAGGCAACAATGGACTATTAGTAAAACCTAAATTTGGCCTCCAGCGTATGTTTTGGACTTAAGTGTTAAGATAGATAGTGAACCTATCTATCTTGGGCTCGAATTAAAATTATTCGAGCTGGAACCTTCCAATGCAAGTTCATCTCTATTGTTTTTTCAGTATTTTTTAATTTGAATTGAATTTGGTCACTCAATTTAACATCAATTACTTAGGACTTGGATGTTATGAATCTCTTAGAAGATTGCTATTACTTATGTTTTGCAATCATCATCTGAATTAAAATTAACAGGGATCTGTCTAGGTTTTTCTGAGTGATACCTATTTTGTGAAAATTGAGACATTTGTGAAAAATTATATTAAAAGATCAACACAAAAATATGGATTTATCTTTTCTTAAGGGATACAAAAATAAAATTTTGAGGAAAAGTATTTTGTGAAACTTCTGTTTTTCCTAAAGTTGAATTTGTGAAGGTACCGCTAAACGGTAGTAAATTCGGCCTAGACAGACCCCTGATTAACACCAAATCCAATCTAATACTGAACTACTTTTTAATTCTTGTCTTGTTTTTGAATAACTTAACACCTTTGTTTCATAATTTCATTTTGAAATATTGTATTAAAATTCATTTGATAATAATTAATATGGCCCATAAGATCTAAATTATTTATATTTTTCTTTACTTGTGCAGTACTAGAGATCCAGGCCAATCTCCATTTACTTTTCAGGTAGGATTGGGAAAAGTAATCAGAGGTAATTATATCATACGTATTTAATGTTTTAATCTAAATGTAAACTTCTATTTGTTGTACTTTGTAAACCGAGCAATTACAAAACATTTATAAGAAAGGAATTAAAAATAATTAATCTTTTTGCTAACTTTATTAAGAATTGTAATACAGTAAGAATTTTTTTTTTTTTTTTTGCTATATGTATTTTAGTATGCAACCTAAACAATTGGAAATGTTTTAACTCCTGAAGTAAGCACCAAATATAATAATAATTGTAATAAACTTCAGTATTGCCCTCACATGATTGTATCAAAGTATCCTTTAAATAATCATTTTGGTCAAAGGTCGTGGTCATTTAGCCTCCTGTCTAGTTTAGACCATGTTTAAAGTCTTAAACAAATTTAACTAAATCAAAATAATGCTGAACTTGTATGTTAACTTTTTTTTCTAATTCATAGTTACTTTAACTTCTAGATAAAATGGACTTGTTTCAGTTATAACTAATTATTTCAAATTAATTTATTTTAACTAAAAACTAGTACTAATATTTGCTTCTTGCATTTATTTGCAATATTTAGAAATATTCATATCAGAAAGTTGAGAAAAAAATTCATTAGTGACTTTCAAAGTATTAAAGTTTGTTGCTTTTTTTTTTTTTCAGGATAGTTATCCTACTCTTATTAACTTTTTTACTGAGCAAGTTTAGTTGATATATCATTTTTGCTGAATTCATTTTTTAATATTTGATTTTACAAACCGTACGTTAACAGGACAATTTTTTGACTATATTACTAAAAGACTTGGATTAATATTATGGTTTTTTAAAGTAGAAACATTAGTGTTTGACTGTTTCCCCATACTTTAAATTTTTAAGTAAGTATATTGATGAATAGATTCTAAAAAGCATAGTGGTGATGTGCTGAAATTGTTTTTTGTTTTAAAGTACCTAAAAATATACAGCATCATAGTTTATAAATTAAAATAGAAACAAGTAATCTTTTTTTATCATTAGATACATCCTGAATGAAAGTTTTTATATCACAAACATAGCAATATTTGGAACTAGTATTTTAATTCTAATGTAAATAAATATGCAGATTTTTGAATTTTTTGGCCAATAGGGATGCTTTTTATAAAATTAAACATTCACTATAAGTGGGGAACTATAATGTGACAATTTTTAACAAAAGAGGTGAATTTTGAACTGTTTTGGCAAATATATTTAGTTAGAAATCCTGCAATAATTTTATATGTTAGCAATCAAACTTTTAATATTTTGTTAAAACATTTTTACTTTGAATTTTAAAGCAAAAAGTTCAAGGGTATTTATTATAAATTGCAGGCTGGGATGAAGCATGCCTGACAATGCAGCAAGGAGAAGTTGCCAAGATATTGATTCGTTCTGATAAAGGATATGGAAGCCAAGGCTTTCCTGCCTGGGGTATTCATCCGAATGCTGATTTATTATTTGAAATTGAAATTCTCTGTATTCAATAAAATGACAAAAATATTGTCATTTAGATGTTAATTTCATTTCATCTTTTATCTGGATGGCACAGCTTTTTGTATATTTTTCTGTGAAAAATAAATTTAAAACTGTTATGGTCAATATAGGAACTATTTATTCAAAACATAAAATTACATATACAATTTACAATCTTACTAAAAGCAAAATATAATAAAAAATTTATTAATATGGAGAAATCTCATGCAGTATAACAATGGTATATATCAAAAACCTTCTAGTGCGTGTCACATATTTTGTTGATTACATAATCTTCGCTTAATAAGTCCTTGTATGTCAATTTTTTTACTCAAACACCACATGAAACAATATTTATAAACTTTAACTATGTTTCGGTGGGAAATTCCCAATTCTCCAGCGTTTAGTAACCAATTGCTCTAATGCTTAAAAAAACCTTTGATATATATATGTAATAAAACTATATAAATGTTATAAAACTCAAATATAAAAGTTTTTATCAATGCTCATGCCTTAAGGCAAGTATAACACTAATTTTATAATCACTGGTTACATTATAAAATAATTGAACAATAAATTTCAATGTTGGTGCTTGCCAACTTCAAAAAATAGAAAGATAGCAAATTATTTCTATAAACTTTTCAGTGACTAGCTAAGATGAACTCGTACATTTTTACCTAAAAGGACGAGGCCTTACATTTGAAAATTAGTGTGATTATCTAAATTTTAGGTATATATTTTTATAATATTTCAAAAGGAACTCAGATAATGTGCTACAATAAGAAAAGTCAAAATTATAGAATTGAGTTACATATGTCTTTGATTGAAGGCAAGATAAACCATTAAATGGTTATAAAATCAGATAAAATGCTCCTTAATTTTATTCGTATAAAGATTCAAATCTTAAAGAAGTTAATAGAGAATTGTTTTTTAAGGCCAAAGTAATAAGTCATGATATAAGGTACTTACTGATGTTGTTTTTTAGTAAATTTACTTTTCAACGATTTAAAATAAGGACATTAGTGGTTCTTGCTAGAAATTGCAGATATTACCAAACAAAACAATGAATATTTTCTTTTGAATGATTTTCTTTTTAAAATTTTTTTTAACTTAACTAAGTATGTTCTATAGAAATTATTGGAAGATGTATATTTTTTTAAAATGTTATTGCAATAATAAGATAACTCTACAGTATTTATCTTTGGAAATTTTCATGTGTTCCAAAACTGAATTTTTCTCATTACATTAAGTCGAATAAATTTTCATTGTAAATAGTAAAAAGTGTAGGATTATAGAAACTCTGTCAATAATTTGAGTAATTATTTTATGATGTGTTAAAAAAATTAATTTCGTGAGATAAAATAACAGATTGTGTGACAAAATTGTTGCTGCTAAACACTTTACACATTTATTCGATTAACATTCCCAGCTATTTTAATATTCCTTATTTTATTTCGATCGGAGGTGTAGGTGTGCGCCTTAGTTGCACAGGTACTCCGTTGCTACAAAGCAACACCCCTCGCCCTAAACACTTTACAGCATAAGGCTACACACAACTTCTCCAGTCTTTCTCACTCATGTATTGAATTGTAATACCACCACTAAAACAAATTGAAAGATAAGGCTTTCTAATTCTTCATAAATCAATCAATTCTTGTCTCCCCCTCTGCTGACTCTATGGGTGATGTTCACATCATTCAAGACCCCATCTTGTAGCATTCACTATGTAACGGGGAGGGGACAACAAATGATTTGTAGTTTACAAATTTTATAGTGGATTAAATTTTATTTATTGAATCAAAGTTGCTTACTTGCAGCATAAATTATTAAAATTTGAACAGTAATTTATTTCATTGTGAAAGTAACATAAAATTGCAACAACACTTTAAAACAAGCTTAATAATTCAGTATACTTCTAATAAATACTAGAGATATAAGTAAAAATATTTTTAAAACTTATTATTTGGTATATAAGCTTTTTAAAGATAAGAAAATAATCTAGAAAATTTTCTTTCTTTTTTTAACATAAGCAGTGGTGCAAGTGCTGCGCCAATCCACGCCTACATGCTCCGAATTGAAGTAGTTTGCTTAAATTGCGCCAAAAAGGATATTTTCCCATGGGTATCGCCAAGTGACAATTTTGCAGCAACTGCCATGTGGGGGGTTGCTCTGGATTCAGTGGGAAGGGTTCTTGCACTCTCATGTGCAACTCTGCTTCATTTTGCAAGATATTCTCAATTTCAGGCTTCATTTTCTTCCTCAGAAAAGGTACCGAAACTTCTCTCGAATTTTCGGGGACCAACTAGACTTTGCCAAATTTTAATAGCAAAAGAAAATTTTATTTCTCTTGTTAATTTCATCTATCTAGTACCATGATCTTTGAATTAACTTGGGGACCATTCAATAAGTACATATTTTTATGTTAATCCTCAGAGCAGTCACAAAGCTTTATAACCTCAAAATTTTCATATCTCTTTTATTCATTTAATTTAATAAATATAAGAATTAATTGAATTTTTTAAACGTACATTTTGTTATCCGAGGGACCAGCCACTAATTGCTTATTGTTTTAAACATTTATTTTACTTCATTAATTTTTTTTAGTAATATTTTTTTTTTACTTACTGCATTTTATTATTACTTTCAAAATTTTCAGTGCTCTTAATTTGTTTTAGGAAAAAACTTAATTATATTTAGAGGCAAGATTTTAAATAAGTATGAAGAGAGGAGCTTTCAATATTTTAAATGCAGCGAAAAATCTTATGTTTTTCAGATTTGTCATTCAAAAATACTTTAATTCATCTCTTAATGATTTGATTTAAAACAATTGATATAAATATTTTTAATTATCACAGATTTGTTAAATATTATGACAATATAATAATTTACTTCTGACAAAAAAATTTTAGCTTCAATACTCTTTGTATTTAAAAATTATTAAATTTTTTTAATCATTTCATTAAAGAAATACTATACTAGGTAACCAATTTTAATAAAAATTTAGTAGGGGCCATTCACTAATTTACATTTGCAATATAAATTTATTAAAGTTTCCTTAATTTGCTTAATTCTTTACATATTCGGTATGATCAATATTAATATTGTTAATGTTTTGTTGAATATATTATTACAAATAACATTTATTTAAATTTTAAGAAAAATACACTCGATAACCTTAAATAATAGTTAAATTAATTAGAGTTTTGAATTACCTTTTACAGAATTAAATAAAGTAATCATTAATTTAAAGAATAGTATGAGCCACTCAATATTGAGTTTATTTAAATTGCTTTTGCCAAAAGCTCTTTTTTTTTTTTTTTCTTAAGAAATTTTTCGGCTATATTAAATAAATTTTTAGGTCTTTTCCAAACTGAGACTTCCAACTTGCTGTTTGATGAAATGGTGTCTCTAGTTAAAGCATTGTTAAGGCGTTTTTTAAAGAGTTCTGCTTTTCTTAGTTTGTCAGGAAAGGACTTAAAATCATTAGATGTAGAAAACGCAGAAATTTGGCAAAATTCAAATTTAATAGATGTTGGACTAGATACCACAAAGACGATGATATCCTTATCTGCTGAAAAAAAAAAAATCTATGTATTTAGGTGACATGTGCAAAAAAGTTACTAAAAGAATTGTCTCTTGAAAATAGGTTACTGCACCATCTTAAAGTGTTGCGTCCTATAATGAAAATGGAAGTCACTTCTATTAAGTCAATAAAATATCTGGCAAGAGTAACCCCCTCCATTATAAAACCTGAAGAGGCATCTTTGTTACTAGATGAATGGACGAGGTTACGTGGGGAACCAGAAGGTTATTCTTCTGACTCAAGTGAATATGCACCAATTGATGTGTTTTGGAAAAACTATTTTGTGAAGAAAGAAAATTCGGGAACTATCAAATATCCTCTTTTAACAAAGCTTTTTTAAGCTCTTCTGTGCATACCACATGGGAATGCTGATGTTAAAAGAGGTTTTAAGGTGAACAAAAAGCTACTTGACAATAGGGCAAGTTTAAATTTGCATAGTGTTAATGGTTTGAGACAAGTTGTGTCACATATCAACAAAATAGGGGGTTTAAATAACTTTAAAGTTGACAAAGATCTGATTAAATTGGCTCGTGCAGCATTTAAAAATTATTCTGTTCGATTAGAGGTTGAGAATGTGAAAACACTGAAACTGAGGAAAGCAGATTAAAAACTGCTGAAATTGATTTAAAAAAAATATTTGAAGGCTTCTCAGGATCTCTTAGCCACAGCTGAAAAAAATATTAAAGATGGCTAAAATAATAAAGACATGTCGATTATAGAAAACGCACAAATCCTTATATCTGAGGCTAAGTCGAGTATAGCAGAATATTTAACAGCATTGGAAGATACCAAAAAGAAACTTTATTTGTTAATGCAGGGACCTTCAAAAAAAATTAAAAAATAAGATATGTTATTAATGAACAAAATTAAATATTCTTGTTATTAAATTTTTGTTTTAATTTTTTTTATTAAATATGCTCCAAATCTTTGTTTTGCTGCTCCAAAATTGCTTTTTTGTTGCTCCAAAACCATGTTTTGCCACTTGCACCACTGCTTATGCTCTAGAATTACTTTTTTTAAAAAATATAATACATACAATTATAGTTGTTAAAAATTTACTAGGCTTGATATAAGTAGCTCCATAAAAAAAAACTTTAAATATATTATTATTTCAATTCTATGTATCAAAAATATTTGGAATTCATAAAAATTCTAAGGTGTCAACTGTATCTTCTGAGCACCATTTCCGGGACGGCAGGCATAAAATGTTGGATTCTTGTACTTTTTCTAGAATAAATTTCATACATTTAAATTATTTGAAGTATAAATGTTCTCCACAAATTAAGCAGATTTAATATCACATTGTAAGAAAACTAATTTAAAAGGAAGTGTCTTGATGAAAAATGACGGATATTCAAAAACCATCTCCAAGGGTGGTTGTATTCTGGGGATACCCTGAAATTCCAGGTTTTTCGTATTATCTTTCCGGATCTAAATAATAAAAGCAGGGTATGTGAATTTTCTTAGAATATTGCGAAATTCCGCGTTTCTCAAGACCATTGGTTCTCGAACTAACAGTAATCCAATGAAATTTTCAAGGGATTCCACATTCTAAAATTCAAATTTTAAATCATTCCCTTATTTCCATAAACGAGACGCTACATGCACGTAATTCTTCCGCCAATGGGTAGAAATCCAATTTGATTCTTCTGATTTGGTGGATTTCTGCCATTTTGAATATTTGGAACTGCACTGCTAATATTGCAATTTTTAATCACGTTTAAAAGTTGTGAGTTGCGATTCATATTAACGTAATTTAAAAATCCAATGCCACGATTCATATTTACGTGTTTATAAAATCTAATGTCGTGATTCATATTCATGCAATTTTAAAAATCCAACATTGAAATTCTTTATTTCTAGGTAATTTAATTATAAATCTTATTTCAAAATATTACGTTAAATACAAAACATGTGGTATGTAAATTGATATCGATTTTTTGCACATAAAAGTTTCAAAGTTTTTCACTTTGTGTTACAATTAGCCCTGCATCACTTAAAAGCAATCCCCTCAGGCAACCAGATTTTAAATGTGTGGCATTTTTTCCGTATCGACTTAATATTAAATACACCAGGAGCAGGGTTTGATAAAACCTTAGCTTTAAGAACTCAACCCAGGCATAATTTTTATTTTAAATAGTTAAATAACTTTTTACTTTAAAGATACTTTTTAGAAAATGTTAATTTATAAGTTAGAAATAAAATTTTCCTAAATCAAAATATTGTTAAAGGTTATTTCACAACATCAACATGTCTAATAATAGTAATTATACCATTGTAATTTTAACTCTAAAAGTGACACATTCTGTTTAGTAATTTGATTTTCATAGTGGAGGCACATTGTTTGAAGATTAATTTTAATACTTTTGTTTGTTTTAAAGAATGGATTGATCAATTTGATAATGAACAATAAATATAAAAAAATGTGGGAATAGTATTAAATTTCATAAACTTTTATCGAAAGCATTCATCAGTCAATAAAAATAAATTTCTTTACATCTTTCTAAATTATAAATAATTATTAGTATTCTTTAATTAGGATTTTATTGAAAAGAATTTTTAGTTTTTTATAAATTACATCAATCTATTCATTACTATCTGTTACTTATATCCTCTTTATTGTGAGTTCTAACAATAAAATTTTTGTGTTAATTCATTGAATTCATTTAATTTCTCTTCATTTGCAGTTTTTTTTTTCAAGAAATTTGCCAAATCACATTATAAAAAAATTTATTTTTGATGAACATGTGGGCATAAAGAGCCGGAATAGAAGAAACCATAATTGAATCTTATAAAAAAAAAATGTATTATAAATATTTCAATCGATAATTTTGGTTGCCCTAACTTGAAATTCTCTTTTCAAGCGCTGAAATCAGTTTATGTTTAAAATATCATTAGAAATACATCAGATATTTAATTTTAAGAAGTCTATAGGAATCCATATAAAAGTATTTAATACAACATTAAGTAAAAATAATAAAATGTAACTCTTAATGAATATTTATCATATTACTGTAACTAGAAACATACTAATTCAATACACCTGGCCAAATTTATTTATATTCATTAAATTAGTAATTTGTAATATTTTATTTCAGTAGAAACACTTAAGATTTTTAAAATTCACTTTTAAATTACCTTAATATTTTCCATTGTATTTGTTACTGCATCAGTTTTCAATAAAGTTACTGTGCAACCCCCAAATCCTCCACCAGTCATTCTTGAACCATACACACCCTCCACCTCTAAAGCAGCACTCACAACTGAATCCAACTCAGAACAGGAAACTTCATAATTATCCCTAAAAATATATTTTATATAATATTATTTGAATAATAAAATTCTGTGTAGACTCTAATGAACTTTAGGTCTATAACTTGTATAAGGTTCTAGTATTGATATTAGGTACTAGTTTATGGAATGAAACTAGTACCACTTTCCATTACCGTCTTCTATAAAACTTAAATTTTACAATAGATTATTTTGGTTATTGAAAATGACTTTTATTCATTACATCAGTAAAATCAAAATACTAAGATGTAATGCACGAACTTCTTTTATACTTAGCTTACCTCAAGTTTCAGAAAATTTGTACTCATTGAAATGTAATCCTAATGTCTTTATTTACAATTATTAGAATAAGAATTTCTTTCAACTTGTTGTACTTTAACTTCTTTTTGAGGTCGAAAAAAATTTATTGCTTTAAACAATATTTTATTAACTTCAAAAGAATATTTGCACCTTAGTGAGGCATGACTTAGGTTCATAAGATTGCCAAATTCTTTATAGTTTCCTCTGCTCAAAGCATCTGCCGCTTTAGTAGTTCTGTCTATTTCTCCAATAACATGTAAAGCTCTTTTATACACTTCGTTGTCTAAATCTTTTCTGTGCTCTATAAAAATAAGAGGAAATTTAAAAATAAAATAAACACATTCTTAATAGTATTTCTTATATAAATGTGAATTTTTTATAATAATAAAACTACTGAGAAACAATTGAATGTTTGTAAGTTTCACCAAATATCACAGGATGCTGGAAAATTGTGAAATAAAAAAATAAAATTTTTTTGAAAAGTAAATTGGAAAATTGTTAAACTTTTTCACAAAGAATTTTTTTTTCAAATGATCGTAAAATTAGTAATTTTTTTTTTTCTAAAATTTTATTTATTTTTTTATTTATACCAATTAGATTATTATTTCACCCAGTGGATTATTAGTATATAAATATTTTTGATACCTTTGGCAGTTTATTTTTTTATCTTCTATAATTCTCATAGTATATAAAATTAACTCTCCACATGTTATTAGATTTTTTTTTTTTTAAATAAATCAGAAAGTAACATTTTTTTAAATAGTAATTGCTTCATTTTAAAAACTTTTTTATGAACTAATTAAACAAATTAAGAAAGTGGATTTTACCACACTGTCTAGTGCATATGTAAGCATGTAATAAATAAAGTAGGAAAGCATATATAGATTTTTATTTCTCAGAAATATATTTTTTATAGTTTTAAAGTAAATTGGTGACAACAAAGATAACATTTTATCACTCATTACTGAGTTTACAATCAAGCTTGATCTTAATTTATACATGAATACTTGCTCAACAATTTTGGTTGAATTTCAAAATTTTTCATTGTCTGTAACAATTTAAATATATTTATGAATTATTTGAATATATTTGTACAAATTGATACCATTTTTCTTACTTCTTTCTTTTGCAAATTCTTACTACTTTTTTTTTTAATACAGGGTGGCCACCCACCCGGAAAACCTAGAATTATCAGGGAATTTTTTTATACTGGAAAAATCAGGGAAATTTAGATAAAAACCTGGAAAAATCATGGAATTTTAAAGAAAAGCTGGAAAATTGTATTATTTTTTTTTTTTTTTAAATTTTTCTAATTTAAATTATTTACTGATTTTCTTAATTTAAGTTATTTTACCATCCGTTATACACCCTTTTTCAGGAAATGTATCGCCAAACAATTCATATATAACCATTCATTCATATATACCTTAACGATGCTTTGCTTGCATCAAAATTTGCTCTATTATTATCCTCTTAAACTAGAATGCCTCATATAACTCTCCCATGGATGCTAAACGAATGGAGAAACCTTTGACCTCTATAGAGGCTATGGGACTGTGCAGTTTAGAAAAGGCAAAAACTGTGGAAGAAGGGGTTAGAATATTTGCTTCTCTTTTTAGAAGTAGGTTAATTTTTTCTTCTAGTCCATAGGCATGGGTTTGAGTTGATTCGGATGCTTTGGGGTGTATAGTACGGCTTTCAGGAGAACAGCTCCAGACACCTGTCTCGCGACGTGGCGGGAACTATGGTTACTACGAGGGTAAGTCACTTTTAATAGGGGTGTGGAGAGAAAGTGCCTAGTTATGTAATGATCTTAGCTTGGCACAAGTCAGCGAATTTTTGCTTCCCTTCCCTAGTATTAGTGGCAGTCCTAGAGCCAAGTGATAGGAACTCGTCTTTCTTTTATTCTCTCGTTTTCTGACAGAGCAGCTTAGTTTTCAAAAGATTTTTTTTCGTGATTATTTTAATCGTTAATTATTTAATTGTTGTTCGTTTTACGTTTGTTTTAAGTTTTGTTTTTTTCTTTTAATCGTTATTAATTTTATCTTGTTTGTTTTAATTTTTGTTTTCATTAAATTTTTTTTATTATTAATTTTTGTTAGTTGTTTTTATTGTTAGTTATGCCTTTCATTTTTAAGAAATCTTTTCTTGTTAAATATCAAAGATACCGCTCAGCAATTTGAAGTGAAGTTTCTTAACATTGGTATTCCCACTTTGCGCTGCATGAATACAAAACCTGATATTTTAAATAATTTTCATATCTTCAGCGGTAATGTTACTTTTCTTTTCATTAAATTTATGATCAGAAAAAAATCTTCAAACTTCTTAGTTTCTTAACAAAATTAAATATTTTTTAAAAAGATCAAAACATTATAACTAAGAAGTTTATTATTTTTTAATTTGTTTTTCTTTTTAAATGTACGATATTACAAAAGTTAAAGTAAGAACCACCACGTATTATAAAATTTAAAATAAGAACAAAATCTTTGAAGCAAAAAGTTTCTCTTCGAATTGCATAATACATTATTCTAGTAGATATTATTTGAAAGAGTTTTTAACTTTTAAATTGATTAACTTAATTAATTTTTAAATTTATTTTAAATTTTTATTTCTTTTTCTTAGTTAGATATTTTTTAAAGCCTTATAGTACTTAAAACTTCATACATAAAAAAAAAAATAATTAAGAAATAATTTTAATGAACTTTCTATATGAAATGTAAATGCTTTATCCGATCATTTAATAAAAGGTATTCAAAAGCTGCATGAAAATAAGATTCTATTTTATACAAACAAAAATTATAATAAAAAAGTTAAATACAAATTTAAAATTTAAAATTGCTTTTTGTTAAAACAAACGGCTAACTAATAATTATATAATAATGTTAATTTAATAATAAGTTTAGACATCAAAATCATTCATAGAATTTTAGTTCTTTATTTATTTTTGGAGTAGTAATAAAATTTAATAGATTTTAAACATTATTTCCGTCGAGCCATATTTTCAAAAATATATCAAGTCTTAGACAGGAATAAAATGACATGATGTATTCAGTTGATGAAATGCTTATTCCATTTTTATGTATGTAACAACAATTAATAAATTAATCGCATGAAAAAAGAAAAACTACGTATAAGAAACCTAAATCAAATGCCTCTTGAATATAGCCATTAAAGAAAAATTGATATTTTTCTTTTTCTGAGAAAAAAATACTGATCGAAAAAGAGAAATAATCTCAAAAGTTTCGCCATGAGACAAAAGAGGTTGATTAAAAAAATGTTTTTAACCACCATTAAAAAAATTATTTACAATAAATAAATAGCAGCTGAATTCCAAATAAATTAACGCATATCGAATAAAAGTATAAATGAAAATACGGTTTCGTTTAAGCCTGTATTATTTTTTCGTCCTAAGAAAAAGCAAAAAATTGTCTAAATATTAATTAAAAACTTCGAATAGGTCTCTTGAAAGCGGATAAACCAGCCAATCTGGTAAACCAATCAACTCCTTCATTCCTCCCTTACACCCCCATTAGAAATGTTATCTCACTCGCTACCATAGCAGTAGACAGCCTCAGACTTTTTGGCGGGAGCTGTTCTCCTCAAAGTCGCACTATATTTTTTTCTATTTTGACAAAATGATAAAAAAAAAACATTTTTTTGTCTTTTTAACTTTATAAAATTCTCCAAAAGTTAGTTGGTTATAATTAAATAACAATAGATTTTATATTGCACTCTTTTTCTGAAAGCTTTTGTATTTCCATTCAATGAAATTTGCGAATCTTAGCAAAGCCAACCAATCACACACTTTCTTACAATCGCTAACAGCAATATGTGTTGACAAATTGTTGCATTAATTCTAACTTTCTCAATTTTATTTAAACCTTTTATGACACATATTTTAATTAAAGAAAGATTTTTTTAAGAACTAACTATATGTTAAAATTTAATTTTCCTTTTTTGTTGCTAAATATTTGATTTTTTATTCAAAATTCCTATAGTAATCACAATATCGAAAATTCGTAAATGTTGCTTGCATTCCAGAGATATTTCCAAAACTGTTTCTCCTTTTGCCTTAATAAGCTGACAAAGACTAAGGAAAGTATAGGAAACATGTTAAATGATGTATAAACATAGATTTTTTTTTTTTTAATAATGGCAGGCACTGAACTTTCATTCTTCGCCATAGAAGATGCCAGAAGTGTTGCTCATTTATCGTTACCCAGTGGGCACCTGTGAACCAAAGTCACGGAGGCAAGCAACGTTACCCACACCACACTGCCACAAACCCGATCATAGGGTGGCCACATTCACTTATTCACACATCAGAAGACAACACAAAGAGAGAAACATCCATGCCCAGAGCGGGATTCGAATCCGCGGCATTTGGCTTCACAGTCAGACACGCTAACCACTTGGCCACCTGGCCGGCATAAACATAGAACATCAAAATGTTTTAATAATATGTGTTTATTAAGAAGAAGGAAAACGAAACTTAGTTTTTTTGTTCTGCACGGTACAGATTACAAGTTTCCAGTTATAAAAACAAAAATAATTAACTATGTTAAACTATAAAAAAAACATGTATTTAGATTGAATTCTTTAAATATTTTATTTCAAATGAGAAAAAAAACAAAGCTGAATAAATTGTAAAGAATTTTATCTATAGAGTATGCAATAAGAAATTGGACAATTTTGCATTTGCGATATTCATTTTTGTGTACAGAATCTCTAAAAATAATAATACTTATTCAAAATTACATTAGTTTAACATTTGACTTGAGATACAGGTTTAAGGATAATATGATGTATGAATTTTATAAAGAGCACTTAGATAAAGTAGAGTATGAAATGGCTTTATAATGAAATGTAAATACAGTGACTCATAAAAGTGTTTGTACACTTATGACTTTCAATGAAATAAGACCATCCATTAATTGTTATCAATACTTCAGAACAGATATTTAATATCAAAAATTATAATATATTCTTAGCAGAACTGTATGAAATGTTTTAAAAGCAAAGCAAAAGTTTATTTTTAAGAAATCAATACTCAAAAGGTAACAGAAACTTAATCTCACAAAAGTCGTACACTTTCAAAACACAAGCCGTACACAAGCAGAGTTAGAAAGTAAAATTAAAATTATTATTACGGAGTTAGAAAGTAAAAAATTAAAATATAATTTTGCTATCATAAGTTTGATACTAAATTACAAATAAATAAATAGAAAATTAAATGAAGAATAATTGAAGAAATTAAAGCGATTGACCATAATTTTAATTTTGAAATCCAAAAACATTTAAATATACAATGACTTTGTTACTTTTCTGTTGTTGATTTCTTTGAAATAAACTTTTGCTTTTTAAAATATTTCATGCAGTTTTGCTAAGAATGGATTATACATCTTATTATGAAATACCCATTCTGAAATATTTATTTTAATAGAATAGAGCCCTATTTCAATAACAGTTATAAGTAAAAGAAAAATTTTGGGAGCCACTGTAAATATAAAAATTTTTTGATATATAATCACCTGGAATGATTTTCTTTTGCTTAATGAAAATATATAAAACAATACTTATCCAAGATTTTTTTGGTCATTCTGTACCTGCCATTTGGTACACTTTGAGCAAAAACTGCTTGAAGTAACACATTAAATTTTTTTTATTCAATATAAACAATATATTTTACAAGCTATATTATTTTCTTTAAACGTTTATTAACTTTTTAAAAACTAATATTGTTAAAAAATGAAAAACAAAATCTTGCCAAATTGTCAAAATAAATTTAGTCTGATTACTTTTTCAAGATGGTATATTAAAAAAATAGCATTTTGAAAAAATAACATTTTAAATATTGACACATTTCTTGTACCCATTCTACACTTTATAAGAGAGAAAAACACGCTGACCTGGAAAAATCAGGAAAATTTAAAACCTGATTTGAGTGGCCACCCTAGAATATTAACTTTAACACAAAATGAAAATATAGTTCTTATTCAAACTAAAGTTTGTTTCATCTCAATGTTAAACTTACTCTCTAATTCATCAAGAGAAACATCTCTGAGACTAGATTTTCCAATAATTCGAGAAGCAGTTTCACACTGTAGTTTTCTGTTTGAATATTGACTTTCTGCTAACTTATGTCTAACATTAGTATTAGTAATTAGAATGGTAACTTGTGGATCATTTACCTCAATCAGTTGATAATCTAGTGATCTGAAATGCATCATTTTAACTTGATTAAATGTTAAGACAAAAAATAATACATGGATAACAAAATAGTTCATAATAATTATACCTGCAATCCAATAGAAGAGCATGGTCTTTTTTACCCATAAATGAAATAAACTGATCCATTATACCACATGGCATTCCAGAATAATCATGTTCTGCTTTCTGACAGGCTAGAACTTTATCAATCATTCTGTAAGTAAATTTAAACTAGAAATTATAAGTGCAAATTTAATAAGATAAAATTAAGATTCAAAACTTATTTATATCATTGTTCTCCCTAAGCATATTTAAGAGGGCGGCCCACCCTGCAATATTATACAATAACTGATTTTGATCCCCAGCAATTTTCAATTTGATACATTTTTAAGTTAAGTGCCCTTTTCTGTGAGAAAGCACACTGCTATTTTTTTTCCTAGGGAAAATTCTGCTTATATAATGAATAAATAGAATTAAATAACTACACAATGATCATTTATTCAGGATATACCTCTTGAAAAGTTAACAAAAATAACTAATCACTGCGTATTTTTTAGAATTTAAAAATATATAGATTAGTTTACATGTATGTAAAAATTATAATTTGCAATTGGGAATTTTTTTAAATAATTTTTTCTATTAATTAATCATTTAATTAGCAAAAAATAAAACGTATGTTTAATTAAAAATTAATATAATATGTAATATTCTCTTTTTCATTTGAAACACAAATTTATATGATTTCCATTACATTAATAAAATTAATAAGTTTATTAATTAAACTCTGCCTAAGTTCTTTAAAAAAAAATACCACATATTATAATACAGATGTGTCTAAGTATTTTTAATTTCTTTTCAGCATGTCAAGTAAAAAAAAAGGACCCACTCATACATTATTATTTATTTATTTATTTTTTCAAAATACAAGAATTTTAAAAATATTATATCATACTCGATTAATTGATTATCTTCAAATAATGTCTCTAGGAAACAATATGTAGCAACTTCTAATGCTGCAGAACTTGAAAGTCCACCGCCAACTGGTACATTAGTAGATACAAGTGCATCAAAACCTGTTACTTTTCCTATGATTGAAATCAAATGTAACTAAATATGACAAATAAAATTAATAGTAATAATTTGATTTTATGAACTCTTAATATTATAAAAAAGATCAAAAATAAAGTACTTAAATAATTTTATATTCATAAGAAAATTTTTTAACTCAAATTTGGTAACTGTTCATTTACACAACATAGATTTACAATCATACCTTTTACTGTTTATTAATTGCATCCAATTTAAATTTTTTAATTGGGATAAAATATTTTATTTTTAGAGAAAAGAATTTGCCAAAAAATCAACTTTTTTTTTCCAAAAATATGTTTAAAATTCATTGGCATAGCATTGCAAGATTTTCAAGTGTAGTAAGTCTAAAGGATTAGGAAAAAATTGCAGGTAAGAATTAGAGTCAAAATATTCACAATGGGTAAGACTGGCAGAAATTTCAATCACCTGTCAGCCTATTAATTTTTATATAAATCACATTTCTTTGACAAAATTTTTTTTTTTTTATTATGCATCTGAATAACTGATATTTTTGTTACTAATTTTTTTCAATTATAACTTTTTAAATCTGTATTAAACTTTCATTATTCTATGCATTTGACTATATAATAAAACAATATTAGCTTTAAATAGATTTTCCATGTTCCATAAACACATTAGTTTTAATCAATGATAACATTCAAACCATTTAAAGACCAGTGAGTTTAAAAAAATTCAGGATTTTATTGGAAAATCTGATAATTAGTAATAGCATTTAAAAAAAAAAAAATTGATGAATCTATCAGTTAAAGGTAATGTAAGAAAATATTTATGGTACATTTATTTTAATATTAAAAAATTTTCTTTCAAATACTTATCTGTTTTTAAATATTTCCATTATAAAAACCTGTAAGCACATGCAGATTCGTGGGATATAGTTCAGAGAAGGCAGGCTTTTCCAAATTATAACATTAAATTTTAGTTTAAAAAATTCTTGAGCAATTTTAAAACATCGAAAGTAAGGTATTCTAAGAGTTAATATTGTTTCAAGAAATTGAATTAATTTATAAAAATAATTTAATACCATAATAATTAGCTATAACTCCTTTGATATAATTAGCCCATGCAGGTTTTCCAGGCTTCAACTTTGTATTATTTCCATCTAACGAAATATCAAATTCTGTTTCTCTTGGGTCATCAACAAAAGGACAAGCTGTAACCAAGTGACACCTATTGGACCCATTTTTTCTGCCAACAACCACAGTTACCAAAGGAAGTGCCTAGAAATAAAAATAAACTGTATTGAAGTAATCATTAGAAACAATTATAAATTCAGTTTTTATCATCATTTAACTTAATAAAGTAAGTTACTAAGGATAAACACATAAGATGTAGACAAATACTACAAACCCTTACCTAAAATCTTTAAATATTTCCTTAATTCTTTAAATGGCTTAAGACTAAAATTTTTTTCTGGCCGCATTGGTGCTACTTGAGCGTTAATTCAAATTCTAAATTAATTATGCTTAGCTTTTTCAAGGTGCTCAGCATTTTTAAAAAGTACTTAAAGGTGCTTATTTATCTTTGTGTTAGCAAAAAGTGCTTAATTTTATTTTCATAACGACATTTTTCTCCTTACCATGGCGATTGTTACCAAGAATTATGCAAAAAATGGGTTTTCATAATGGTGTCATTCAACCATAATCCTCGTTTTTCTGGTGCCAACGTTCATATCGTATGGATGTGCCAAACTTTGTCGGATAAACTACTCACTTGTTTACAACCTTGTACATTGAGAAGAACTTTTGCATTCATACAGATACTTGATTTCATGTTTCATCTCCCGCCCTCTATAATCGAACTGAAAATCCGTCAAATTTTTGCTGCTCGCGGGAAACTAACTATTGCCTAATATTTTCCCTAATAGCAAAATAAAATTTTTTTTTAATTATTTGTCTCAATTATTAAATCAGTACAACAATCCTTAAATTTGACTTGGAGATCATTTATGAATAATTACATTTTCCTGTTGGTTTAGAGCAGTCAATAATCATAGAACTTCATCACTTCTAAATGCTGGTCTCCCTTTAATTCATTTGATTTAATAAAGATAAAAATTGGTTACGAGTTTATAATCATGGAAGATTGTACCTAAGAAATGATTTAAATTTTTTAATTGTAGTCTTATTTTACTGGATTTGTTATTAAAATTTTCAGTACTGAGTTTTTTTATGAAAAAAAAAAAAACAATTTTTATGAGGAAGATTTCAAAAAGTATTAATTGACGAGGCCCTTCACTTATTTAAAAGTTAGCAAATGCAGTAAGAAATTTTATGTGATTCAAATTTGTCGTCTCAATAAAATTTATTCACCACATGATCATTTGATTTAAAAAATTTGAAATTAACACTTCAATAATCTCAGATTTGTTAAACATAATAAATATAGGGACCGTATAATAATTTTCTTCTGATAAAAATGTGTTATCACAGTTTAGCGGCAGTACTCACTGTATTTTCATATCAAAATTATTGAAACTACTTTTTAATCATTTGATTAGAAAAGTAGTGAACCAAATAACAGATTTTAATTAAACATTTAATAGGAGTTATTTAAATTTGTAATATTATTTAGATTTTCTTTAATCACTTAATTATTTACACAACTTTATCAATTCAGGATGATCAAAAATATTTCCTAAAAATGCTTTTGTTTAATATACATTTATAAGTAATTTTTATTTAAATCTAATAAATATATCCAACAACATTTTTTAATTAAAAACTAAAAGGAATAGAAAATGGCACTTCCCATTGAATATAAAATATTTTTATGGTGGCTAATAAAATCAATCATAGAATTCTTTGCTTCAAACAAGTTTTTTTATCATGATAATGTAAAATCTTTGATATATATTTTGCAATTTGTTAATTTTATGTATATAAGTGAAGAACTTTTAATAATAGGAAGAAAAAATATTGGTGTGTGATGTTTTTTAAAGTCTTTAAAAATAGTATTTAAGTGCTTACGTTATGTTGGAAAAGTTGGCTAAGCACCTTGATTTTTTTTTTTTTTTACTTATTTCATCCTTTTGCTATATATGATCTGTTCTCAGCACTTCATAGAATCTGTTCATTTTAGCTAACTTTCTATTTACCTGCCCTTGTAAAAAAATATCTATTTTTTTATGTTAAATTTTATATTAAAAAAATGATGACAACATAGATTTATTTTATTATTTTTTCTTGTTAAACTGGAAGAATTATTTTCTAGTGAGAGGGATATGTTATTTTTAGCTAGTATATTTTTAAAAATTATCAATCTGGGAGACCACAAAAATTTGCCAAACTATTGTTGATGCCTGACAGTAATTACTGTGCAAAAGATATCAAAGATAATTAAGTAAAATTTTTACAGCAAACAGGCACAATAAAAATTTTTACAGCTTTCTGAAATAAGTAAGAACCTTTTTTAAGAAAAATTCTATTTTTACTTTAATGAAAAAATAAATAAAAAATCTCAAAAATTAATTTATAAAGAACTCTTGTTCGACACAATTTATTAAAATTCTTTCAAAATAACTTTAGAAGTCTGAAAGGAAAAAAAGGCTTTTTTTATTGAAGTACACATATTTTTTGCTATTAGTTTGTTTCTTAGAGCCATAAAAAATCATCAAAAGCAATTTCAATGAATAGAACTAATTGTATTCTTCATAGAGACTATTGGCAAAATAAATAAAATCCTGTACATCCTTCCAACTGAAAAACTATTTCTAAATATTAAAATAGTTATGAGAAATCAGCAAATATATATTCAAGGGAAATATAGATTGAAAAAGCCCATGTTCACAAAATCTAACTGTATTTCATACATTAATTCTTTTAAAAAAATTTTGCTCTCCTCGAAGCTTTTTAATATAATTCAAATTTGCAATTTTTGTAAATAATATTACAGTAGAAATAGATATTGCGATAGAAAATTTCTTATAAAAATTATTCACCATAGGAAGCACAAAACCATCATTATAATCAGTATGTTCGCCTATTAAATTTACCCTACCAGGTGCACAACCACATGATGTGGGCTGTGTTTTAAAATGATTGAAGAATAATTCGGATGCTTCTTTAATCAAATCTTCAGTTCCAATGCTTGTCATTTTTGCTTAATAATATAGATGATGAAATTTTTTTTTCTCTTCCAATATTGCTTTAAAAAAATTAATGAAAAAGGTGACGATTATTTTGTGTTGAAAAAAACTTAAAAAGCCGTTTAATAATATCTATGTTGGATCTCTGCCGGTTAATAACTGATAAAAAGTGATAAAATTCAAAGTACAGAAAATAGAAAAAATTTTGCTTACATATTAAAGAAAACTTCGTCTGCTATTTTTCTTTTATGTTGAGTTGTTCGATGCTTATATTCAAACCGCTGATTAGAGTAATGGCGCATATTTGAAAATTTCAATCTTTAATTTCACTAAAAAAAAATCGCGCAAAAGCTTTTAATTACAATAAAATTGTTTTTAACTTCTTAAAGGAAAATTTAAATTTTAACTTATGTCAATTTAGATTAACTGTGGACTGTCAGTGAATGAAATCGAAAACGAAACTGGTATTGAACGCGCATTCTTTTGAATAATTAACAAGCTATATATATTTCTTTTTTATTTAGTATAAAAGTATTTAAAATGTCAACTGAACCTGAAGATATTCGCTTTAATTACATTCAAACTGTTTCCCAGCAAATATTAAACTATGCTTTAAAGTGTTGGAAAGACATTATATGGAATGAAGACATTCAAGCTATTATTAAAGACTATTTGGAGGGATCAGAAATTCTAACTCTTTTTTTATACTTGGATCAAGACAATTCTCTTAAAATAACATTAAAATTACCACAAAAACCACCCATACCGGCAAAAATATGCTTTTTCTTAAAACGCAATGTCATTGTTTCTGATACAGATTACAAACGAGAGTTGTCATTTGGTTGCATTTATGATTATCCTTTGCAAGAATATCAATATATTTTCTCAAGAGTAGGTAAAACTATTTATGGTAAAGCTTTAAATTAAGTAATGTATGCTTTGAAAAGCTTTAGTGATTTAAAGTAAAGAGCAATTGTTTTTTTAACTTCATTTTTGTGTCAATTGTTGTTCCATGTCAGACTTAATTAAATTTACACCTTATCGTTACACATAACAAATAGTACGCTAAATACTTCTATTTATTAACACAAACATTATTTATTCTTTGTTGGAATATTACCAAAATTATATTCTGTTTTTGCCTACTTATGTCATAAAATTTTGAATAATCTGAGGAAAACTTTTCCACTTTTGCTGTCTATTTCAAGTTTTTCATTTCTTTCTTGTTTTACATTTAAAAGCCCGTATCGTCGCAATATATATATATATATATATATATATATATATAAGTAATTTAAAAGCAATCATTGTTATAATTTGAAATTTAAGACACTTTGTTATGCTAATGTTTAAGTTTCTTAATTAAAATTAACTTCCAGTGTTTTTTTTTATTAGTTACATTCCAACTGCAGTGCTTAATTAACCATTAAAGTGTTATAACAATGTTTTAATATCAAAAATTATATGAGTTTATTTTCATTCTGTTTTTATTACAATCTTTCTAAAGATTTTATTCTTTTAGCTATTTTACTGCATATCTATATTTGAGCTGTAGTAAATCTTTTATTAAATATCTGTAAGTGTTTAACTCTTTTTTGTTTAACTTTTTTCGGGAAATTGTAATTCCTGTAACTGTATTGCGTATACATATTAACTAAGTAGAACTATGCTTTTATGATCCTCATTTATTCAAAAATATTCATTCTTCATTATTATTATTTTTTTTTTTTTGAAAAGGTGTTAGCCCTCTTCCTAATTCATAACTACTACATGCATAAATACTTTACTTAAATGTTACTATCTAGAAATGCAAGTGAAGGAATAAAAAAAACTGCAACACAAATACACACAGCTTTCTAGGGGATATTTCGGTATCATAATCTGTTGCGCCAACTATAATCGCCAAGGTGCCAAAAGATTTTAAACTTGCAAATTTTTAATAAAAACATGTAGATGTTTTCCCAGGGGTGGCTATGAGTTATACCTTTCAAGTTGATCCCTTTCTTTGATATTTTTTTCAGTTTCTCACGGGCCTCTGCCTGGAAATTGCCAAGGCTTGGCGATTATTCTGCCACAAATCACGATACAGAAATCTCCCTGCTCTCTAAAACTCCAGTAGAAAAATTTTGAAGATAGATCATTATCTTAGAAAAAATATTTCATAATATTATTAAATGGAAGGCAAAAAATGTCTATGTACCTCATTAACTTTAAATTACGATCTTATTTTCTTATTGCAAAACTAAACATCTTTTCTCCCCATTATTTCTTGATCTAAAAATATTAAAAAACTTCTTTTGTATAGTTATCTTGTTTTTATTAAAAAATTAAATATTATGAAACTTTTTAAAATTAAAACCATACCACTGCTTTAACATCAATATTTTTTTTATTGTAGGTGCTTTCACCAATATTCTGTAATGCAGTCAATAATGAAAAGTGGCCAGCTGAAACATTTCAAGACATGTATGAACATTTTGAAGATTTTCAAATGACATTATCATATCATATTGGTATCTGTCAGGAGAGGACTATTCTTTTAATACCTGAAACCGCCAAAATGATCGATTCCTACAACATTGATGAACTTTCTGAGCGGTATGATAACATTTTATATTTTTCATTGTTTTAATTTAAATTTCCATATTTATGTTGTAATATAGATTTCAAAAATTTTGTTTTGCTTTCAAAGTTAAGTTCTTAAACATCTTCATATGTTTGATTTTATGATTGTGTTTCAGTTTATTTCGAAGGCTAAGAGCAAAACTCTACGGCCCATACTGCAAATGAACATACATCCATTTCTTTAATATTAAAATGTTTGTATTCATTTTGATATTATTTCATGCTTATTACAATCACAGCAACAATCCTTTTAGATGCCTTTCGTAAAAATACATATAATTTTTCCCTAAACAATTTTATAAATTTTTTGATTCTCAGGCCTCTATAAAAATTTTGCTCACACATAATTTTTATAATTTTTTGAATCGAAAGACTTGCATATCTAAAATCACAGAGTTCAGTTCTCCCCATTTTACATTTATAATTTCTTTGTTATTCATGTTCTTTTTTGTGTTCATAAATATTTGTGTTTCATGCATATTCTAATAAATGTTCAGTGTGAAAATGTTTTTATCCTTTAGCTCTACTTATGATTTGCAACTTCAAAAAACCCTGATTTCTATAACTGAAATGTTATCAAGCTGGTTTCGAATTGTTCGACAAGTACTGGAGTCTACATCTGAAAGTGCTGTGAAGAAAATAGATCAAGGTCCTTTAACAGAAATATCTTTTTGGAATGAAAGGGAGAAAAATTTGGAATTTATATTTTCTCAAGTATTCAGTAATTTCTCTTATCTATATTTGACTACATACATATAATTGTGTTACCCTGAAAAAACTTCTTGAGAAGGCCAAAGCCCACCCTGTGCTGTCGAGCCATTGATGATGACATAATTGTGTTCATAAAAAAAGACATCTTTACCATTACATATTCTTGTAATGATTGATATTTTTCTAGGTTCTGATACTAGGAATTTTAATATTATCATGAATACTGTCAGTCGTAACCTTTTACAAAAGAAAATAACGCAAACTTCTACAAAACTAATTCACCCTTTTTTATTATTCTTTTCATCCATCGTTCAAAAACCAAAACAAAAGAAAAGTGATCATATCTATAATATCAAGCTTTTAGCTCGCAACATCAGAAAATGCGTGTTATTACATCACGTGACCCTGACACCTTCCCCCCAGAGTCATATTAGATCCAAAGATCGAATATGGCAAATAATTTAAGGGTCACACTTTACACATAAACAAACTATGTTTCACATTCACCCAAATATTCACTGAATCTTAGGTTTAACTTAACACTAGGTATTTACTTTAATCACCTAATAATAATAATAGGAAAAATGTTCAGAGTCTTATTTTAGTTTATATTTACAGTCTGGACAATGCATCTGCATTACTAAGTTTCGATCCTTTGATGTGACTTGCCTCAATATCATGGCGTTGAATGGCTAACGCCCATCTCTGCAACCTCGGGCTTTGGGGTGTCGCACTCGTCAGAAATACTAGGGGATTATGATCAGTTAATAAAATAATCTTAGCACCACAGAGTAAGGTTTCAAATCTCTGCAAAGCCCAAATAATAGCATAAGCTTCCCTTTCAATTGTAGACCATTTCTGTTGAGTTGAATTCAGCTTCTGGCTACCGAAAGCTATGGGACGAATATTTCCTTCTTCATCTAACTGACCTAAACAACATCCGACCGCATTTTGAGATGCATCCGTATGCAAGTAGTATGGTTTCTCTATGTCTGGGACTTGTAACTCTGCGATCTTACATAGCGACGTCTTCAATTCCTTGAATGCCTTCTTAGCTTCTTCGCTCCAAGGAATCTCATTAGGAACTTTCTTTTTAGTAAGCTCTGTTAGTGGAAGAGCAATCTTTGCGAAGTTTGGAATATACTGCCTGTAAAAGTTGCATAAACCCAAAGCACTTCTCAGTTGTTTTTTGGTTTTGGGTGCCTCTAATTTCTGTATTACTCTTATTCGTTCTTTGTCAGGAGCATGTTTACCTGAACCAATAATATGTCCTAAGTATTTAACCTTTTGTCTAGCAAATTCGCACTTTCTCAAGTTCACGGAGAAATTAAAATATTCCAATCTCTTAAAAACTTCTTCAAGATGAATCAAATGTTCCTCCCACGTATCAGAAAATACTGCTAAATCATCGATATAAGCACAAGTGAAATCAGACATGGACTGAACCACTTTAGACATAGCTCTTTGGTAGGTTGCAGCAGCATTTCTTAATCCAAAGGGTAATACATTCCATTGGTACTGGCCTCGGTGAGTTCGGAATGCTGTGAGGTGTTTGCTGCCGTTCTCCATCGGTATAGCCCAATATCCCTTCAACATATCTAGCACAGTAATGAATTTCTTCTTTCCTACTAAGAAATTCAACTCCATCATATTTTGCATTGGATATGCATCCGGAACGGTAAGAGCATTCAAACTTCTGAAATCAATGCATAACCTGATTGTTCCGTCTTTCTTATGAACACATACTACCGGGTGTGCTATCTCACTTACCACCGGTTCAATCAGTCCTAACGCTAGCAATTCATTGATCTGTGCATCCACTTTCCCCTTTAAGTTTTCTGGTATCTTATACGTTTTTGGTTTCATCGTATCCTCCTCAGCTTTCAGCTTTATCGCATGTTTCCCAACTTTAGCTATCCTTATCTTCCCCGAAAACAACGTTTTGCGTCTATGTAAAAGATCTTTCAATTGATTTTGTTGCATTTTGGGTAAGTAATCCAAATTTAATCCTTTCAATGCTTCATAGCTTTCCACATCTGTAGGAAGAGTTGGTGTTTCGTATATTTCACCAAATTCATCATCAATATCATAGACAACTCCAACTGTTTGAATTCTCGCTTTGTATTCTCTCATTTTGTTAACATGCAATAATCTTAAATTTCCTTCAGGCATTTGCAAATAATACGAATTCGGTTTCACTCTTCTAATTACCTTTACTGGACCTATCCATCTGGCATATAATGAATTGGATGAATCATGCATTAGCACAAGTACTTGATCTCCTGGCGCAAATTCCCGGTATTTTTTCCTTCTATTGTAATATTTGGCATAGTTACTTTGTTGCACATCACTTGTTAACCTTGCCTTTTCGGTTGCTATTTCTAATTTTCCTTTTAACTCTTTTAAATATTCCTCCGCTGATCCTTTCATATTCACAGGTAAAAACATATCTCCGGCCCAAATTGACTTCAATATAGATAACGGGCCTTTCGGTTCTCTCCCGTACATTAGCAGAAAAGGTGGTACTCCTGTAGTTGCATTTGGAACTTCTCGATAAGCCCATAGTACAAATGGTATATGTCGATGCCAATTTCTTCCTACTTCTCTAATAATGTGATGTAGCATATTTTTGAAGGTTTGGTTCCATCTTTCAATCAATCCGTTCCCTTCCGGATGGTATGGCGTTGAAAATCGCGGACAAGCTCCTAAAACCTTCAAAAACTCTTGCGTTAAACTTGCCGTAAAATTTGTCGCATTATCCACCACGATTACTTCTGGAATTCCTGTCCTACAGAATATTTCGAGCAGTGCTTCGCATGTATTCCTTGCCGTTAACGATTTGAGCGGGACTGCTTCAGGCCATCTTGAATGTTGGTCCATCAAACAAAGGATATATTTATGTCCTTGTGCTGATACTGGATCTAGAGGACCAATTAGATCTACGTTCACCACTTGGAATGGAAGTTCAGGACGTGACACAGGTGTTATCGGAATTTTGTCTACTGAACGAACAACTCTTCTACCTTGGCACCCATGACATGAGCTACAATAAGCTTTAATTTCCTTGACCATCCCTGGCCAATAAAAGGAAAATTTAATTCTTTGAATTGTTTTACGAGCTCCTAGATGTGCTCCGAATACTGACTCATGGGCAATTTCTAGTATTTTACCTTTTCTAATTTCGGGAATTACTAATTGTTGTATTCTATTCCCGTCCAACAGCTCTTCATGGCATAGTATATTATTTTGTATCACATACCCTCCTTTATTTTGCTTCCCCAATTTCCATGCTTCTTGGAGAGTATCGCAACTTTGTTGTTGTATCTTGAATCGTTCGGTTTCATTTCCATTCTTTTTATCACCGCATTCACCTACTGTTGGCTCCTGCTGCTCTTCTCCGTCACTTGCACTCATATATAACTGCTCCTTTCGGGAATCTGATCTTAGCTTCATAGCAGCAGTAAAACTGGGATTGTATACTCTTTTTTGTTCTAATAATGCCTCATAAGTTTCAGCATCCAACAAAATGTCAGCATTTAACCCATTGACGGCTGCTATCATCGTTTTAATTATAGGCGTAATATATCCTTCCGTTACCAAAGCGATTTCCACTTCTTTTAATTCAGCTTTTAGACTTTCGCCAAACGCAGGTTGTAGTATTATATGTCCTTTGTAATCCACTTCCTTACCCACTATATCGTTTTTAAATACACTTATTTGTGCACCAGAATCTACTACAGCTTCGTATTCATTTCCATTATATGAAATTCTAACTTTCTTAAGGGCAGCTATTTTTGGTTGAACGCCTTTACATTTTTTGTTTCCTATCATGACTTCACCGTTAAATCTTGCAGTGACTACTTTGCTTTCGATATTTCCATTTCTGAGTACCTTAACTTCGGATACTTGCCCTTCCGATACTTGAACCTCGGCCACTTTGCCTTCAATGTTTCTTCTCCTCTCTTTATTATCTCGACAAAATCGTGCCAAGTGTCCTACTCGTCCACAATTAAAACATGTGACTGGATTTTGGGAAGAACTCCGCTTATCAATTCTGCCATGGTTGTTATGCTCATGTTTATATCCTTCACCAAATGTATGATTTCTTCTACTAACCATGTTTGGTTTTTCCCGGTATAAGTTCCTATATGGTTGAGAAGCAATGAATTTAGTAGTTTGGTTATATTTCCTTGCATTCTCGTACTCATCTAGCTTCTCAGCAAGTGTGTCAACTGAGCAAATTCTACTCCACTCATCAATAAAATGATTTTGTATGTCTCCAGGTACTCGTTCTTTTATCTGTTCGACAATGACAAGTTGTTTCAGGCTGTCGAAATCATTAATTTTTAGTCCCGAAACCCATTCGTTAAAATAGTTCGCCAATTCAAATCCAAAATCTCGCCAAGTGCTCTCAGCCGCTTTACAATGTCTCTTAAACTTTATTTTAAATGCTTCTGGGCTCAATTTAAACCTTTTCAATAACATACATTTTACATGTTTATAATCATTTGCTTTTTCTTCAGGCTCCCTTGCAATTAAATTCGCCATTTCTAGAGGCAATAATCCAACAAGATGCGTTACCCAATCTTCTTCTTTTATATGGACTCTTCGTGCTTGTCTTTCAAACAATATTAGATAAAAACTTATATCACCTTCTTTTGGATCAAAAGTACGCATTAATTTTTGCAATCCACCAGGTACATGTTCTCTTGTTTCTTCATTTCGAGAGCTGCTCGTCTCTCCTATAGTACCAGTATGTACCAATGAAGCTTCTATCTTCAACCTCTCCAATTCATATTCCTTTTCTTGCCGCTTTAATTCATCTTCCCTTTCCTGTTCTCGCCGCTTTAATTCACCTTCCCTTTCCTGTTCTCGCCTCTTTAATTCATCTTCCCTTTCCTGTTCTCGCCGCTTTAATTCGTCTTCCCTTTCCTGTTGCTTAATTTCATATTCTTGTCGCCTAATTTCATCTTCTTTTTGTTGGCGCTTTATTTCTTCTCTTCCACTAACTATTCTTTTTAATAATTCCTTCACAAACTCCTCTTCGTACTCCGTACTTGCCAATATAATCTTCTTTAATTCGGTAACTCTCATGTCTTCCGTTGCCGTTTCTCCTAACTCTTCCGCCAAACACTTCAAATCTACTTTTAAAGCTCTTCCTAAAAATGCCATTTTTCACCTACTACTTTCTAAACTGCACCTTCTTACAAAAAAAAAATGCCACTTCCTAAACCAATTTCAAGACAATCTAAATAACTCACTATCTTCCATCAAACAACTTGAAATTCATAGAACAAACAACTACCAATCTTTTATTTCGAAATCCATTGGGATCTTCCCGCGCATTTGTCAGTCGTAACCTTTTACAAAAGAAATAACGCAAACTTCTACAAAACTAATTCACCCTTTTTTATTATTATTCTTTTCATCCATCGTTCAAAAACCAAAACAAAAGAAAAGTGATCATATCTATAATATCAAGCTTTTAGCTCGCAACATCAGAAAATGCGTGTTATTACATCACGTGACCCTGACAAATACTAACTGATTTTTTTTGGCAAATATTAAAGCTACTCATGAACTCACTAAAAAATAGTTCTTCAATTTAAATAGTTAAACTAGAATTTCCTAAATATTATTTTGTTTCATTTGTAATTTGTAAACTCATAAGAAATTTCATTTTTATTTATTTCGTACTAAAAGAGCCATTTTTGAAATTTAAATCTACTATATTAGTTTTTCTGGTAAATTTGAAACAATATTTTGTGTACAGAGTGCATAAAAAAATAATTATAGCGCACCACCCTGAATAATTTTTGAACTATTAATCGAATCTTCACATTCTAGGACTCAATCTTAATAGTTACAAGAGGGTGACCTCAAATATACAAATTAATTAGTGCAGACGATATTTTAAGTTACGAAATCAGACACAAAAATTTACTTTCTCTGAATAAACATACCTTTTTTCCAACAGATTCAGATTTCTGACTTACAAAATATAGGGAGTAACCGCAATATGAGAAATATGGTCTCAGTAGTGATTGGTCGAGAGAGGGGTGCAAAGTTTAGACACCTTAATGTTAATTTGATTTTTTACTTATTTCTCTATATCTTGAGAACTTTTTAACTGAATTGAAAATTTTTTGCATACAATAATAAAATTAGTTTGCCCAAAGAGAATTCCGCGCAAAAAATAAGTTTTTGTAAATATTTATAATTTATGTTTCTTATAGCTGAATAAACCGATTGTTAAAAAAATGGTTCTTGCTCTTGAGAAAACAAAAAGTTGTCACTATCCGAAGTTTAAGATTCTTCTTCGTGAAGTGGCAGAGGGTATACTCTTTTAATACTATCGTCTTACTTAGTTTGTTTTTTTTGTAAATTTAATTTTCTTTAATAAAAATTTAATCTATTTATTTTTTCAACAGGGTTAGATGAAGCTAAAGATATCTCTGAAAGTTTTGATCATGTAACAACAAAAGTAAATAAGCTTGAAGAAAGCTCACTTCAAGAATTAAAGTCTCTTTTACCTGAAACAATGAAATCAATTACATCATCCTGGATTGGTTCAAAATACTATAACAGAGTTCCAAGCCGTATTACAGTTTTATTGAAAAAGTGCTGTATTTTTATCTCGGACAAAGTAAGATTTTTGAACTAAATTAATAAATATGTTTCAATATTTGTTATGTTGTAGTGAAATTCGCAATCTTTATCTTTACAGTTTTTGATTTAACTTTTCCATTATTGTCAACACATTCTTACTGTTTAGAAATTCATATGATATGTTACAGTTTTCTGACTGATCCAGATTTCTTTTGTAGCAGCATAAAATTAATAAAAGCTGTAAAGGTATATTTTTATATATAAAATATTTCTTTATCCTTAATTCAATGATTTTTACCTTTAATTTTTATTTATTATAATTTTCTTTTTGTACTTTCTGCTCTTATTACAACTTTGTTTTTTGTTATTATTCCAAATTAAAAGCTTAAAACTAAAAACAATATTTCTTTAATATAAAAAATATTGCCTTTATAGCATTATTTCATAAGTAACATTTTCAAATAGGTATTAAAGTTTATTAACTGTTTTACAATTATGGCAGAGTAAGTTAAGTATATTTGCATTCATTAAAAGCTTTAAGTCAAACTGGCTTAGACTGTTTATTAAAGCTTATCAACATTTAATGGTTCAGAAGTATTACAGTTTTAATTTTTACCAGTTCTAACTTGTTTTTAATATAAAGAAAGTGTGGTATTTTTCTAGCAAGAAAAAACAGAAAATATTTTTATTTTAGTTATTATTAACTAATTATTTTATTAATTGTTTATTTTTGTATTAATTATATATTGTTGCTAAATTATAATCTTATGTGAAATTTTTCTTCTGATACATTCTTAAGTTGTTCTAAGTATAATTTATAATATTTAATCAAAATATTGAAAGAAATTTAATATTTAGCAGTGTTTTTAATAAAATAACTAAAAGCAATAAATAATTTATTAGTTTTTGGATATCACATAGTTTATTCTGAAATTTGCAAGAATATTATTTTAAAGTTTTTCTTCTGATGTTTTTTAATATATTAAAAATAGGCTTTATAAATTTTAGATAAATACATTTTTGGATGCCAGAACTCTTTTTAAAATTGATCGTCATGAAGCTAAAGGAAATCTCAAATTATCAATTGATGTGACTAATGTTTTCCTTGAAGCTTATGAGGAATGTCGTGAAAAATTTCAGGATATTTATGAAAATGAATTGTACCCCTGGGATTTTCCTGATGAAAGAGTATTTTCTCAATTCAAATTGTTTTTACTAAGATTAGATAATATTCATGTAAGTAAATAAGGTTAAAAATTGTTTTTCGTTTTAATCTATTTATTGTATATCCTTTTCACTTAGTTGTATATGAAAATCCAACACTGCATTACACATAACTTATTTTTCTCAGCAGCAGTAATGAAATGAAAATTATAATATTATTTTTAATTTTGTGTCTGAAATATTTTTTAAAAAAATTATTTAGTTGTTCACTCTTGTTTTATGTTTTGATTGTTTTAGGATATACTTCTCTCTGCGGATGTTTATCTTAACATACCTCATTACAAACTTGCAAGCATTCATCATAAAACATATGACAGAAGATTACTTGAACTCTATTCTGCATACTGTTCATCATATGCGGTGTTTGAAAACTGTTCTTACAATCCATTGGATATTCAGTCTATGGTAAAAAAAATTCTTCTAGAAAAAAAAAAGGAATGAAAATCAGCATTTATTTTTGAAATATTAGTAAACTTTGCTTGTTGATATACACAGTAACTTTTCACAACTTTCAAAGTTTTGCTGTTAATATAAATTAAAGCACTTGTAACTGATTTTTTAATCAAACTGTTTATCTTAGATTAATTCAAATGAAATAAAACAATAAGCTGTCTGTGATTAACTAAATCAGTTCAAGCTTCTCATGATCAATATACAGTATAAAATTAATTTACACTGCAAAAATGTAACATAATTACAACTGACAATATCAGTTTGAGAACGGACAATAATGAGAATATCTACAAACTGTAGATTAATATTATATAATCTAGTGTAATATCAGTTGTCCATGTACTGTAGCTATGTACTGTCTTAAAAGCTAATTTTTAACTCGATATTAATAAGAACTAAATAAATAAATATTTTAATTATAAAGAAATTTGATTGCTGCAAATTAGTGTTTAAAGACATATAATGTATGGAAGTATTTTATTTAAAGCTGGAAGACATTTTAAAAGTATTTATTTATTATCAATAAATTTTTCTATTAGCTTATAGAATTTTCTTCTTTTATTTGCTAAGAAAAACTTAAGCATATTTCAAATTACTACAATATGTTTTAAAAAAGTGGTTTTTTGTTTTACACAAATTGACTTCAAAACAAACTTGCATGAAAGTAAATTTGTGTAAGCCAAAATGAACTTAACTATATTAATTTCACATCTTCTCACTTACCAACGAATTAAAAGTAATGTTAATCCTTATAAATGGCCTTAAAAAATAAAATTATACTGGGTGTCAATTTCTTGTGCTGAAAATAAAAATGTCCTATTTTAATTGCAAATTCATAATATCCATATAAAACTGCTTTCTAATCTCAATCATTTGCATAAGCAATGGCCCAATAATCAAAAAAATAGTTTTTCATTTCATTTTGTTTTTTTGAAAACATGTATGAAGTTTCAGAGGAGGTTTCATGGATTTTGTAGTTTAGTATGACCATGTTCAAATCAAAAAAAGTACTCCGAATATAATTTTCACTTTTAAATGCCTATTATATAAAATGGATATTGGCAAATAGATTATATTTATCTTTCATAGAAAGTGCTATCACAATTTTTACAAAAAATATCTTTCCTTCTATGATAAATATGAAATATATTTACATTATGGAAATACAATATACAATAATTTATTGCTGATATATATATGACTATGTTACTCGAAGGTTGTAAAAAAAATCTATTTCTCTTGAGGTTTAAAGACATCATAATGTAAATGAGTTTTGAAATTAGTAATTCATTTCATGGTACTAGACTCTCAGAAATCTGTGTCAGATCAGTTAAAAAAAACTATTTTTTTAACAAAAACCTTACATAATATTTGCTAGAAAATATTGCACAATCAAAAACAAAATATTTTGTCTTAAATATTAAGCAAGCAGTATATTATTATAAGCATGCTTTTTAATAAAAAATGTTTCCTACAGTGAGTAAAAATTACTTTTACTGTTATTGTTGATCAGACACCCTCTGTTAGAAGCTTAAATTAAAGTAAAGAGTGTATTATTATATTATATTTCTAAACTGCTATTATATTACACCTGAACATTTTCACTTAATATATTTGTTTATTTTATTCTTGTGATATTTTTTAAAAAAAAAAACAATTGTTTATTTTCAGCTTTAAAAACAAGTAAAAGTGATTAATAAATATTCGAGAAAGAACTGAAAGATTAAAAATTAAATACCATTAATTATCAAAATCAGTGAAGTTGATGAAAATCAATCTGAAAAGATTCAGGAAATTATTTTAAGTGTTGGTGGCTCTCCTAACAAACCACTTATGCTACTAAAATGTAATAATCAATTAAAATTTATTAGCATACAGTTACTAATTTATAATTGATTACTCAATTATTAATCCATTTTCCAACTTTTGTTAAATATTTTGCTCACTGTTAAAAATGAGACAGAGAAGATCATTCACAGCTATGTAAACTAATATAAACTTTATTTTTATTGATTAAGCATTAAATAATGTTTGAAAAAGTAAAAATAAAAATTTATTTTAAAAATTCAATATTTTTCTGGAGATTTTGGAAACATCTGTAAAAGAATTTTTTTTTTTTCATAATTTGAAATTACCTGTTTGTTTAAGTTTTTAAAAATTAAAAAAAATAATTAAGTTTTACTTTCTTTGGAATAGGATTTTACTAAAGATTTTGAGCACTTTACTGGAATAGTTCATGAGCTAGATCACAAGTTAGGCATAATCATTGGTCAAGCATGTCTTGATTGTATTCCCCCCGAAGATGGATTTAAGGTTTGTGGCCTACTTATTATTTTTATTTGAGTAAAAATAGCAGAATGTATAAGAAAAGCTTGGGGCTCTGCAGTGAAAAGTCACACTTTTAAATGCTCCTCTAAGCAATTTGAAAATGTTGTTTATCGTTATATTGTCCCAAATCTTTTCTCTTTCATAAATAAAATATACTTTTATGTGTTCTATTTTTAATGAATAAAATTGTTTAAAAAAGATTTTTTTAAAAATTAGTTGTTTTGTTTTTACGCATTATTTATGTCCATCTAATTATTTTATCTATTAACCTTCAAAATCTATTTAAAAAAAAAATTTCCTTCCAATTCTTAATGTTTTATCTGTTTATGAATTTTTGTATAATCTGTTTTGTTTTCTAAGATCCTTGCCATGTTCTTTGGAAATTACTCTGATAGCAAAATATTAGCTATAAATCTTGGAACTTTTTTGAAGAGCAATCAATATACTCCTAAGACTTCTTTAAATTAATATTGTTATATAGAATAGTCATTTGGGTTTAATAACATCAAAGCTTTTAAAAATATGTTAATAAAACTTCAAAATTTAAGTTGGTTGTTTGGTGGCAATTGTAATACTTTGAAAAGAGAAGTCTCTATTTGCTAAAAAAATAGTTTAAAATTTTTTAAGCATGCAATAGTCTGAACTAATATTGATTCAGATTAAAAAGGAACATCACAAGGAAAAATTGCTTGATTAAGTGTTTTATTTCATACCCAAACACTTAGAATATTATACAAATTGTTTGTTTATTTTAGTTTTAAAATTATTTTTTAGTGAATGCAATATTTTTGATTGTTTATTTTGTAATAAATGAAAGAAACAGGAGTTAGAAAAAAATAATTTCCACATTAAATTTGTAGATATTTAAAATTAGTATATATTAGTAGTATTAGTAATAATAATACTAATACTTTAATTTTTCCTTTCATCTTCCTCCAGACTCATTTGTAAAGCTTAAATGCACTTTGGAAGTATAAAATATCTTAAAAGTATAAATATATTTCAGCACATAAAATATAATATTGAATATATAGAATTTAAATTTTTGTCAATTAAACATTCAACCGAACAAAATACACCTACATTCATGTGGGATATATTATATCTAATATTTCAATAAAATAAACATAAATTATTTTCTAAAACACGCAATTATTCTCTAAAACACATGCATGTCATAACTTATCTAAAAATCAACAACTTGTGAAATGTTTTCCTTTCAGTCAATATTTTTTGAACTTGTCTGTGTCATTTGCTAGCCTTGCTGTTCCAGTATTAAAAATTTTTATTTCAAATGCAATTCCTTTTTAGTTAATAGATTTGTTGCAAGGATTAATGAAACGTCCTGTTGTAGAAATGGAATTTAAAAAGTTGATACCTTCTCACATAGAGAGTATTTATGAAGATTTAATTGCTGCTCGGAAAAGCTACAATGATTTAGAAAGTAAATTTAATGAATCAAATGAGGTGTTTGTGTATAAAAATCTTCCAAAAACTTCTGGTATTCTGCAGTGGAGTAATGATCTATTTAGTAAAATAACTTTGTCTGTTCAATTGCTGGAAAAGAAACAGGAATAGTAAGATTTCACTTTTTTCTTTTCTGTCATTCTTATAATATTTTTTAAATTGCCATAAAAAACTGGGTAATGAGTCCTAAACACCTTCCCACCACTTTAAAGTAGTAATACCATTCAGGCAGAGAGAAGTCTCGTAGAATTATTTTAGATTAGAATTTTTCGATTTCCCATATTAAATTTTATTTATACCTATTTATGTATTTATTAGAAATATGTTTTTTTAATTAATATTTAGGTGTTGCATTTTTTGATCAGTTTGTTTTTCAATTGAAAAATCTTATAATTAATTTTGAAGTAAAATATGATAGAGTAAAACATTTTTTTAATTCAAGTTTCTTGGAATTCGAAACCTCCAATATCATTATAGAATAAATGCTAATACAGATTTTGGTATTTAAATACTAAAACTTGCCTGTTATTTTATATATTTGATTTTTATTTAATTAGTAAAGCTGCCTTCAATATTACCTTAGTACCATAACAATTTGTATTTTCTTAATTCAAAGTAATTATTTATGATATTTTTGTGCTCTCACAATATAAGTACTATGTCTCGTAATAATGTTCATGTCTCTTTTTTGCAACCAAGGTCATTATATTCAGCATCGTTTGTTGTACCTTTTTATGAACTCTGTTTATAATGGTTATGCTGAATTTTTATAATTTTCTTAACTATATAAATTTAAAATTCAGGAAATAAATTGATTGATTATGAAATGCTTGAAAGATATTGTAGCATGTATTCATTGATTGCATTTATTAGGTATATGTAGTCTTTTAGCCATGTTTTTATTGTATGAAAAAGATTTTTATCCTGTAAATTTTCCCCTATTATATTGGAAGTTTTTTAAGGAAAATAAAACAGATAGTTTCAAAATTTAAAACTTCTTTTTTGTATGCCCTATAATAGAGTAAAGTATTCTGACACGTTTGATTTTTTTAAAATTTGTTACTATTCCAATTATATCTGATTTTTAAAAAAAGAAGAAGCAAGCATGAGATAAGATATAATTCCAAAATTGTCTAAATTTCCTCTAAAACTTGTAAGCTTTATTTTATTAATTCAGTTTCGTTATAGAAATGAACGCGAAGCGGGTAAATTTGTTTTTAATACACATAATAATTTGTTTTTAATAATTTGTTTTAATTTATTTTTAAATATAAAGAATTTTTTGTTTGAAAAAAGTTAAGATTTTTTTTTAATATCTACCAAAATTATTTCAGTTTTCCTACACCTGAAATTTATGACTTTGTTATTAAGGCTTATCTTGAACTACAGGATCTACTTGAAGGGTATGTATTTTAAAAATAATAGTTTGCTAATTATTCATGCCTATGAAAGAAATGTTACATAAGCAAATGATCCATGGTTCCTGAAATATTAGTAATACTTTTTTTTTAAATTATGCACCAGGTTTAAAAATTTTCCAACTTAAAATAACATTTACAAAGATACAGCTCTAATTTTGAATTAATTTAAATACAAGTTTGATAAACGGTGCACTAACTTTTTAAATTCTCCAGTGATGTGACTATAGTTTTACATGGGTAAAAATTTTCTTTGGTGTTAATGGCAACTTTAATTATGTTTTAAAAAAATTTGTAAATTGGAAAAAATTTGAAAAATTCTTTACAGTTAAATTAAAATTTATGGATATTTTATTAGAACTAATAGAAAAATTAAATGCCAAACAAATTTGTAATTGCACGATTAACAAAACTTATAAAAAGTAGTATTAACTGAAGAATGTTTTCTTAATATACTGTGTTAGCAAATTGATTTCACTTTAACCAGAAAGTCTCTTTTTCAAACATGAGGCATTTGTAAATAAAAACAAAGTTATTTATTTTTCTTTTTATTCACTGTGGCTACAGATATCTATCTCATCTCCAACTGTATCTAAATTTGGTATTAATGTGCACAAAAAAATATGCTTGATTTGTGTAGATTATAGTATGTGTAGATTATAGAAGTTATACAAAATTGTAACCCCTTTTTCACCTAATTGCAGATTTTTTTTTTATGGGGAAACTACATGCTTTAAATCAGTGTTCCCCAACCTTTTTATCACCACGGACCTGTCAACATTTGATAATTTTACCGTGGCCCGATGGGGGGGGGGGTATGATTGTTTATATTTTAGATTATTTCGATTAATTAATTTAAATTTAATTGTATTTAAACATGCCTTCAAAATAAAATACAGTTGCACCAAAAATAAATATAAAGTTATTTAACATTTTAACTTACTGGAACGTTAAATCAATGAGAACACTGAGCTTGTTTTTTTGCAATGAGATGGTTCCATCTGGGGGTAATTTGAGACAATGATACATTACAAACATTAAAAAATTTATGTCACTACCTTCAGGGCCCCCTTTTTTTAAATAAATAAAATTTTAATAGAACACAGATATTTTTAATTTGGGGCATAAACTAAGGAATTAAAATTCAGTTTCAATGAAATGGACGGCCCGGTACCATTTGATCCACGGATCGGGGGTTGGGGAACACTGCTTTAAATGACAAATTTTCATTATTAAGTTTTTCACACCTCAAAGCAATAATCTGATTGTTGCATTGGTAAAGTCTCTTATGGCTTTTTTTCAGATCTCTTAAAATAACAGTTTTAAATTAAACTTAAATGTGTTGTTTATGAGTTATAGAAAAAGAAATTACCTATTGCATTTTGTTTTGGGGCAAAGTCTACCTAATTTTAGGGTTACACTTACAGTCATAAGAAAACAGTCCTTATATTGGTTACCTGACTGGTTCACACAATATTTTGGCCGATGATCAAAAGTTAATTATGAATTAAAAAACTAAGTCACTTTAAAATATTATTTTAAATATTTCAAATTTTTTGACAAAATGTATATTTTATTTTACAAGTGTTCAATAAGATAATAAAATATGACCTCTATTTTAATTACAAATTACTGAATTTTTAGACTTCGTCAAAAAGTAATTTCTCATTGGGAAGAGACCTTAAATATTTTGAAGGTGAAACTAAATGATGTTGTTTTTGTGAAAGATGATGCAGATGTTATTTGTTTAAACTTTAAACCTGAGGTTTGTATTTATTTATTTCCTTTCCACTGCTCTTTTTCATGACTTTTCATTCAACTTTTGGAGTCTAGTATATAGTTATAATAGTTTTCTGTCATACTGAATTATTATTAAAGTTTCAATTTTGTTTCAAAAATTTTCATTAAAAAAAAAGACTTGATAATGTTTACATAACATTTATAATAATATTTATTAGGTTTTTTTTTTTTTTTTTTTTATTATAATGAAACAAATTTGTGTAATTCTTTTCAGATACATGAAATGACCAAAGAGATAGAATTTCTAAAACACATTGAAAAAGCTAATTTAATGCCAGATCATGAGTTTGATTGGGTGACTAAAGAATTTAAATTGTCTCAATCATTGTTAGCCAACTGTATCTCATGGTATACTGATTTGAATGAAAATTTACTTGAACAAGAGAAACAGTTAGTAATTAAACAATGGAGTGAAATAAAATCATTTATTGAAGAAGGTCTTTCTATAAATTGGACAAGAGTAGGTATGTATTATTTATGATTCTTCTGTAATGATATAAAATTTTAAGAAAATAGTGCTAATCGGTCTTATAAATCTCTTTAATCAAAATTTTGTGTTTAGATAATAATAACATTTAGAATAAAATATAATTCAGGAGGGCAAATAATATATTTTCTATAGTTTTTATTGTGTATTCAGTGACCTTTTATTTTTAATTTTTTTATTACTTAAGGAAACAAAATCCTTTTGTTTTCAGTATTTAAAAAACTTATTTATTTGTATGGTAATTAATTTTGAATCAGTCTTCTAGATACTTTATAAAGTAAGAAGTAGAAGTTGAGAAATGGTAAGGTATAAGGGGAGTGCAATGTAGGATGGTAGGAAAAAGAGAGATGTTCTGGTAAATGTGTGATCGAAACAGTTTTCAAATGACTGATTTTGATTTCTTCAAAAGGAATTAATCGCATTATAGTAGGCATGCTATACTTTTCATTAGCATTGATTTATTTTTCTGTAAAATTAATGTTATTTATATTTTATGACACTTACATTTTAAAATATAATCGTTTATTTATCATTAAAATGAGTTTTTTCACACCATTATACTCTGTATTACATACTTTTTCAACGGAAATTTTATTATAAACATAGCATTTATGATTCAATGGTGCACTTCCCTTATAATAAAATAACTTACTTATTTGTATAAAGTTGGCTGTGACCAATGGCATTTCTTTAAGTTGGGTGTGAAGCTGGCTGTAATTATTTTTTATTTTTTGATATTTTATATAATAATGGTCAGAAAAATTTTAGTTGTTAGGTATACAATTTTTACATCATCTTAAAGAAAGTAATTATAAAATGTAAGTGCATTTGTGTAAATAGTTTGAGTTTTGAAATTTTTATAAAAAGTCATATATTTTTTGATCAAAAGTTATTCAGGGTGTTTCATTTTTTATTTTGCGCACTGTAGATTGCTGCTAATCTAGGAATTGTTTATCAATAGACTTCAATAATGATTTAAAGTTGAAATTTATGTTAATGATTCTCATTAAATTAAAACTTAAACGAAACATTTTTAATCATTAAAATTTAAATTGTGGAATGGTTATCAGAAGAATGTTTTTGTGATTCAATCATTGATGTTGATTTAATTTTTATTTAAACCAATAATTGAAGATTTTTGTATTAATTTACCAGGCTATTTTTTTCAGAATGCCTATTTTTTTCTTTTATTTTTTAAATATTTAATTTATTATTACGAAAAGACATTTCAAAAATATTTTGCAGTAGTAATAAATTACATTTCAATGATTTTATTTTAATGAAATATATTTAAAAATTACTAGGCAGCTGTACAAACTGTTGGCTGCATAAGTGAATCTCTGAAACTGCTTTTGCTGTTCCTCTTACATTGCTTTGCAATTTTAGTTCACTTAGCTTGCTCATTGTAAACTTGTCTGTTTTAGTCTAGATTTAAATGAATGGTGGTTCTCTTTTTTTAAAGAAGTTCTAGAAATATGCACCTATACATCCTGTGGAACTTTTAATTTATGTACATTTTATTCAATTATCTTATTTGATTTAGATGCATTTGAAGCTAGATTAAACCCTCAAACTATATCCAACTCCTGAAACCTTTTACAATTTATTTCAGATAGATTTGATCTCTCTTCCTTCAATTTTTTTTTTTTTTTTTTTTTTTTTTTGATTTTATCTATTTATACTATTTTGAATTTCATTGCTTAAAAACCTATCAATTCTAAGATCTTTTAAGATAAATTTTTAAAATGTTGTAAAATCAAAGAAAAATTCAATGCCTGATCTCTTTAGCTAATTCTCTTGCATTAAATAAGTATAAATGAAAAAAGGGTGACTCAGTCTGTTAGTATATAAAAACTGTTTGCTTTTAACATTTCATTTTTGTTAAACGCAATAGCTCAGTTTATTTCAGCTTTACTTTTGTCCATGTAAAAAATATTTTTTATTCAGAAATTTGTAAACAAATGCAATAAACTATTCATGCTTAAATTTTCAGTTCTTTGTAACCTACATGGAGAAAAAAAATTATCATTTTTTAACAATCTACTTACACATTAGTGTTTTATATTCTATAATAATCTTTTGCAAAAATGCCTAATAATAGTTTTTATATTGAATAATGAAAGTTAATATTTAGATTGTATAATTGAAAATCACAGCATGAATTCAATTTGAAACGTAAAGAGCTTGAAATCTGAATCAAAAATAAGTTCATCATCATAGTTGGCCAGACAGCCCTATGTGGGCCTATGCTTTCCTTAAAAAATGTCTCCATAAGGACTTCCTTTTTATCTTTGATCTCCAGTTCTTTTCATTGATTGCAAGAAAATCAGACTCCACCAAATCAGCCCATCTCAACCACAGCCTTCCCCACTTTCTTGTTCCAGTCGGTCTAAAAAGCAGCATATTTTTTTTTGTATTGCCCTTACTCATCTCACATGGACCATCCAATTAATTATATTTATTTTTATGTATTTAATAATATCAGGATGTTTATTAATCTTGTACAGTTCAAAGTTAAATCTCCTTCTCCAAATATTGTTTTCATTTACACCACCAAGTATATTCCACAAAAACTTTCTATCAAATATTGCGATACAATTTTCCTCCAGTTTCATCATTGTCCAAGCTTCAGAAAAATATGTCAAAACCCACCTGACTAGAGTTTAGTAAATTAAGAACATTATTTTTCTAGAAAGAAACCTAATTTTAATAAATCTTCTCATCCCGTAGCCTTATTTTGAAGATAGAGTCAGTTTTTTATTTCAGGAGACATTTTGTTACAACACAGATATAAAAATAAAAAGAATTATAATTTACATTTAAAAAAAATTAAGAAAGTTTAAATTAATAAAGAGTGCAGATTTTATTTGATTATTGTTTTTTATTTTAATGTTTTACTTTTTTTTTTTATTTAATTCAACTGTCGTAGTAATTGTAGTAATATGATAATAAGTTCTTATATTCTAAATTGAATAAAAATAACTCACAATTTTTTTACCATTCTAATAATGCTTTTATTTTGTAGACATTTTGAAATTTGCTGAAAATATGTATAATGTAACTAAAAAAGTGTTTGAAAATGTTCATCTGTCTAAACTAAATATTAGTGAAGTAGAAAAATTTATTAGCACTTGGAACACTACTCCAATGTTTACAAGGGCCAGCCCAGATTCATTGGTAGATTTTGAGATTTATATGAATGAAGAAGTACGAAATAAAAAAGATTCTGCAAAGAAGTCAACTGAAATGATGCAATCAGTAATGGAAGTCAGTAATAATGTTTCAGTTTTGAAATAGTTTTAAAATTATAAGTTTCAGTTTTAAAATATAGTTTAATTTAGTTTTAAAATTATAAAACGTTAATTAAGTGAAATTGTCTGTTGACCATTTAGTGTCTTAACATGGTTTCAGACTGTTTTCAAGACTTTATTATTTATATAAGGGGTCAGTTTTCTGACACAGAGCTTTAGGATCCCTCTCTAAACTGTTCTAACAATGTTTGAAAACAATACAGAAAAGTTTAATTGGTTTTCACATGAATGAATTTAGATATTCTTTTCTTTTCATTTTATTATAAATGAGCTATTTTATGTAGAATTCAAATAGAAATCAAAAAAGTTTTAGAAGTCAATATATTTTCCAATTCTTTACAGACAGTATTTTTGTCACTTTTTTATCAAAATAAAAATCCATATAAAATATAATATTAGAAATTGAGAATTTGATTCCTGCATTTAAAGTGAAACGATCAAACCAGATTTAGTAAGAATTTTCTCCAAGTTTGTAAAAATCGTGAATTTTATTTTATTATTCTTTAAGATTTTAACTTGTTAATTGTCGTTTAATTTTGTGAAAGTAGTATTTAAAACATTGATTCACGCAAAAATTATAAATTGAATCAATCTTAAAATCTACAGTTAAAAGATTAACAACCGTTAACCATCAAATGATAAACTTCTCAAAAGTTGAAGAAATTTGGAGTGGGCTCCAAAAGTTTTGTGTAACTGACCAATTATATCTATATTACTTATTAAATTACTTGAATAATCACAAATTTGTTTTTGGACAATTTTAGTTTCTTAAATAAAAATTTTAAAATTGAACTTTGAAGAAAATTTAGCTTAATTTTTCAGTGATTGGTATGCAACCCAAGAACACACTAATGCTTATAATTTTTCTTTGTGATAACTACAGTCTTAAAATCACTCTAAAACATTTGATTTCAAAATTTGTTATGAATAGGCAAAGGAAATTTCATTTATAAATTATTTAGAAGGAAACTATAAATTAATCTTGTAAACAATACCTTGGTTCAAATCCTGGATAGAATAAGTATTTCAGTTTTAGGACTAATTCCTGTCTTGTTGTTAAGTCATGGACTGAAAATAATTTTTTCATTTATTCATAATAGAAATTAATCTTATTAATACACACATTATTAGAAATCTATAATTACAACAATGTAAAAGTATAATAGTTTTTAATAAGCATAAATGTATTTTTTGATGTCTTAATTATTTGGTTATCTAATTCATTTTTCTAATTAACCAGGCTAATATATAGATACCCTTCCAATAAAGAGTTTCAGTCCTGTTCTATCATTAAAAGCAAGGTTGTTTGGAATAAATTGCTTATATTTTAATCAAAACAATTCGAATTGTAAATGTAAACTATTGTATTTGTAATTGAATGTAAGCAGTAAAATAAATGTAAATAATTTTGATCAAACAATATGAATAAATTTTCCAAAAACTAAGTAAACATTTCTATTTTAGATTTATGTTTCAACTAAACAGTCATGATTAAGAGAGGAAAAGTTTATTTTATTCCTGTTTTTAAATTATTTTAATTCAATATTATGTGTTTTGAATTCATTAAAACTGTTATTTAATAATTTGTTCTGTTGAAATAAATGTAATGTCTATTTAAATAATGTAAAAACTCTCATAAAAATAACCTTAATAACCTATTTTTCACTAATCATATTATAAATTTTCAATTTTATAAATTTTAAACTAAGTAATAAACAATATTTAAATGTAATTGATATTATAATGAAATTTTCTACATAGCAGTAATGGTAATGATTTAGAAAGAAAGTGACTGAAATTAGTTTTATATGAAAAAAAAATTTTTACTACCAAATTGTGTGAAATCTATAGACTAAAATTTGAAAAAATATTTTGCTTGTAAATATGTATGTGTAAGAAATCTTTGTTTTTCTTTAAAGTAATTAATGTATCAAATAGAATAAACAATTTAAAATTTATTTTTGTATTGAAAATACTGAAAAATACTTATATATTTTCTTAAAAATAAAGTTTGTTCTTTAAACCAAAGTCATTTTTCTGTAGAATCAATTCTTTGCTTAGATAACATTTTTAAATAACAGTGAAATAAATACATTTCTGTAAAATGCTGATTAAACCCTCAACAAAAATTTCAAGGGTAGTTTAATGAGGTGTATTTGTGTTTCCTGCCTATTCCTGTTTTTTTTAAACTGGATAATTCTAAAAAAAAAACTATTTCAGCTTCACACGCTCACCTACTAATTTCTCCTTTCCGCTTCCCAATTTTTTCTTTGCACAAGGACTTGGCAAGCAATATTTGGTTAAAATTTGACTTTGATGCAAGTGAAGAAGTGATGCAATTGAAGAATTTGCTCTTGAATGTTTTCCTTTTTCGATCCTTTTATGTTCCACATTTATAACTAATAACACTAGAAATGGCTGGGCCATAGGAGGATATTGATAAATATTAGATGGGCTCATATTTTTTTAAAATAAAAAACCCTTTTCTAAAATATGTCAAGTGAGGACTTATTCTATACCTATGACTGGTCAATATTTGTATGAAATAATGGGTTGAAGCTTAATCAGTCCTGTGGGCTTCTGTTTGGTGTTTTATAACAAGACGTTTATGTAATATAAATAAAAATTTTAATTGAAGTGTTGCTGTTTTTTCCCATAATGTTACTTTCTATTTTAAAGGAGCTTTTCCATTTTTAACTTTTTTTATTTAGATAAAAGATTTAGAAATAGAATGTCAAAATACAGTTTTTCCTTACCTGTTTTCTAATTTTTATTTTCAGAAAAATAAAAATATCTTTGAGGCTGATACGCATTCTACTGAGTGGAAGGATTACATCCACTATTTAGATTCAATAATAGAAGAAGGTCTGAAAACTGCTGTGAAGTGTAGTTTACAGTATCTGAATGACAACACAGATTCTTCTAATCAAAACTTGGCATGTAACAATTTAGTGCACAAATATTTTTAATTCAACTTTCGAAAATATATTTTATTATTACTGTAGAGAACCTTAATTTTAAAATGATTGTGTGTTTTTCTCATTCTTAACCTTGCTTTAAGGTAAAATTCAATATACATATATTTGTGTGCATACAATAAGTAATCATTAGTCTTAAGGTTTTTTTAAAGTTTTTAATTGAAAATGAAGGCTTCCAAAATCAGTTATGCAGGTGCATAACTTATAACTAATTTGTTTTGATACTGGGTACAAGAAATATCAGTACAACCTGTCAAAACCAATTGTTTTTTTAAATGGCCTGACAGACTGTGCTGGCTCGCCATTTTTAAATAAATCTGCATAATTTTGCATTTGTTAATGATATTGGTATTTTCGCTTGAACCCCAGAGGCATTTAAAGAGGCCTTTCTTTCATCGGAAGCTGAAGCAAGTAAAGTGCATTTAGCCATCATTCAGAACATGTCGTGCACCAGCTTTAATAATTCTTGTTTTTAAATGGATGGATATAGGTGTGAAGTTGCTAATTGTTTGAAGTATTTAGGCTTTGAAATAAACACAATGAATGGCATAACACCAGAGATTCAAAATACAGTCAGAACTGCTAACAGATATTTCCTCTTACAATAATATGACCTGCTCTTAAAATAATTGCCTATTCCCTGGCCTGCAAAAATATTTGAAATCTCTTTTCATCAGCAGAAAAGCAAAATGATTCATTTACAAAACTTTGATCAGATCTATCTTTTCATTTGACGCTGAAACATGGACAATGATCCAGAAAAATAAAGGGAAAGGACGCTTGCTAGATCTAAACAAAGAATATTAAAAAGTATTTTTGGAGGAAAGAAGTGTGACATTTATTGGAAAAGAAGAACAAATTCAGAAATCTTACAAACTATATAAAGATTAAATTTATTACTATACAAAGGTTTAACTGAGCAGGACACCTTATAAAATTGGATAATGGTTAAGCCACTAAGGAGATTTTGGCCAAACCATCTATTACCCTAAAATGTGAAAGACCAAAACTTGGTTGATTGACTCTCTAGAATAAAACTTTAAAACTATTAGAATAATAAACTACGAAAACCTTAACTATGAAAAGGATGGCATGGAATGGAATTTTAAGAAAGGCCAAGGCCCATTTGTTGCTGTTGTGCACATTGAAGTAGAAGAGCTTCAATTATTTGGACTCTGTAAATCCAATATTTTAGTTAATCCAAACCATATTTCAAAAATTGTGATTTAAAAGATTTTTTGGAAATAGTTATTAATTTATAGGTACAAAAAAAATTTGCAATGCATTATTTTATGCACATTAGAGTAACACAATCATTACTCCTGGTAAGAGGAGTTCTGTTTTTTCTAAATAAAGGAATTAAAGAAATAGTAGAACTAGTTAAATTTAGTTTATATATTTCGTGTTGTTTATCAGAAGTCACATTTTTTTAAATCCAATTAATTCACGCAAGTGGGGCTATACTATTCTTGTAATCATAGTAAATGTAGAATTTTCATAATAAAAGTGTTTTCTCTTGTATTACAATCTAACGCAATACCTTTATTATTAGTTACATTGCTTTATGAATTTGGCTCAATAATAATGGCTTATTGTTTAGTATTTAATGAAAAAGACTCAGTGGCACTGAGTCATAACAAATTATTGTAAGAGGATGAAAATAAGAAAAATCTTGTGTGTTTGAGGAAAAAGAAAGAATTGACTTCCGTTTAGGGAAATATTCTGATGAAAGAGATTTAGATAGTTGAGATTCTGGCGTAATTACTAAATATTATTTGTTTATTTTAAAAATGTTTATTAAAATATCAAAATTCTTTTATATTACAGTTTCCATTTTATAAAATAACAATGAAACTTGATCAGAAAATTGTTTTTACACCGTCCCTGAATGAGGAGCAACCCCAAAACTTCATAGAATTATTTGAAAATGTGATTCAAAAGATCTTTTCCCTTGGAGGTGACACTAAGCGTGTAACGGACTCAGAAACAGATACTGTAAGTAATTTATTCAGTCCTTCTATTGAAGTTTTTAAAACTTTTACAGCTTAGCTTTATTTTTTATTTCTTTGTGAACTTAAAACTTTAAGGTACTGTAAACCGGGGCGAGTCTACCCATTTTAGTTTTATTTAATTTTCACTATTTTAAATTGCAAATAAAATTTTTTTTACCGACGGAGGACTTAGTTCAGACTCTAAGGAAGATGGCGCTGTAGTAGTTTGATCCGTATTTATTTATTTGGTGTCTTTTTAACCGACCTGTTCAAACGTCTTTTGAGAGATTTGTATTGAAAATCAGCAAACTTTTAGTTGGTGCAGAAATTCAGTTTTCAAACTCATTTGGATTATTAAATATTTTAAATGTTTGCTATTTTCAATTTATGTGTCACCTTTTTTTAATTAATGTGTATAAGTTATGTATTTAATGACACATAAATTTTTAAATTTCTCTGAAAAATTATTAACTATTTGGTTTAGTAATTAGTATTTAAATTTTTCAGATTGTTGAAAAGCTTCTAATAAATGTGCTACATCGTCCCAAAGAAGAAGAAAATTATTATGTAGGTATCTTAGTCTGTATGTGAAAAGAATTTTGTAAATCTTGGCATGGTATTATTTTTATTATAATATGAATAGTTTGTTATATCCTTATGTCCTACTTATATTTGTTATGCTTTAAAATGTTGTACTTATTAATATGAATTACATTTTCAAATTCATTCTAATGAAGGATTTTTTTTTTAAATATAAATAATTTTAATTCAGTGTATTAAAAAAGTGGCTACTATGTTATCTTATTTTAAATGATGTATAAACTTAAAAGGTATGTATTTATGACTATTTGATTCAAATTGTGTACTCAATGTCAAGAATATTTAAGCTATGTATATAACAACTGTTACATTTTTTAAATTTTCTGCAATTTTAATGAAAGTGATTTATGAATCACATATTGAATATTACTTTAAAGTGATTTGCAAATTACTCATCAGGATTCACACAGCATTATTCCAATTAAAGTTATTTCTGAATAATATAACGTGATACGTATTTAAGTAATTTCAGAATCATGCCTAACAATTTTCATTCTAGTAGTTTACAAATCACACATTGCGATTCACAAAAGAGAGATTTGAGAATTATCACTTGCAATTCTCATCAAAATGATTTAAGAATCACTCATAGCTGTTCTATATTAAGCACCTTTCGATTCACAAATTACAATTCTCATCATAATGATCACAATTAACATGAAAACTATTAGCTAATCAGGCAACAGAATTCATATTGAAGTGATTTCTGTATCACACTGTGATTTGCGTCTTGTTAGTTCATGCGTTTTGTATAATTTGCTATTCATATTGTTTCGATTTAAGAAACAAAAACCGCATTTCAATTTACAAATCGCACATTGTGATACAGGATTTACGTAATCCTTGAGACTTAGTTCAACTTTCTTATCATTTTGATTTACATATAGTATATCTAGATTCGTGTAAATGCAATTTAAAAATTACGCTTAGTGAAAATTACGCATAATCACCAAATTATAAAAATCACGCTTCACATTTTATGGATATATATATTTCAAAGAAAATAAAGCTTGATAAGTCTTAGTTAGTTTTCTGTAAAATATTGTTCTACAATAGATTTTATTATGTTCAAAAAGATTACTCATTTTCTGAAGTAACAAAATAGATAATTTGTTATTAAAATTGAAACAGATATATTAAATAGATATATTTTGTCATTTTATCTAATTATATACATTTCCTGTAACCTAAAATTTTATCTAGCATATTAAATAAAAGTATTTATATTTTAATAACCATGCAATTAAACAAACTTCATCAATTATTTACTGAGCTTGATTAATGCATTATTCATTCACTCAATTTCAGTAATTCTAATTCACTTCATTAAATTTTTCAAGAAAAGTTTCACTGATGCTAGTTTTTAAATGTTGGCTAGTATCCTAATGTCAATTGGAGTTTTTATTTTAGTCAATTGGAATTTTTCAAAGTGATTTGAAAACAGCAACGTAACTATCAACCATTTGTATTATTAGATAATAAATTGAATAAATAATTTTTTGTTGTTGTCAAATAAGCATTGTGCTTTAAAATATATACAATTTCTGCTTCTACGTAATTGTAAAATTTAGTTGAAATGTAATTTAGCGTATAATTGTAATACCGAATAGGTCCTAGAAAAATTCGATTTTAGGTCCTTGAATTTTTTTAAAAAAATTGAGTGGGAACCCTATATATACATAATATTCTCTGAATTTATAGAATTGTTTAATGTAAGCTTTAAATTTTCTCAATCTTGAAGTTCTACTTTTACTAAAGTCATTTAAAGTTAACAGAAATTTTGAGAAGTTTGAAGTTAACAATATTCCAACAACAGTCTTTAGTCTTGAAAAATAAAAATTTTATTATTGATTACCGAAATGTGAGTTATTGTAGAGTACTGATATTAGATGTAATTAATTTTCAGAATTGTTTTCATTTCTTCTCGCTAACACCTTCTAGCCCTTTGATTACTGTGAAATCTCATAGGGTTTGCTTGCTGACCAGTAGGCCCTATTGGAAATGTATCCTAGTAAAACAGCAAATATGCAAAAAAAAAAAAAAAAAAACTAATTTCAACAAAAATAATTTTCTGACAGTACTTAAAAATAATTACTGTGATGTCTTTATACTGTGTAATATACTGTGATGTCTTTATAGCGTTTTTCTTTAAAATTGTTTTTCGCCTAACAGTTGTAGATTTTTCTCAAAATTATTATGGCTTGATTGTTTTTTTTAAATTATATTTTCTTTTCTCAGATTCAAAAAAATAACAATGAATTTTTCATCTAATTCTCACAAAATCTATTTTTGGAAAATAAACATTTTGTGTCTTGGCTCTTTTCCTAATAAATTTGGTTTTGACCATTTGAATCAAATAAGTTTTTTTATAGTGAGGTGTCTTTATCAAATTTTAAGGTGAAAGTTTGAATACTAATTCAACATAATTTATATGTTTTGGTAGATTTCGTCTTGCATATTTCTAAAGCTCAAGAAACTTCTTATTATTGCTAATACGTATTATTCTGTTTGCAGGAATTTTTAGATAATGATGAAGAATTAAAATCAGTGTTGAAGTCTTTGAGGCAGAACCTAAAAGATGGTGTAGACAAAATTATGAAAATTACTGAGGACTTTAATCGTTACGCAGATTTATGGTTGCTAAATATTCAAAAAGAATTAGAGGACTTCACTCTGCATGGTCCTGTGCCTGAAGAAGGTGATTATATAGATGATGATGACATCTCGATTTTACCTGCTGTGGAATTGAAACCACCCACAGAAGAGGAGTTTAAAACAGAAGTATGTAAAGTATATAATTACAATCATTCTACAAACCTAGATTTATTAAAAACAGACCTTATCAAATAACTAAATTTATGAGGGGTAAAAGTTATTTCTGTGACGACAAAAGTAGTCTTTGTTGACTTTTGAGTTAGGTTTTCTTCTATGCTTGAATTTGCTTATTTGGTATGGTTTTATTATATTTTAATCTGTTTAAAGTGCTCTCGCAACTTATTACTTCAATGATCTGTAATTTCTTAAAATTCTGGAAGGAAAAAAAACTTACATTTTCTGATTTTTTTTAAGGCTTGTTTTGTTTAGAAAAACATATAAAACTTATGGAATTTCAAATTAATGTTTCAGTTTGAATTTTAATGCCAAGACTATCTCTAGTAATACTGAAGTCTGTGTGCAAGAAAAAAAAAAGAAAAATTAGTCAAGCCTATCTGCATTACAATTTTCTTAGTTCCCCATCTCCATTTATTTATCAATATGCATTAAAGGAACTTAAGTTCAAAGATAAGTCAATTACAAAGACGCCATGAAATTCATTAAGTTTCTTTAATGCATATTGCATCTTTAATGCATCATAAGCTTAATAGGCAATAAATAAAACCCATATTTTTTTCATTACATATAAAGCTGTAAGCCCTATTTTTTTTTTCAGAATTACAATCCTTAAAACGCTTCTAGTATTTGTGTTATTTAAATTGATTTTTTTCTACTGCCAGGCACTGAACTTCTCATTCTTCATCTTGGATGATACCGGAACTGTTGCTCATTTCCATTCAGTGAGCACTTGTGAACCTAAGTCTCATTACTGAGCAACATAGCCCATGCCACATCTCCATTCATAGGGTGGTTCACATTCCCGTACCACACAACAGAGGACATCACGCAAAAACATCTATGCCTTGAATGGGATTCAAACCCGCAATTATTGGCTTCGCTGATAGGCTGTTCAAAACATTCAGCTACCTGGCCAGATGTTATTAAAATATATAAATTAAAACCTCCTTTTAATTTACTAAATAATTTTTCTTAAGCATTCAGTTCGTAAAAAAAAGTAGAAGGACAACATTAAATTGCATGAAAACATGCTTTATTTTCATTCCAGCTAAATAAAATTTTCATACGTTTGACTTTTGTTATAAAATTTTGTAATAACTTATAGCACATAAAAAACAAAATTTGGGCTTCAAAATATGGATTTTATAAAAATCAACACTAAAGGAAATATGGAAAAAGTGTAAGGACAGGATCTAAAATATTAAAAAAAAATTTCAATAATCAAGAAAACTAAATTTTTTCAATCTTTTGAATGAGCCAAGAGGTCATTGAATTGTCCCCGAAATTTTTTTCCCCAAGTGTCTTTGATAGCAAAGACAGGATCCTACTTACATTGATATTGTGATCATTTTTATAAACTTCTTGAACTAGAAGTCCCTATAAGTTTTCAATTGAATTAAGATCGAGACTCCTTGCCGGCTAATAAAATAAATTTATAGAATTAGCTTCAAACCAGAGTTTTGCGCTATTAGGAACCTGCGTCGAAGCATTATCCTGTTGAAAAATATAGTCCCTTGAAGTAATCAATGAGGCTTCAGGTAACAAACTTTATTCTAACATATCAACATATTTGTCCGTACTGTTGATAAAGACTATTGAAGTGGTTCCATTTGCCACAGAAGCACTTCAAACCATAACCATCCACATTGACATTAGTAAAACACTTGTTCGATCTTTCACAGATCATACAATAAATAACAAAAACCATCAGGTCCATGAAGATGGAACTTTATTTTTTTGTCCGAAAAATTATATCAGTTAATTTTTGATCGGAAGAAACATTATTTTTTTGGCAAAATCAATTCTTCTCCTGTGATAAAAATTTAAGTAAGGATGTATATTTAAAATATTATTAACTGTCCTTGATGAACATGGTAAATTCAAATTTTGTCTAACTTCATTTGCAGTTTCTTTTTTCGGGCAAGCTCTCTTAACAATTATTCTTATCTGTTAACGAGTGCGAATTTCTGGTCTCCCAGTTTATTTTTTCATGCCATATATTCTGGAATATTTTAGAAAATTAAAAACTAACCATTTTTGATCTTGATTCTTTTTGAAATTTTTTGTTCATTTAATTCATATTCTCGAAAAGAAACAATTTTCTTTTTTCAAAGCCAGTAAGATGAGTTCATTTATTCATTGATCAAATGTCAAGATGAAGGTCGACGAGTGTGAAATTTCTTTCACAGACTTATCTTTTAATCTGATTGCCATTTTCTGTTTCCAGACTTGCTAATTTTTCCTTAATTGGCAAAAATAAAACAATGTCCTTATACTTTTATCCAATATCATTTGGATTTAAAATATATAAATATTTGAAAATTTTAATTAGTCTAGACAAATTAATTAGTTTAGAAAATAATTAATTTTACTTGTATTTTTATTTTAAAAAATTTAGCTCACTTTAGAACAGTGAGTGTATATCATATCACTGACTTTTTTGAGCAAATCAACAAAAATTGTCTTTCTCAATAAATTATTAAAGAGCAACAGTTAGCAGTCTTTGAAATATTTATATAGATTTCAGAGCAATGTATGGAAATGAGATTAGCAAAAATGGAAATCTATGTTAAATTATAAACTGTGAAGTATAACATTATATTTAATATTTGTTCTTGGTATCTTTATAATTTATTTCTAATGCCTCAAGGCTTTATTATTAAATAACACTACCATAAATATTTTATACAAAACGTTTTATAGGTTCATAATGTTAAATAATATATTTTTCAGATATCCCATTTTGATCAACTGTTTAAAATAGTTAATGATCTGGAAAGTATTATTGAAGTAGAATCATGGTTGATACTGGATATAACATTGTTTAAAGACAGCTTACTAGAAATAATTAGAAATTGGCAGTCTTCGTACAAGAAAAAATTTCTTGAAATGAAACATTTGGGAATGTTAAGAAAACTGCAAGATGAAGAGTGAGTACCTTTTTTTAGTATTAAAATTCTATCAAATTCAATTCTGCACATTGATTCCACACCTTAGCTTTTTTTACACTTATAATCTTAAGAAATGGTTTTAACGTTCTAAATCTTCAAACTTTCTTAAAAAAGGGATTTTTATAATTTCTTTGCAATTTCATCATCAATGTTTTGTTCCTTTTAGGAACAGTTCTAAAAAGGTATCATAGGGGCATAAAATTAAATTTATTGACATATATTTTGCATAAGTTCCTTTTTAAGTATTTATTCATTTTCATACACTCAAAAAATTATATAAATACTGAAGTTTCAATTGCAGTTCTGATTTTCAAGTTTGATTCGAATGTAGTTTTTTCCTTCGTCAAGAAAAAATCACTTAATTTACTTGCATTTATTTCTGGTCTAACCTCTTTGTGAGATACAATATTTATTCAAATCTATTAACCCTTTACCTGCCACGAGCGTATATATACGCTTCGCTAATCCAATGCGTGAACTGTCCCTGGTGTACATATACACTTTCCAAAGTATGCATTGCACATTACGCTTTGTCACCTGCTGCTATCAGTAACTCCACAACTTTGCAGTGCAATAGAATGACCTTGATAGTGTTTTCAAAATTACGCCCCTGTGGAAACAGATATCACTGGGAGGGTGAATCTAAATTTTCCTCTCCATGCAAGGGGTTAATATTTATATATTATTATGTTAATATAAAATAAATTACCATTCTAAATATAATAAGATCCTTAGCTTGAAATCAGACTTAATAAAAACACTTTTACAAGGTTTCAGATACTTGAAATATAAGAAGGGGTAGCCATAATCGGAGAAATATGCTGCCAACAACAAAGGAGTTTGGATCCTTAAATGTTATTTTTACTTGCAGATAGTTTTGTCTTTTTGATGGAAACACGTTTGATACTTGATACTAAAAAGGAAAAAAATATCATAAAAATTTGAAAACCTAAAGTTAATTTAAAAAATTATTAAATTCAGATTTTTTTTTAAAAAAAAACTATTAATTATTCTGTTTAGGTTCAATTAAAATAAAAACCCATAAGAAAAAAAAACATGAATAATAATAATACTAAAGCAGCTTGGAAGTAAATCATCAATTATTCAGTATTAATAATAAAAACACAATTAGAATATTTATATGCAATCATGTGAGTATAATTTTGACCATATTTTAAATTCCTTTAAATTAGTTTTATTTAATTTATAAAGTTATTTTGTGAATGAAAGTAAATTTTTTTTTTGTAAAATTGTTAATGTAGTGGACATATTAGCCAATGTAAATGAAAATTTTCGCATGAGAACTCTAAATACTAATAAAAATTTCAAATAATTAACTACACAGTATTTTATCTTATGTCCTCATTCAAAGTTCTATTCATTTCTTTAAAATATGTTATGATTATTTTCTTTCATAGTGATATGTAGATGAAACCAAGTTTAGCTATAAAAAAAAAAGATGTGTCAAATTGAATTAGACAAGAAATCAAAGATGATTCATTTATTGCTAACAAAAAGTACAAAATGTGTGTTCAATAAAAAAGTATTTAAACTGTTGCAGTATGCTCATTTTTAGAACATATTATTATTACACATTGCACATAGTGCAATTGGATATATCACAATTGCACATTCCATGAACATAAAACTCAACATGATAAAAATCAGTCATGTACGAATACGAATTAATTACTTTGGCTGACACATGCACTTTAATGATTGCCTTTTAGGATTACAATGCATTGAGCTTAAATTTTTTTAGACATTTTAAAATGCAAAATATTCAACTAATGTATAAATAATTATTCTAAGGCACATTTGATGACAGGATGAGATCACTAATCAGTCTTACATTATAAGCACAGGGTAGGCAAGTTATGATTATCTTGCTCAATTGAGATAAAAACTGGTTAATATCAAGCAAGGTAAATTTTTGGTAAAGACACTTGTGGATTTGCATTTTGATTCATATGACTGTAAATAAGAAATAGAAATTTTTGATTTATGTTTATAAATATATGTATATAATATATAATAGACAATTAGCACTTCTACACTATAAGATGTTCAGTGGTAACAATGTTTCTAATAACAAAATAATGTGATTTGTAAAAAGAAATCCTGATACATGACACTTGTATTGAAGGAATCATTCCCAATCTTTCTTGAGTTCAAAACTCCATTCCCACTTCAGATGTTCATTTTTATCATCATCGGTGAAGAGAGATTTTACTGTGTAAGTACCTCTGGTAAACATTCCACTGGGCATCTCATCAACTGGTGTTGAATAAGATTGAAGTTCAAGTTTAGGAGCATAACTTCCAACCATATGAGTTATCTTTTCCTCTAAAAGAGTACAATAGAAAATTAAAAAACCATAAAAACATTGAATTGATATAATTTCATTTTTTTTTGTAAATTATGGAAGGAAATGTCATTAAAATTCTAACAAATCTTCTATTCTATTCTAACAAATATAGGTTTTTCAAAAAGATGTAGATGTAGTTAATTTACGTCGCACTGGAGCTGCACAATGGGCTATTGGCTGGTTTTTCAAAAAGAGACAACTAGCTATATATTATAGATACTAGTACAGTAGAACCTTAATCAGGAGTCTGTCTAGGTTTTTCTGAGAGGTACCCATTTTGTGAATATTTAGACATAATTTCTGAAAAATTAAAATTTATATTAAAAAATCAAGACAAAAATATTGATGTTTCGTTTCTTGAGGGATACACAAATAAAATTTTAAGAAAAAGTATTTTGTGAAGGTATCTCTAAATGGTAGTAAATTCAGCCTGGACAGACCCCTGTTAATTGATTGTTTCTCATAACACGATAAATATGTAACGTATGAATGTCGTTCAATGTAACACGATGGATGTAGATCAGCATGATATCGAATGACTTGAAAATGTATGTAAAGTAATACTGTAATAACTGCAAAAAGAAACTTAGAATAAGCATAAAAAGTTTTAATGTTACTATATTTATAATGCAAAAATGAATTAACACATTTATTTATTCCAAATATTTAGAAACTTTGGTTCAAAAACTTTTACCTTTCAGCGCAAACAATAAATTTTCTACATTTGTTAGATTTCTATTAATTTTCTGTAAGTTAGCGTAAATACATAGGTTCCCCATTGTTTCTTTTTAAAAGCTTTGAGGCCTTCAGCAGATATTGGCATTGGTTGTGGTTCAGTTTCATCTTAATCACAATGCACTTGTTTGGCTTTGCAAAAAATTTTTTGAATCAACCACAGGTTTTAACATTTTTATCCATCGAAGCATAAATATCAAGTGGACAGTGGTTTGTAGATGTTTTTACCAAACTGTAACAAATATATTTTTTTCATCATTAGTATCATGAGTTTTCTAAAAACGAAATAACTCGATCGGTAGAAGTTCTAGACAATAGACGTGGGAACCTGCTAGTTTTGAAAATTATCTAAATGGTTATTAACGTTATAAAAATAGCATTTGACACAACTGTTAAAAGATGACAAATGTAGGAATCAAGATTTGATTGTATATTAATAGATGAGTAATAAGCACTGCATCTTATGACAATTTTTCAACTATTATAAATTGAATATTTTTGACTGTTTGTATATTTCGATTGAGAATTCAAGCAAACATTTTCCCTGAAGATTACTTTAAGCATATTTGTGTGTTAACAAAGTATTACATTACTGAGGAAGGGAAATAAAGCGAGTGACCTCACAAAGGGATATGACATGGTTGTTTTAAGGGGAGTTATCTTACCCGATACTATGTGTTAAGAGATAATCTAGTAGATGCTGTTCTGATGTATCTTACTAATTGTTTTTTATAATGGTTTTTCAGGAGTGCTGTTTTAATTTTGAATAAACTTTTTTTTGTTTACTGTTAACATGGTCTATTTAAACAAAATGAAGCTCCAGCATGCTTGAAGCTTCATTTTGTTTCATCATTGTTTAGCTCATTGCTAATCATTTCATGAATAAAGACCAGGTCTTTTGGAAATATGACAATCCTAAATAAGCATTGTAACTAACTAAACCCTAACTCTAGAACTGGAAAATACCAAGTCAATTTACTTGCTTGGTAATTTTCAGGATTTACTAAAATATAATAAAATTGCTGCACTGCACACTTATAAGAGTTTTGTTTTTAAGTTTATTGATTCTGTTAAATTTTTGTAGTTACCATAAAACATCTTGTGCCTTTTAAGGATAGTACGATTTTTAATGGTAGTGCAATTGCATGATAATGTCCAGAAAATTATAAAATATAATTGTACTGCATATCAGATGAAATTGCCTTATTAAAAATTAAATAATCAAAATAAAAACCTAACAAATATTGGGAAAACTGCAATTCCTTTTACAAAATATTATTTTGCTTCAAACAAAATGTGTATTTATATATATACATAATTTATTCCATCTTCAGTCAACTTTCAATAACCCAAAATATATTTAGCTTTAAAATTTCATTGTAAAAAACATTACGGGATTTAACATTTGCTTAACTAAAAACATATATTTGTATATAGAAATTAATCATGGATGTCAAGCTACAATTGGTTCCTTGCAGATGTAAGCCTAGTAATTAATATTTAAAGTGTCAGCAATATTTTCACCCTTTCATATAGACCGTGCAACAACATGCTTTCATACAATACATGCTTATATATAATAAACTAAAAATATTTTGTGTGAGACATCAGGCAGCATTCTAAACATGTTATACTTTCAAACACAAATTTATTGCCATTTAAAATGATTTTTGTTCAAAAAGGGAGAGAATACCAGAACCTTCATTCGCAAGAAGTTCTATTATGCAATCAGACAATTATTCATACAAAGAAAAAGTATATGATTCATACCAAGTGAAAATTCAAAATTAATTAGTTAAAAAAGGAAATTTTAAATACATCTGCAGTCTTTTTCCCTAATTAATAAAACATAGAATAAATAACTAGGGATCTAATTTTTTACAATATATTATCAGCCATTAAACAAAATTTAAAACCTAAGCTTTAATTTTTTTTAATATGGTAATGTTGGATTAAAAAAATCACACATTGATTATTAAAAAAACTTAATATGAAAAGGTTTGACAAAGTAATGGATATATTAATGTAAAAAATAATCATGATACAGCATTATGTAACTCACGTTGCAATCCATGCCTCAGAACTTTTTGAACATACTTCAAACCGGTAACGATTTCATGCTGTACATAGAAGTCTATTCTAATTCGATACTGAATACCTTCCTTAACTACAAAGACTCTTTTCTTCAACGCTTCCAAATCACCTGAAATATATTGATAGTTACTAGAATGGCTGAATATCAAAAGTTTTACAGCATCAAACATTTATTAACTAAAGGTTTAGTTATCAAAGCATTCTTTACTGCATTGTTATTTATTAAAAGGTTTATAACAAACAGAAACTTTTTTAAACACCTTTGTTTGAAATTGTATCCAAATAATATTTGAATTTTTTTTATGAATTCACTAAATTCCTAAAATAAATTAGAATAAAACTTATTTGAAAAGCTCTTTTTCCCTTCATTTTATTTTTAGCATATTACAATCTAATTAAAAGCAATTCTTAAAAATTTAGTAGATTTTGAAACATACCATTGCTACAGATTTATACATAATGTTTCAAAATAAAAACCACCATAAAACTCTGTCTTTTTAAATGAAAGCTATCTTTACATTTCCTCACTGAAAGCAACCATATAAAACTTGGAAACATAGTTAGAAATGGGTATGAAAGTGATATACATGATACTTTAGAACTCTATATTTTCTCTCAATAAGCAATACTTATGTGATAACCCCTGTGGCAGAATTTTTCCGAGCTATCTGCGACAAAACTCTCTACCATTAATATCTTTCTGCAATATACTTTAAATAATATATAATTTTTTTTTATTGAACATGTAATTTTTATTCTAATATTATAGGTAACATTTTTGCATTTTGTTGGGAAGGGGGGGAGCAGAAGTTATTTCCTTCACCTTTTGTAACTAATAATCAAAATAAAAAATCATTGAATCCTTTGTACTTGGCGGGGAAAAAAAAGATCGACGACAAAATCATGCGAATTGGACGCCTCAAATGCGTGTTTCGTTTCTTGATTAGGCTGTTGTATAAAAATATCGGCTTTAAAATCTATGGAGATAAAATTCAGACATGATTTATCATGACAGATAAAATTCAACAGAATTATTGCCTTAAAAAGTAAATACAGTAGAACGCCGATTATCCAAACGTCCAATTATCCGAACCATGTCCGAATTCGTTTTTTTTTTTTTTTTTTTTTAAAGTTTAGAATACTTTTTAACGTATCGACAATTTTTCTAAATTTAGAAGAATAAATAATATCCACTACATCTGAAGACCATATTTAATTTACAACCTTTTTCAGCAGTTTTCTTATAGTAGCCATTACATACATGTATTGTTATACAGTTAAACCTACATACCTCTTTAGCCCTCTTCAACTGAAAATTATCTTCCAAGAATGTGAGCTTCAATTTGACAGTCTACAATGGTTGCATAGAGGAAGGAGTTTATGAATAGATATGTGCTGAAGTTCTACAATTGAGGGATGGGTAGTTGTCACTTATGGTTAATGATTAGTGATTACAGTGCTTGGAATCTTATATCTTGGAATAAAATTCTTAACAAAAAAAAATAAACGAAGTTGGATGAAATTGTTGCTGAAATTTTGAATGAAAATCGGAACTTCACAGACGAAGGTGATCGAATTCAAGATAGTGAACCTTCTCATACAGAAGCATGCAATTCATTAGATAGTGCAATAAATTGGATGAACGTCAAAATGATGTTGATCCAGTTCAGTTGATTTATTTAAAAAGAATAAGGGACATGGCTGCTCAAAAAAGAGCATCTTCTTTGAAACAAAAGTCTTTGCTGGATTTCTTTTGCAATGGAAAGTAAGAAAAATGTGGTAAAATTAGTAATTGATTAAAATATATATATATATAAAGCTGAAATATGATAAAAAATATTTAAAAATTGAAAAAAAAAAACTTTTAAACACGCCAGAGCTATTTTAGATAGTACTGCCAGTCCCGACTGCCTAGAAAAAGTGTGAAGGGAAGTTAATGCATCAATAATAATCAGGGATGGCAAGTTTTTGCCGCAGGTGGAAAAAACCATGGTAAAAACAGTCCTGGCAAAAACCTATATTTTCCAAAATGAGAGGACAAAAACACATTTTTGATGCAAAGTTATTCCTAAAATTTAAATATATACTATAAATATATATAATTTTAAAAAAATTAACAAAATTATTATTCCATAATTAAATCATAATGTATTAATATATCATTTTAGTAGTTTAAAACATTATTGATCGGAATATTAGTGATTATTCTCTTTTTTCTAGTGAAATGAACTTATTTTAAATTAATATAACTATAATTTAAAGCATAAAATATCTATCAATCAACATAGCATAACAGTGCACTAGTTTTGAAACATTATTTAGAGTCAACTTATTCCAAATTTTAGAATGTACAAATGAAAAATTCAAAAAAACTCTTTCAATGGCAGTACTACTAGAAGGGCATGAGTGTAAATGAGACATTAATTCCCAAAATTCACTGGAAATTTCACAAGAATTTGAATTGTGTGGTTTTGTTTGCATTTTGAAGTAATATCAAGAAATGAGGTGATTATCAAAATCTATCTAATAAAACATCCATTTTAGCTTTCTCATTCTCATTGTATTCTAATTATAATAACAAAATATAACTGGTAAAAAAAAGTTTATTATGAAACAATATTATCCCGGCAGCAAAGGGATTCTGTTGCAATATCAATCACGAGAATTGAGAGTTGGTCTAAATAATTATAACTCTTGCTGGTTGCTAGGCAACCGAATGACTTTTTCTTGTTATTAACGTTTCATATATCGCCTGTGTATGTCAGTGGAAATAAAAGGAAATAGTTTTTCATGCGATTGTTGAAAAAGCTAACATTTCTAACCCATGATCTGCCTATCACTGATGATATTTTACATCAGCACTAAGGTCGGTATGAACTAAGAGAAGAATTTTTATCAACCAGCCACCACTGAAATTTAAACCTGGTTCACTTCACTGGGAGGTGAATTTTCTATACCACAAGATATTGTTGCTCAGAACTGGATGTTATTTATATTTTAACTTCTGTAAACAGACTCAATTTTATAGATTCTGAAGACATTTTTTCTCATAGGCAACATGGAATACAAGCAAATATTTATAACAGTTCAAAAATGGTTGATTATATGCAGAAAACATAAAAATACAGACAATAAGTTTTTTCCTTAATCGTGATGCTTACAACTGCATACTCTAGTACAACCTTGATAACTTTTTTTTTTTTCTAGTAATAAGGGTTTTTTAATATAAGATTTTGAGTAATGAATCTTATGTAAAAAGAGAAGAAATCAAAGAATTTTTTCATTATCTGGGTGCCAACTATAAAACAGTTGGCAACAATTAGACAGTAACATTCATAAGAAGCTGAAAAAATTATAGAAAAGAGCAAACTTGTAAGGTTAAATCTTGTGGTCACTATATAGATTTAAAAATTGATTATAAGTAAGCAGAATTAAAAGTAGGCACTGGCACTTAAGCAATTGCAATTCATGCAATCAGGATACAATGCAGGAACATTCTCATTAAAATAAAAAAGTCCACCAGGATCAACTACACTCACAATAAACCAGGAATAAAAATCTGACAAGTTGGAAAGAAGAAAAAAAAACAAAATACGGTCCTGGAAGAAAGAAGTTCCTTCCAACCGAAATGGTAAAATCTTGAAAAAAAGGATAAAATAAATAATTTTTTAAACGGTTTATAATTGCAATCTAGTATTTTAAATAATAGTATTGATTTCCAAGCTATTTAACTATTTTTAAATAGGAAAAAAATAAATTTCTTAATTAAATAAAACAGCAGCCTTTCAATAATTTACATTAGTTTAGTAAAACCTAATTTAATTATACAAAGAACTATTAAAATATTTAATTCAAATTTTATTTATATGACTAAATTTAAGAAATCACACACTAAACAAATACACTGCTACAAATTGTGCACTGAATTGAAAAGTACAAAGATATAAGCATACTCAATTTCAAATTAAAGTACTTTTAAGTATGAATATTCAAACTGACTCTTAAATATGTTACATAAATTTAAAAATTAGCATTAAAATTATTATTAAAAAATATAATTTTTTGAGAAAAGTACATTACTTTCAGGTAATTAATTAAATTTAATTGGTTTATAGCTAAGTTATTCTTATGATATTGATTGTGAGATAATTATATTTGCCATTTTTAGTTTCTTCCATTTTGACAAGTTTCACATGGTTTTTTCCAATGCCGCCAGAAAAAAATGGGTTTCTCCCAAACAAAAAGAAATGTCAACCCTTCAATAAGCTGGATGAGTTCTCACAGTAAAAATGTCATTCAAAGCTAAATACTACAAAAATATAATCAGTTATATAGTTAATATAGTCATCTAAAACCAAGAATTATCTAGGAAAATATTTAAAAAATAGGTTTTCAAAACATTAAGGTTTTTGAAAATAAACTTATGATATTGATCAGGAAAATGCATAGAAATTAGGAGGCAATAGCAAGAGAAATTTTCTTTATTGTTAATTTAAAGTTCAAGATAAAGAGTTGCCTTTTTTTATACTCAGCATTAAATTTCAAAATTTTGAAATATTGCCACTTCACATAAAATATACATTAATATAGTCAACTTTAGACATACCTGTCAGATCTAAAACTACATCTGGACGTCCTTCAACAACCAAAGCAAGTTTCTTCACAAGCACTCGATTGGGATTATTAGGCTCTAAAAATTTAAATAAAAAGTTTAAAGATATTTACACACTTTAATGTCAAAAGCACAAGATTATTTTTGCAGTATTTTGATAGAAAAAATTACAGATTTACCAACTACTACAGCTTCTTTCAAAGCTTGTCCTAATAAGGCTTCTTTATACTTCTGCAAACTAGCATCATTTTGATCTGCTTCAACTATTTCTTTTAAAGATTTTTCAGGAGGAGGCCTATAATTAGTATCCTCTTCATCATGAATATCAGCTACTTTGTCACCCTGAGACATTTCTATAAGGAAAAAAAAATCAGTATTTCTTAGTATGCAAGCTTTTATTAATTAAATTTCCAGGGAAAAACTTCTTATAAATTTCTGAATTATTATCACAATCATTTCATATAAAATAATAAAAAAAGGCATATAAAAAAAATTTTAAGCTTTATTCCTACTTAGGTCAACAAAGAAAATTTTTATTTTAGATACTTTCATATTTACAATTTTTTCTCCCACATAAAACTAAAATTAATTAAATTTAATTAATGAATTAATTTTTGAAAAAACTGTATTAACATTAAATGTCATATATAAGCATTAAAAAAATGTATTTGAACTTGAATGGATGAATAAAAATTATTTTATTAACGATTGAAAAATTTGAACAAGATATATAAATATAGATAGGGAGAGTGTGAACTAATAGTAGCAATTGGAGAAAAAAAAAGGTGCACGGTATCAGATAACTATAAAAGTATAAATTTGGTATATGGGCCACAGGTGCTACCTTGTACTGTTCTTTATTGAATTTATCTGACACAGCAAATATATAAATGTGCACAATAAACTATTTTTTTGTTCAAATGGAGCTATAAGTTAGAAATTATCACTGATGACCAATTTTTAAAATATGTGAAAAATTTAATCGCTTTTCGATCATCCCTATTTAATTAATGAATTAATATTTGAAAAAACTGTATTAGCATCAAGTGTCACCACAAAAAAATTCAAAAAAAATCTATTTGAACTTGAGTGGATGAATAAAAGGTATTTTATTAAGGATTGAAAATTTGAACAAGATATAGGGAGAGTGTGAACTAATAGTAGGAATTTAAAAATAATAAAGTACTATTCTATTAACATAAAATGTACATACTACTAACAATGTTGTTTAATGTGATGCTTCTCAGAAATAAGACAGATAATAAAAAATTCACTTGCTAGATTTTGAATGATAAAATATACTAGAATACCGATTCAAATTTGTACTTTGGTCACTGAGAAATATTGCATTTATCTTTCACACAAAATTAAATTTATTTTTCATAAAATATTTAAATTATGCTTGTTATATTATAGAACTCATTAAGTAGTGTTGAAAATTTTAATTTTTGCTCAAAAATGGGTTACAAGTTGAAAAAAGGTTACAATACAAAAGGTTCTAAAGCTACATAGCAAATTCTTGGCAGCTCAATGGAAGTTCAAAAATAAAATCAACCAGGATCAACACTTATGAAAACACACACGATACGTAAATTTGTTGCAATATTTGATTCTGTTCAGGCATGTCCTAAAAATTAATTGGCAATGAAAAAATAAAAATCACTAAAAAAATTGATGCATCTTAACAATGGAAATTTCTATAATGTGATCTGTGGCAGAATAATCCCAAAGTCTTGGCAGCGGCTGCAAGAAACTAAAAAAACATCACAGAAAGGGACCAACTCGAAATGCATAACTCGTAGCCACCCCCGGGCAAACATTTACATGTTTTTTTAATTTGTAAGTTTATAATCTATTTGGCACCTTGGTGATTGTAGTTGGCAGGGCAGATCACAATATGGAAATATCCCCTGGTAACAAATAAGTTTAAGGTTTTATCATATTGAACAATGCTAAAGAATACATATGCTAAACAAAGCGCAGAGTTTCAAAGGAAGACATTTCTGTACACCGATCTGTCGTGCCAACTACAAACACCAAGGCGCCAAACGGATTTTAAACTTGCAAATTATTTTTTTAATAAAGCATGTACAGATTTTTTTCAGGGTGGTTATGACTTCTACTTTTTGAGTTGGTCCCCTACTGAAATGCTTTTTCTTGTTTCCTTTAGTTTAGCTACCTAAAAGTTGCCAAGAACTGCGATGATTCTGCTGCAGATCATGATACAGAAAATTTCTCGTGTAAAGAAATGTTAAAGTTAATTTTTGCTCCCCCTCAAAATAAGTTTAATAAAAATGCTTGGTATGGTAAAAATCAGTTATCACTTTCTAATTAAATGCACATTTAAAAGTTAAATATCTGAACCTTGAATAAATACTCTTAAATTTTTTATAAATTATTATATGCATTCTACATTATTGCAAATTTATTTTTGTATCTTTCACATACAACTGATTAATAATTCTAAAAAATTTCCCATGCATCTTAGACGGAAACACTACGTAATTTAAGAATAACAAAGCATAATTTAAATTCGGATTTTGCAACATTATGCAAAAATAACTAAATCATTGTTTTTTTATTAATATTTGTGGTAACATATGATGCAGAGGGAGTTTTCTAACGAACACTTACTGCTAAAATTAAATGCAAAACAATTTTACACCGATGATATATTATAAAAACCTGGTATTAAACTTCAGGGCGTTGTCATAATTGTTTTAATAAAATAACTGAGTATCAAATTCCAGGATATTGCATGCTTTAACAAAGGGGTTTGGCACTAAAACTACGCAGATATGCAATACGATTGAGTAGGCACCTCCTAATAGGCTTAACAGAGAATACGACAAATACTTGATAATATTGTTTGCAAAAAAGCATAAATACTCCACATTGATATAAAGTTCAATACACTTACTTAATTTTATGGGCCGTTATATCCAAATAAAGTATAAATGTTAGATAAAGTATTTCCGGCAAACACTCCAAAAAGTGTCAATCAAAATTCAACTTAAAAACTGAAAGTGGAAGTAAAGAATAAGTTGACAGTTAGGAATTCTGTCACGTTCAGTAAAGTTCTCTGATTAAACTTTTTTTATGATTTAAAATTAATTTAGTAAAAATTGAATATAAATTCAACACATCAGACAACTTTCTGGAGAAAAAAATTATGAAGTTTTAAAATAAGAAATATTAAAATATATATTATTTTGGCAATTAATGTTGTTAAAAGAACTCATTCGTCATATCGTACTTTTTCTATTTTAACTAAAAGTTCATGCAGTTTTCTGAGTTTTTAAACTTTTGTGGTGAAAATTACAACAGAAGGAACTTGTTCAGAATTTCCAGTCTTTTGCATGGATAACAAATAAAATATTTAATTATTTGTTTACAACACTAGCACTTTTTTTATCAGCCGGCGTCGTCTGCTTAATTTTTACAATCGAATGCAAAATTATTGTGCAATTGATACGATTGATACCTTAAACTCGACTGTATAATTGTTTATGTTTTAAGTGTTTAAGTTATTTTAATATGCTAAAATCTAAGTTGTTTTTTAATTTATACACGAAAAATCTTCAGCATCAGTTTTTTTCTTCAGTAGCACCAAGAAAGAAAATTTGTATCATCGGAAGTGGACCTGCAGGATTTTATACTGCTCAAAATTTATTGAAAGTAAAATAAAGAACAAACCCCTTGAATTATTTACCTTTTAAAAAATTCGCCGTAGTGTATTGATTAAATCTATGCAAGTCTATAAACAAATTAATTTTACATTTCCAATTTAGTTTTTCCCATCGAATCATTACTTTTTTTTTTTAATTTTTAACAATTAAACTTTGCTTTGAATCATGGTGATTAATGACTGGTTCTTTTTTTTTAGTTATACATATTTATTAGAATATAAAAGTAAGATTTTAATATTTTATTGAACTTGTGTACTACAATCTTTGCTATTGCATGCCAATTTCTGTCTTTGAGGAAGTCAAAAAATTGAGGAAGGCGCCAAACTGATTTTAAACGGGGAAAATTAAAAAATATATGTAAAACATGAAGAGATTTGCTTGGGGGTTGCTACGAGTTATACCCTTTGAGTTGATCACTTTGTGATGTTTTTCTTTAATTTCTCCCAGGCCGCTACCCAGAAGTTGCCAAGACTTGGCGATTATTCTGACACAGATCACGATATAAAAATCTTCTCTTCATAGCCACCACAAATAAATCTCTGCTTTTTTTTAAAAAATTTGCATGTTTAAAATTTATTTGGTGCCTTAACTAATTAGTTGGCATGACTGATCCCGATATGGAAATTAGCTCAAAAATTGTTTTAGATAGCAAAATATCAACCTCAGAGTTAAGACTTTTTTGAATTTTTCATTTTGTCACTCTTAACAGTCAATCGATTCCGTCTATTTTAATTATCATATAAGAAATTCATGTTTTTCCATGTTATTACATTATAAATGAATTAAGAGAATGGTAAATTAATTCTTATTTAAATTTTTTAAATGGCTCTGATTTGATAAAGAAAACAAAGCATTAAAATAATTTTTTTTATTTTTTCTTCTTATTAACTTAGTTTTAGTTAAATAATAGTGTAATAACATAATAATGTCCGTTACTAATATTAAAGCTAATTGTTTTTTTCATAAATTATTAATATTTTTGTACATAATTCTGTTCTCTTTGTTTCAGAGTGAAGTTGTTGAGGTTGATATTTTTGAAAAACTTCCTGCTCCATATGGCCTGATAAGATATGGAGTTGCTCCTGATCATCCTGAAATTAAAGTATTTTTCCTTTATGAAAAACTACATATTTAAAACCGTTTAGGGTGATATTTCTATTATTTTGTCACTGGTATCAATATGGAAATCAACTCTACTCTTTTTTACTTTTACCATGCTACAAAATATGGCATGATATTTCCCTAATGGTGTTAGTATAAATTATTATTATGATAAGATTCAGCCAATTTGGTTCTTTAAATTGTCCCAATTTAAAACTGGTTTTCAGAAATGCACCAATTATTTGAATAATCAAAATTATCTGCTGTTGAACTGGATATACTTTCAAATTAATTGTAGAGTAAGTTAAGCAATAACAAATCCTTGATTAATGTTTTGTAAATTCTTTTCTTTATATGCTATAATTTCAATACATGCTGATCAATTTTGTAAATATTCATTCTCTGTTCACCATGTGGGCAGACCAAGGTTTTTTGATGTATCAAATTAACTAAAATTTTACCTCATATTCTGTTGTTAAATATCTAATTTTTAAATATATTTTTAGAATGTTATAACATCATTTAACAAAGTTGCTGAATACAAGTACTGTAATTTTTATGGAAATGTCAACATAGGTCAAGATATAACTATAGAAGAACTTTCAAAAGCATATCATGGCATTGTTCTAGTAAGTATAGAAACAAGCCTTTTCTACATAAGTATAGCATGGTGGGCACACGTTTTTTTTTAGAAATTTAGAAAACTTCTCTTATTTTAAGTTTGATATAAAACTTAAAATAATCAGATTTCTAAGAAAACAAGTGTACCCTCTTCACGCTATGCATATGCTTTACTATTACATTTGAATTTAATAGAAATAAAATTTAAACATGTTTTAACTTAATGCAAGAGGGGTCACCTATCTCCCAGTGCCAGTCTTAGATTGGCACAAAATTAAAATTAAACTCTAGATAAAAACGCCTTTCTTCTTTAAATATCTCCAGTTTCTTTTGCTAACTGTGGGCCTAATAACTTCAAATTTTTATTTCATTTACCTTAAAATTGAATAAAATATCTATCAATATAATCTTGTTGGCTGTTTTGCCCGTATGTTTATTATTATTAACAGCAAATTGGTGATATGTTAAATATTAAATGTCTTTAGAAAAAGTGCTTATCATTCATTAATAAACAATACATGTAATAGACATTTCATTAGTAATATATGCACTGTTAAATTTTAAACTGAGTACAAGGAAAATTTATAAAGTTTCTTAAAATCTATAAAATTGCAAAATCTTATTCAAAACAAAATTTTTTAAAAAAAATGTCAAATGCGATCAATTTAAGTTCTTACATTAGCAAAAATTTAAAATTATTCTGAAAAAAAAAACCTTTTAAGTCCTACACCATACTATAAGGATGCAAAATCTGAGTTCATCCCTAGACGCTGTAAACCCGAGCTATGTTTCTGATGCTCTACTCAATTTTTTTAAATATTCAAGACAGACTGGCATAACAGTATTTGTCACAGATGGGTAAAATATTTTACTACTGGGACAGATTTTAGATGTTTTTGTTTCAATCCTTTGAGTCTACATTTAATAACTCAACTCAATTTGAAAACTTTTAATTTGCTTTAAAAGAAATTAGACTAATCATAAGAATAATCAATATTGTAAAAAAAGTTAGAAGTCGAGGGGTATATTAAAGCACATATTTTTTTTAAAATTTTTTATTTATTTATTTGTTTATTTTTTTGTATTACAAAATAGTGTTGTAGAATACCTTTATTCTCTCCAATTATTATTATTCTTACAACTGCACAGTTTAACATTAATAATGATTTCACTGTTCAAAAGATATTAGTATATAATGAAATTTCTTCTAACTTTATTGCTAATCATTTGTTTTTTTTTTATAAAATAGTTTAAAAAATGTTAAATTATAATGTGACTTGTAGGTTTGATAGCCTATTGATAACTCAAATCCACATTTTTAAGATCGGCAATGCATATAAAAAGCCAATTAAATCTGTCATAAAATTTGGCATAATTTATTTAATTATATGTTTATTATATTTAAAATTATCTAAACATTATTCAAGCATTTTATTGTCTTTTTAGTTTTGAGTTAATTTTAGTAAATGAAAAGTAAAATTTTTAACTTACTTTTTTAGGCTTATGGAGCTGATTCTGAAAGACAATTAAATATTCCTGGTGAAGTATGTATTAGTATGAAATTGCATTTATCATTATCAATATTTTAGATAACTTTACTAATATTATGCAGAAAAATTAGGAATGTTTTACTATATTCAATTATTGTCTAATTTGAGTTTTAAGAATTTTCTTCTCTATAAGCATGGAAATTTAAAAAAAAAATTATATATATATACATAGATGATTGTGCTCCGCAAAAAAATTCAGATTTCCGAATTTTTCGCTAACTGTGATCCAGAAGTTTCAAGAAGTCATCGATCGATCACATTTACGTATTAAAATTCTTGTACATTTTATTAAAAAAATATTAGAACTAGAATTTATACTTGGCATCTCTCTCATTTATAAATGTTTTTTCTGGTAGAATAATAAATGTGATTAGAGATACAAGTAAACTTATGCATAATTATTCATTTAAATTATGCTGTATATATTTATTTGGAATTTCATGATTTGAAAATATCAATGATTTAAATTTATAATGACATTAATTTTTTGAAATGCGTCATTAATGATTTTACTCAAGAAATTTTGATGATTTTTGAGTTGGGCTCACAATCACCCCTGTATACCTGTATATATATATATATATATACAGTGTAACGTCCCATATCCGGACGTCCCTTTTACGGAAGAGTTAATTTCCCGGACACTTTTTAACAATCAAAATAAACAAACATTTCTTTACCTTCCCCTCTCTTAAAGAAAAAAAAAAAGTCTTTTGAGAAGTTTTTTCCTATCTTATCCTCTAGTGATTTATGCATTGAACCCATAAATCAACAGAAAGGGGAACAGAAGATCTACCAAGACCATACCGTTAGTGACGCTCCTCCTTTGGAATGCAGGAAAGGGGAGGGGGAGATTTGTTTTCAAAGGAGCACAACTGAGTCCCCTCCACCTCTTCTTTCCTTTGCAGCTGGCTAGTAAAAGAGGCATTTTCTGCAACCTTTTTATTAGAGTGTTAGGGAAAGAAAAAGTACTTTGAAAAAGTGTAAACACAACAAACGTTAAAGTGGAAGGGGAATCCCCTTTAGTCACACAAGAAAAAATAAAGAGAACCCAATCAGCATGCCACGCCTTTATGGTTGATTGATAACTACTGATGGGAGAAAAAATAAGAATTTGTCACTGTCCCACCCTCAACTTGAATGAGAAATAAGGAGGAAATGAATTTTCTTCTCCACCTACCCACCTTAGTGAATGACGGGAATTTCCCCTTATTGCTTGAATCGTTCTAGTTCAAAATGGCGGAGAGAGCAATTATTATTTTTCGTTTTCTATATTTATTTTTATAATAGCAATAATTATTTATTTTCTAATATTTTGTTTTTGATTGATTAGATATCATTCTAATACTAAAACATTATTGCCCGAAAAATAATGTTTAATTTTTTGCTTCTTAGATTCAGATCATTTTAAGTTTTGTTTACCTTGGGGGTCTATTATACGGAAAAATCGAATATACAGACTTGGGGAAGTCCCGCCGATTCCGGATACGCGACTTTCCACTGTATATATATATATATATATATATATATATATAAACATTTTTTTTAAATGGCTGATTTAAAATCATTTTATATTGAATTTGTTTTCAGATTAATAAAACCTTTTTATTAAAAATGGTATAGTTAAAAGTACTGACTTTCAGATTCATTTTAACATGTGAACTTAGAAGATGATTATAATAATGCAAGTTCAATTTTTTTCCAAATTTTTATTGTTAGTGAAATGCATACTTTTCTCTTAAGATTGTTTAGAGTTATAAAATTATAATTCCTTAGTAAAACAATTAGGCTATGCGTATTATTAAATTTTAATTTATTATTATTTATAAAATCAAATTTTGAAAACACAATTGTCATATTTTGCATACTTAAAAAATTATCAACAAAATTGTTACTTACCATATTCGTAATTTTTCAAAACTACATATAAGTCACCTAAATACTTTACTAAATATTTGTTTAATTTTCTAAATATTTGCTTTAGCGTGTAACTTATATAATTATCAAAATGTGAAATCACCCATAGTTTTTTGATGTTTTACATAGCTAGTTCTTACAAGTACTCCTCAATGTTTAGAATAAATTTTGTCTAAGAATTCACTGTTAAGCAACTGAGAATATTTTGTTAATATTCTTTAATTTTTTCTATTAATAAAACATTTTTCCTTGTGGTAGCTAAATAACCAACTTATCTGAAACGAAATTTGATCCAAACATCACAGAGTATTACAGTATACTCTCAATATCTCAAAGTTTTGGGACGCTAAAAAAATTTCGAAACAGGGAGTTTTCAAGATAAAAAGTTCAGAACTAAATATATTCTAAAAAGTGGAAAAATATATTCTAAAATATTACTCTAAAAAGTAGTCATGAAACATAATAATAACTACTATTAAATATGTATGTATTTAAGTCTAAATGCAACAATGATAATTTTATTTTTAAAAGTAAAACCAAAGTAATTATGTATTAAATAGAAAATTAATTTTCAATAAACTTACATTGTAATTTCATTAAAAAATTCATTTTCTATTACCTTACATTAAAAAATTCATTTTCTATTTCGAAAAAAATTCACCATAGCGAGGTTTTGAGAAAAAACTCTTCAACATAGGAATTCAAATTAACATTAGGTGCATATATAGTGAGAAGGGGGAAAATATTTGTTTGACATAACAAGGTTTTTGAGATATTGAAGTTTGAGACATTGAGAGTATACTCTACTTTTTTTTTTTCTTTTGTGAATAAATTTCAGTAGGTAATATTTTTAACTACTTTGTGTTAATTAATGGATAGATATTTATGTGTTATTCTTTAAAATGAAGTTCCTTGCTTATAATATTTTAACTTTTATTCATTTTATTTTGATTAATTATTATTTTTTTTTATTTATATTACATTAATTTGTAATTTTTATAAGTATATTATGTTTTGTACTACTTGCATATTTGTAATATAAATTAAATCTCAGTAAAGTATTGTTAGTTTTTCTAACTCATAAGTATCTGGTCTAAAGTTTTATAGTTAAACCTTTTTGTTTTGCCACAACAATAAAACTTTTTTACAGTTTTACAAACTTTTTTACAATTATATTCCTTTAGAAATTTCCTTTTTCTATTTTTATATAATCCCATCTGATTATTATTATTTATTTATTTTATCATCCTTTTTTTTTAAATTTTACTATTTTTTTTCTCCATCAAGGACTCCAAAAATGTTTTATCATCTAATGAATTTGTTGCTTGGTACAATGGTCATCCTAACTTTGTGAATCTAAATTTAAATTTAGATTGTGAAAATGCAGTAGTCATTGGACATGGAAACGTAGCCATTGATGTTACACGAATTCTTCTTCTAGATATTGATGTTCTAATGGTATATTAATTTATGTTGTTTAATTATGTATTTACAATATTTGTATAAGAAGCTATGTAATGGGTATAATACTAAAAATTTCTCTTTAATTATTTTTGATTAAAAATTAATCTAATTTAGATATTTTTTTTTATATTCTATTTTCAGATTTATTTTACCTATAATACGTAATTCTTTAATAAATAATTGTACATTTAAAAATTTCAGAAATTCATTGTTTTTGAAATTATATAAAGCTATTGTATGATTGTTTTTTCAAGATTTGAATATCTTACTTATAAGTTTTTGTTTGATTTACTCTTAATTATATTTTTAACAATCAATAATTATAAATTAAATGATAATATTTTCAGTCAAATACACAAGTTATAAAAAAGTAATATTTATAACCTCACATTGTACCAACAGAGGAGAAAAACATTATCTATAGGAGCATAGTGAAAGCTCTTATTACCATTTACATTTTGATAAATTTACTAGAAAATTCGAAGTATATCAGGTATACCAAGTATATTAGGCAAAGTTGCATAAGTATATGAGGCATATAAGTATATCAAGCAAATTTTCATGCTTTTATTTGAAATCAAAAATTAAATTATTTCAATCAATTTGGGTAGATGAGGCATATAAGTATATCAATCAATTTCATGCTTTTATTTAATAATGAATCTTATTGAGAAAGCTTCTCCAAGAAAAAATATTTTTGTACAAAAAAAAAAAAAGAATAAGCGAAAGGTTTCAGGTTTATTCATTTATAAAAATAATTTGAAGATTATGAATTTTTGGTAAACTTTTTACTACAGCATCCTCTTAACTTAGAATATGATCCCCTATTCTTTATTTATAAAATATTTCTCAGTTCAGGTTTTAATTTTAAAAAAATTCTCAGCTGTGATATTATTCAACATTTAATTTGTTTAGTTTATATTTCTAATTACTCAACATTTTGATGAATAAATTTTAACAAATATTTCTTGTCTTTGTTAATACCATGTTTCAGAAAGATGTGAATAATTCCTTACTAACTTTGATTTTTAGAAAACTGACATTGCAGAACATGCTTTAGAAGCTTTAAAGAAGAGCAGAGTTAAAAAAGTTACTATGGTTGGTCGAAGAGGACCTCTTCAAGTTTCTTTCACCACTAAAGAATTCAGGGAGCTTGCTAAATTGCCCTATTGTAGAAGCGTTATGAATTTAGAAGATTTTGTTGGTATACCAGATATAATACCCTGTAAGTTCTTGATAATATATTTAGTATACTATGGTATGGTTTTAAAAAATTTGTAATGAACTAATCTTGGGAATTTATTTAAATTTTTTTTTTCCTTCATTTTTTTGTATCTTTTGTAAAAATAGATTATAAAAACATATGGATAAAAAATGAAAATTCAAAAAGCATCAAGAAAAAATATTTACTTACATTTAATTTGTATATTTTCCAGTAATTTGAAAAAAGACAATAATATACTTAAAATTGTTTGAAATTCTTTAAAAATTATTACAAATTATGTGGTTTTTATTAAAGCTTACTTCTCAAATACATTACTTTACTATGCTTTTAAATCTAGCATTAAATTTTTATGTCATCATGGCTAATAATGTCTAAACATAATTTTATGCTACATTTTTATAAATCTTGTTTTTTTCTTCTTTTTTCAAAGTATTGTTTCCACAAAATATTTGTTCTTACTAAATATAAAGAAAACAAAAGAAAGTTTATACTAAGATTTAAAAAAAAAAAAAAAAAAGTTGTATCTTTTAATACATCATTTGGCACTGTATTTCAAGTCATAAAAAAAAAATATCAAATCAGTCGCAACAATATTTTTTAACCTTTTGTATAACAGTAGGCATATACATTATTTACATATCAAGTGTTAATGATGTCTATTCTAACTGCAGCTTATGTTGTTGGTAAGATCTTTCACACTGTGAAGGATAAGAGGTTAACACCAAACTGCTTCCAAAAAACTTAAGATATTTCATATAAAAAAAAAAGAACAGTAAATTTATTGCTGACAAATAATCAGCATGGAAGAAACTTCTTAACTTACTATGAGTTTATGGAGAGATACCAGGAGAGAAACACTTCCTGGCAAACTTTATTTTAACTACATTAGCAATTTAAAATTTAAAACATAGAAAAAAGGGAAATCAGATTAAACAAGAGTAAACTATGAAATTTAAAGTTCTGAAAAAATTCATTCAAATTATTGAAATGCTGATAAGTTAGGGCAGGGCTACACACTAAAGAAATTAACTTGCCCTAATTTGATTGCATTTTTAACTACTTACTCTTGGTTTATCTGAATTCACTTATTTCTATACTTTAAATTGAAAATTACCGATGGGGATGGAACAGGATTTTTCAAGAAAAGTTTCTCCTACAGTATAGCGTCATCTTAAGAAGGCCAGAGTGTGTCAAATCACTAAGGATGATGCAATGAACAGATTTAAAAATGCTTTTCATTTTCCCCTAAGCATTTTTATTACAATTTTAGACAAGATATTTTTAAATTCCAAAAAGTTTTTATTTTCAAGTATATGTTGTTTTTTTTTTTTTCAGCTTTAAAAAGACCTCTTAAAAGACTAACAGAATTAGTATGGACGACGGCTAATCAAGAACAAGACAAAAATCTAAATAAATCATGGGAGCTTAAATTTTATAGAAATCCTAAAGTTATCTTACCTGACTCTCAAGGTAGAGTTGAAAATGTTGTGTTTGGAATAAATAAATTAAAGGAACTAGTAAGTTATTGAATTTTCTAGTTAAAATTTCCGTCCCTTTTAAGATATTCAAAGATATCAGTTTTATATGCACTTATAATCCAGCATATTTTATCAGTGATAATTAGTTTTAGTTGAGATAAATCTTTGATAGAATTTATGTCAAAAATTTAAAAGCAGTAAAAGCTTGGATATAATTTTTTTTTAAAAATAGAAATATTACAACTGAATATAGTTATGTTAAAATCATGCAACAAAGATTATTTATTTGAAGTGGAATACCAAGTTTACTTGGCATTATACTGAATTATAGACCTGTATTGCGAAAATGCTTACTAAAAATAAATACTGCCACTAAAAATAAATACTTTCTTTAAAGAATGAAAATGACATTTAAAAAACTTACAGTTTTTCAATAACTGTCATAATAATGAAAAATAATGTAAACTATAAATTGATCTTTGGTGGGTTTTCATACTAATTGTTTTGATTATATTCACTATATTATTTAATGAATGAACTATATAAGAATTAAATAATATAGTTCATACAATGAAATGAACTATATTATTTAATTCTTAGCAGTATTTTTTAAAGTTCTTTCTCCAAAAGGAAATAAAAATTCCAGTTTAAGAGCTTTACACTTGAAATAAAACTATAATTTTAAACTTTATAAATCATCTGGTTTTAGAACAGACAATTATGTTATAGATTTCAAAAGTTATTAAACTTTTTTAATAATTTAAATTCAAACTTTACTTTAAAAAATTAGATCACAAACGTTTTTTATTTTTATAAAACTGTGGCTTTTTTTATTTTAAGCTTTTGCACCATTTTCAGAATTAGAATAGAAGTCTCTAGATAACGACAAGATAAACTTGTCTCAATTATCATGAGAAATTGCTGAAAACTCGCAGCAGTTATGAAAAATAGCATATTATTTGCAAAAAAGCATTAATTTATATGACAGCTGAGCCTTGAAAAAACAGCCTTAAGTATGGATTCTACAAAAATATCAATCTTTAGAAATTAACCAAAAATATATGCTAATAAAACAAGGGGAAATGGTTTACTATAATAATCATTTACGCTTAAATTAGGTCTACAAAATTATTTCATTAATTCTTATTCCTACACAAAATAGGATATAATATGCAGATAGTTTGTACACAAAATAGGATATAATATGCAGATAGTTTCGGAATATATGTAGATGAAAAACTGTATTGAAAAATCATTAAAAGTATTGCAAAAATCTCAGATTTTAAATATTGTCAGGATGTTTAATTTTAGGATTACCTATTCATTTTTTATTCTACTTTCTAATAATATTATCAAAATGTTTATACTGAAATTCTCTTACTGATTAAATTCTGATTTTCAAAAGTTTCAGCTTCAATTCAAATTTATAAACTTTTGTTATAAAAAATTACTGTAATTTAGTTCTTATTTATTTATGATTATCATATTTCATTAAATTAAAATTTACTTTTCAGGATCTAACGAAACCACCTGAAATCTTTGATTCAGGTAAAGAAGAAAATTTAAGTGCTGGTATTGTAAGTAAAAAAAAACAACTTTTTTTTTATTAATTATTTTTAGATTTATCGTTTTACTGTTCCTTCTTTGTTTTGACAAAATAACATGAAAAGAAAATATTTTAATTTATTCCTTAAATAAAATTCCATTCCATTATTTTTTTTTAGTAAATAAATTCCATTTTCATAAATAAAAAAATCTGGTTGAGTCAAAAGTTTATATTTTAAACTGCATTTTTGATCATGGCAAAACTTATTCCATACTTCTACAAAATTGAATTGTATTAATTTTACCATTATATATCAAAGCCTTATTTACAACAGTATATTCTTTCGATTCTGAATATTGTCAAAATGGAAAGATATATAAATTTTAAAAAGTAGTTCTTTTATTTTAATATTCGAAATAAGTAGTTTTATTTATATAACAATTTCCAGAATGAGTTTGTTTAAACCTGAAAGTGTTTTATGTTCTCGGCAATGTAGTATGTTGTTGAATAATTATGCCACAGATTGGAAGACAAAAAGTTTCATAATTTTTCTTCTACAAATGCAAATTCTTAAAATTCTTAGAAAAAAAAAATTTTATTTCTAATTCTTTTACAAAATAAAGCTCTTGCTCTAAATTTTTTCTCAACTGGGCAAAATATTTTTTCATAAAACTACTTTACTTTTGTGAGAAATTTTAAACAAAATAAAAAAGTCATTCCTAGTAAAACCATGTTTAGTTCTCAGATATAATTTTACTTATTTATTTTTTTGAAGAAAAAAAATTAATTCTTTTATTGCTGGTACAATTCATAAATTTTAATTCAGAAAAAATAATGCATTAAAGGTATTTTAACATTCTTTCTACATTATGAAGAAAAAACTATTAATTTTTTTTTAAAACTTTGTATCAACTAAAAAAATCTAGATAGCTTTAAATTTAATAATTCGATTTTTCGGTGTGAAATTTCAAAAACATTCTCAAATTTATGATTTGAAAAACTAGCTTTAATAATGTGACTTAATATAATATGAGGTTTATTGTTTACATATGTATATCTTAATCTCTTTAAAAGTCCTGAGTTTTCAAGAATTATCATGTTGTTTTTAATTGTTTACTTGTTATAAAATTTTGATTTATCTTCTGTTTTTATTCCCCTACCACTTTTATTTACTTTCCATATATAGATGTATTGAATAGATGCTATTAATATTATACAAAGTTAATTATAATAGGTTATTAAAAGTATTGGATATAAAAGCTCACCAATAGACCCATCTGTTCCTTTTGATCCTAAAAGATGTATAGTTCCTAATAAAAAAGGAAAAGTCCTCAATAAAAATGGTAATTCTTCGCTATTATGTTCTATTTTTTATCCTTTGAATCGTATTATTATCTTTTGTTGACTCCTAAAAAAAATTTTTTTTCAATGTACACAGTGACATAATATATTAAAATTTTGAAACCATTTGTGAGAAATAAATTTTAGACTAAAAAATAACTATATTTTTTTAGAAATAATATTTCGAAGATTTGTGATCTATTGCATTGTTTATATTTGAAGCATTATAATCAATGTCTGTGGGTCAAATAAAATAATACATTTGTAACAAATAAAAATAAATCAGAATGATCCTACAACTGTTTGAATGCTCAACAAATAAACATTTTGAGTAGGAGTTAATTTTTTGCTATTTTAAGCATTAAAAATTAAGTTTTTACAGCATTAAAACAGATGTATGATTCTAGACTTTATATTATAATGTCTATATTATTTCATAAAAATTTATTGTACAAACCCCTTTTATGAATTGCTACTATGTATTACTTATGCTGTTATCTAGATGAGTTATATGTAGTAAAACATGTATTTTATTACATTTTGGTGTTAATCAGTGTTGCCAGATTAGGAGGTTTCCCTCTAAATTTAGGGGGATTTTTTATCTTCAGTGAGTATTTTAGGGGAATTTGTTTTTAGGGGTTTGTTTTAAGGTTATTTGTGAATTTTACTAGTTTCATTTTGGTTGCGTTCTAATATCAAATTTTATAACTGAATGTGTGAGATGGTAATGTTAAAGAAAGATGCATAAATTTTGCTGTTAAATTGTGTAAAGAAATTCAGAACAGAATACCAAGTAATTTTGAAACATTAGAGTCTATAAAAAACTTTTCACTGGATTCAACACGTAAATTTGTGAAGACAAATATTACAGATATTGTTGCTAAATTTTCATCTATTTGTATTGATGTCAATGAAACAATTGCTTAGTGGAAATTACTCTCGAATGTAGATGATTTGAATTGTGATTCTACAGAGTATTTATGGGTAAAAATCAGTAAATAAAAAATTCTTGTGAAATTTAAAATTCAAACATATTTCGACTGTTGTTTTAGCTTTATTAAGTATTCCGTTTTCAAATGCAGCTGTGGAGAGATGTTTCTCCATATTAAATATTATTAAAGACAAATTAAGAAATAAAATGTCTATAACTACAACTCATGCTATTTTGCGCGTTCAATATGAACTTTCTAATGGTTGTCAAAATTTTGTACCTACTTCTTTTATGTTAAAAATGTTAAGCAGAAAAAACATATACAAATCAGAAAGTATTGACAAAAATATGTTGGATATTTTATCAGAAATTTAAGCATAATGTTAGAATTAAAATATTTAAAAGACTATATCGTTGATAATAAAATACTTATGAAAAAATGCGCGAGTCAGAAAGTATTGAAAAAAATATCTTAAATATTTTAGTAGAAATTAAAGATAATGTAACGATTGAAATGTAAAAAAGATTAATTTGTTGATAATAAAATATTAAAAAGTATTAAAGCAGCATTTTCTATACATTATTTAACTATTTTTTAATACTTATACATTAAGTTAAAAATTTTGGGTTTTTTTAAAAAATTTTTAGGGGATTTTACAACGCTTTCTGGGGGTAAACGGTTATCGGCACCTGGCAACACTGGTGTTAATATTAAATTTCAATATAAATTCTCTTTCCTACAAACATTCATTTATATATCCAATTTAATTAGGTCTGTACTGCAGTGGCTGGATTAAAACAGGTCCTAAAGGAGTGATTTTGCCAACTATGCACTCAAGTTATGAGACAGTAGATGTTATATTAGACGATATTGAGAAGGGAGAAATGAATGCAGATTTACCAATGGATAGAAATGATGTACTAGATCTTCTTAAAAAAAGAGGTACATCATTATATTTGAAGTGTTTTAAAATAGCTGATTTGAAGTATTATTTGAAAATTTTTTTTAATTGCAATAATAAAATGGAAAACAATTTTCAAAGAAATATTTCATTTATTCGAAGGTTTGTTTTTAACTTTTATTTATTTCAAATTACTTGATATTATTTCTCGTTCTTTAAAATTATTTATATATAGCAGATGTAATTTTAAAAGTTTTTTTTATGTTACAAGAGCATTATAAATATTTGACATGCAATTAGTCAAATAAATAATGTATGTTAACATTATAATTTTAGTATTCCTATATTATAATTTTGGTATTTGGTAAATTATGCATGGGGGGAAATAATGAATTAGTGAATTATTTATAAGTTAAATAGATATTGTTTTTCTTCTGGTAGAAATACTGTTAAGTTAAACACACATAAATTCATTAATATAAATATTTTTGTTAAAATCCATTAATTTATAAATTAGTATTACTGCCTAACGTTTTATATTAAAATATTTTTTTAGTTAGAACCATTTCAATCAGTTATTGAAATTGAAATCTATCTTTCAAATTTTAAACAATAATCAGAAAAATATTTTGATAAACAACTGCAAATGTGAAGATACAATAATCTGTTTTAAAGTTGATTTTGGATTACTAAAGGAATTTCCAATTTTAACGAAAGAATAAGGAATTAATTTAGAATTGAACCCTAACTATTTTAAATGAAAAATTTATACTAGTTGTACTACTTCTCTTTAACTTGTTTCATATAGTTTAAATCGAAACTCAAAAATTACTTGAATGAAATTATAAATTTTTAGATAAAAATTTTATTATTCTTTTAGACTTAATTGTTTCTTTTGTTTCAGGTGTTAAATATGTAACATTTGAAGATTGGAAGAAAATTAATCAAATTGAAGAAGAAAGAGGAATAGCTATGGGGAATCCAAGAATAAAAATATGCAATGTTGATGAAATGTTAAAGATTGCAAATTTAACTTAGTTGCTAGTTAAGACCTTATCTTTTGTTGATCAATTTAAAAAATCTTGCAATTGGTTTTAATTCAATCAAATCTGATAAAAAAATCAAATAACTATTACTGTATTGAAACTTACTGTTGATGATATAAAAAATAAGCTATGTTGATATCAGTTGCAACCAAACATTTAAGTCTTTTTCGTGACACAATATAAATAAAGAAGTGCTCATTTGACAACTGAACAAGGAAAATGAAGGGGAAAAAATTATTTAATTTGTTAAGAACTAACTATAATTTGAAAGTTAAGTAATGTCAATATAAAATATAAATATATAATTTAATAAAATATAAATATATAATAATAAATTTATATTGACAATATAAAAAATTATTTTATATTGTCATTCAGTTGTATTAAAAAAAGTAAGTTTAATTTTAAAAAAAGGTTTTTTTTTTAATTCTTAGAATGTTTGATACACATGAAAGCTTTTATTCTTCAATAAATTGGTAGTTTTTAAAGGTGAGCCCTAAATTATAATATAGTTTTATTTTTATACATGTTGCTCTATACTTTTACTCAAGTCTTAGTCTTTTTAAAAGAATTTTGAATAAAGCTAATAAAGCTGACACTTTAAGATTATTACTTATATACTTGTAAGTAACTAATTGGCATACATCCATAATATATTATAATTCACTATTAGCAACAATCCATATTAGGCTCTTCATTTTTTTAATTATAAATTTAAATTAAGTAATTTTTTGATTATTACATCTTCCTTTAATTTTCCTTCACAGTGAAAAAAATTATTTTATATTGTCATTCAATTTTATATATTTATTTTTGATACACAATAAGATATATAGCTATATATGTACAATATAAAAAAATTAATTTAATATAAAATTATAAGGACTTTATATATAATTCCTAAAATTTAAAATTTTATTAAAAATTATGCAATATTTATCTTGTTCAATTATCAGCTTTGCTCATTCTTAAAAAACAGGTTAATTCAAGGAGTCTCATTAATGTTTGTCAATTAAATTTTGGTATTTTTTTAATTGAAGAAATAGTTTATTGATCCCTTGACATCTGTTTTCCCAACTGGGTTCAAGCAAAAACATAGGAATATCTAACTATTTTCAAGGCAAGTTGTTAATAAATAATTATCTATTTTTTAGCTGCAGTTTGCACAAGTTATAATTTTATGAAGCAAAGCATTTTTTCTTGTTAATTTATACCAAACAAGCCAACTCAAGAACCTATGTCACAGTATACATTTGATGTTTTTATTGCAATAATAGATATTTTGATTATAGATAGTCCATTTTTAATGGATTCTAATAATAAATATTGATTTTTATATTTTCATTTTTTGACAGAATTGCTTATTAACTCATTGCTTATTAACTCATTAAAGTTAGTTTATGTGAGTGTTTTAATAAGTTTTTGACAAAGGATTAATATCTATTAAGTTCCTTTTTTTTTTCTTTTAGTTATGTCATGGATTATATAAATGAACTTCATATCAAGTGTAATACATATATGTTTTACTCTTAGCTTAGCTGTGATAAAGTTTGATGATTCTCAATCTTATGGCTCTATAAGTTATATTTGTGATAGTACTTCTACTGTAATTTTAATTATTACTCAAAGCAACTTGAATGCTTGCATGTATATTAAATTTATTTTTATAAATTATTGTTGTTAATGCTTATGTAAAGACCACATAATCTTCCTTTAACAAAAGAAATCAAACAATATATTGTGTACAGTAATATTTTATTGTTCCCATTAAATATTACATTTTAACTTTGACTACAAGAACACTCAGTTGTTATTGGGGTTATCACTATACACAATTCAAGTGATGTAATTATATTTTTTTTATTAATATGGAACCAGAATGTTTGAATTCAAAAGCGTAAATATAAAATGCAACTTGCATTAAATTAGGTAAGTCTAGCTCAACGTTTTGAAAATTAGAACTAAAATATAAAATAAAATGAAAGTGTGAATGACACAATGACTAGTAATGTATTTTCAAAGTGATGCAACAAGTTGATAAAATATTTAGTACACAAAAATAAAAATTATAATCAACCTTATTCAAAGGGATGAAATAAAAATATATTAGCTACAGCAATTAACACAATTACTACAGAAATTTTTCTTACATTTCCCTTTTGAGAAAAATAAATCAAAAGTGTTTCTTATTAACAACAAATTTATAAATCAGAGAAAAATTTCACAATCGACCTTTCTAATCTGAAAATTTTACACAATCGTTTGGCACCAGAGGGCATTAACATATCTACCAACTTACTACATCATTTTTATAGTTTTTAGAATATTGTGGCGACGCAGAAGATTTTAAAAATAATTTATCTTAACATACTGAACATTTGACCTGGAATCTCTCGCCATCTATAACGTTACTTTCCAGCATAGTGAACCAGTTTTTCTACATTCTGTAATAAAAAACTGACATATAGATGGGATAATACCGCACTAACTTTAACAAAATGCTTCATGATAAAAGTTAAAAGGGTCTTTTTTTTTTTTTTATATTCACCCAGTAGGGTACAGCAACTAACCAATTGGTTTTCGAACATATGTAGGCATATACATTTTTTAATCCTACTGTTTTTATCACTATACTGCGTTTTTTAAAAAAAACTTTTATCAGCAGCAAGTTAGTAGATACATTTTGTTTTCCAAATATGTGCGCAAATATGTTTGTATTTTATACAAATCCTCAAAATTATAATCTAGATGTACATGAATGATCTAGATTTTAATTGTCATTGAAACAGCACTTTTCTTTGTACTTTTGCCATTGGGATTCTGCACTATAACTAATTGCTGAGTAGGAATAGACAATTCAGAAAGTAAAAGTAGTGAAACATAACAATATAGACAACAATGATATATATTTTTTCCTGTAAATAACTGTATTAGAGAGGTTTAAATTTCTTTCAAGATCCTATCTTTAGAGATTATCTGTATCAGTTCAGATATAGATTATCTCTGATGATAAATATATTGGTTTGGGTTAATGTAAAATGTAAAACAAATGTCCACTAACATATGCAATATGATCCTAAATGTTTAAAAACTTGCAAAGTCAATAAAAAAGTAATGAGTGTCGTTGGCAGGGGAAAGTAGTAAATGCCTCCCAATAATTAGAAGTCTTTATAAGTTCCCCTTAATATTTCAGATAAATAAAGAAAATTTTCATGAATTATCATCAGTTTTAATTCGACAAAGTTAAAGACAAGAAAGAGATAAAAAATAATTAATCTTTTAGCAGATATGAGAAATATTATTTCTTATGTGCGAAATTTAGAGAATTATTACGAATGTGTATTTTAATATCAGCCTCCTAAAAAATTCGATGCCTGCGACACCCATGAATAAAGTGTTACTTTTAAAATCAATCAAAGCTTGATTTACCTAATAAAAAGTAAACATTATTAACAATACAGATTTTAAATATTTATTTAATTAGACTTGCACTTTCACTTATTTTCTATTTCATAGTAATCAATTGCACTATTAGCAGCATCAGTAGATTAAAAATAAAACATCTTAAATTTTTAGTTTAAAAAGAAATTTTTTTTTTAATCTTTCCTTTCTTTTGATTTCATCACTTTATGTTTACATCTAAAAGACTTACATAAGCATATTTTCAGAATATTAGTGCACGAGCTGAATTGTGAGTTCTTATTAACTATTAACAAAAAATTGAATCACATAATTCTTTTATGCTCTAATGAAGTATATAAGATTGTCAACTTATTAATACTCAGCTGAATTTAATGTAAATATAATACTAAAAGTGATAGATTATTTTCTTTATAATTATTTGTGAATTGTGAAAAAAGTTAAATTCGATGATATTTGTATACAATAATGGTTATGTCTCTCATTGTTAGTTATTAATTACTTTTTACAAATACAAGAGATGAAAATAGATTGAAACATTTAATTTCACAAACGTTATATAATAGATTTAATAATATGCATTTAATATTTTAGAGGTGTAACAAAATGAAATTTTGAAATCAATTTTCTTTTGGTCATTATGAGATTCTTAATACACTTTATTAAAATAGCTTAAGTGCACCTAAGGCTATTTAAACCAGAAACAGCTTTTAGAAGCTAATCATTAATTAAACATATTAACTATTGAAAAATAATATTTTATGCAAGTTAATAGTTCAAAGGAAAAATATAACAGTTTTATAAACATTGCTCATAAAACTATCTTGAAAAGCTTTGAAAGGCACAAAAGCTTGAGAAAACACTTAACTTTTATAAAAAGTATGAATACATTTGAAGTAAAATTATCTGTTTAGTAATTTTACAAAGAATACAATAAGCCAAAAAATTATATATTCATTCTAAAAGTTAAGAAACAGCTTATTAAAAAGATTAATAAAAATACTTTATATTGCACATTTTTTGATAAAATTTAAATCTTATTTTAAACTCTTTTTTTTTTTTTAACCATGAAACATAATCATATAAAGACATAAGTTCTTACAATAAATCATAATTAAACATATAAAAAACAAACATAAAATTAATTTTAAAATAATGAACTACAATTTAGTGTTAGCATGGTTTTCAAATTACATAATAAGATTCTTCAATAATATTTTTAATAAATACAAAGAATCTTATTTCATAATTTTTAAATATAAATGAAGTATTAAAAAATTTGTTTCTAAATATAGAAACAAACATTTAGTTATCTGCCTTTGAGGATGAAGTAATTGAAAATCGAAATTAACCATGGTGCAATGAAGGTAACATTTAAGGATTATTTATAAGTGAAGTTAAATGTTAAGTTTCATGGCATAAGAACTGGCTCCGCCTACACTGCAACAAGTTTAAATTATACGAATATGAGCTTTATATTAGTAAATATGCATGACAATTGAATTATTGCTATGAAATAAATTATGTATTTTGAATTTATAATTACTTCTATTTAGTTTTATATGCTTTAAATATATTAATATTTCAAGAAACTTTTGATTTTATCTAGTATAGAGTTTTTTTAAATTAATTTTTGTGTTCATATTTAAAAAGATATCAAAATCTGTTTTATTAAACATATATATTTGTAAGTATTCTCGATTAGTATATGTATATATATTTATCTATGTGAAAACTGACAGATGAATTATTGATATAAGATATACTTGATGTACATTTAATTTATACACCTCTTTATACATTTGTAATGTTTTGAAATAAATTATATACTTTTTTATACATTTGTGGTGTATCAAAATAAATATTTATCTATGAACTTATAGCATTTTTTTTTCAATATAATTTTAAACTAAAAACACATCCAAATCTGCAAATATGATTTTAATCTTTACTTAAAATGTTATTTGCAATGTTGCACAAACATTGAACGAGAAAATGAAGTTAGATGATAAATGTGAAAAGAAAAAACATTGGATCATTTTTTCCAAGTTTCAAGAATACTTTATCACTCATTCATAAAATATCTATAAATGATTGTATTTCATGGTTTTATACAATTAAATTTTTTTTGTATTCAAAATGAAATAAATATATACACACAAAATGAAAAATGACAAAGGGTGAATTTTTTCAGAAATATTTCCACATTATTGTGCTAAAGTGTTACAACTCAGGAACTCTTTTAGTTCTATTCTTCTGATTGTGGAACTAAAATATGTACATGTATTTTATACAGTCTTGAGTATTTTTGTTTACAAAACAAACTATTTTAAAAAGTTTTATAGAATTTCATCACATCTTAAATAAAAACATAAAAATGTTACTTTCCTCCAACTTTGAATATGGATTCTATGTTGCTTACAGTCACTAAATCCAGCTTTTGTCACTGCACCAGGCAGTCCTGGAATATTACTTATTGTGCAACATTATCACTTATTATATTTTATTGCAAATATATTATATATAATATATATATGTACAAAGTTACTTTTGGACTTCATCATCCAGCATGGCATCTAGTTGGTCTGATAGATTCGCTAACATATTTTCTATATCATCAATCACATCTCCTGGAGATATTGCTTCTGGTGTCCTGTAAAATATTTAAATTGGAAATAATTTAACAACACTAAATCTTAACATAGTAAATTTTAGTTGCCAGATTTAAAACTTCAATACTTTTAAATTAAAAAATAATTTAAAACATTTTTAACGTTTGATATTTATTATTTGATCTATAAATTAAGCAATTAATTACGTACAATTTTAAAATAAATCAATATCATTAATTTGTAAACAAATATAAAATATTTCATTCAAAATAGATAAAAAATAATTAATATTTAGTCAGATCTATAATCATTACATTCATGTCATATTCAATTTTAATTGTCCTTTTTCATGCTTGCATAGAATTGCCCCCTCAACAAAATATGATAAATATAAAGAAAATATTTCAGTCAAAAATTTGGAGGATTAAATTAATAAAAATAGACAACAAATAATTATTTTTATCTTATTAGTGATTATTAGTTTTTAAAGTGTTAACAAATGTCAAGTTTGTTCTATAATCATTTCATACATGTCATATTCAATTTTCTCATAGTTTTAAAGTATTAAATCCTTGTTAGAATTTTAAAGTATTAAATCCTTGTTGAATAACACCATCAACAGACTTTACTTACATCCACATAAAGAAGCAGGGAGAAAAGCCTGTTTGTAATGCAAAAAAAAAAAAGCAAGGAAATATAAAAACGTTTGGAACTAAATTCCTAAGGTTTTATTTATTCAGATTTGATAAATTAATATTAATTATAACTTAAGTATTTTATAACTATTACTTACATGTCGTACTCATGCTCATTATTTGACCGAGAGTTTTCAGAAGGACCTTTGGCTTTTTGAGTTTTGGAGGCTAAAATAAATAGTAAAATTATAATAATAATAATAATATATATAAATCTAAAATTAATTTTGTTTCGTTTATCATAAAAAATGCTACTTAACAAATTTATATAAAAAAATTTCTGATATTGATTCATTAATTTCTTTTTCAAATAAACCTCTTAAAGTAAGGTCTGTTGTCATAAAAAATATGTCACTGATTTTCTCATATGAAATAATGTTTTTTAGTGAATAACATGATAATTTTAAACTGCTGCAAGTCTGAAAAATTATTCATAACTGTCAAGTTTAATTTTGTTCATCTTTAATGTTATTTATAAACATGGCGCAAAATAAAAAAAATGACACAGTTTTGTGAAAATAAAAAGTTTTTATAATCTTATTTTTTAATTTGTTACTTCCATACTGCATTGCCTACGCTTGTAAAAAATATTGAAAATGTGAGAATAATTTATTAATTTTAATAATTCTTGCTGAACTATCAATTTTTTAGAAAGTTTAATCGCTATTCAAATATTTTAACAATCTGTCCATTTTAAAATAAAACAAACAGTAAAAAGTTCTGTACAGGTAATAATCTAATCACGCTATTTAAATAAATATTTCCACTTGATAATTGTTGCAAAATTATATACATAAAAAAAAGTATAACTAAAAAAAAAAACTAAGCCATATGATAAGCAAAAATTATTGCTGCCCTCTTTCCACAAAAATGAAAATAATTATACAGCTAACAGTTCTGTTTAGATAATAATCTAATTACACTATTTAAATATATTTCCACTTGATAATTATTAGAAATTTTATACATAATAGGTAATAAATAAAAAAGTAAGCTATATGATAAGGAAAAATAACTGCTGCCCTCTTGCAACAAAAATGAAAATTAATATATAAATAATTTCTAAATACTTTCGTATCACAGAAATCATGAAATATAACATGATTTAAAAACGATGCAATTAAAAAATGAAATAAAATATTTCTTTACTCAACTAATTTTTCAGAAACATTGAATTTTTAAAGATTTTATTTCATAACAAAAAGTCTGGGTTGGTAAACTTTCTATAGAGAGCTATAGCTCCCTATGGAAAGTACCAACCCTAATAGTACACCTACTAACCTCTTTCTATAGGGAGAGCCGGATATGGTTTGATGGCTTTTTGCTTGATAGTACCTACAGCCTCATTTGCAAAGGGTAAAGCAGTGGAGTCAACACTGGAAGACGATTCCGCAGAGTCTTTCCTTCTTTGCCTGAACAAAGGATTGTTGAACAGTTCATCACCAGATTCTTTTTCAGGTGCATCTTTGCTAGATTTGTCGTCCAATGCTGAAGGCAATGGTAAAGGTGGCGGTGGAAAGTCTTCAACACTTTGGGAATTACTTTCCAGGGTGGATTTGATTTTTGCTGGATTGATGCGTAGCCTGGCAACAGCAGACTCTCTAGGAGGTTCTGCAGGAGGTTTATCTCCTTTAGCAGAATTGCTACGCTTAGGTACAGGTGGCGGAGCTCTCCTGAGGGTTGCGCTTCTGGGAACTGTGGAAGGTCCATGTCTAGGAGAACCATCTAAGCTAGACCAGCCATCTAAAGTTCGACTTTGATTATTGATGAGAGATTTGAATTCACTGTCAGGTATGTCCATAATTGCTTCAGCAATTTCTTCTCGTGTCTTGGCTGTGAGTTTGGCCATGGGCCTCAGCTTTACTAGACCTTTTGGCCTGTTTAAAGTAGCTGTTCCCTCACATTCATAATCATAGTCTTGATCAAGATCAGTGACATGCCAATCTTTGGCTGGATTTCTCGAAGTTTCTGCTAATGTTGGCTGCTGCACAACTGTTGTACAAGATGATGAAGTTGGAGCTACACTATTATTGGTAGTAGGTACATTTTCAGGATTAAGGCATTCTAGCGATTTACCCCTTGTAGGTGAAAGTACCTGTAAAAATAATTGAATTAACTCTAGTTTGGATAACAGCAACTATTATAAGCATATCTGCTACATACAAAGCTGGCCTTAAATAAGACAGCAGTCCCGCTTGACTTCTATTCGGTCCAGCACAAAAAAATAAACTGTATAGCCTCATACTATAATATTCTCTTTTTTTTTATACTCTTTATGCAGGTATAACATGCAAAAATATAAAAGAAATGACTCTTAGCTGACTTCATAACTGATTTAATTATTTCGTTTGTAACATAGCTCATTTTATACATTGCTCATTTAACAAACTTTCTCTGTTACAGAGATCAAAAAAAACCCTACACTGTTCAGCAAAAATTTATGAATTTGACTGAAATAGGTTTTTATTTAAAATCAGTATCAAAATGTAAATGACAGGGTTTATAACCAAATTAATTTTTCTCCAGTAAATATAAAAATTTAGAAGTTTATTTGCTACATAGTTCACTATGGACATAATTACGCAAAATATATACCAGTTTCACTGTTAGAAATAGTAGATCAAAAATTTTGTCGACTATGGGAGCAAAATGTATTATGTACAAACTAAGTAAAATATACAACTTGAATTATCAAATTGTAAAAAAAAAAATATTTTACAATAAACATATCTATGTTGTTTAAATAAATAATCATGTAGGACTTACAATCAGGAACTCATTATTTATTATTTTAAATTAAATTACTGTGCACTAAAATTATTATCAACATATGCATTATAAATATTTATATTACATTATAAACTGTAACACACGTTTTATTGAAAGAAATTTAATTTACATTTCATTGAAATAGAGCAAGTCATGACAATTGAAATGACATGAATTAGTGATAAGTAAACCTTAATAGCTACTTAGTTAAAAAGTATTATGATTCAAGTGATGCAATTCTAAGTACATGTTTACAAATTACTCAGTCAGTTTAGTTTAAAAAATAAGTCTACACTTACTGGATTTAGAGCACCATTGCGATGTTGCACAGCATTTATATTTTGACTTGAATTTTGAGTACCAGGGACACTTTGTGTGCTATCATAAAGAGTTGGGCTGCTCTGTGCACTACTTTGAGCAGCTAAGACATCCTGAGTTGTCTGGTAAGTTGAAGAGTTGTGTGTTGAAATAGAGTTTTGTACAGAATTGATAAGAGGAGCAGTGGTATTCTGTACAGAGTTGTAAGCAACTGTTATGTTTGGTGCAGAACTATAAACTGTAGCTACATTCTGAGCGGAATTATGAACAGCTTGCAAGAAAAGATTGTCCTCCCGTAATGGTGACTGTTGAAAAGTTTTCATTTCCGGGATGGACTCAGTGGACGGTGAACTCTTTGGACGCTGAGTTGCTATTGCTATTTCTTGAGTTGGATAGTGCAATGGTTGTACATTATCTGGAAAAAATAGTTTTTTAAGAAAATTTTAAAATATTTTAGATGGTACTATATTACTTCCATTAGGTTAGAAATAAAAATAGGTAAAAAGTAAGTCCAAAAGCATTCAAAGTTTCTCTGATAAGCTCTTATTTCTAATTGAATAATATGGGAATAATATTTTATAGAATATTTATTATTGAATAATATTTCATTGAACATTGAAAAATATGAGAAAAAAACAGTTAATTTGTAGAAAGCTAAAACAAATGCTGAAAGGGTTCAGTAGCAAATGAAATTTAAACATGAATGATAATGAGAAATAGTGCAATTTTAAAATCATTAAAGTGATAAAATTCTTCCTTTGAATAAATTTTTTATTTAAGTATGTAATAAAATAGAACAGTTCTGAGTGGTTACAATTAAAATGCAAAAGGAAATTTATATTGACTTTTGAAGCTTTAAGTCACAAATAATACCATTTTTTTTAAATTGGGTACAGATGTAGATGTAGTTGTTTAATTGGGTACAAGAAGGAATTCTAATCATAAAAATTTGCTTCTTTACACATGCATACAAAAAAGTTCCTAAAAGTTAGTTGTATAAAAAAAAACAGCAATTTCAACAGCCAAAATTTTGCAACATATTTTTGCATTTATTCACTAAATGGGCAAACCTAACACTAAGTAATGCATGTGACACATAAAAATACTTTAATTATTTAGTTAAAATGGGCTTGGAATATTTTTTTACCAAATTTAAATAGATAGAAATAACATTTTGTAATAAAAAAAAAACATTGAGTTATATAAGAAATTATGATATTTAATTGTCCTGCATATGACATCAAAATACCCAAATACAAAAAAAATATAACAAATATTTTACATTTAGAAACTGCTTCAGCTATATTTGTTGTTCAACAAAAAGTGAATATAAGAATTTGCTTTATAAAGAGTAATGTTAAATGATTATTTTCCTACATTCAAACTACAGAATATCTTTTTTAACCTATTTACAATGCCCTGTTTAACACTTAATATGAATGATAAAAACTTACTTAGGGTAGAAGGGCGAGGAAATGTTGAAGACCCAATGATAGAACTATCTATTCGATTGTTAGAATTTGGTTGAGGACACAAATTGGGCTTACGACCATGATTTATGTCTTCTATCCTTTTGATTGCGAGCAAAATCTTTTTTTGGTGCCCTGAAACATAGAAACAACCATAAGATTTCATTTTCAAGAGAAAAGCACTGAAAAAGTGTGTAAAATGTTATCATTAAATGAATAGTCAAATGATAAATGGATTTGAAGTTTTTAAATACTTTAAAGTTATTTTAGAGCATTAAAGTGAAAGGAAATAAAATACACAGTGATGTTCAAATGATTTTATCAGACTCAGAAATTTAAATTTTTTTCTTGAAACTATTCAGAGAATCAATTATGAATCAATAACTCTTAAAAAAGACTTTTTATGTCATTTGTGGATGTCTCTAATAGTTTAAACCACTTAATTCTTTAGATTCCAATGCATTATGAATCATAAAATTAGGCAACCAAACAAGTAATTGATACTAGCCAGTAATAAAGTAAGAAAATTTGTTTGAAGAAATAAATTTTTTAACGAAATCTTATGTGAACACACTGTTTTAATGTGTCTGCATATTTCAATAACTTAATAAAAGGATGTACATTTTTAGCATTCAGTTAAGTCCCCATTTTAGTATTATTAATTTATTAGAATACTTTTGATCTGATTGCTGTTTTAGGAGATAATATATTAAATTTTAAGTATATAACCAATTAAAAATACAATTTAAAATTTATCACTGCATAAAAATTCAGCAATATGTACCAAAGCTGTTCTTTTGCATCATAAAATTTAAAAAAAAAACAAAATGCTTAAATAATCTATAATACAAAAAGTGAAAGAATTTTAAAGATTCATGAAAATAAATGGAGGAAAAAGAAAACATGCAAGTACATGATGCAAATCAGTACTACCCTGATAAATTAAAAGGCCCTATCACCACCCTTCTTCCGAAATGCCATTTTGTAGTATTTCTAAATGGAAAATAGATCTAAAAAATATAGTACTTCTTTACATCAGAAACCAAATATACGTTATAGAAGCAGAAAAAGACAGGTAACATTTTTTTAACTAACATTTTTCGTAATTTTACAGCAGAATCAAGATGTGATTAGGCAGGGGTCTGTCCAGACATTTTGTGAAAGGTCCGTTTATGTAAAATTGTGAAAAAATTACTCGTAATTTGTGAATATAAAATGAACGCTAAGTCAGATTCTTTCAACCAGGGTCCGCTTTTGTGAATTTGTGAAAATAAGGTCCGTTACTGCAAAAAAACTTTTTCAAGGAGTTTTTAAGTTGTAAAGACATACAAGATTATGCTCAACACTGTAAAATTATAATTAAAAAATTTAAATCTTAAAAGATAAACAGCAAATGCAGCTACTAAATTAGCGATGCAACATACAAATATTTGGTATTTAGCCTATACTACTGAACGCAGAATAATCATTTCGGACGAATGATGGAAGAATCGTCTGCCGAAGACAAAACTTAATTCGTTTACATCCGTCTTTCTTGTTTTCTGCCCTGGGAAGGGTTTATTCAATTAACTAAACAATAATGAAGATAAACAAATTTGTGAAGGGTCCGATTAAACGAAAAATCATTTTGTGAAGGGTCCGTTTTTAAGTTAAAATATTTTGTGAAAGGTCTGTTTTTATGAAAAGATATTTTGTGAAGGGTCTGTTAACGGACCCAAATTTCTTCTAAACAGACCCCTGTTAGGTAATTATCTAAAACTAAGTGCTTCTTTCAAACCTAAATTAAATAAACCCATTTCATATCACAAAATTATTTACAAAAATGATAGTACATAAAAAGCGAAGGAGATAAAAATTTTAATGTATAAAAATGACTTCCTTCACATAAAAAAGAAGCAATTATAATTTAATAAAGAAAAACGAAAAATTAGTAAAAAAATGAAGTGATTAATAAACAAAGAAAAATTGCTAACCTATACCAATGTAGGAAAAAAAAAATCTTAACTTTCCTCATTTTTATAAACATCATAATACACACAATGAAATTTAAGACTGTTGAAGCTTGCAAAGCAATGTTTCTTAAGCATATTATTGTAACTTCAAAAAATTAACATTATTTAATAAAATACTAACCCAATTTTTGAATACCTATGTCTTCTAAATCTTCCCATGTTAAATCAGTAACTTTATCTACAGTGTCATAATTTTGACGAAACAAAGTATCATAATACTCATCAAGACGTAAGAGTGTCAACCATTCCAATAAGGTATCCTAAATAGGAAAAAATAATTAAAAACATAGAAAAAATTTCTAAATTATATATAAATACTGAGAGATCAAACAAAGAATTTTTACCAAACTCTTAATTTTGCGAGAAGTTTTTTTTTTAAATAAAAGATCTTTTAGTGAATTATATATTTTCATCAAATCTAATAATTAATAAAAAAGCTAAATTAGAAAAATGTGCTGTATTAAACAATATTTTATTTTTAAATCAATTAATTACATAATTAACACTGCAATTGTTTAATAGCTCTGTAGAATAACTCCTAAATTAAATTAATAATAATAAAAATCTATACTCACAGGTTTATATTCTGGAATGCCATCAGCAATATTTAATTTTGCAATTTCGGCTTTTAATTTTCTTCGATGATTTGGTTTTGTAATGCCAATAGCTGTAAGATCCTGTAAAATATGCAATTAAATTATTATCAATTTAATTTCCACTGCGTATTTAAAATACTAAACAAATATTAAAATTGATAATTTATTACTTTCATATTTAATATTTTACATAGAAAAAAAAGTTTAAGTTAAAAAAAATTTATTTAATTATCTTTTAAAGATAATATAACACTGCATAGCTGCCAATATTTTAAAATAAAAATTTAGTAGATTTTCACTTAATTAAAATAAAGATTTTTTTTTCAACATGGTACAAACATTTACACAAATGACAACATTTTTAGCAAAATTTTATATTTTTATAAGAAACCTATGTATTCTTAACCAAACTATTTCTTCCCATGTATTTTTAACATAAAATTTCTCTTTCCTAAGAAATTAAAATTTTCAGCTGAAATAGTAAAACAGAAAAATATTATTAAAAATGCATTTTATTTTTAAAATTTCATATATAAAGTGCATATATAATTTAAAATAAATACAAATTATTAATTAGACTGGGGAAAAAAAAAATTCTGTGTCATGAGATTTCTTAAAAGATCTTAGACACTTTCATATTGATGATTTCAAATCTGTAATCGTTTTCTCTCTCCAAACTACAATTTTTAATGATATTTTTAATCTATTTTTTGTTGAAATGTACAAATTTTAAAATGTTATATATATCAGCGAGTTGTATTTGTATATATGTTGCGACAAACTTCTAGGAGTTAGGGCGCAACATCAGGATAAATATTGCACAGGAAACAGTGCCAAGAAATATCGTCATATTCCGCTAGGGCCACTTTCCTATTCCGAACTGTTTCTTCATGTGCTTCTGAACATGTCATAATAGGGAAGAGCCCCCTAGCCACGAACGAATACATTTCTATGTAATTTTAATCTTGATGATGTGCTCCATATTCCCTTTACTTTTGTCGCAATATTTATGCAATTGCCTGCTACATATAACGTTTTTAAACTTGCATATTTTAACAAAAATTAGACTAAAAATATCATTTTAAAAAAATCCGTAGCTTTATGAGCATAGCTAATTTCAGATTTAAAATCCCAATGATAATGGTAACCTGAATAGGGCAAGTTTAAGTATTTGTATAAATGCAACAAAACATTTGTTCTCCAGTGTTGAAGATATGAAAAAATCACGTTTTTGTATGCTTTAATTTTTATATAAATACAAAAGTTTTTTTTTTTTTTTTTCATTTATTTACAATTTAAAAACTTACTTTTTACAGAGAATTTTGAAAGTTTTAATAACGAAAGGGGCATTTTCTCCTTCCAAAATAGAGTTAGCACCTATGATACCATAAAAATAATAATAAGATAAAGAATACCTCAGGTGTCATTCTGGTAATGGTCGGCATATCGTAACCTGCCAGCAGGAACAATGGGATGTATTCTTCAAAGTGGAGAGTGGCCAACCAACTACTTAGTACTTCAACATCCTGAAATAAATGAAATTATTATTATTTTGCTGCAGAGTAGGCATAAAAGGTTTCATGAAATAATAAATTTCACTTTTATTTTTACACTGCTTAATCTACAGATTTTATAATTTTCTAGTACGTTAGTTTGATTTGCTATTTTCAATCTTTCGACTACACAATTATTTTTTTTTTTTTTTTTAGACTTTAAGGAAAAGCACAAGCAAAATCATTTTTGCTCAAAGAGAACTTTTTAGGAATGAGTAACAGAGCATTCATTCAAGAGTAAATACATATCCTAATAATATAGGTAAACTGACTTTTCGTATACAACTTTCTATAAAGAACAAACAAAAAAACAAGTAGTAGTTTTCCCCCATTTAATACTGCTTTAAAGGAAGTCATTCGGTTTTTATTGCGATTATAAACACATATTTAGGATAATGCAAAAATGGCAATTTTCAATGCTATCTAAAGATAACTATAAGATTTAATGGATCGTATAAATTTATGATGCATCCAAATTTGATAATTTTTAATAAATAATGAGGTGTCTTTTTACCCTTTCATTAAACATTAGTTTTTTGCCAGCTCTTTTCTGTGATGCGTTTATGGATCTGAACCATTAAAGTGAAGATGGATTTAATGGTTTATAAGTCCATTTCCATTTAATGGTTTACCTTACTAGTTAAATATACAACAAGAAGAACTAGGAGGTGTTTTCTAAACTAATATTGACTTGAAATCTTCCAAAAAATTTAAAAACTACGATTAAAGATATGATAGAAATATTAATAAGAAAACTGCAGGTGCTACTTAATCATATTAATTACATATCAATGATTTTTAACCCTAAAATGTACTATGTTTCATGGAAAACTGAAAGAAAAAAATAACTTTTTATTTTCTTTAGTACCCTAAGAGTGTCTGAGACGATTTTGTTATTAAAAATAGATATTAAAATACATGAAAGATTATAATAAATGTAAATAACAATAGATATTAAGATATTTTAAAGACAGTAATTTCCATTTTTATAAAAAATTATATTTAATAAAATATTGTTATTTTTTAATTCGCACACATTCTAAAATTTAATTAATGTTTTGAATTATATAATTGAATTTAAAGGAATGTTGGTCCTAAAAATACTCGTGTTTAACATATTTAGATAGGAATGTTCTTAATGGAATAATCATTAATATTTTATTACGCAAACACTGCAAATAAATTATTTGGATTTGCATATAAATACTTTATTGAATGTTTTATGTAAATATATTATTTGCATAAAACATTAAATTTTATTTTATAAGGGAGTCACATTTATTACTTTATACAAATGTGAAACCACACAAAAGCTTTTATAAAATATCATTAACATTAGAAATAAAATTTCAAAAATAGAGAGCTTTTTTAATTCATGTTCAGTGCACAAAAAAAAAAAAAAAAAAAAAATAAAGAAAGAAAGAAATAAACAGACAAACAAATCACCCTGAATAACTTCTGATCTAATGATAGGATTTTCACATACTAGGACTCATATTTATTGGTTTACGGGGTGAGCTCAAATATGTTAAATAATTTGTGTAGATGATATTTTAAGTTATGAAATCAGACACAAAAAACATACTTTTTCAGCCTAAACATACCTTTTTATAGACGGATTTGGAATCTTGATTCCCAAAGCAAAGAGGGTAGATGCAATCTCGGAAATTAGTTCCATTAGTTTGGTCAGGGGAACGGTTCAAAGCTTGGATGCTAATTTTTTTTTTTTCTTTCCCGTATTGTGCTATACCTCGAGAACTTTCTAATCGAATTGAAAATTGATTGTACACAATTATATAATTCATGTATCAAAAGGTAATTTCAAGTAATGAGTAAACTTCAATAATGATTTACAATTTTTTAATATTTAAATTATTTATAGTCGAAAATTTTTTGAATTGGAAGGTACACAATTTGTTACATCGTTTTAAGGAATGCAATTTTATATGGTAAAATTTGAATTTTAAATATATGACTTTTTTTTAAAATTCGATTTCCTAGTAACCATTTGACCGATTTCGTTCAAATTTTCTATTTTTCTAAATAAAGTTATAATCTTTAAAATGATGTAAAAATTCAAAATGTTACAACCATTATGAAATAATATAATAAAAAAAATAATTGTTTAAAATTATTTTTTGCATGGGATTATCTTTGGATAAACAAATTTTACAATTGTATGTACAAATTTTTTAATTAGCTTAAAAAATTCTCCCACTATGACGAGAAACGCAAAAAATAAAATTAACATTAAAGGAACTAAACTTTGGACCGCACTTCTGACCAAACTATAGCGATCATATTTCCCAAATTGCGACCTACTCCGACATTTTAGGGATCAGAAATCATAATCCATCTAAAAAAAGATATGTTTATTCAGAGAGTGCTTTTTTTATTTTTATTTATTTATTTTTTTGGTCTGATTTTGTAACTTAAAATATCGTCAGCACAAATTAATTAGCAAATTTGAAGTCATCCCTGGAGACCTTTAAGTTTGAGTCCTAGTACGTGAAAATCAGATCATTAGATCAAAGGTTATTCAGAGTAATTCGTCTATTTTTTCCGTACTGTACATCAATAAAATTAATATAACATCAAAAGCAATTTGGAAAAAAAAAAAAAAAAAAAAAAAAACATTTCTCTTTAAAACGTATGGAAATGATAAATTAAAACATATTAACTAATTCAATAAATTTGTATAAAATATCTAATGCAATAAGTTTGTATAAAAAGGTTATAAATAGCAGTTGGAAATAAAATTAAATGGTTCAAGTCGAAAAAGCAAAGGGAAAGTTAAAAATTTATGTCAAAGTTAGGGTAAAACACTAGCAAAAAAATATGAGTTGATACGTTTGGTAGGTTTATATTGAGTTATAAAAAATAATAATAATCTTCTGTGACATTTTTAAGATAGAATCTTGAATTTGAGGGGCAATATTGAGAAAAAAGAGCTATTGAAACTGCCCACAGCCGAAAATGTTGGCAAGATGCCAATGTGTAAATTCTTTTTATCTTTCAATTTTGAGCTTGTTTTCGTTTTCAAGTAATTTTTTTCTATTTTTTTCTTTCGTTTAGCTGCTTTTGCTGTAAAAACATTTGGATCGTTGCCAAATATGCACTGTCTGTCAAGTTTGATCTATTATGAGAGAGCTACTTAAGAAACACTACAAGTTACAAGAGCATTAGGCTTAAAAAGGAGTCTGGTTCGTTTTTTCTTTCCTTCAATAGCTCCCTAAGGATGTTTAAAAATTCTTTCATGTTACTTTTTTTTTTTCTTTTGCAAGAAATTTTTCTTCATAAGTCTTTTATATTTCAAAAACGATTCACACGGCTCACCCCTGATATTTTCCTCAACAAAATTTAAAACATCGCTTTAATTAACAAGTTTTTGGTAAAACGTAAGCAAGCGAATTAAGTCTTAATTAATGAATAAATATATTATTGCTTCCGTTATATAAACGAAGTTAATTTCCCCATGGTAAATATTCCATTAGAATCATCAAAAGAATATTTTTTTAAATAATTACGCATAGGAAAACTTAATATGAAATGTAATCAGTTAATTTATATTTTATAATAAATGCAAGTATACTACTATTCTATCTCATTTATTCATATGAATAAATAAGATAAAATATATGTTAAAGCTAAAGTTGTTAAGAGAAATTATTATAATAATAAACAGATTTTTGGCAATATCGTATTAAATTTTTTTCCCCTGTTATTTTATGTCATTAAATCAAATATTAAAGTGAATAAGTTTCTTTTATCATTATAAACAACATTCAAGAAAGGATGACTTTAAATAAATTAGGCACTTAAAAATTAATGTCGGTTAGAAAATAAATTTTTAAAAAGAAACTTTCTGATGCACATTAATACGATTTTTTAAATTAAACTTATAGTATATATATATGCGCCTCGCGAGGTGGAAAAAAAAATCGCTGGTGCAAGTCATGCTACTGTAAAACTGTTTCACTGCATGGACTAATATGTTGCTGAGAAAAAAAGATATGTGATGTTCATGGTACACGAAATAGGCAGTACACGAGTGCCCGAGTTAAGCGTCAATTAAACAATATGATATTACGCCTATTGCAAATTAATTACTCATTACTCTGAAATAGATAGGAATTTTCTGAAAATAAAATAAACACAACTAGATATTTAACTTTAGAGCCATTTTTCCGAAAAGGTTAGCGACAAAAGTGAGGGAAAGGAGGAACAGTAAAAATAGGTAACAATATCCTCGTAGAGAAAGTATAGGCCAAATTAGAAATTAATCAGAACAAAATATTGTTAGGTAAATTTTACCCGATTATTTAGGACAAGTAATCCGAAGAACAAACAGTAAGTATATTGAGATTAAAAATTAACCATAGAAATATTCAAATGCTAATAGCATCTAATAATAATATTTAATGTTTACTAAATTCAAGGATATAGACAGAGTAACAAATACTTACTTACTTTGCTTACTTCAAATAATTAATGACAATTTTGCAACAAAATTTTTTTTCTTAGATAAGCATTTTGATTTGTGACAACTCAACCAAAGAGAAAATAATAGGATTTTTTATAATTAACAATACAGATTAATAATTTATATCATTTAAAGTTAAATAATACTTAAAAAACAAAATACTAATTACATCGTTATATTGGCCAATTAAATAGTCAATAAATTCTATAGATTGCGGTTATTATGTAAATATAATAATATTCATTACTTATTAAATATAAGGCAATGAACATATTAAAGATCAATAAGCACGGTTTTAAAATTACAATTATTAATTTATGGAAATTTTTTGAGAAAAAATATTTAATAATAAGTATTTCAGTTTATGAAAATTAAATTAAAAGAATAAATAATAAGAATAAAATAAGTCATTCATGTTTGTTTGTTTTTTTAAAGTTAACCATAACATATAATAACTTCACAAATATTATTTAATTCTTAAATTTCTTTTTGTCAACTACGTAACACCGTGCAGTCGTTGCACAGAAAGTTATTAGTCCAATATTTGTGTGCGCTTTCGGTTTTATACAACTCTACCATATAAGAATAATTAACTTCTAAGAAATAAACGAATTAAATTTAAAATTTTAATAATGAGCAGTACTCTAAAACCGTTTCTCTGCAAAGATCAGTATTGCACAAGGAAAACAATATCAAACTGTTTACAAGAGATATACAAATTTCTACCAAAATAAATAAATAATATTGTATGCATGTAGTATAACAAATTTTAGTATTTCATTGTGCATTGTTTTTATTACAATTAAAAATGTTCCTCAAATATTCAATCGCAAAATATTTATAAGACAAAACTGTAGACTCAAGCTTTAAATGTGCATACCTTTATCTAAAGCATAAACTTAATCAGCATATTTTGTTTAAGATTTTTTGACAGATTACTATTTTTAGTTTGTTTTAACAACTACTTTTAGTTTGTTTTTAAACTCGAACGTAAATTAGCCTATGTTCTGAATCCTTAAATTTAGAGGGTCATGCATCAAAAATTAAATTTGTAATTTTTTTCTAAGGAATATTTTTTGCAACATGCTATTTTTGAACTTGAATAGTAACTATATTAGCAGTATATATTTTATCTCTTTACTGGTAAGGGCTGTATAACTAGTCAAAATGTCGAAAACATGGACAAAACACTTTAAAAGTAGCACCTAGATCTGAAATTAACCATTCGCCAGCCACATGGCAAGTCAACAAAAAAAGTGTCGGTTTTAAATTAAATTAACAAAAGGTCATTAAATTAAATCAACAACCGGTATTTTATTTATTCATTTTTAATTATTAATTTACTTACATATTTATTTATTTAATTATTATTATTATTTTTGTTTAATGAAAAAAAGTACATTAATGCAAAAAGACATTGGAAAACCCAATTTTTTATTAAAATGTCCAATCTCTCCATTCAAAATTTTGATCCTAAATTCGTGATGGAAAGATTCATGTAGAAGGAGAGTTCTTTAATAATTCACATATTTCAAAGTTGTAATGTATACATAAAATGTATTTTGCCTCTCAAATATTTTTTAAATATTAGTCTGTTTAACTGCATTTTGTCACATATTTATATCATTTTTCATTGTTGAATCAACTTTTTATTGCCCTAGAATATTTCTAATATGATTTTTTTTAAATAAATGAATAAAAAAATATAATTAAATTCAAGCAAAAAAAAGTTCGTAAAAAGTGGCTATTAAATGAAAAGGATCTATCGATATAGGTCTTTGATCTGTTAAGTTTGAGAGAAAAGTGGCTAAGTCATTAGAGTTGATCGGCCACTGGCTACTAACTGAAGATTTAAAATTTTCAGGCCACCAGTATATTGGGACTTTTGTTTGGATATTTGTTACTAAAAAGAGGTGTCAAAATTTTAAGATTTCTTTTAACAATACGAATCTAAAACACGCCATTCAATTTCATCAGGTTTTGTAGTTTTAAATTTTATGTGCACAGCATTTTGAATTTTAATTTTTTTTAATTTATTTTTTTTTGGGTAGTCAAAACTTTTTTTAACTAAATGATATATGATTTCAATGCAAGTAATCAATTTAAATTCCATTTTTTAAATATATTATCACTCTTAGAAGGTGTGGGGACAAAAAAAATGATTCCGCTCTGGTAATCGCTCATACATAAACAAACAATAATATAATAAACAATAACATTAAAAATAAAAAAAACATTACAAAAATTTTTATTTGCATAAATATTCAAATAAAAATAAGGTGAAAAGAAAAGCTGGAAAGGGGACGAATAAATGTTTGCGATTTTTCAGAAATCTCCTCTCGCCTGGCAGGAGGCTTTCAATCGAGGATAAGATGCCATGGTTGGCTAGGAACGATCCTGGGATCAGGTGGTGGGGTAACTGGAGCACAGTACTAAAGCACATCCTACGTTCCCGAACCCTATTCCCCGGTGCAATTTCTGCAATCAATAGAAACCCGCGAGGGGTCGTTAGTCGGAAAGGAATTAAATCAGGGTTTCCCTTTCGCTGGGTAATATGACTTAACTCCAGAGAGCGGGGACAAATATGCATCCACTTTTGTGTCTCATAAATTGGATCATCATTATCTTCAGTATTCTTAATACTATAAATGCAAAGCAAACTAGATTTAAACCATTGTTTTACAAAGCTACACTCACAAACTGAGGGTCGTTTTGTCATTTTGTTCAAGCGCAGATAAACCCATTATTGCAAATGAATGAATTAATTTGGCTTAAATTGCCATACTGAAGGGAAAAATATGTTGAACGGTAATTGATGTACCTTAAAATAGCGGTAATTTTTTAATACCCTGATAAACAACTTCCTGCATTGAAATCATCATTGATATTATTCATATTATAATTTTCTCCATATACTTTAATCTTTTAATTTATTATCTTATGCTCAATTTCATAAGAAAATAAATTTCCTGAGATTTTCCTGGCTATCCATAGCAGCAATTCGTAGCAGACACAGTAAAATCACACAACTACTGAGAACACAAGAAAATAAAGATTTGGGGCACGAAACATATTTAATAAAATTTTAAAATATAAAAAAATATAAGTCATTACATCAATACAAAATCAATATCTCTTTTTTAAGAAATTATTCACAAGGAATGAAACATACATAGTATTTGGTTGATTAAAAAAATATAAATTAACTTAAGATTTTTGGGGGATTCTTTTTAAAATATAAAAATTATTTTAGGGAAAATAAAGAAGGGATTGAAAACTTTCCTTTTTTCAGATTTTTGACAAAAATTTTCCTTTTCCCTGAGATTTCCCTGATTTTTTTTAAAAGTAATTTACAATGGTTTTTCCCCAGGAGTATTAACTCTATTTATAGTTTTTTATTATAATTATTATTTAAAAAAAATAAAAAATCTAAATTGCAACTGGATAAAAGCTTTTTGTGAAAGTAATCTTTCTGAGAGTTTTAAAATTTAAAAGCTATTTTCAAATACATACTTAAAACAGCTAGAGACTCACGCGTTCAAAATAAGTCTACAATCCATATCATGTAAATTTGGTATAAAATATCTTGTTACATGAATTAAATGAAAATTATGATTTTATTTCAAATACAATTTTTGATTTAATGAGAATTTTTTTATTTTGTTTTGTTCAAGAAAAAAAGGAAAACGCCAAACAATTACTTTTTGATACTGAATGATGACATTGATTAATCGATTAAATAGGAGAGAAAAAGTTTTCGGATATCTGGAGCTAGTATTAATTTCCGGAGGGGAAAAAAACAGATAAACTAGGAAAAGGAAGAAGTAATGCGCATCTTTTTCGTAGCAAATAATTCATCAAAGATTTTTTTTAATCGTTATAAGTATATATTGATCAACATTTTCCCTGCCATCCAAAATTTAATACATACACGATAAGTTAATATGAAATGGTCTGATAATCAAAATAAATTAGAGACAGAAAATTTAAATTTTTTCTCAATTTCACATGAATGCTGACTTTACATTCATGAATTCTATTGTAAATACATATACTTTTCAATCTTCACAGGATACAAAATTGTTGATAAATATTTCTTTCTGTTTCCGTGTGATACGCAGCGCCTATCTGAGTCTTTTATCATAGCGTATAGATAAAAATAAAAAATAAAAAATAAAAAAAAAAAAAAAGCTAAGACTTTAAGCATCAAAAAAATTAAACTAAAAATTATTTTATGTTATACATTATTTTATAATAAAAAACATCGAATCATTAATCATATTCTTTTTAGCGTGGTTCCAAGAACAATTCGTTCCTCTTTATATTTAATTATGTTTTAATTTTTTATGAAACAAATGTATGGGTTCTAAGAAATTTAAACTTTTATGGTCCGCTTTAATTTCAGTTTGAAATTCGTTAAGCGAAGAAACCATTAATTGTTGGTTTAATTGAAATATATAAAACTGATATGATACAGATGAACATTTGTTAGATCTTTTTAAGATACCATACTACGGAATAAAAACGATAACGCATTACGAAAAGGACGCACCTTCCTTCATCAGGAGGTTAAAAAAATTATCTGAAATCTCATGAAATTATCTGATGGAAAGTGCATCCTTTTCAATACACATAGTTAATTTTATTCTGTAATATGGAATGTTACAAAGAGGTAATATTCATGTTTATTTTAAGTCAATGTCATAGAAATAAACTAGAAAGGAAATTAAAATGTTATCAATTCGTTAAAATGTAGTTCTTAAAAAAATTATTTTTAAGAAAAAGATACACTTTAATTGTCAACGCGTGTTCCTTAAAAGTAAAAACCACATTGATCACTTAATCAAAAATATTTTATTTTCTTCTCGTACTTTCTGTAAACTTATATTATATATAATAATTTGTTGAAAAGCTTTTCTAAGTTTAAGAAAATTGAAGAAGTTTCAGAAATTATAAATATTTGCACAACATGCGAAAGGCATGAATATTCTAATTTTAACCGCATTTTTCTGCAACAAATATTGTTTACCTCATCCCAACATTCATATTCATATTTTTTCATATGCTCCAGAAGCTTATTTTTCCATTTTAGAGCAAAAATTTAATTTTCGAAACTAGTAAAAAAAAATTCAGGGGTCTGTTTAGAAGAAATTTGGGTCCGTTAACGGACTCTTCACAAAATATCTTTTCATAAAAACGGACCCTTCACAAAATATTTTATCTTAAAAACGGACCCTTCACAAAATAATTTATCTTTTAATCGGACCCTTCACAAATTTATATATCTTCATTATTGTTTCGTTAATCGAATAAACCCTTCCCAGGAAGGGGAAGAAAGACAGATGTAAACGAACTAAATTTCGTCTTCCGCAGACGCTTCTTCCTTCATTCGTCCGAAATGATTATTCTGCGTTCAGCAGTATAGGCTAAATACTAAATATTTGTATGTTTCATCGCTAATTTAGTAGCTGCAATTGCTGTTAATTTTTTAAAATGTAATTTTTTTAATTATAATTTTACAGTGTTGAGCATACTCTTGTATGTCTTTACAATTTAAAAACTCATTGAAAAAGTTTTTTTTGTTTTTTTGTTGCAATAACGGACCCTGTTTGCACAAATTCACAAAAGCGGACCCTGGTTGGAAATAACGTGACTAAACGTTTACTTTATATTCACAAATTACGAGTAATTTTTTCACAATTTTACAAAAACGGACCTTTCACAAAATGTCTGGACAGACCCCTGATTTTATTCAAGAATTTTATAGAAATTGTGTAGATTTAAACAACGGGCTGTTCCCAACGAACAATTTAATATAAGAAGATTAAGAACTTAATTCCGTAATGCACTATCTAGTTATTTAAGAAATACGAAACTTGGGGGAATAAAAAAAAGTCGCACCAACAATTTCTAAGTATACCTATACAAGCATTCTCAAACCATCTTAAATTGTATTTCCCAAATGGCATTGTGCATTGATACAAGAGCATTGTAAATAACTCTACTTTTAACAGGGTGTGCAGTCAAATCTTTCAACAACAAAAAAGCACATTTTAAGCATTTTTTTAGCACTCAAAAAATATTTTTAAGCACTATATGCGATAACAAAATGCAAAATAATTTTCGAAGACTTTACACGATAATGATAAAATCTGACAAAGTTGACATCTAATTTCTGGCAAACAACACTTTTCTTGATTATATTAGCCACCATAAAAAAAAGATCGAAAAATGAGGGTGGAAAATGAAACTTGAAATTGAGAATATCTAGCAACATGCAGCAGAGTTGCACATGAGAGTCCTAAAATCTCACCGGACCCAGCTCAGTTGACGCACATGCGGACTCGCAAGTATTTCATCAAGCCTATAAAATGATTGCCGCTTTCATACGCTATGGACCGACGGTAGGCCGAAATGGATTGTGGTTGAATGAATTATGAAAACGTTGAATAGAACTATGTGAAATGAACGCTTTTGCATAATACGTGCCGAAAATCGACATGGTAAAGATAAAAAAATCTCATTTAAAAAAAAAGAAAATCAAGCAATGAAAAAAGCACCTTTAAGGGCTTTTAAAAAAAAAATCAAAAATAAGCACCTTTATGCACTTTTTAAAAACGTTACGCATCGTGTTTTAACTTCATAAACGCTTAAATTTTCCGGAGAAGCATACATATGGTCTCTTCTTCCAATATCTAAAACACTGCATTTTTATCAAATTCTGTTCTGTTAAAATATTGCGAATGCTCCGTTAAATAGGAATAAACTTTAGAGTTACTATTTGTTTAGAGTTACCCTGTCAACTATTTGGGACACGAAGAAATGTAGAGCAAAAAGTTCTGCGATAATAATATTTGACGTTATAGTATCAGAGATTTTAAATAACTTCAATAATTAACAAATTCTAACTATAAATGCTTCAGTATACTTATGGTAAAATAATTAAGACAGATTAAATTTTTGATTTGCTAAAAATTATAGCGTAATTTTTTATGGCATATTTTAGAATTTTCAAATGAAATCTATAATGCTCATAATTATTATAATTTTGATTTCCTAAAAAAAAAAATCGCGGGCAACTGGCATCAAAAATGTGTGTGAAGCAACGAAAAGCTAAAAATAAAGCAATTTTCAAATAAAATAAAATAGTAAGAAATGTAACGCTGAATTTTTCATTAGCTTGTGAAACAGAATACAATTTCCTGAGTGAAATAAAAGGAGAAGATGGAGATGAACTTACGTGACGTATGGGATTTTTCGAGGCAGGGGTGACTAGATCCCTATGGATCCCAGCAGGAGGATCGTTACGGATAGCTGGCTGCATCAAGAAATCACATGAGCTCTAGACAATGCAGGACCATATCTACAAAATTTCTCTCCCCAACCACGGTCACACCATTCAAAGAAAAAAAAAGACACACTTCCGGGCAAGAGTCACACCCACATAGGAGAAGGGAGGGAGAAACAGCTTCAGCATCCGATTTACATCTTTCAAGAGATGAGCATCAACAGGAAAGTTTTTTTTTTTTTTACTTGTTCTTTCTTCTCAGAGTAAATAATCTTTCAACAGGCTCGTTATAATCCTTTTTTCTTTTAGTGTCCCAGCAGCTATTATTTTACTTAAATGTCGTGAATAATACTTTTACTTTTCAGCTTCCACTCAAAAAAGTAAAATAAATATACAGTGCAGAATTGCTATACAAATTCAATATTGTGAAGGCAAGAATTTGTTTCGAAAATTAGGAAGCAGTTACGAATGAAAAAATAATTTTTTTTATACATTCAATTTAAAAAAACGTATCCAAACAGTGATGGACGAAACGAAGTTGTTGCATTTGTACACGAAAACTTATCACAAATTTAACACACAGCAGACGAGCTTAACAATCATTATAAAAATTAAAAATCATTTACAAAGTAAACAACGGGATAAAAAATTGTGCAGCAAGTCATTATTTAAGAAAACAGTTCACACTTTGAAAATGGAAGAACTCGAAATTAAGGCGTTATGAACGGTATCAGAGCAATACGTGTAGCACAGTATCCAGTATTTTGTGGAGAAGTGTTATTAGTATCCAACAGGTATTTAAAAACACGAACGTTTAAGCTTTAACAAATTAGGTACATCAATATATCACAGGTTATAAACAATACAACAGATATATAAACGAAGAAAAAAAAATCAATGTGACTTGACGGGAAAAACAGAGCTGGAAAACAAATAAATAGCAGACGATTTTATAAGAACTGGACACTATATTTTCAAATAATTCCAACGTCGGGAGTTACTCGCTATAGCAATTTGCGGGATGCTTTCAAGATATCTTACGAAATGTTGAGCTTTGATGAATAGCATTGTTCGACTGAACCATGAGTTGATGTAGTATTAAGTGGCATGTAAAAAAGCTGGGCTTGACGAAGCAGCGTTCACGCCCGGCGTTTTTCTCCATCACTCGCGTTTGGGAAAACGAGGAAGAGGGAGCGGGAACTGTTCCTTGTAAGCCAGTTGCTCATTCTGAATTAGGGTTGCTACATTTCCGATCGCCAAATCGAAAGGGAAAAGGTGCCAAGGTGAAAAGAGCAAATATGTTGTGGATCAAATGAAGTCCCTGAACTTGAACCGTGGGATAAGTGTGATTAAAATTAGAATTAATTAGACTGATTAAATTAATTTAGGTAAAGCATATATAATTGAATGACTCACGACTTGTGTACATGTTTTTGGTTATTTTTTGTACCACTTGTACTTGTCAGAAAAATGAATAAACCTTAAGTGCTTTAATTTTTTTATAAAAAAAAAGAAAAATTCATTACTTTTGACGATAATTAAAATTTCGAGTTCTTAAAGAGCAATAATTACACCCTTTGTCAAAAGAAAAAAAAATTACATAAAAAAAAAATTTCATAAATTAAGGCAAATCGCAAACCCCTTCACAACTCTTTTAAAATTGTAATTTTAATGGAATTTAGAGATCAATGAACCGGAAAATGACATGTTTATTAATACATCACACAGATAGAGAGTAACACAGTGGGTAAGTACATAAGGAAAGAACTAATAAAAGAGAATAACAGAGTTAAAGATTCAATTAAGTTACGAGTTAAGGATTTAATTTATAACCTTTTTTTGGCTCAAACTCAACGGTCAAACAGAGCATGCGGATATAGAAGAAAGCTGCTTTATCAAATAAATGCGATTACAGTTTTTCTTCAACAAAAATCACTTTATTATTAACTCATACTGGTTATGAGGAGAGAAAAGTTTAAATAAAGTTATATAACTTCATCTTCAACTACAACACATAAACCGCTCTTTTCCTCGATATTACCAAATAAATCATTTTTTCTCTATACACATTAATCTCTTTTAAAATTTCCAATTACGATTTCTATTTATGAATGTTTCTAATTAAGATTTCTAATTACTAAATTATCTAATTACGAATTTAAATATTATTTTTACAGATGTAAAAATATTAAAAACATTAATTAAATAAACAGTAACATTTAACCATTATTTAAATTTTTTCTGTAGTTTAATTAAGCGTTTTACTATCAAGTACCGTAATTATTATTACAAATTTTTCTACAACAGCAATAAGTGTGATTAACAACCTGAATCTATTTTTGCACAAAAGTATTTTTCTATTTATTGTAAGTTGTTGAATAGGAAAATTAAACTGTATGAGCTAGTCACCTTGTGTTCGACTGTATGTATATTATTTTGCGCTTTGAACATTGTATTATTCGTTATTAAATCCCTATTAGTTAACTTTCCTAAACTACAATGAATTATAGGATTATAAAGCTTCCGACTCAGGATAAGAAGGCTTTTCTTCTATTATATTCTATTCCCAAAAACCAACTCCGCGGACCAATTCTACGGAATTAAGAATATAACTGTCAAATCAAACGTTGCCAATAACTATGTTAATATGAAAAACTATTACTGAGAAATATTAATTAGGTTTAAAAAAGGAAGAGGTAAAAAAATGAAATAAGTTAAAATTATAACTGTCAAACCAAACGTTAAATAACTATATGCATATAAAAAACTTCAACAAAGAAATATTAATTAGGTTTAAAAATGAAGAAGTAAAAATCGGGAGAAAAAAATATGAGTTAAGTTAAAATTGACTTAATTTTTAACTTAATTCGTAATGATACAAAAACTTTATTAAATTGCAGATAATTAAAATTGAAACGAAAAATTAATTGTCTGAAACATCACTAGATGTATTATAATCGGAATCATATATCAATAATTATCAATATATATATATATATATATATATATATATATATATATATATAGAGAGAGAGAGAGAGAGATTATCAATAGAAATAACCCATTTTCACATAGAAATGACCGCTTTATATTTGAATTACACGTGATATTTAATTAATATTTTTCTCGATTTTTAACCTTCAGGAACTTGCATTTTAAAAATCGATCACACAATTTTACTTTTATCCTCACAATGTCCAAAAATATAACTATTAATTATTCATAATAATTATCATAATCAAGCTATGATCAATAAGAATGAAGTCGAAACAATTATTCAAAATATTAATAATAATTAAAAATAATAAAGTTTTTTAATTTTTTTTTAAAGTTTACAAAAAAGCGATTGATCGCCAATAATAGTATACAGTAAGATAAATTTTTCCTGGAAAAAGGTACTGCTTCCCAAACGGAATAGAGAAGTCGAATGGAATATTCTTATTTTTCTATTAATCTCTTAATGCTTTTCGATGAAATATTATGTTTGACTGAATGAAAGTTAAATAAAAATTCGCGCATTTCTATAGAATACTATCAATCAAAAGAAAGTTCGCCAAAAAAGAGCTAACAAATCGATTACTTTACTTCGCCAACAGTTCTGGAACATTAAAGAAACGAGAGAAGCGAAATGATCGATAGATAGCAAAGGTTTTAACGCCAAGCAGCGAACGCCGCTGTAACATGAGATTTCGAAGAAAACGTTTCCCATCTCTTTCGATTCTTGCATTAAGGATGAAAAAAAGCACCGCGCGCTAACTTATTTATAACACCGCCTTTAATCAATAAATAAAAAAAGTGCAGTTCACTGATTTAAAGAAAAGTAAAATAAATAAAAAGTTACAAAAAAAAAAATTCTTGTTAGTGTGAAAAAAAAAAAAAAAAAAACTTAAGTTCACAAAAGTTTTCAAAATGGAGAAAAATTTCAAAATAGAAAGAAATAAAATGATAATTTTGAGCATGAGAAATATGCACTAAAAACTTATTTAAAAGCATAAATTAAATCTTATTGTGATGTAAAACTAAATCTTAAAACAAAACATTAGTTAAGTTTATAAGAACTTTTAATGATGAGTAAGTCAATGTTGTTGTTGTAGTTCATTTACGTCGCACTAGAGCTGCACAATGGGCTATTGGCGACGGTCTGGGAAACATCCCTGAGGATGATCCGAAGACATGCCATCACAATTTTGCGCGCGAAGTCGAGCACTTTACGGTAGCACAGTTTAACGAGGACCAATACCGCACACCCTCGGTCCCTATGCAGACTGACCCAAGTGGTGACCCACCCGCACACTGACCGCAGTCAGTGATGCTTGACTTGGGTGATCTGCTGGGAACCGTGTCTTAACGATCAGTCCACTGCGGGACTGTAAGTCAATGATATTGACAAATGGAAATCAAGGACAAAGAGTGGTAGACGAAAATCATGGAGTAAGGGAACAGTCCATTATTTTTCTTTTATAAAAAATTGCTTTCTTTGCCTTCTTTCATGAAAAATACAACTGGTTTAATAATCAAAGAAAAAGTAGACTTTTTTATTTAACAGATGAAATTATGAAGCACAAGTTTTATTTTAACAGGTTTATTTAGTTATCTTAAATAATATACGATTAGGGAAAATATCAGTGTAACGAATACCGGGCAATGATTTTTTACCTTAAAAACATCAGTATAGGGAATGGTCCACACACCTCTACAGGATAATCCAATCAGTATTAAAAATTCAAGGCAATTACTTAAATTGTATGCCTTTCTTAAAGGAAACAAAATGAAATATGAACTTACTTGTTTGCTCTAGGAAATCGCTTTTTCTAGTACAAATAAATCATAATCATACCTAGTTTAAGTTGTTAAAAGTACTGGTACATTTTTTGGTTTGTCATTTGGTATTGCATACAATATCGGATCGCCAACTTTGCTGGTAGCATATATCAAAAAATTATTAATAATAAAAAAACTGATGGATAAAGTTTTTGGGATTATCAACTTAATTCACTTTCTCAATTCATATTCTTATATTACCCTAAATGAAACTAAGTAAGAAATCTTTTACTTTAAAAAAATTTTGGTAACTAATATTTTAAAACCAAAATCTTTTTATAAACGATAATCGATAACTTTAGATAGTAGAAAGTTTTTTTTTTTTTTTTTGCTTTTTAATAAGTGATAAAAACTCGAACATTTTCGGTATATTTACCACGATATAATTAAACCAGGTTTGGACAGAAATGAAGCGTGAAATTAACCACGATGAAGTGACATTTCGACGCTCAACGCAAGTGAAATTAAATGAATTAAATGATTTGAAACTAATGGGTTGCTTACACCGCTTAAACGGTTATCTCTAATAAATAGATGCAAATTATTCCGCCCTTTACGAACGACATGTGATCAGATTACATAATGAGGATATGGAAAAGAAGATTATGCCAAACTAATTACTTGTATTTTGTGTTCAATTACTCGCCACTGCCAATTTTACTGTGAAACAACGTTATTTCAGAGAAAACTTGGCGAAATATACAAGCCTATATCTTGAGTGAGTTTACTGAACATGCAGCTAAATCATTCCATACACGCGACGCTTTTCTGCTATGATGCAATATAATGAATGTTAAGAAGAAAATTGGCAACACAAAAAAAAGGGGGGGTTCCGGGAAATAATTGCACGCAAGATTTTGGGGAAGACGTTCGCTAGTGGTCTTAGGAGTACGTCATAAAAGATAACAGCTTAAAACTTTAATGAGGTTTTAAGAGAATTTTACGAAGTTTCCAGACACACATTAAAGTTTCTGACGTTTCTAAAATATGAACAATTAAAACTAACTATTACAGTGATAAATTAATGTTGGTTTGTAATTAACATCAAACTTTATTAATGTTCTCAGCATACCAAGTGAGGACGTTTTACAGATATGTTTTTTTAGGAATTCGAAATTGTTAGCTGTAAAATTTATGATCATGACAGTTGCTTAAGATAGTTTTGTCTTAATATTTAAGTAAGTTCATTAAAATGTTATTTTAAAATTAATTTTATTCATGAAATATTTACGCTTACAAATTCTTCTGTCATAAAACACATTTGCGAACAATATTAATAACATATAGTGCCAATAGACTAAACCGTCTATTGGTAAAAATAAAGCAATTTTCTTCAATAAGACAAAATTTCAGCAGATTTTTTCAATAAACAAAAAAAAAACTGCAACTCTTCTATTTTAAAGAGTAGAAAGGACAATGTAGAAAGAAGAAAGAAATATCCTATTTTGTTATAAAAGCCACAACACTGGAAAAAAAAAATTACGGTTTAAAATACCGGAACTATGGGTGCATCATATGTAAAATTCATTTTTACCCTACTTTTTACCGTAATTTTTATAGTAGTATTTATCATTACTGTAAAAATTGCAGTGTATTAGATTTTTTGTTCCTTAGCATGTTCCGTTAAAAATGGATTTGGCTGTAAAAAGTACTGGCACCCTACTTGCCGGTACTTTTCACCGCAATTTAATCCGGAATTTTTTACAATGTACACAATTCATCACGTCACGATGCTGCTGAAACGACACGAAATTTAATCTAATTTGATGAAATTTTATAAAGCTTACCGTACTAGTAAATGCTATTTACTTGCTATATACTATTTACTACTACCATTTATTTAAAATGATAAGAAAATAATTATTTACAACTATTTAAGGCGTTTCTGATCTCCAATTTTTATTTGTAAGCAATTTTACAAATATTTTTGAACTCTTAATTGATAACTTAAAATGTCTATTTATCGCTGAACTTTTTTGAATTAGTTTATAATTATAGCTTTTAAAAGTGAGAAAAAAGAATATAATTTGGTAGGCAAACGAATCTATAAATCAGGGGTAGATAACCTTTTATAACCATATATAAAAAGCCAAATCAGTTTCGAGAGCCAAGGATCTATTTAGAAATGAACCTAGTCAGTGAAATATTTATTGCTACGTAAAATGTAGGAAAAAAACAGTGAATAAGTAAATACTTAATCTGGATTCATCATAATATTAAGTAGCGTCAGCCGAGATCCTTATAATACAGTCACCTTTGGCGACCAGCTGGGTCACCATTTAAAATTATTTTGCACAACATATAAACTTTAATGGTAACCGAGAGCCGTGATGGCTCAGGGGATAGAGCGTTCGCCTTCCAATGAGGCGAACCGGGTTCGAATCCCAGTCGATACGAATTCCGCATCCGGCTTGCACTGACCACAGTGCTGACGTGAAATATCCTCAGTGGTAGACGGATCATGGGTTAGAGTCCCCTTGCCGTCAGGCTAACCGTGGGAGGTTCTCGTGGTCTTCCTCTCCATGTAACGCAAATGCGGGTTAGCTCCATCAAAAAGTCCTCCACGAAGGCAAATTTCTCCCAATACTCGATCCAGGAGTTCCCTTGTCTTCTGGATTGGGTTCAAAATTACAAGGCTACGGAGTTGAACATTAGTAGCCGTAAACCCATTAAGTTGGGTCGGCTGTTCAACGACGGTTATAAAATAAAATAAAATGGTAACCGAGCTGAATACACAACACAACTATATTTAAATATTTTGATTCTGCAACCCCTCTTTCAATCTTAACACTTTAATTAGTTTTAAAGAATATATAAAAAATTTCCACCGTTTAGCTGATGACTAAGCGGAATTACGTTGCTTACAATTTTATATGTTCTCATGAAATGTCCGCGATATTGTCAAATTTCCTTATGCATTACATTTTAATAATAATTGAAAACCTGTCTTTTGCAGCCATCAAATCACACAAACCACGGTAAGTATGAGATCAGGACATTTCAGCATAGTGGGCAGCAGAAGTATTCAAATTATTTCAATCTCTGTCATGATATAAGATAGAAAACTCACCCCCGATGCTGTACTACTTCCTCACGCACCTCTCGAGCCATAACTTGAGTATCGTAAAATATATGCTGTTGCACGAACAAGGCAAGATTCGTCAACAACAATTGGTATGACAGTATACGGCACCGTTTATGTTTAAAATTTCTACAGCCTTTTTAGGAAGGTTCAGAAATAAATCTAAATAATTACTTCGTATCTACGTTTTTTTTTCTATAAAAAATCTAAATTATTTTAAATTAATACTTAAGGTATAACTAATAATTCGACACTACTTACATTACTTAAGACAACCTAACAAAATGAATAATAATTATAGTGTAGTCAATAATTATAGTGTAGGAATAAGGGTTGTCTTTGTACTACGCCTGAAGCACTAATATAAATTGGGAGAAACAGGCGATCGTTTCGATACTATGACAAGTACCATCATCAATTTCGGGACACAAGCTGTCGATTCAGTCTTCGTACGGATGACGGTACATCTCAAAGAACCGAAACAATCGCTTAATTGTATTATTTGTGCTTTAGGCGTTGTTAACGACTTCATTTGAAATAATAATAGAATTATAAGATAAGTAATAATAGTATTGATAAACTAATTAGTAATAAAATAAAGTAATTAAAAATAGGATAGATTAACTGAATAATAATAAGGTTAATAAACTAGTTAATAATGGTAACCGAATAATCGTAGAATTTATAAACTATATCGAAAAGATTAATAAACTATATCTTTCACGGGAAAAACGTGAAAAATTGGTTCAAAATTGAAAGAAGATGATAAAAAAGGAAAGATAATTCAAATTATGATTTTTCTTAGGCGATGCCCTTCGGAAGTTTGGGCCAGGATCCATAAATTGGGAACGCCTGCTACATAAAAATGCATTTTTGTATTCGTTTTTATTTTCAAAATAAAATCTTGTTTGTGAATAAAATTTGATACCGGTATTAATATTTTGGTCAATCAATTGTTTAAAAACACTATTTAGCTATTTTGTAAATTTCAAAAGCTAGATCATTTTTTTGTAAAAAATGAAATTGAGGAATCTTTCTATACCCTAAACATTAAGTAAATACCAACCTTATCAATTTATTAAGAAATACGAATTGAAAGTTGTATGATTCATTCCTTTGTTTTTAGTAATGCGTAAATGTAATGAAGAAAAGTACAACAAATATCAGTTGCCATGCAAGCGAAAAGAAAGGTTATAGTTTACAAATATCGTTGCTTGCCGCTATAAAGTTTAAAAAACACAATTTGATATCCGAAGACAGTAACAAAAGGACAAAAAGATACATACCATTATTTTACCCTTCATAAAATAACTTTTACAAATAGTGATCGTTTGCTTTAATAATTGAGCATTCTACGTGTGAACTAACCCATTAAATGATGAGGTGATTCGGACACAATACGACATTCTCTGAAAGGAAACAGTAGTATTTAGCTAATTCAAGTCGGAAATAGGGGTATGTAATGGCTACGAAACTTCGCCGTATCTTTCTCTTAATGACTTGTACCAATAAAACGCCAATCAGGCAAAGGAAATTAGCTTCATAGAATTTAACCGTAATAAGAGACCTTACAATTATTGTTGATATCAGTTCGCATTAATTCGGAAAGCGGGATGTATTGCATTGGATAGTGATAAATAAATTGCAGAATTCAAAGTTTTAAAAATGATTCTGATAATAATAGAATAACTGGTGTAAATTGTAATTATTTTGGACATCAGGACATCATTTCATTGCGAGTTTCATTGAATAAAACTGTAAGCCAACATTAACAAAGTAAAAATTAACCAGAGAACTCAGGTTTAAGACATTTTTAAAAATTTATAAACAAGGAGAAGAGTTGTTTTGCAAGCTAAGTATGTTAATAAATATGATAGAATTTCTCCGACTTTTAAAAAAAGGTTTAGTTTCGAAAGGATCAATGAGAAATTATAAATAAAATATAAATTATAACACTACGCCATATATCAGTACATGATTACTTACACCTGTCTTTGCTTATTTTTTTAAATTTTATATCTGTCGTTGAACAGCCGACCCTTTTTTGGATTTATGACTGCTAATGTTCAACTCCGTAGTCTTGTAATCTTGAACCAAGCCAGAAGACAAGGAAACACCTGGACCAGTAGCCCCAGAGGTATGATTTGTTATGGGAACATGGAGGACTTTGAGACTCGACAGATTTAACGTGCATCAGTCACCATTTACTACACTTCTTCGGTCAGCGAGGATCGAACCCACCTCTTGGACATGAACCCGTGCCCTACCAACCAGGCTATCCCGGCCACTTGCTTATTATTTGGCATCGGTGGTTATTTCTTCATTCATATCGCAATTATAATTAATATAATTAATTACATATTATATGGTGTTTTGTAATGACCGCCTTTAATACATATTTTTAAAACTCTTGTAGAAAACGAAGAAAATAAAGTTTGTACATTAGAGGTTACTAATTAATATTTAAGCAAGAAAAATAATAGAAACACTATTGAAATCTAACAAACCTCCATTGAAAAAGGCAGTTCTACAAAACATTTTTTTTAACTCTTTGAAGTTAATATTTAAGCTAGGAAGTATACAATATATTATTTTCAATCAATTTAAAACTTTGAGACATATTGCCTTGGTTATTTCGATCCTCAACCAATGTATTCCATTATGTTCAACCTAAATTTAATTTATTTTGATCACACTTTGGACTTAATCATTTGATACTATGGTTCGAAACGCCAATTTGTTTATATGTAGCATTTACCACATTATAAATTCAATTTAACTTTAATATCCCCAACAATAGTTTAATGTTTGTTATACTTCATAGCCTCAATTTTTTTTACATGGATTTTAAAAACAGTTGTCGTTGAGGAACACTCTGTACAACATATATTGTACAATCGATTACAACTGCCTGCTAAGTTTTGATGCGGAGCTTCGAGAAAAAGACTTAAAACTAAGTAATGTCTCAAATATTACTTAGAAGTTGTAGTCTCCCAACTCTTATGTTATGAATGCGGGCCATAACATTTCGTGCAACATAATTATAACTTTTTTCAATAAAAATTAACTTCACATATCACCTACAAGTTGTAGCCGCCCAACTCTTACCTTACGAATGCGGGCCATATCATTTTGTACCACATAATTACACATTTTTTCTATAAAAAACTAATTTCAACTTGTTGAACTTTGTTATTAATAGCATGATGCTATAATAGGATGCTGCATCCTTTAATCATTTGAAGCAGAATTTTTGTTTTTAATACATTTTTCATACTCTTTTTATTATTTTGTATTAATTTATAGAAAAATAAGTATAAAAGAAAGGTTAAAATAAGAGATTTAGCATTTCAATAAATCATAGTTATGAAATACAGCATGAAACACCGGTGTCTTTTTCTGCATTAAAGGTAAAATCTTAGCTAACTTTCAAACAATTCTTTTTTTCAAATTTACCACATATTTGCTGTTATCTAAGAGAAACAGTTATTCATCATTAAAACTTTTTTAATTCACAAAACCAATCATTGATAAATTTTTTAATATAATTGAAAAATTAATTTTTTTTTCAAACTACTTTTTTTGGATTTCATACTTTAATACAAATTAAATTCCGATATTATAACAGATTTTTTAGTAACTTTTAGACTATTTTTTTATAATTAAAAAATATCAATTGTAATATATATGTTACGGCCAAAGCCCGAAGTCCGGCCAATTCGCCAAAGTCTGAAATTTTCTTGATTTCGGGAATTGGCCGGCCAGATCGCGAAGTGGCCGAGGATAGCCGGCCAAAGTCCGAAATAAATGAAACGATCAGTGAATATTTTACTTTGGCGGCCTTCCTATAATTATATAAATAATTCTTATAAATCTTTAATTTAAAAATATAAAAAATAGAAGTTTATAAATTGTCTATTAAATAATCATTAATTTAATAATCATCATTAAATTGTCTAGTCATACTAGTCATACATACACTAAAGGTCTAGTCATACTAGCTCTAGTTAAGTGCCACTGCTCGGTATACATTTTCTCAGTATACCCTACACTGATGTTTTTTTAAGGTTCAGTGCCCCTGCCCGGTATACATTTGCCCGATATATCCTACACTGATGTTTTTTTAAGGTTCAGTGCCACTGCCCGTTATACATTTGCCCGGTATATCATACACTGATGTTTTTTAAGGTTCAGTGCCACTGCCCGGTATATCCTACACTGCTGTTTTTTTAAGGTCAAGTGCACTTGCCCGGTATACATTTGCCCGATATGTCCTACACTGATGTTTTTTTAAGGTCAAGTGCACTTGCCCGGTGTACATTTGCCCGGTATAATGATTTTTTCTTCCAACTTTGGCTGATCTTTAAATGCCAATTCGCGATTTGGGCGGCCAATTCCCGAAATTAAGAAGAATTTCGGACTTTGGCTAGCCATCCTCGGCCAATTCGCGATCTGGCTGGCTGGCCAATTCCCGAAATCAAGAAAAATTTCGGACTTTGGCCAGCTAATTTACAGCGTTCTTGGCCAGTTCGCGAATATATATATATATATATATATATATATATATATATATATATATATATATATATATATATATATATATATATATATATATATATATATATATATATATATATATATATATATATATATATATATATATTAGAGGTACGGTGGATTTTATTTTCGCAAAACAAAATGCAGAGCACTACAAACAACTGAAAAAGAATTTAATGCGGAAAATATGCTTTTGCCAATGGCTCTAGAGGTTTTTGAATTTGTACAAAATTATAAAACCAGGTAGCTGAATGTTTAAGTGCCATGCATCAAATATATTATTGGATGATTCTTCACTGGTGATAAAAAAAAAACAAGACAATTAGTCATGAAATTAAATAAAATAATCATTCAAAATTTTTACGCAATATGTTAAAGTTTAAATTTGTTGTCAAATTCACCGTTTAGTACTCTTGGAGAGAAAAAGCCTTAATTTTCCTGAAGGATAATATTCACACTTTCAACATACGATGTTTAAATAACCTTATGAAGAGAGATTTGAGATAAAACAAGAGAATAAAAGATTTATATCCCAATCGATGCTCTCCCAAATGAGAAATTCGGGTCATTAAAACTCCCCGAGTGGTCGAAATTCAGGAAAACATCATTTCACCTCTCCCCTTTTAGATTATCCCACTCACCCTACCTCACCTGGGAAGTTAAGAAAAGCAGGAATCCCTTCTCTAAAAGCAGCCGCAGCGGAATAATGATTTAGGATTTGATAAATGCGCTTTGCCGTTTCGTTCAATGGTACCCTGAGAGATCGATAGAGACTATAGGGTCAAGGTTTCACGGAATACGCGGAGAGCGCCCCCTGGCGGATACTCACACGCCCCTTTACAACTCTCTTTCTAACTCGGCTCCTCACCCATTGTATTCCCATTAAGGTGGGAAGAAAGAGTGAGGAAGTAAAAGAGTTTTCTGAATTTTCTAATATGATGGTTGCGTACCGATTGCAGCTTGGGTTTAATAGTTTTTGTTGTACTAATTAGTAAAATTAATGGTTTGCAAGTCGATTAGTACTTGAATAAACTAAGCTTGAGTTGATTTTGAACAGAAGATTTTGACTTAAGTGTAATAAGTTTATGCATGAGTTGTCAGGAAAGCATATTAAAATTTAGTATTTCGAATGGTAATTGTAAAAAAGGAATAGTAACATACATTTCATAATAGGATTTTCTAAGTAAATTATAATTGTAAGACGAATTTATAAAAATTTATAACTTAATAGAAATTTTTATCTTAATTAAAGGAAGAGAAAGAAAAAGCTTAATCGAAAACTGTTTTATGATGTTTGTTCCAAATACAGAACTTCCCCCTTTGTTGGTTTCAGGTCAAAATTATAAAGAATTGTTTAGTGAACTTAAATATCTGAAGTTTCTAAATTGTTATTTCTTCTGTGAATCAATATAGTTTTAATTTTTCCATTCATAATTCAAAAGTGTTTTTCTTTTTCCTAGAAAACTATAAATCGCGAAATCAGTTCCAAATGTAGCGAAAAACACACCCAAACAACAAACGTTACTTTCTATCATTAGTATATATTTTCAAAATTTAACCTATTTTCTTTAAACAATACTCAAAAGTAATAAAAAATAAATAAATAAACTGCAGTACCCTCAGGGTGGTGCTAGGAGCTTTTATCGTAAAATCCTTTTTTACTCGAAATTTTTACGAAACAAAAAGTCTGATGTGCGTGTAATTTTTATAACAATATTTACCGTAAAATTTCCGAATCACTGTAATGAAATAAATATTATCGCATAAAATATTAGTTTTAAAATTTCACGGCATAAAATTTTACAGTAAAAATTGATTTGGTGGTAAAATGGATTTTACGGATGCTGCACTAAAGGGGCAAATACTTTTTACCAGAATTTTTTCAATATACACAAAAGCGTTTAGAAATTTCTTGTTTCGGAAACAGTGGTTCGTTCATAAAAAGTATCTTTGATGTAACCCCAGCAAAAGAAATTATATGTCATAAGGTTTGAGAACCTTACCAACCAAATGATTAAGAATAAATCACTTGACCTTGGAACGCACGTACTACTATTTACGTACTACTGATATTGTTAACATAACAAGAACTTAAAGGAAAGCTTTTGTGCAGCATTGGGAACCATTAACAGCATGAATTGAAACTACAAAATATGTGAAACAAACTTGATTACAGTTAGATGTTTGTTGAGGAACAAAAGGGTTCCTCATCAAACATTTAGAATTAATTAAAAAAGAATTTTAATTTTTTCAATTTCATGTGTGGGAAGCGGAGTTATCGACAATGCCAACCTTCATCTATCAAAAGGTACCTCAAGATGGAATCAAGTTAGCATATACCAGTTTTTAATATTCGTAGTGGTAGTTGCACCACAATACACCCCCACCAGAATTTTATCAGGGATAGAATTCGATGAACGTTTACCACTAGTTGTTGTACTTGTGAAAGACCGGGAGAGCTGCTTTAAGGTCACCGGGTTTTTGAGTGCTGAAAGTGAGAGGTGTATTATAAATGCACTGTAGTGGTTGCTCCTGTGTTGCCATTAGCAGCCGAGTGAATATGTGCTCGTTGCGTGTGATCGAATCGAGACTGAGTAGTAGCAGCGCGAGGAGGTGGGTGATGTTGCAGTCACAAGTAGCAAGTCAACTGTTCAATGTGGACCATCCATCGAAATAAGCGTTACCAGTTCGAAGTGGGCGTTAGTGTCAAGATAGGCGCGTGTTCGCATCACGTCCGCAAGTCACCAACGTGGGGGGAGGAGTTATCGACCATGCCAACCTTCATCTATCAAAAGGTACCTCTTGATTGAATCAAGTTACTGCTAAGTGGGCGTTACTGCGTGTTCAAATCACGTCCGGAGGTGTGGGGGCGGAGTTATCGACAATGCCAACCTTCATCTATCAAAAGGTACCACAAGATGGAATCAAGTTAGCATGTCTTATATACCAGTGAATTGATGTTTTTAATATTCGTAGTGGTAGTTACACCACACATGCATCATTTATTGCAATATATGAAACAGTTTTAAAAAGCATTACATAATATATTTTAAAAAATAATTAAAATTCGATCATTTATTTTTCTAACCCTGCACTATAGAAAAACATACAAAAGAACTTCAAACTAAAAATAAAGAATGGTCTCGTATGAACCTACTAACAAATTATTTTATAATAAAATTATTAACTTTGACACACATTTTTGAAACATTCGTTCATAAATAATAAAAGAATAAACTAATTTTAAAGGTATAACTTTAAAAAGTTGTCACTATATTATAATTCACTCGACGAGAGTAGCTGTTGCTCAGGGGATAGAATACTCGGCTTCTAATAAGGTGACCAAGCTTTGAATCCCAGCGGTGGCTGGTCGGTACAAATTCTACAGCCCGCTCTCATTGCTCACAGTGATGTAAAATAGCCTCAGTCATAGACGGATCATGCGTTAGAATCCCTTTGTAATCAGGCAAACAGTGGGAGGTTTTCTCTAACGCAAATGCGGGTTAGTTCCATTAAAAAGTTAAGGAACCACGAAGGCTGGTTTGTCCCAATGCTTGATCCAGGAGTTCTCTTGTCTTTTGGGTTACGCTCAAAATTACAGAGTTGAACATCAATAGTGGTAAACTAAGAATTGGGTATGCTGTTTAACGCAAGTAACACAATAAAATAAAATTCACTTTAAAAAAGAGTATAAAAAAATCAAACAATGTTTTATTTAAAAATAGTTATTGTAATAAGTAATTTCTAAGGCGCAACACTCAAAAGTTAATCTTAATAGTAGAGCCTTGAACATAAACGCAAAACAAAACCTATCATTTTTTTTTTTTTTTGCGACAACGAGGAACAATCAAGAATTGTACTATTAGTTACCGTACTTTTCTAAACTATTGATATAGCACAAAATTTAATTTAAAAAGTATTCAACATTTAAAAAAATTAGCTAAAATGCGACACTTTTCGTAAATCAATACATGATATGTGAAAAGCAATGTTAACCTGTAGAATTTAAACATAATTTATTAACGTTATATTTAAGAGTATAGTTGTAAACATAATTTTTTAAAAAAATCAATAAAAAATGCCAGAAAAAATCGAATTAAGAAAAAACAAAGTAAACAGAAAAAAATGTCCCTTTCTAAAATATATGAAGATGAAAATTACATTAGAGAGAGGCTCTCCTTCCTCTAAAGGGTACACAGAGAATGACTCACCATAATAGGCGAGCAAATCGAATTTATTTTCCTGCAGGAAATGAACTAGGTAAGCAAATTAATTCTTTTTTACTTAATATTCTATACGAAATTATACATCAGTCGACATCCCCTTTCAACAGTCTTCGTTTATAATAGAGCATTACATTTTTTTTAAATAATATTTAATTCTTTTAAGAGAAAAATGCAATTTTTTGCTATGAATGAAATAGACGTCAATTTCAATATACTTTTAAAAAGAACGGGAAAGTGATGAGAATAAAAAACGGGCAACTTAAAAAAAAAAAAAAATTAAATAAAAAAAATTCAAATATTTTAATTCTCAGTACTTTGTAGAACAAATATGAGCTTTCATATAAAATGGAACGTAATAATCAATTAGATGAGAATCAAAGAAATTGTAGTCAGGATTTCACAGTCAGATTTAAGATTTTAATTAAGATATTAGAGTTTGCTTTATTTCACTTAATTTCTCACTTAATTAGCTCACTTAATTTAAGGGGGGAAAAATTCCCTGACTTATCTGATTTATCAAGAAAATTTCAATGAAAATCCGGACCATTATCTATACCGTGCAATTTTTCATCAAAAAAAAAGAAACCCTTTTTTTTTTTTTTTAATTCGTTATATCAAATATTCAATTTTATGAGCAAAAGAAAAATATCAATGAATGAGGATGGAAACATGAAAAAGTTACATTGAAATGTGAAATTTTTATTACAAATGATAGCAATTGATATAAAAATTATGTAACTTAAAACCTCAATAACTGAATACAGTTACTGACAATTCTAATGATGGTCATTTTCTAGGCATGTAAGAATGTTTAAGGTTTTTGTAAAAAAAAAAAAAAATTTCAACTTCTATTCCTGACTATTCCTTGCTTTTAAGAGTTAAAATAAAACTCCCTGACAATTCCAGGTTTTCCCTGACCCATAGAAATTCTGTAAGTTATTGTTTGCCAATTGTACGTTTTTTTTTGCCAATTGTATTTGTTCTTTTGAAGGAAACTGTAAACAAATATTTGCAATTCAATGATATACCCACGCAAAACACAGAGTATTATTTAAACTTTCAATCATTAATTTTAAGGCCTTATCACTGTCTCTATGACAGTAATAGCTAGAAATTTGACTTAGAGATAGTGATGCTTTCAAATATTCATGTAAGTCTTCTTTTTTTAAAAAAAGTCAATTAACTATTTGTTCAAAGAAGCAAAAAAAAAAAAAAAAGAAATTAGATATTTGGTCCTCCTCTTAATGTAATACCATTTATTTCCCCTATTTTAGAAGCGTTTGCAACCAGTTATTTGTTCTTTTGAAAAAAATTTTAAATAAATATCAGTGATTCAATGATATCCCATGAAAATAAGAAGCATCATTTAAGCTTCCAACATTAATTTTAACGCCTTATCACTTTCTCTATGATAGTGATTGCTAAAACAAGACTTAGAAATAAATTGGTGTTTCAAATATTAGAGCAATTTTTCGTTGATAACATTTCCAGCTGCAGAGATACAAAACTATAACACTAAAATAAAAAAAGGGTTTTAAAACTAAGGCAAATATATAACTATTTACAATTAAAAAAAACGCTAACGCCTTTTTTTAAATTTTATTTTGAGGAGGGAGAAACTCAATTTTTTCCTGTACATGTTTTTTTTTTTTTTTTTCTTTTTTCTCCAACAAGAAAGTATTCCGTTGTTGAGCTGTCATCCCACCTTCACGGGGAAAGAATCGATATCCTCGCCCATTCCGTTGCCACTCCTCCCAACCAAACTTCCCATCCACATTCAAAGCACGAACGCAAAAATGCAAACGATAAAACCAAATCGTTGAAGTCAATATCTCAGTCAAGCTCGCTATAGAAACGTTTACCTTTGAAGGAGGAATAAAAAATGAAAAAAATAAATGGGCAATAACAGCAGGTTGAAAAATCAATTAAGGGAAAGAATCGCAAACACATTTTTTAAAGCAAAATTAGAACCGGCATGTTTAAATTGCTTTGCAACCTTTTAAATCTAAATTGCCTCAATAAATTCATTTCGTTTAAGTTTTTTTTCTTTTTTACATAATTTGTAACATTACTTTTGACTAAGAAATTGAGAAACTTTAAATGCTAATGAAATTTTAAATGGTTTAGTCTTTTTTTTTCTTCTTTTTTTTCATTTTTTAAATATAATTATTTCAATAAGTTTTTTCCCTCGATATTTGTTAGCATCATATTAATAAAAACTTAAGATTCAAATGAATTTTACTTTTATTTATTTGTGGCGAACAACTTTTTCTAAAATGAGTCTCCAGACAAATTTCTTTTCTTCCTTCAAAGGCGAAAGGTGAATTTAGTTCTTACATCAACTAATACATTGCTTAACAGTTTCTAAAAAACAGTTAAACAAGTTGCGTAGACTAATTTTTTAACAAAAAATAAGCACCTTAAAAGGTGCTAATTAAGAGGGCTTAAAAGCCCTTTTTAAGCATTCAAAAAATAATTTAATTTAATAATTACTTTATTTGATAATGCAAAAAATAGAATAGCTTTAATTCAAAATTATAATTAGTTAAATTATAATTTAAAAAGCTCTCGGGTGTATTTTTTAGATTTAAATAAAAGTTATTTGTAAAAGTATATTCAATAAAACATTAAAAATATTAAAGTTATTAATTATATTGAATTTATAAAGATATGTAAAGAATTAAACAAACTAGGAAAACTTAATAAAATCATATTACTAATGCAAATTAGTGGAAGGCCCATATTAAATTTTTTTTAAACTTTGTAAGTTCAGTATTTTATTATTTTTTTTAATTTTCAATGATTTTGGACATTTTTGTCAGAAGTAAATTATTACATGGTCCCTACACAAAAAATATTTATCAAATCTGAGATTATTGAATTTTTTATATAAATTTTTTTAAATCAAATCATTAAGATATGAATTGAAGTTTTTCAGAATGATAAATCTGAATGAACATAAAATTTTTTTACTGTATTTGCTAAATGCTAAAACTGTCAAAAGCCTCTCACTGCACACTTTTTTTTAAAAAAAATCTTGTCTTGAAATATTATTGAGCTTTTCAATAAATGACTTAAGAGCACTGAAAATTTTCTCTGGGCCCACATGAAAACACGTCATTAGTGAACAATCCCCAAGTCAAGTTCAAAGATTATGGTATTGATATATAAACAGAGTAGCACAAGAAAGATATTGTCTTTCAAGTGAGGAAGAAGATGATGCTTCACCAATGATTAAAATAACAAGAGAAATTTTTTTTATTTTGTCATAAGGGGGAAAAATTGGCAATGTTTAGTTGGTCCCTATTATCAGCAAAAACTTGAGAAATTCTTCGGTTTGATTTCAAAGAGCGAAAAATGAAACTTGAAATCGAGGATCTCTTGCAAAATGCGGCTGAGTTGCACATGAGTTTAAGAACCTTCCCACCGAATCCAGCTCTATGTCAGCACGTGCGGATTTTCAATCATTGTCAAATATTGTCACATCGAAATGTAAGAAAATTAAATATAAAAAATATACTCTTTAGACGATTTCCAAACCGTCAGGAAAAATGGATCTTCTAACCAGAATGAAGCAGATATAAATATCTCAGCAAGAAGTATGATTACCTCGGACACTAACGCACGTCTTGCATCTGTTATTTATTATGTCCACTAAACTATCGGGATGTCCATAGGGGATATTGTCCCACTCCTTTCACAAGGCGGTTATCAGCTCATACATAGTTGGGGGAAGGCGTGTTCTTTGTGAAACACGCCTGCCAAGGGCTTCCTGGGTAAGCTCTGTAGGATTCAGGTCTGGGGAGTACGCAGGCCATTGCATGCGAACAATACCTTCACTTTCTTGTTACCTCAGCGCTCTTGTGTGGCCGCGAATTTTCGTTTTGTAAACAGAAATTCTGGATCTACCACAACCCTAAAAAGACGAACATGATCCAGAATAATCTCTCGCTCAAATATATAAAGTGGTGCTCTGCCATAGCGCATTATGCCTGCATTGCGCACTATGGACATACTGTTATGCATAACGTGTTCCCTTCTTTCTCCACAATAACTGGTGGAGAGAGATGCTAATGTACTAATGTTCAATTCCGTAGCCTTGTAATTTTGAACCCAATCCAGAATACAAGGGAACTCCTGGATAAAGCATTGAGAGAAATTTGCCTTGGTGGAGGCCTTTTTGATGGAACTAATCGCATTTGCGTTACATGGAGAGGAAAACCACTGTTAGCCTCACGACAAAGGGACTCTCCAACTCATGACCTGTCTAACACTGAGAATATTTTTACGCCAGCACTGTAGTGCGGAATTCGAATCAACCAGCCTTTGCCGGGATTCGAACCCGGTTCACCTCATTGGGAGGCTAGCGCCCGAAGCCACCACGGCTCACTGGTTGTAAGATATGCAGCTATCATACTGGGAGTAATACGCTTGAATAACAAGCACTTGCAGACACAAAACTTGAAATAAAAACACACGCCTTGTTTGTTTGTTTTTAACAAATGCCTTAAGTTAGACACTTCCTAAAGAATATGATTTGATTAAAAAAATAATATTTAGATATTATTATGTCATTATAATTTCATAACTTTAACAATTATAATTTGTTTTATATAGAAGTTATAAAAAATTTAGAATTAAACCTCTAAATACACGGCTAATAGGTCTTATCTGGGTTTAAGCAAAATAAATTTTTTTTGAAAAAAAAAAAAACAAATAGAAATAGTTCAAACAAATAATAAGAAGAGGCTTATAAAAAGCTATGATATGGAGTGAAAGCATGACTTTTGCCAGTTAGATTGCAGTTAAATATATTCAACCATGAGTGTGACACAAAAAGGCACCATAAATTGCCTTTTTTAACGGTGTACGTTGTGGTGTATAGCGTAGTAAAAATAACCAAGCGCAAATAACAAAGCTTAATACATTATGTTACTTAAACAAATAAATTAAACAATATAAACGAAAACTTATGAAGCACAAATAAAATAGTCAAAAGAGACAGACAGTCGTTTCGGTACTATAAAAAAAGCCATCATCAGTGCCAGAACTTCTCTGTTTCTGCACTACTGATGGCATTTATTATAGCTTCAAAAACAAATGTTTGTCTTCTTTAACTGTGCTTTAACTCGTGATTTTTATTTTACTTAACTACTACGAAAACGCTTTTTTTCTTTGAAAACCACATACGAATTATTTTCTTTCCTTACAACATCATTTCTTATGAATAAAATAATTTGCGCCTTTCTGTTTCTTACTCTGTTTTCCTTTTTGTACTATTTTTTTCCGCGACGACATATCTTTAATATCAATGTCCAGATAACAGGATAGTAGGAAAGAGAAGTTTTCATAAACTTGGGTACCAATATTGCTTTCACTTGACTGAGTTTTTTCTCTCCCCATATGGGGAGAAAAAAGCAATTAGAGGACATTTCCATCATATTGCTCTTATGAATTGCGCCAACAGGATTAAGCATCGGTATTAAAGGAACCCGATGTAAAATATAGCCAGCTCATCCAAGTAGTCCACAGATGGCCTTGGATGTTTGATTGATTTATGCTGAAAGGAAAGGAGGCTTATCCTCCTTTACCAGATACACTCAAAGCCCCAAGTGACAAATGTGAATATTTTTAATAATGATTGATTGGGTGTGACGTTCTATCAAAATATACATAAATTTTACTGAACGGAGGCGTTTGATATGAAACAAAACTTGATGAAAAATAAAAAAAATTATAACATAAATGTCTGAAGTGAATAAAATTATATTTCCAAAAAAAAAGAAAAAAAAAAAAAAAACACATCTATAATGAATATTACGCAGAAAAAACGTAACCAGATATTAAATTTCTCAAACATTTTGCAGTTTGTAAAAAGTTTAGCGTAGCTTAGATTTTTTTTTTAAATCTAGAAAAAAAATTTAGCTTTTAGAACTTATAATTATTATAATTGTATATAAGTAACTTTTCGAAGCATGTGTTGTGAGTAAGAATAGTGAGACGATTGATAAAAATTAGTAAATTATAAATTGCAAAAAAAATAAATAAATAAATAAATTAGCGATTGAAAAATTTCCAAATTTCTTATTTACAGTTTTTTATTGCTTTTTTAAGTGATACGAAAATTAAACAAAAAGCTGAATGCCGAATTTCCTTGAATTTTAAAAAAATTATATCTGGTACTCACAGGTAGCCCATGCAAGACCATTTCGGCAACGTTGGGTCCCGGCCCCAAATCGTCTCCTACGCTGGCAATGCTGGAGCTCGAACTATGATAAGATCGTCGTTGTGGTGAGGAACCTTCATAGCTTTGGATGGACAGTCTACGGTTCACTGCCTGCAAAGAACATCCACAATACTCAAATTCAGTTTAGAAAAATAATCTACAGCTAAATTAAATTTTTGAGAAGTGTTTAAAAGAATGAAATAAACACAGTTCTTTTAATTATTCTGGTACTTTTAATTATTATATACAGTTAATTATTCTGGTACTATAATTAAGCTGACAAGCGTACTAAGAAAACTAAAAAAACTGGTAGCAAAGTTTCAAAAGGAACATCATCTCTTTACTTTTCCTATCATTTAAAAAAGTATTTCTGATGGAGAATTTTTAATAGGGATTTCTGTTCCAGAATTTTAAAACTGAAGAGGCAAAGTAGTGAGTTTTCAAATAAATATTTAGAAATTTTACTACCAGTTTTAAAGTTTAATGAGGGCGCTTGGACAACTTAACTTTAATCCTAAAAGAAAATAATAATAATAAATAACGACACAGATAAATCCCACAGTATTTAAATAAAAAATATCTAAATAGATCTCTTAATGTAATAATAAAAACATAAAGAATCAGGCTCCTAACATAACAACGATGAATTGTGATGTTAAAAATTCTGATGAAGCAGGAATGACAACAGACACATACGTCATTCGAACGCGCATTTTAGTAAATAGAACAATTCAACTGGTGAAGAAATAATAACTCTTTGTAAGACTTACCTTTCCACCTCCATCAGAACCAGGCCCTGAAGCTCGTCCACTGTCCAGACTAGATAAAGAATGTCTCGAAATACTACTCCCGCCGCTACTACCACCAGGGCTATGCCTTCCTGGACTGTTCATATCGATACCTTGGTCTTCTAAAGAGGCCTGCGTGCCACTCATTAATCGTCCTAATTACAAATAAAATATTATAAAAATAAAATAAGTTAAGAATTTTCTAATGATTTCATTTTCAGTTAATTGAAATTCAAAGTGTGTATGTTTTCCCCAAAATTTACAAAGTACTCGTGATTAGCTGTATATATCAATAATATGGCATTTTAACGAGGTCAGCGTGGTACTATATATATATATATATATATATATATATATATATATATATATATATATACATAAGAGATGGGCGAATTGCATCATCCATCATCATTTAAATCATCTACTTCCTCGTTGAAATGCGCCAGCCTCTCCAGAAGGGAAAACCCCGGTATCCACGGTGCCAGAATTTAGACGGGAAAAGTCGCAAATTGATAATAACTCTAACTCTTTTCCATAGAACAATCTACTACAGCATTCTTTCTTGATCCAGCAACCCTGCGTGTAGGCAGCTCTCACCAGTCATGATATCGCTGTTAAACTTATTTCCTTTTTTTTATTAAATGTTTAGTTTCATTATTAAACTATTGTCTTTTTTTCTCCCTTGCTCCCCACCCACCCACACACATATAGTATATATATATATATTGATTTTACAAAAAACAAGCTCAAAACCATCTAAATACTTGGATTACATGAAAACCTTATTAGATTAGAGATCGAAAATGGAGTGAGCCACACTTCTATGTTCACACAAGTCATTCATATTCTTTTTTCTTCCTTTTTTTAATTAGCACCCCTCTGGCCCGTCTATTTCAGTTGCCAAACAAAGTGAACTGTAAGTCAAACAAGATAGTACGTACAAAACATTACATTCATTAGAGGTTAAGGTTTTGTACCACGTTAAAATAGACAAAGATGAAATTAGACGGCTATTCTATCAATTATTTTTCGTAATTATTAATTCAATAGAAATATAAAACAAAATTTAAACATAAAAAAATAAAAAAAACACTAGTAAAGCAGCATTGCAACGTTGGTTGAAATCAAACAAGCAAATCCACCTCAAACCAAAAAGGGAAATAAGAATATTTCCTCAAAGTTGTGTCGCTTCGAAATAACGCATGGTAAGAAAGAATTCAAGACAATAATTAAGAGCATCGAAAAATATTACTAATAACTAAAATAATATTAATAATCATAAGTTTGGTTATTATATTTATAACTATTTATATGAAGACGACGATTGTAACGGTATCAAACATAATAACGTTTCACAGCAGTTTGTATAGTTTTTACCTTTTGACAGGCTAGGGGAATGACCAGCATCTGAAGGTGTACTTGGCAAGCTATCGGGTTGGCTGTGCACGATGACATGAGTTAAGTGAATCTGAAAATTAAACAAATAACATTTCGATAAATTTTCAGTAAAGAATTTCTTTGTTTTACAAAAGCATGCAAGATTGATATAAATAAAATAGAGTTTAATAATAACTAATAACAATTTATTTACCTGATTAAAAACTTCATTCGCTTCGAAAATATAGAAATAGAAAATATCAGTCAGCATGTTTCAAGCGCTCAAAAACAGGCGCCCATTTTCAAGACTTGTCTGACGTAAATAAGAAGAAACAAAAGTGATTTGAAATATGAAATGTTTTAAGTTGGCAACGAAAAATATATAAAAATAAAGGTGCGAAACAAAACTAGAAAAATCGCAGTATACGAGAGAGAGAGAGAGAAGAAAAAAAAGATTTAAAAAAAAGTACAGAAGAGAAAAATTTTAAAACGAGCTTTAAAATTTAGACGTAAGTAACACGGTAGATATGTCCATTAAGTTATGAAGAATATAAGAAATTATTAATTGCTGCACATTATTATATTGGAATCTTGGGAATAAATTAAACTTCGACAATGCCAAAATTGTTTCCACCCCAGTCACATCAGCTCATCTTGGTGCCTTGAAATCCTGTTTTATTCATATGAATGCTAATTATCTTATCTAATGCTAATTATCCTTACAACCTCTCCATAGCACGTGAAAATATATTTTACCTTGGCCACTTTGATTTTTCTAGTTTTGTTTCTCACCATTTTCCATTTTTTGTTGGCAACTTTTCGCTTTCTACAAAAATTCAATTTTGCTTCTTCTGACTCACGTCTGGCAAGTTATCGATTTACATAAATATTAAGACAAATTGGTGAATTTTTTAGAATAAAAACGGCAATGGACACTGTTTTTTTTTTTTTTAAATTTAATTCTTAATTTGAAAGGAATAACAGAGCAACTTTATAAGAATAGTTTCTATTTAATTGTAAAATAGAAACGAAGCGTTCAATAAAAAAAGAATTATTTTAATGAACTTTTATCAATCCAATAAAAATAAAAAAAAACTCTTCTAAATAAAATTGTAGATCTAATTAGTCTTTAAATTTTTTCAATTAGTTGAATTTTGCATTTGCTCGTAATAGAACACTACATATAGTTTATTTATTTATTATTTCCCAGCAGAAAATATTTTAGTTAAAGAGTTCATGTTCCATGAGATTTTATGTTTCCTTGATTGCAGCCCTGAAAAGTCTAATTTTATTTATTAAAAAAAAGGCAGATTTGGGTAATAGGTAATTACATTGATTTTGGATGTGATTTAATGCCCGTGAGATTTAATGATGTGAAAAATATTGTAAATTATTTTAAGATATACAGACTAGCGAATAAGATATCATTTCAAGAAAATATCAGACGACATTGTTTTATCAACTAAATTCTTATAATTAGAAAAAATTACTTAACATCAGTTAGACTGGATAAATTTAGGTGAAAAATGTCCCCCCAAAATCCTTATTCTGAAGAAACAATGAAGAGGAAATTAAAAATAATACTGACCAAAACATGGCCAAGAAGAAACAGTACCCTCCGACCGAAATTTCGATGAGAATAATTTTATTTTGATAGAAGAAAAAACATCGGAAGAAGATGCACGAAATATTAAAGAGAAGAATAGAATCTAACAATTAATTTCTCTGACACAATTGTTGAGCAGTTGTCTGACACAAATTCGACAAACAACACAGCAAAAAAAATTATTTAAACTTTAAAAAAAATCAAAGCCCTTAATGATTTAGCATAATATTACATTCAAAACCAAGTTTTTGGACAAAGAAATTTTCAGTTTAACTAGTTTTAATCTAAAAAAACAAAAATAATCTTACCAAAAAAAGTCTTAGCAGGTAGGTCACTTACAAAAGGATATAATAAAAACGACATTAAAGATTAAAAAAAAATGACTACGCGATAATATTGAAGCTGAAATGCCAAACACAAAATCACACGAGTCAAAATTATTACATAATTATAGAATGTAATTAATAAAAGTAACGGTTTAATAAATGAAACAAAAATTGCAACGCTACTAAATCAAAATTTAAAAAAATTACAATAAATTAAACATTACTATGCTAAATATTAAATCAGCTTAAAATATTCCGTTGAAAGAATAAAGATAAAGAAATAAAAAAACATACTGTAGGAAAAAGATCCGAAAAGCACCTAGATTTAATTAGTTTCGCATGCATTTTCAAGCATGGATTTTTTTTTTTTTTTTTTTTTTTTGTCGTATGCCTGTTAGGCAGAGGGGGTGCGATTGTTCCTGTTTTTCAGTGGCGCCATCTATAGCCAGGAATTCGACTTCTGTCACACCATTCCCTCAACCACAAACCCGTTTATAGGGAGGGTCACATTCACACACACAAAGAACATAGAACACACAGAGAGAAAGAAACATCCATGCCTTGCCCGGGATTCGAACCCATTACCTTTCTGACGCAAGGACAGTTCCCTGCCCCCTACACAGACCGGTCGGCACAAGTAGGGATGTGACATTAAAATAAAACCTATATCGAATATGACTAAGAATGTTTATTTGTCAAATAGATTAAACGTACCTGGCCATTAGAGCCGCCGCCGGGAGTCATCTTCCTCATGGGATGTGATAGGTGTGAGGCACTATTATAGAAAGGCTGTATAAAACTCTCACCTACAAATAAATAAATCGTGATTCAGTTTGAATTTTAGTGATGCGAAATTTAGAAGACTTTACATAAAATATGGTTGGATTCTATGAAATCTAGCTAAGAATTATTGTTCCGTTCACCGTTTCTGGTATAGTGAGATTGAACAAACCTATCTTTGTTTTACTACAAGGCTGGCAAAAATTCAAAATTAGCTGATTTAAAGGACTACAGTGTACATTCATCAGACTACAATATATATTTTGCAATTTCTTTTAAAAAAAACTAATTTGTACTATTTTACAATATTTGAATTCACTAATTGCAGTACCATATTTTGAAATTAAAGGACAAAACTATTTAAAATCAGTTTTAATCGCAAAATATATATAATTTTACGTTATATGTTAAGCCAGTAGAACGGACTACAGGACAAATTAAATTAAAAATGTAAGGAATCCTTAAGAAGGAAGGATTTAAGAAAAATTAAAGAGGAATTTCTTTGACCAAGAAATTGGATGATTCGTTGACACTATCCAAGTTCTTGAATGCCATTCATTGGTCGGATGAAAAACAGTGCACTTGCGTATTGATCAGATTCAGGATTTTAAAAATCATACTTACATGAAGGCAAAATTACAAAAATCGTAATAACACAAATGGATCCTATCAGATTAATTTATTTAAATTAGAATACATGAAAACGGACTAAAAAATAAAATGATCATATGCCCACTCGCTGACGTCATGAAACTGTAGAAGCTGATTGGTAATGGAAATAAAAGCTGGGATGGAAATTAGAAAATGCTCCATTCAGGGTTGGCAAGTTTTTGCCGCAGGTGGAAAAAACCATGGTAAAAACCGTTCTGGCAAAAAAAGGTTTTTGCCAGGGTTGGCAAGTTTTTGCCGCAGGTGGAAAAAACCATGGTAAAAACCGGTAAAAACCGTCCTGGCAAAAACAGGTTTTTGCCAAGCAAAGTGGCAAAAACTGTCAAAAACCTATATTTTCCAAAATGAGAGGACAAAAACACATTTTTGATACAAAGTTATTCCTAAATTTGAAATATATACTATAAATATATATAATTTTTAAAAAATTAACAAAATTATTATTCCATAATTAAATCATAATGTATGAATATATCATTTTAGTAGTTTAAAACATTATTGATCGGAAAATTAGTGATTATTCTTTTTTTTCCAGTGAAATGAACTTATTTTAAATTAATATAACTATAAGCATAAAATCTCTATCAACATGTGTAGTTAATTAAAATATACAAGCATCAATGCAATTTTTTAAATTTGCCGAAATTCAATACTTTATTCATCATCACAATACAATTTATGCTGTCTCAACATAGCATAACAGAACACTAGTTTTGAAACATTATTTAGAGTCAACCTATTCCAAATTTTAGAATGAACAAATGAAAAATTCGAAAACACTCTTTCAATGGCAGCACTACTAGAAGGACATGAGTGTAAATGAGACATTAATTCACAAAATTCTCTGGAAATTTCACAAAAATTTTGCACACTCCGCCACCATCTACTAGCATCAATTGTGGCTATAACTTGCTCTGAGAATAATGTTTTAGGGAATGGTTTTTCTAATTATTCAAAATTCAAAGCATATGAAACAAATGGATTTATTCCTGCAAGAAATTCTCTAGCCTTCTCTTTCTGTACATTGCTGAGAAGCTGCCCTTTATATTTTGGGTGTAATAAATAAGCAAGAAGGTGCCAAGGTAAAATTAATTGCACAAACCTTTTTTTTAATTGTATTTTATAAGGCTGTAAATTGTCATCTTCTAACAATTTACACCATATATGGCAAGCATCTGCTGATTGTTGTTGAATCGGTCTGTAGAATGTTCAATCAATTCAAATATTACCCTTATATTAATTGTTAATATTTTAAAAATAATTTTCTCATGTAATGTATCAAAATTATTATTCCTTATGATTGATTTAAATTTGTTTCAAGTATTTTGTAATAATATTAAATCAGCAATTTGGATAATTTGGTTCTTGCCAGTTTTTACCGGTTTTTACCAGGTTTTTGCCACTGTCCTGGCAAAAATCCCTTTTTGCCGACAAAAACTCCAACCCTGGTTCTATTATCTAAGGTCTTGGACTAAGTACTTGGATGATCGTTTACACGTTACAAGCTCCGAACAAAACAAGTTTTCATCAATTTCAATCAATCTGGGACTAAGAACTTGGACGGAATAAAAAGACCTAAAGAATTATCCAGAGCTCTGAGTTGAGGTCAAAATCGCAAGACTGAAGAGCTGAGTATAACAACCGTGCATATGCTACATGGATAGACTGATTATCACTGTGAATAAAAGTGTTTAAATTTTTTTTTATCTTAATAACTCTTTTCCCTCTTATGTTGTACCTCCGAGTCATTTTTTCACACATTATAACTTTTACTTTTATTTATATGGGAAGATAAGCCCTCCTCCCAATATAGCAGAAGAGGAAATTAAATTTTAGTAAAGTCAAAAAATCTTGACAAAGCAGCAACTTGACAAAGACTAGATTTTAACCCTTTGATGCAGGTGGAACACCGTTGTCTCTTTTATACATATTTTTTTTCTCCGATGCTTTAATTACAAGCAAAAATATATTTTGGTATTTTTTAATTAGAAAAAAGTCTAATAGCTACTAAAAATATGTTAGATTATCGGAATTAAAATTGGAATAAAATATTAAAAAAACTAGTTCAAAAAAATTTTTAAAAAACTAATCCAATCTGATTAAATAAAATTTTTTAAAAAAATCTTCAATGATTGATTTTGCAATTTAAAGAAATTTCCATAATGAACAATTGTTTCTCTTAGATCTGAATAACTCCAAATAAGTGCATTTCTGAAAAATTATTGTTTGGAAGTGAGTCGTGTTTGGAAGATTTTGCCTCTGACGCAGAAAAAGACACCGATGTTCAATGATGTATTTCATAACCATAAATTATTAATATGCTAATTATAATATTTTTTCACTTGTTTTGGCTTAAATTAATAAAAAATAAAGAAAAATTAAGAAGAATGTGTTCAATAAAAGTTCTGCGTCAAACAGTTAACGCTACAAAAACTAAAAATAAAGACGTGTGTGATTGTACAACTACAAGTCTAAGAAGACCTCTCCAAAATATTTTTAAAGTGTCTAAGCAAAAGTGTAGTTTTGAAAGAAAAAAAAAATCCAAAGAAAAAGGCGAGTGTTAGAAAAGATGGTCTGGTGTGTTTTATGACGTCGCATTTCCTGAATTCCGGCTCTCACTCATTACAGCCATGAATCTGGATAGGGAACGAGACAGACCATACGAGTCTATGCTCCAACGACTTGGAAATGGCTTTTATGGGGACCATTTGGCTCTAATTTGCTCTCTTTACGCTCGGTGGTTACAAGACTTTTCAATGTTTATATTGCACTAAGAATATTCTGTGGTATGCAGTGAAGGTATCTTATCTATAACAATAGGGCTCTTCTGCAATTCGGAAAAGCATCGAAAAGGTACTTTAAAAGGTTTATTGAAAAGAGATGTTTAGTTCCGGAAAAATACGATAAAATTTGAAAATTATTTCAATACTAAAAATGAATATTGATTATCCTCTAGAACAGCGGTTCTCAAATGGTGTTCTGCGGAACCCTAAGGCTCCGTGGAAAGGTCCGGAGAGTTAGGACTTTTTTTAATCAGTTATGAATTTCCATATCTAATATTAAATTTATATCTGATTAATTACCCATTATGTTATATTTTTTAAATTATCTAATTCAAATGCTGGAAAAGAAGAGAAAAAAAGTAAAAGAAAAATTTTTTAATAATATATATACATATAAATATATTTTAATAACAATATATTGAATGAATAATAAGGACACATTTGTGAAGAATTGCATTAGTATTTTGTATAGAATAAAAAATCAACTATGAAGTATAATATAATATATTGTGAATATAAAATAAACGTTAAGTCACATTCTTTCAACCAGGGTGTTGCTTTTGTGAATTTGTGCAAATAGGATCCTGTTATTGCAAAAAAACTTTTTCAAGGAGTTTTTAAGTTGTAAAGACACACAAGATAATGCTCAACAATGTAAAATTATAATAAAAAAGATTTAATTTTAAAAAATAAACAGCAATTGCTGCTACTAAATTAGAGATGCAACATACAAATATTTGGTATTTATCCTATACTGCTTCACGCAGAATATTCATTTCGGACGAATAAAGGAAAGAAGCTTCAGCGGAAGACAAATCTTAGTTCGTTTACATTTGTCTCCCCTCCCCCCCCCTACCTGGGAAGAGTTTATTCGATCCACAAAACAATAATGAAGATAAACAAATTTGTGAAAGGTCCGATTAAAAGATAAATTATTTTGTGAAGGATCCGTTTTTAAGTTAAAATATTTTGTGAAGGGTCCGTTAACGGACCCAAATTTTTTCTAAACAGACCCCTGATTTCGGTTCTTTTTTTTCTTTATTTCAATGAAAACTAAATTTTAGCTCATTTATATTCAGTTTATGCATACACTAAAATCAAATTAAAAGATTAAAAGTTCCGCTAATAGATGATCGATCATTTAGAATTAAATTAGTAACCACAGTTCTATAAAATTCTTTCCCTCGCTGTTGTATTGTTTTTAAGTCGAGTTTTTAATGCAATTGAATTGTGAATGGTTGTAAGATAAGTCGAATTGATAGAATTATTGTTTAATCTTTTAACCTTATCACTCAATAATAAACTATATTTAGTGCTTTGCAAAAATGCTTCCTGCAAAAAGGAAAAAAAAAAAAAAAAAAAAACAAAGGAAAAAAAACTCACTAGTTAAATTATTACCATTCTTTGAAAGTGATAAAATATTTTTAGTTTTTTTAGTTAGTAAAAACTATTTATACATGCATTACGTATGCCGACAAAACGATACAAATTGTTTTAAAGAGAAAGTAAAATTTTCTTATTTTCACCACGACGAGAAAGTTTAATTACAGCATTTTAGTGATTGTATCAAAATAAATGTTGAAAAGGTGAGTGGTGCATAGAGAATATTGTCACGACTTAAAATTTCTTGAGCTCTCTCTTCTCTTTCAGTTCTTCAAGTTCTCTCTTCTCCTTCACACTAATATTACACGTGAACAATTAAAATCGAATTGTTTTTCTTTTATTAAAATACAGTGTATATTTAACAAATTTTAAATAAAAGAAAAACAATAAGTAAATAAATAAAGGAAATAAATTTTGATTTGCCATCAACTTTTTTTCAATTGATTGATTAATTTTCAGAAAGACGCCAAATGTGAAAGGACAATTAAAATTAAATATTTCACTGCAAATATCATTACTACGCAGAGCCCCCCCCCCCCCCCCAAAAAAAAAACTCAATACTAGATATAAAAGACAAGTGTTCAAACACAAAATATAGGTTGAGAGTTAAAAAAACTGCCTTCAATAAAATAACACACACATTTAGGAGAAAATTTTGAACTTCTATATACTTAGATTAATGAACACAGAAAAATATCCAAGTACAATCAGAGATGTTAATACCTAAGTATAATCAGAATGAAGATTCAACTAATTTCAAATAAATAAAATAAAAAATAATTATAGTGATCAACAGAATTACTTAATTATCACAATTAATAAAATTAGTTAATTAATAACTGCTCTTAACTTTAAAACTTAACTAACACCTTTGAACTTTTAATGATAAAAAGGTTTCTTTATAAAGATCTGTACCACGGAGGGAAAAATGACTCATTACTCAAAGTGAAAGATAAAATGCTTTTATATAAAATATTGATTAAAAGTTCAATAATTGGCAAGTAACTTAAGATGAAAACCGAAGAAAATGTTTAAAAAAAATTTAAAAAAACTATTTTACTTCTCAACTATTACGAAAATTAACAAAAAAGTATGAATACAATACTAACATAAACTTCCTAAAAAAATGAAAAAAAAATAACGGTCAATAATATTCAAGTGAATCTTTATTTTTGTGATCATTATTTTTTCACGAAAATTTTCCCGCGAAAAGATTATTTCAACTAAATATTTCCCTGTAAAACTGTTTCACTGCCAAGATCAGTACAATGCCGGGAAGCAAAGATACGTAAGGAGGGAGGGAAATATACTTATAATAGATAATAGACAGAAAAATGCTCACCGCGGGCAAAATATTCACAGATATTAAATTAATCATGAGAAAATATTCAAGATAAATATATCTTTATTATAAAAATTAAACATACGAGCAAAGAACAATTTTTTTTATTTCGAATTAAAATAGTTACATTTCGAAAATCACTGTGGCAAAATATTGAAAAAAAATTTTTTATTCAATTATAACTTGCGTTTGAAAAGGGAATTTTTCATCAGAACAAAAATTTTCACAAAAAATTTTAGAAGTAAATATTTTATATTATGTAAATATTTAAAGTAAATATTTAATATTATGTAAAATGTATTAAATTTTAAGGTGTTAAATTTTTAATACTAGTGATAAAAACAATTGAGATAGTAAACGGAAAAATTAAAACAGAATATAACTGCATCAATAACACTTTATTATAAAGGATAAATAATGATACGGATAAAATGAATTCTTTTTAAAAAAAAAACATTTTTTTAATAAATGCTCGCAATTCGAAAATGACAATTTTTTATACTTTACAATAAAAAATAAACATACAAGATTTGCTACTTTAATAAATTTTTTCGATCAAAAGTTTAATATCTTTTTTTTTAAATAATCCGAACTCTTCATTTTTAATTTTAAAGACACAACCATTTAACTACTTTAGCGTCAGAAAAAAATAAAAATCAACTATCACTTTTTATGATACCGTAAATCAAGATATGTGTAAAACTCTCAAAATAAGAAGGTTGAAATAAATAGTGAGACAAAGCGGTACTACGTTTCCTCACACAAATCCCACTCATCGATTTCTTACAAGACAACCGTTTTCTTCACTCCATTACACTTCCAAGGACTCATTCTCATTAAAAACATTCACTTAACACATACAGTCAACTGACAAGAGGATTAATCCTGAAAGGGAAAACAACATTCACTCCAATAGAATGAAAAGGGAAAAACTAACGACTAAATGCCGCAGTCGTTAAGTGAAAGTGTCATACATGATGAATGAGTCCATGGAATCTATAGGGGTTCTTTTTTATATCGACTGTGTGTTTTTATTTTTAACTGGAAAGAAATGCCAGAGGATTTCAGAACAATTATAGGTCTATCTATTAACAATTAATGTTGAAGTTAAATTAAATGCAAAATGTAGCAAGGTGATTTTAAATTAGAAAGAAATTTTTTTTCATTATCAAGGACACCAGAATTCCCGATACCATTCTTATAAGTTGTTATTCGCCAAATAACGTTGGTTAAAAATAATAGCAAAATAATCGGGATGAAATTTCTACTCGGGGTTTATACAAAAACTGCGCAATAAGATTCCATTGTGAAGACAACAAGGAAAACGTTCTGCTAACAGATAAAAAGCTCTAGAAAAATGAAGGAAATACAGATTGAAAACCGGGACATAAAGAGAACTGTTTCGAAGCTAGAGACCAGAGTTTCTTAAATTGTATCGCGAAAAAAGAAGCAGGGATCGCAAAAACTTTTAACAGTTATGATATTTCTTTAACTTATTTTAGTACTTGCTGAATTATCAAATGATTCAGGATTAAAAATAGATTTTAATGCGAAATCTTGAGAAATTTTTTGTCCAGGAGTCACAAAAAACTTTCCAATGACTTCTGAAACTCCAATTTATTTCAACAACATATTTGTGCATGATTTACTATTAAACTATTCTCTATTCTATACTAGTGCATTCTATTACTAACTTTATTTTAATATTAAATCTTTAAAAATTTGGTAGAAAATTACGAAAATTTGGTAGTAATAATCATCTTCACGTAGTAATAATCGTAGTAGTAATTTACCCAGAAATAATCATCCCAGGATATGGAACGTTCTACAACAAAGGTTGTTAATTACATATTTCCTGTGAGCATTTTCAAAATATACATCAACTCTAATTAAATAAATTACCTTATTTTTAAATAACAAGTTATTCTAATTTTTTGACAAAAAAGGAATCTTAAAAAAAATTAACCTCACGTCGTTAAATTTTAAAATTATGTATACATGTCTACGTATGCAAAATAAATAATTTAAAGATATTTCCATCCAGACTAGTGCATAAAAAGTTATGTTCAAAGTACCAGTAGTTTCTTCAAGCATTTAGCTTTGAATGGGTAAACTAAAAACACTGTATTTATCATATATAATTATTGCAGTTTTAAAACTCTAGTCTAGTTTTTTCAATTTAGCGACAAAATTTTTTTAAATACAATAACTGGTAATAATTTACCGTTTAATGGTGACCTAGGTGGTTTCGTGTAGTCACTGTCTGAATCTAATTCAACGGTCAGTTGGTCATCGCCATTGCAGATGCAGGGGCTTCTTCTAAAATGGGCAGTCTTCACATTTAAGGTGGGCACCACTGGAGGAGGTACCTTCTTAATCCCCTTCACCGAACTACTCCTCTGCACACCACCCACTATAAGAAAAAAGCAAACAAATGGTAAGTAAATTTAATAAAAATTCCTAAAAAAGAAAATAATCTTCAATGATTAAAAACAGTTTAAAATTGAATTCAAATAAATCCAGATCTAGTTTATGCCTAAAATTAAAAAATAATTTTTTTTTTTTTTTTTTTTTTTTTTTAAATAAGATACTCTAAAATTGATATTGAAATATTATACTTTCAACAAAGGGAAGAACACTTAAAAGTGGCTAAAAGATTTGTCCATATTCATGACTGATAGATTTTCTTATTGCTTATAAGAAGATTATAGTAAAATGATATAAGAGGGAATTTTGAATGTAAGAGTGAATAATTTAAATAAAAAAATATTTTGAATATAAGAGAGAATAATATAAGAGCTTCAGATTTGGAAGGGAAAATAAAATAAGGCTAAAAAAAATTTTAATTAATCATGATCAAATTAATTAGACACCAACAAGCTTAAATTTAATAAATAATGAACAAATAACTCGGTTACAAAAGAATTCCCTTAAAACAGAAATCGAGCTGTGTTTTCTTTTCAATAATAATAACCAATAATCCTTTTAACGAAAACCTAATTAAAATTTATGATCCTTTTAAACTCAGCGAGAATAAATTTTAAAGCAATTAAACCTTCTATTCTAACACCCTTTAGGCGATAAAGCAATTTTTCAAATACAGCACAGCCCCTTGTAAATAGATGCAGAAAACTCATTGACTCAGAAGGAACAATTGACCCGTAATGATCGGCTTGTCAGGACCAGGACAGATTATAATAAAACATTTTAGCTGAACAACGTCATAAAGGAAATTAATAAGCCAATAGACAAGAGTATTTTAAAAAACAAAAAATAATTGTACGTGGGAAACGCTATGCTTTTTATCATGGAGTAATTATATTTTAGGATTTATGATAAACATTTTATTAGTTAGTTATCATAACATTTTAGTTTAACAACACCATAAAGGCAATTAATAAACCAATAAAATAGACTGAGTGTTTTACATAACAAAATAATCAATACATGGGAATAAAGAAACACTATGCTTTTTAGTTAAAAAGTAATTATTATTTTGGATTTGTAATAAAAAAATTTTTTAGTTTTTTATAATAAAGATTTTAGTAAAACAACACTATGAAGGCAATTAATAAAATAACAGACAGTGTGCTTTATAAAATAAAATAAATTATACACAAGTATAAAAAACGCTATGCTTTTTATAAGAGTAGTTAATTATTATTTTGGAATTTGTTTTTTTAAGAGAGCTGCTGTAAAACCCAATGAATAAAAATCATTATTAAAAACTATTTCGACATCTTAAAATTAACTATAAAATAGTGAAAGATAAAACGTTACTAAAAACAGATAATAAACTAACTGTACATTTTATTCATACAGATTTAAGAAAATAAACAGTAAAATGAACATGTGAGACTCACAAAACTTGAAACATTTAATTAAATGTTCGGTTCGTATAAATCGTTAATAATGCTAGCAAAATGTAGAAATACAAATCATTTATTCCATTGAAAATAACTAATTTCGTTAATGAAAGAGAATATACTTAAATGCCATGCTTCATCCATCAATTTAATATAATTTGATGCAATACAGATAACTATTAAATTATATTCGAATAACATTATTATTCACAACATATTTTTCAAAAATTCTGAAAATAAGGTTAAAGCTTTATTAGATACTACGCCTTTGATTAGATGATCCATGTAATGTAAAAATGAAGTATAAAGAATTAAAGCATTAAATATCATAAATCAAAAATAAGTAATCTCAAATAATAAATTTTAATTCTAGCACCCAATCATTCAAAGCATTTTCACAGAAATAATATTTCACTACATTTAAATTACTCACATAACTTATTATTGCACAATTATGCAATAATAAGCATCGATAAAATACTAATAAGCATTATAACAACGCATTTATGATTTTTAAAAGACACTATTTACATAAAATTATCCATCATATCTATAAAATTGAAGGAAAAATTATTTAAGTGTACTATTGTATTTTCAAATGATTTTATTTATAACAAGTGATATTTTTTAATAAATTTGATTTGAGTATTTATATGAAATTAAAAACTTAAATTAAATATAAAAAGTTTTTATTCTAAGAAACCATTCCACAGTTCCTTCTATTTTACACATGAACTAGAATGATTTCTGCATTTAAAAAAAACATTTATTTAAATACTATGATTGGTAGAAACTATGATCACTGTCAAACATGTTTTTGCAAGATCTCTAATTTGTTTTTCTTCTTTATTTGCTTATTTCAGGAAACTTTTTTTAGGATTCGAATGAGTATGGAGTTCTATTGATCAATGAAAGTAATTCTTTAATTAAAATCAAACTATTTCTTTTAATTTCCATTCAAATTTGGACGGGGAAAAAACAAGTTTTAAAATAAATTTAAATTTTATTTCAAAAAATAGTATTTTTATATTACAAGGTATTAATTTTAAAAAGTAGGTCCCAATATCAGAAATTTATTTATTAAATTACTGAATTGTGAACTGTAATAAATATGTGACGAACTTAAAGTTACTAAAAAATAGTTTTAAACCAATTTTTATTAATGATAGGTCCTCTCTGCAATTGGAAAAAATGGAGAGAAAAAAACTATTGTATTACTTTAAAAAATATGTTTTTCTTTTTTAACTATTAAAATTGAATTTCATTTTTAAACTTTCGTCATTAAATTCACCGCAATAGAAAACTATAACAAAATAATTGCAGTTTTTCTTATCATCCCTCAAAGAATAATGTAAAAAGACATTTTTAATAAAAATTTTTAACAAATGTACACACATATTTTTAATTATTTTTTTAAAATTTTCAATTATTTCCTTTTACAGGAACACAAATATAACTGTGCATAAAATATATAATCTTTTCATTATAAATGATTACTGTATGATTATGTTTCCCGTAAGTTTGCCCATTATTCATCAAATGAATAATTTTTTTAACAACCAATCAAAATTAAAAATGACAAACATTATATATGATTATGATACTTATGAGTGATTTTAATACACACAAAGTATCTAAAGACAAAATCATTTATTGCACCTCAACTTTTTTTTATAAAGAAAAAAAATTGGAAATGTGTGAAACTAGTGTGAATATTTAATTTGAAGCGAATATTTATATTTACAATCACATTTTTATTTTGATCATGTTTTTAAATGACGCAAAAGATACAATTTGTACGCAAACTGCATTTAAGCCCTACGTTTTAAAGTAAATACGAAATAAATTAAATGAAATATAATAATAAAGAAACATAATAAATATAATAAATAAATAATAAATAAAGAAACATTTTTTTTGTTCAACTTTATATAATCTTATCCCCCGAACTTGATTCAATAATAGTACAGTCTACGTAAATCGAAAAATCTTTGATAAAAAAATGTGTCGAGATCTAACTTATTTTTATTAAAATTTTCGTTTAAATTATCCAAATATATTTTAATAAAAATGTGAAATTTTTAAAACTTGTAAATAATAAATTAGATGTTTTTTTTTTTTTGGGGGGGGGGGGGGGGGTTTCATGAATTTTTATGTATTTCAGAAAATTTATCAACGTTTTAAACTAAATAAAATTTTACTTATATGTACAAAATAAAGCTCTTCTTTGTCATTTTCATATTTTTAAATAATAAAAAGATTTTAAGATTCAAGATTCACAATTAATAAATCGTGCCGGCTGTTTTACAAGCTCTTTATATAATTTTAAAAAAACTAATAAACTACAGCATACAGTGTTTTCCCCCCTTCCTATAAAGCCTTTATTTTCCCGCGTAAATCGGAAAATTTAATGAGATTCCAAATACAATGAGATCTTTGTGAAAAAGATATTAACTCACCCGTTCCAACGATATTAACTCACTCAATGCGCGGGATCAGCAAAGAAATAAGAGGGGGTGACAAGAAAAGGGGGATTAAATTTGTGTTCACAAATTTTAGTCACGCCTCCGTTGCCAAAAACGGAAAACACAAAATTCTAGCAGCCATTTTAGGGGGTCGGGAACAAGGAAAAGTAGGGGTTCCGCAGGAAAAGCGTGCTAATACCCTGCTTACCGTAAGACCCCTGCGCGAGGTCTTCACTGCTCTGCGCCGAAATCTCGAACACGTGCATCTCATTGAGTTCAGTGACCGTCAACCATGGCTATGGAATTTAAAAAATAGTGTCGCCATCTGCTGAATATTTCAACAACTATATTCAGACATCATGAACTTATTGAAATACATCTTCTCAAAGGATATAATAAAATGGTTTTGTATTTTCGACCTCCACCTATCAGTTAATTATCCCAATCCATGAAATTCTAAGAAAGGCATTTCAAGTAAAAGCACTCAAAATTAATATCGCCCAGATGATTTTATATTAACAATCACAATCTATCAGCAAATTAACATAATCCATGAAATTCTGAGAACGTTATTTAAAATAAAAGTACTTAAAAATAAGATCTCTTACAATGATCTCTATAACGATTTTGTTTTTACAACCACAATCTATCAGGTAATTAAAACAATCCAAGAAATTTTTAGAACGTAATTTCAAATAAAAGCTCTAAAAATTAACATCTCCATAATGATTTTGCATTTACATTTACAAGCACAATCTATCAGCTATTCATCGCAATCTATGAAATTCTATGAGCGTATTTCAAATAAGAGCACTAAAAACTAACATCTTCCATAATGATTTTATATTTACATTTACAAGCACAATCTATCAGCTATTCATCGCAATCTATGAAATTCTATGAGCGTATTTCAAATAGGAGCACTAAAAATTAACATCTTCCATAATGATTTTGCATTTACATTTACAAGCACAATCTATCTGCTATTCATCGCAATCTATGAAATTCTATGAGCGTATTTCAAATAAGAGCACTAAAAATTAACATCTTCCATAATGATTTTATATTTACAACCATAATATATCAGTTAATTATCACGATTTGTAAAATTCTAAGAGCGTTATTTCGAAGTAGAGCACTCAAAAGATATGATCTTCCAAGGGGACTTATACTAAGTGAAATAAGAAATTAGCAGGCCAGAATGCCTTGATGTAGACAGACCTACTCATCAACTTTAGGTTTAAAAAGCAGTCCAGCACTAAATATTTTGTACAAGAGCGAATAAGAGAGAATAACAAACATAATAGTAAATAAAATAATTGTAAAAGAAAATATCAGGAAGTACAATTTTTTTTTCAATAATTCTTCCAATATTGAATGAATACGAATTTGATGATTGATAATGAAAATAAGTTAAATGATACAATGGATGAAAATTTATGGAAGGCATTTTTATGCCGTGAACATAAGTACTTTTACTTTGAATAGTTTATGGTTTGGAGAATATAACGCAATTCGCCTAAGAGGACAAATGAAAACATTTAGAAGAACTTTATTCGAATCTTGGCATACAAAGACTAAATCGTTGAGATTCGAACAAAAAAATAAATAAATGAAACAAAATAATCCACTTATTCCAGTTCTTTAACTGTTCATCACTCATAAATTTTACTTTAAATAAAATTATTATATATATATATATTAAGTTTTGTTCAAATCATTCTTTGTAAGCAAATTTGCAAGGTATTAAATCCTTATTTTAAATACATATGTCTCAAACATAATTTCAATTAAATTAAAATTGTGTTTATTAACAAATTTGAAAAGTATTAAATTATTATTTTAAAGGCATATGACAAAAAACATAATTTTAATATGATTACAAGTTCTTTTTTTATTTTTATTTAAAATGGGATTTATACTAAAAATTAAATTGATACAATTTAAATTGTACAAAGTAATTGTACTTAATTATTATTGTATAGTAATTGTACTTAATTAAAATTGTACTTAATTTTTAAAATTTCCTGAAACAAATGCAGTATCAAAAATAATTCAGTTTTGTGTTGTTCATATAAAAATTATACATAAAATAGTTTTTATGTTCTCTCTAATTCACAAGTTAATATGAATTTTTTTTTAAACAAAATAACTGAGCAAATTTGATGTTCACGTCATCAAATTCATTCTAAGTTTACAATAATAGTCCTAATTGCTTTTTTTTTCCTTCATTTTTTTTCATTTATTTTTTTTTTTCTTTCTTCATTTTTTTGATAATATTGGAAAAAATATTGGAAACACACTGTATAATAAGCAGTGCAAAACTGACAGTCAGAATAAATTAACTTATTCTTTAAATAAATAAATTAAAAATATTTTCGTTTGAATATTAATGGAAAGAATAATTCTAAGAATAAATTCTAATTTATTCTTAGAAATTTATTCTAATAATTATATGTTATTTATGTATAGGCAAAAAGAAATTAAAAGTAAAGGATAAATCTCCGAGAATCTTCTAGATGGAGCCACTACTCATAGATTAAAAGTAAACATCTTTAACAACATATTTGAAAATATATTTTTGTCAAACAAAATTTGACAATAACATGATTAAGGAACGGAAGAGGAAAATAAAATCAAACCTGTTGGTTGATGCGAAACATCACGTCATAAAAACTTAAATCGATAAATGATTTAACTTGTTTAGCAATAAAATTTTATTACTTTGAAAACGGATTTATTCAGTCTTATTTCTATTGTTATTACTAATTCAAGGTTATTACAAATTTATTCCTATTTGGAATTATTCAATATTATCATACCATAACTTTCCCTTAAAACCAAATAATTCATTGGATAGTTATTGTCGGAAATATTTAAAACTAAATATAGCAGCAAGCAGAAAAGGTATCTTAAATTTAATTTTAAAAAATCTTTATCGTTAAAAAATAAAACAGTGACGACGAATTAAAGGAAAAAGAAACATTTATCCTCATTGGTTATAAAAACAATTCGAAATTTAGACTATAAAAATTAAATAGCAATTCAGATATATTATTTTGCTGCTATTTCAGTTCCGTCTACTGAAGAGAGATAAATATACCTCTACAATGTAATGTTATTACATAGACCTTTTTTCGGGATTTGTTGACTTGAAATTTTCTGCATAGCTTTGCATTAACAATTCAAAAAAAAAAAAAAAAAATTTAATAAAATGTTCTTTTAAACCGTTATGTGCATCATTTTTTTTTCTTTTCTTTTAAATACAAAAATATAAACAAAATGTAGCATATGTAAACAAAAGGAAAATTGTCTGGAGCATTCTGTAGACATTTGGTGACAAAAATAAAAAAGCAGCAATAAATAATAGAGGAAATTATAATAAGTTCATTTAATACTACTTTCCTAAAGAAATTAAGGACCTTAAAAATAGTTAAAAATAGTTGTTTATCATTGGATATATAATATATATACCACCAGCGGCAATACCAATTATTTAACTTTCTTAAAAATGAAAATCAATCAGTAAAAAAAAAATAATAATAAAAAATAAATAAATAAACGATTTTACAATAACGTAAGTATTATTTTATAATCAGGGGTCTGTCTAGGTTTTTCTGAGAGATACCTATTTTGTGAAAATTTAGACATAATTTGTGAAAAATTAAAAATTATATGAAAAATCAACACAAAAATATGGTAAAAATATGGATTTATCGTTTCTTAAGGGATACAAAAATAAAAGTTTAAGAAAAAGTATTTTGTGAAACTACCGGTTTTCCTAAAGTTGAATTTGTGAAGGTACCGCTAAACGGTAGTAAATTCCGCCTGGACAGGCCCCTGATAAATAATACTATAATTTTATAATAATACTATAATTTCATAATATATAATAATATAATAACGTAACTTAACTTCCTCTAAAATGCTCTACTCCGGATGCATGGTATAATTCTAGGTGATTAAAGAACAACTTTTTGTTTTATAAAATTGAACTGAAAAATTACTCCTAGCTACTATAGTCACGCTGAAAAATTAAGGACTTTTAAAAACCTTGTACCAAAATTAAACACTTTTAAGGGCCCTTATTTTCCAAAATATAAACTAAGCAGTTTTTAAGGACTTTTAAGGATCGCGGGAACTTTGTCTAAGCATCAACTACAAATATTTTCAGCAAAAAAGGAACAAAAAAAGAAAGAAAAAGAAGTGAAACTGGTTCGCATGTAATAAAGAAATAAAAAAATTTTAAATTATGTTTCGAAAAACTAAAACATTTAACGAATAACTTATTTTAAGAAATTTATTTTCTATCAGATATTATAGTTTTTAAAATAAAATGAATAAAAAGTGTAATTAAAATGTAGTGACATTTTAGACAACAAAATATTATCAAAAAAGTAAAAACATAATATTTTTATAGAAATATCACCGAAGCAGAATTAACATTATTAATAACAAAATATGCAATTAATACATTTAATTTTTTATTAATTATCTCCCTAACTTCTAAACTATTTTCAGTAGTTTAATATGCATACATTTAGTTAGATGGAAGAAAGTGTTATTTTCATTTTAACTTCAACTACTACAGCATTAGACTTTACATTGATATTTTTATTTAATATTTTTTTTACTGGATTCAAACACTTACTTAATAAACACTATTAAATGCATTTTAAGTTTTATTTAAATATTAATTAGACGTCCTAGTAATATAACTGAAACATAATTAATCTCCTAAACCGTCAAATTACCTTAACCTAAGGGGCCTTGAAAACTAGGTGGTCCCGCTTAAAAATGTATATTAAGGCCACATTAAAATTAAATAAGTTAGATACTATACAACAAATAAAAACTTATTTAGTATACCTTCAAGAGAAATAAATAATCAAAAATTAAAAAAATTAACGTATATGTATTTACTTCGTAAAACTAAATTAAAACAACAAAATTTACATATTCTGAAAAACAAACGCTTACTTACAATTAACAATTCAAAATTAACAATTCAACATAAAATACTAAAATAGAACGGGACGGTGCAACTTAACTGTACCGTTTTTAATGTTTATATTTTATTCATATTATTTTTTATATTTATATCCTCATATAGAAGATCTCCGAAGCTCGGAAAGAAGTTCAACCAGTTTGGTTCAACCAGTCATGAAATAAACTATGTTTTTGGAGTATGTTTGAGAAGAGGAAAACCTACCTCTTCGCACATTTTAGAACCGTTTTTTGTTTATATTTACATTTATAGCAAAGATGAGGCCTTTATGAGGAAAATATTTATGTTTTGGATTAAAGCTAGGTTAACAGTTAATTTAGCTACGTCGCAAAACGTAAAGTTGACTAGTTGTTCGTTATTCTTTAAGTTTAAAAGACATGATGCATTATCACATAATATAAAACACAATACGAGAAAAAAGTCTATAAAAATGTCTGACACATATACGTTTTCAGAACAATACAGATAAATAAATCTAATCCATCAATTGGAAGAATATTAAAAATGACTTTAGTATAGATGTGATTGAATTTTGTTGTTCGCTGCTCAGGCGTATGACTTTGAACAATATAGCCGGCTTCATTTTCAAAATTTATAAAATGAATAGTTTGTTAAAGTCTACATATATAAAGAATAAAAATATAAAGAAATTTAGTAGCTAGTACTGAATATGAGATTACACACTTTCTTAAGTAAGTAGTTACTGCTATTATTTGAGAGATGAATTAATGTGATAATAACGTTTCTCAAATTACGAAAAACTAAGTTTAAAAATATAATTTATTTTTAAATAATTAAACTGGTGACACTTAATATGCAGTTACGCAATTTAATTTAATATAAACCAAAAACTTATTGATAAAATAAAATTAATTATCTGACAACAGGATTTAAGGATGACCAGAACTACAGAACTGCATTTAACATATGCTTTAATTTTTACATTAAATTGCGATATTTTTCCACAAAAAAAGTTTAGTTTTCATCGTTTTAAGACGAAGGAGAGTTCATTTCCCGTTGGGAGGGTGTATGTCACTTTTCCCGTTTTAAACAACACCCCAGATAGAAACAGGACAAAGTTAACGACATAAGTAAAAAAAAAGGGGGAAAGCAGGAAACATGTCAAGGTACATGTCGATCATATTATTATCATATTTCTATTTTCGTCAATGGAAAACACATAACTTACAGGAAAACCTATATTTACGTATTACATATGTATTTAACGAAACGACTTCGCGTTTTCAGAAGTAATAAAGATGTTCACGTCAAAGGAGAGAGCGAACATCAAACAAATGTTTCCTTCTCAATATGACGTAAAAACGTCTTCGTTTCCTGCATGAAATCGATTTCAGATGACCTACTGATTAAACAAATTATTTAATAGATATATACAAAAAAAGGCTACAAATTATACAATTAAATGGTGTTCTAACTAGTTTACGGCTTTGAATTCCATACTTTAAAAAAAAATAATAAATAAATAAATAAATAAAAGTCATTATAAGCATCGATCGATTTTATTATAATCATAGAACGCAGAGTTTTTTTTTTTTTTTTTTTTTTGCAGAGTTTTAAAGACAGGGTAATTTTATACTAGAACATGGTGTCGTAAAAGTCAAGAACTGCTGACTTTAACGAAACAAAGTATACCAAAAAAAGTAAACATCTCAGATCGAATTTTTACATATTCTTCCTTCTTTTCTTTCTTTCCTTTTCTTTTTTTTTTTTCTCTTTTCCTTTTTTTTTCCCTTTCTAAATTATTAAAAAATTAAACTTAGCATGATAAAGTCCGAAGTTTTGGAGAAATAAATTAGAAGCTCCCAAATAGTAAACATTTAAAAATAAGAAGTTTTTTAAACTGAATTATTTTTATTTGTTCTTATAAATGTAACAATAACAATATAAACAATTTTAAACTAAGACTGGAATTCTCTAGAACACATAGTCACAAACGAAATAAGAAAGTGTTGCAAAAACAAATCAGATAAAGTGTATAACACTTCAAAAGAATTTTAACATTTCTTTAATTTATTTATTTTTATATATTTATTTATATTTTCTTTACCTATTTATTTATATTATTTACTTATTTTTCTTTTATTTATTTATATTTCACGTTAGTCGAAATTTTCGACAAAAAATTTTTTTTTTTAATTTTTAAAGATTCCGATCGACAAAACATTTTTTGTTACCATTTTTTTATCTTATTCATTTTAGATTTTTTTTCAGTTGCAAACTATATGACTGATTTTCAACAAATTTCAGGTTTCAGAAAAAAAAAAATATGTCACTAAGATTAATGTAATGAAAAAATTCTGAGTTATATCCTGACCTACGATATCTAGCATAATAATCTGCTAATTCACTGACACAGTCGTAATTTAAAGCTATTGATATTTAAGTGACAGGCAAATACGACTTTTTTTTCATTTTCTAAGTGAAATACAATAAAAATAGCTTTCAAATTTTGCGAGGAAAGTTTTGCACAAACTATTTCTTCGAATTATTTTTCTACCCAACAATTACCTTAATACATCATATTTTGTACTAAAATAAAATAGAAATTAAGACAGAAAACGATTTCAAAAGATGCAAGTTCAAGTATCTTTTGCTAAAATATTGTGTAATTTTTTTTATTTCAAAATATACATTCACAAAATAAGAAATATCAATTATACCCATTTTGGGTATAAAGCTATTCTACGTCGATAATTTACAAATCAAATATCATTTTAAAGCTAATTTTTTAATAATTTTATAAGAACGCTAATTTTATAAGAAAATTTAAAAATTCCCTTTAAAAAGCCTTAAAAAATTAATTCAGAGGGCTATAAATTTTCAAATATAAAAAAAAAAACTAAAAACAAATATTTTTACAATATATGCAATCTTAATCAATAAATGCAAATATAAATGTTTTTATATTTAAAGTTTAATCATTTAAAAAATGTTTCTATCTAGTAGCTCCGTATTTGGATATCTGAAACTATGAGACATTAAATGTTTATTTATTAGATTAATTTACAGTAATATCTTACGTAATAACAAATTTATCTTAAATAGGATCAATATCCAAATAATATCATTCGCTTAAATAATACCAATTGATAACACAAATATAAGTCAATTTCAATGAAGAAATTAAATAACTAAATCATAACACATACATTTCAATGCCGTAGCTTAGTGAAAAAATTAAATACAAATTGATAAAATATTTATATTAGATTACCCTTATTGGCAGTCTAATATTTCAACAATTTTTTAATGTGTCTGAGTCACATATAAACTTTGAGTTTAACTTAAGCATTTAAATTTATTTTCGGTTCAAAGCAGAGATACGAAACTAATTTAAACAGATCGTTAAAACAGAAATGTATCAATTTATAAATACATTAAAGCTTTTAAGATAAGGGCTGATAACTAAGAAGCAGATCATGATAAGGGCTGATGACTAAGAAGCAGATCATATATCTAGAATAACTAACTGAACATAAATTGTTCTTCCAAGGCTTTTTTGTCTTCTGATATGACCTCTTTTAGATAATAATATGCCATCAATATGATATTTCTAAAACTACTGTAAGTTCTTAACAGTTATTTACAACTGTTAGCTTAAGTTTAATTCATTTATAGCCAGTACGTTTTGTTCTAATAATAAAAATGGTACAAAAGGTCAATATGATGAAAAGCAACAGTTTATTGAAAAACAAATTTTCTCAGTCTTTTATATATAATAAATATAATGCCTTTCAACTCAAGTATAAAAGTATAAATATCGATATCTTATAAAAATATATCGCGATATTAAAACTTCCATATCGTTTACCATTGATAAATAGCCGTATAAAAATTTTATTATTACTTATAATTAACCCCCCGATTGATAATCTAATATTATTTGTTATTAATTAACCAATAAAGCAAATATTTTTCATGAAAACGAAAGAAAAAAAAGTACTGTGATGTTGATAGTAAATTAAAATAATAATGCCCAACGAAAAATATGAAAGAAGAATAAAAATTGTCTTAGGATTGTTTATAGATATTTTTTTATTGACTTAACTCGTAGTTCTTAGAACGCAATTTGAAAAAAATTCAGTTATCTAGAATCATAAATAGTTTTAGTTCTGAAAAATAATGAGCTGATTGTGTCATTGAAATACTAACCCAAAAAAATATATATAACTCTGAGTTACTCAATTAACCTTGTAAATCAATTCCACGGAAAAACACTCTTTTTTCCAAAGCAGCACGAGTTTAATCACATTATTACAACCATATGAATAATCAAACGATGATGTTTTCCTTATATGAATTTTTAATTACCTAAAATTACATACTATTTCAATTAATTATATTAGATTAATTTACATACGAATTAAATTAATTACATCTAATTATATTATTTCAATTATTATATTAAATTCATGAGAAATGCCAATCTGATATGATATTTAGTATAAATTCATGGAAATTATCAGAATACAATTTAAGATTAAATGCAATTTATACGAAATTATTATAATGCATTCTGAATTATTGCAATTTAATTCGAATAAATAAAATAAGAATATTCACATAAATATTTTTTGACAATCAGTCAATAATCCACATGTTTTTTTTATCAAATTTAGATACAATGAAAAATTATAAAAGTGCTTCCCACAATATAAAAAGAGTTTCACAAAATTGAGCAAAAATGTGCCAGAATAGCTCTGAAACATATAATAGCCGAATTTGAAGATCGAACCAAGGATGCTTAAACCGCCATAGTTGTACTCCCCAGTCCAGCGCCGCAATGACTTATAATTTGCAATTTCAATTATATAAAAGGTTGTAATTTGGAAAATAAAATTCCTTTACAGGGTGCGTAGCCAAATTATGCAACAAAAAATAAACTCCTTTTAAGCACTCAAAAAATATTTTTTAGCACTTTAAAAAATATCATAATTAGGAAGGGTTGGAAGGTTTTTGACAATTGACGGTTTTATCTGGTTTTAATCATCATGTCCAAAAAAAAACCTTTTGCATTGTTTTTGAAAATTGTCTAAAATCATAAAATTGTGATTTGTGTAAAACGAATGGCGTTTTGATACGCTACGGACTGAGAATACGCCGAAATACGTAGGGGTTGAATTAATTGTGAAAACGTTGAATAGAACAATGTGAACTGTGTCTTTTTGCGTAATTCGAAGCGAAAATCAACATAGTAAAGAAAAAATCTCATTTTGAAAAAGGGAAAATTAAGCCCTTTTTAAAAATACCAAATGAAAAAAGCACCTTTAAGGGGCTGTTAAAAAAACGAAAATCGAAAATAAGCACTTTTTAAAAACGCTACGCACCCTGCTTTAGCTTAGTCAGATGTAGGAAATTTTAATTTAAATTTTTGACTTATTTCGCTTTATCATAAAAAATTTTGAGAAAATGAAATGCACGTCATGATATGTCATTGCGATGGCTACTCTATAAAGCTTCAGAATTCTTCTAGGAGAGAATGAGTAAAAAATTGCATCTGTGGTGGTTAGAGCTACATACTACGAACCCGGAGGTCTATTGTTCGAATCCTGCCGGCCACTAGCATCTCTCACTCATTTCTCCATCCACATGACTTTTGAGACAATGCATTTTGCTCAAAAATAAGTACATATTGTTTAAATTTTGAATGCATGGAGTTTTAAAACGCGACTACTGTGTTTCAAAACTATTTTTAAACATTTTTGCTCAATTTTGAGAAACTTTTATAGCAAAATGATCTTTTCTCACAAAAATTAAATTTATAAGCATGAAAATGAAATCGATTCGAGGGTTGAAGGGTGCGCAATCTGCGGCCCCCGAATAGCTTAAGAGCGGCCACCACCATTCATTGCACTTATAGTCGATATATAAGGATAAATAATAAGGCAGAACCTGTCGTTAATGGAATAGCATGAGAAATATATAACTTCTTCAAACTAATTTCACAAATATCAAAAATACTTTTTAACTATAAATAATGTAGAAATACTACTCTGAGACATCAAATGATGGAAATCTTTCGAAATTTTTAGAAAATTATATTAAAGAATTTATTTAAAAATAATAAGTAATTTATATGCATTTCCCCGAAGAAAGTTTAAAGCCTGCTATAATTTCATTATAGTTATAATTTATAGTAATTAGATGATTTGAATTTGAAAATGTTATTAGAATACAAAGGAAGTTACAATTAATTATGTAAAAACAAAAGTCATGGAGGTTTAGCTCTCAAAAATCTATTTCTGCAGTTCTATATTATATCTACCTTTTTCAGCCACGACCCATAATTAACGGATGGAATGTATTGAGATCCATTGATCTGTATAGAAATTTACTTTGTAATATAAACGCACGTTTTTGCATTGATGTAAAATGAAAAATAAATAATTAGAAAAAGATATTCCGAAACAATAATACTAAAAAACAAAGAAATGGTGTAGTAGTAGGATTGTCTATGGAACAGACCCACGTGATTAATATATATATATATATATATATATAGTTGTCGTTTTGGATTAGTTCATAAATATTAATAAGATTAAAGAACTAAAACTAATTTCCTCTTTTACGCGTTTAACACGAAAATTACTTCCGTTAAAAAAAGGAAATGGTTTCATATTCATTTTTCTATCTCCGAAAAGTCCGCGTTTCAAATCTAGGTCAGAAACTCTTTTTCTGAACATAAATGCATATGTACCCTTACAACTAGGTCGTATTCCGACATTTTCTACAAAAGTCTGTGACAAGGCCGGGATAGCCTGGTCAGTAGGGCGCTGGGCCCATGTCCAAGAGGTCGTGGGTTCGATCCTCGCCGGCCGAAGACTCCCCGTGTAGTAAATGGTGACTGATGCACGTTAAATCTGTCGAGTCTCAAAGTCCTCCATGTTCCCATAACAAATCAAAATCTCTGGGGGTGCTGATCCAGGAGTTTCCTAGTCTTCTGGATTGGTTCAAAATTACAAGGCTACGGAATTGAACATTAGTAGTCGTAAACCCATAAAATTGGGTCGGCTGTTCAACGACGGTTATAAATAAATAAAAAAAAAAAAAAAATAATAATAATAATAAAAAAAAAAAATATATATATATATATATATATATATATATATATATATATATATAAAGTCTGTGACAGCTCTGGGAATAGATAGAGCGCTCGCCTTTCCATGAGGTGAACCGAGTTCGAATCCCAGCGACAGCTGATCGATACGAATTCCGTATCCGGCTTGCACCGACCACAGTGCTGATATAAAATATTCTCAGTGGTAGACAGATCAAGAGTCCCCTTGCCATCGGGCTAACCATGGGAGTTTTCTTGGTTTTCCTCCCCATGTAACGCAAATGCGAGTTTGTCCCATTAAAAAGTACTCCACGAAGGCAAATTTCTTCCCAATACTTGATCCAGGAGTTTCCTTGTGATCTAGATTAGGTTCATAATTACAAAGCTACGGATTTGATCATTAGTAGTCGTAAACTCCCAAAAAATTGGGTCAGCAGTTCAACAACGGTTATAAAAGACCTACTGAACTGTGGTATTTCAGGGGATAGAGCGCTCGTCCTCCAATGAGGTGAACCGGGTTCGAATCCCAGCGATGACTGATCCTGGGCGATTCCAACCAACACCTCCCAGAAGAAGGAAGGCCTCAGAACGGATCAATTTAGTAGTCCGATGTGACGAAGTTAACTGCGCAGTTGATGAAAAATAAGAAAGAAGTCATTACGTTCAGGGTACTAAGCTGCGCAGTGGTTGAAAATACGAAATATGTCATTACGTTTGGACTACTAAAGGATATTTATGGTAACCCGTGCTGAGGCCTTCTCTTTCTAGGAGGTGTTGTTCCAACTCCGCACCCGGCTTGCAACTATCACAGTGCTGACGTAAAATATTCTCAGTGATAGGCGGGTCATGGGTTAGAGTCTCCTTGACGTCAGTTATTTTCATCAAAAACTCCTCCACGAAGGCAAATTCTTCCAATACTTGATCCAGAAGTTCCTTTGTCTTCTGGATTGGGTTCAAAACTACAAGGCTACGGAATTTATCATAGGTAGCAGTGAACTCAAAATTGGATCGGCTGTTCAACGACGGTTATAAAAAAAAAAAAAGGTTCTTCCACTGACTATTTTAACATTTACTACAGAAAATAGAGTCGATTTAATTGAGATGAAATAAATTAAGTTTAAACTCATTCCATTTTGCAAAAGTGAATAAAATATTATTAATGAGAATATATAGCTAGCATTACATTATTATTTTGAAAAATTCGTTGAGACTGTCCAATAAAAACTCCTAAACGAAAACATATTTTAAATTTTAATTCAATAACAAGAAACTTCTCAAAAAGCTTTCACTATACCGCAATTACATCCGTTTCTCGAAATCAGCAAATCCATAATTTAAGCTTCGATGAAGGGAAATGCCCCAATTTTTCGAAATGATTAATCGATTTCAAAATGAATAGGATAGGGTAACAGTGAAAATGGCGATGACAGAATCGAAATCGAACAGGTGTCTAGATAGAAAAAGCGTCACAGCTCATGCGGAAGATGTATTTGTTCAGTGGCTGGTCTTGAACCTTTAAAAGCTATTCCCGCAAAAAAGGTCATTATTTATAAATCAGTACGTATAAAGTATAAAGGTGCGACTAAGTAAACATTACGCAATATTGGCATACAGTGTATAATACAGTGCGCCTGGTGGCTTTAGTTGGAAATATCAGTCGAATATGCGACTTGTTTTTACGCATAAAAAGATATTTCGTCAGTCGCATTTTCGTAAGGAATTGTAACAGAATATTAGTCGAATCATTAAACAACAACAACAACAACAAAAAAAAAAGAGTCTTAAATAAATAAAAAAAACTCATAAAAAGAAATATTAAAAACGAAAGGGGATCATTCAAGGGGAGAAAAAAGCTATTTAAAATTCCTCAGTTGCGTTTTGGGGAAGTTTCAAACTCAAAATAGCTTAATACAATTAAATTTACTATTTTTTTAGAACAACTTATTGCAGAATTTTTAAAAAATTAAGAGCTTAGTATTTTAATTGCAAGCTAATTTTATTTTTAATTTTTTTTAAGAAAAATTTGCTCTATAATAAAATAAAAAATTAGTGTACTAACCCATAATCAATCAAAAATATTTCATTATGATAAATATGAGGCAATTTATTTTGGAATATTCTGGAGAGAAAAAATTCGTTTATTTATTTTTTCACCTTTTATTTTTAATTGTTTCACCCTTTTTTTTTTTAGTCATTTTATTTATTTATTTAACAGGAAATCAACTTCTTTCTAGTATATAAATCCATTGTCAAAATCCACTTAAAAAAATAAATAATGTAACTTTTAAAAAAAGTTAACAATGCTATGACACATGATGCCTTAAGGTAAACGAAAAAAAAATGAAGTATGCAACAGATCAAATCTAGTTTTTGAAGATTTTAAATAAAACACTTTGCGTAAACTAGATTTGGCAATGAATGCAGACGTAGAATTACAAAACATTAAATTTCATCAACTTTTCATGAGGTTATAAATTAAAATTCGAACAATAGGCATTTAAATTAACACCTGAACTGTTCCGCACGAACTGTCGCCGTGGAAGCTAGTCAGCCATAATTCACAATAAAATTTATTTTCATGGATTTTAAAGAATTTATCAGTCATGGCGAATACAGTAAAACAGTAGCTGTGTTGTGTGAGGTGATTTTTTTTTTCCAACTAATTCTCGCAACGTCAGTAAATTGCTCACATACATCGTTAATTTTTTTTTATCGTTTTTTCCCTACCGTTACAGCAAGAGGGGGAAAAATAAAAGAATTCAATAAACTGATCGTTTGTCCTCGCTTTAGGTCTTTGCAGCAATTACGGTAGAAACTGTTGTAAAAAAAAATTACAAATCATACCAATTTTGTAAAATAATTGTAAATTGCTTCAGTAATAGATGAAGTTTTTAATGATACTAGATTTATTTTATTACATAGAATGACAGATTGTGCTAACTTATTTCGGTAGTAGACAAACTATAGTAAATCCAGTCTCAGACAAACCCGTTAGACTTTAAATGTTCCATGCCATTCTTCTAATTTTAGGGTTAAAATAGTTTACTTTTAATGCGGAAATCTGCCATAAAGATACTATGTATTCCCTTTATACAAGGCGTAGAAGATTTAATTGGTTACAAAATTATGCAACGAAGAAATTTGAGAATTAATATTTTTTATTAACTTACTTGCCAGCGGAAGAAAAACATTTAATGTAATGCATTATTTAATCGAAGAAATTTTACCACATTTGAAGGGAAAAAATAATATATCTACATCAATAAATGTGCTGTTGAGAAAACAGGAGAGCAATGTATTTATTACTATATAATGACATACGTAACAAATAATATCGAGGGCAAAAAAACGAAATTTAAGAAAGTTGTGCCCTAAACCGATTCCGGTAAAGGGCGAAATAGAGGCGTTATAACTGTTTTTTTTTTTTTTTTTTTAATGTTTTAAGAAAATTAAAATTATAATAATATGGATAAAAATACTGAAATTACAACTTTTAATTCCAAAAAGATAGATGTGTAACTGTTTTTAAAGAAAGAAAGTAAAAAATGAAAGAAAGCCGACTAGCTCTAAATTAATCATTATTGCAGTAATTCCGCTATCGCCCTATATGCCACACGTCAAAAACCATAGCTATACTCAAAATTAATAGGGCAATGCGGAAAATAAGTTTATACGCCGCCCATAGCCGCGTAATTCCCCCAAGCGGGAAAAAAAAGAGGTAACAGATTTCTGAAGGCAAAATTATAACCGAACTTCTTGTTTCAAGATTCTTTGTTTTGTCTATCAATAGATATTACAATTATGAATGTGAATAATAATAAATGGATAAATAGAATATTCATATTTAAAATAGGGACACATTTTTAGTATAAAGAGCACCAGGAAGGAATATGGAAGTCTTAGGTCCCAAGGGTCCATAGTTTCCCTAGAATAACGGTATCGCGGAAAATGCAGATATTAATAAGAAAACACGAACAGTTAAATAATGAAACACAAAAATAGAGAAAAAAACGCATGACATTTAAAGTTCGTCTCTGAAATACAAAATACCAAGAAAAGACACAACTGGAAGAAGGAGTTCGGCTGATGGCTGTTGTTGTTGACGTATGCCTGTCTATGCAGAGGGGGTGCAATTGTTCTCGTTTTCCAGTGGTGCCATCTATGGCCAAGATTTCGACTTCTGCCACACCACACGTCGCACCCGTTTATAGGGCGGACGCATTCATTTATCCACAGATCGTAATTTTGACCTCAATCAGAGAACGATCGATCTCCAATTCAGTACCCCCAGAGGTACATGGAGGATTTTTGAGACTCGACAGATTTAACGTACATCAGTCACTTTACTACACGGGGAGTCTTCGACCGGCGGGGTTCAAACCCACGAACTCTCAAACATAGGCCCAGCGCCCTACCATAACCACCTAGAGTAGAAGGCCTAGGAGCTTGTTTGTGACGTCACGATCAGAAGGTAGAAAAGAGCGTTGCTGTTTTCTCCCTTCAGAGCGATCAGAGGTGGTTGTGAAGATATGAGGATAGTCGATTCCTTATTAGTTTTATTTGATTTATTGTTTTTTCTTTCCTTTTTAAAAGCTAAAAATAAGAATCGGAATTTTTTATGATCTGAATAATTGTGTATACATAATCTTTGCCTTAAAATAATAAATTTAAAATGAAGCAAAAGAAGAAAAAAATCATGATAAAGAATAAGTAAATTAACGCAGTAAGAAATTTCAGATTAGTATTTAAAGATTTTTTTTTTTTTTTGGTTATTTTCATAAGATTTATCCAAACCTTTTTTTACGGATAAATTTCCATTTTAAACTATTTTAAGAGTAATCAATCATATTTAATAAATATCAATTGATTAAAAATAAAAATAATTTCCTCAGAATTGAAAATTAGTACTTAACATTACATTCATGGAAACAAAATGTAATTGGAAAGAACACTTAACATAAAATTCTATAAAAAAAGCATAAAAAGATTTATCCTTTATAAACCTTTGAAACATTTAAAGTAAATTTATATAAACTGCTGTTTGTAGAAAATGCAACACCATGAAAGAATCATCAGAATCAAATGAAATTTAATGCAGAAACGACTTGTACTGATACAAATAAATGATGAAATTTTCAAAACAAAAGAAACAAATTAAGCGTCCGAAATCAGTATTTGGTGCAGCCACCACGCGCTGCAATAAGTGCTGCTATACGACGTGGCATGGAGTCAAACAGATGTTGAATATCTGCTTGAGGAAGAGAATTCCATATCGCTTGTATGCGCAACCAAAGTTCGTCTTTGGAAACTGCAGGACGCGGATCACGAGTGAGACGCCGACCAACCATATCCCACACGTGCTCAATAGGCGACATATCCGGCGAATAAGCAGGCCAAGGAAGAAGTTGCATGCGTTGTGCTGAACAGAAGTCTCTAACAGTCCGCGCAACATGTGGGCGTGCATTATCCTGCTGAAAGATAGCTCCAGGGATGCCTTGAAGGAAAGGAACGACTTCGGGCTGTAGCACTTCACGGACGTATCTGTTGCTATTGAGATTACCCTCAATTCGTATCAAATTGGATCGTCCATGATACGAAATCGCACCCCAGACCATAACTCCGGGTGTTCGACCACTATGTCGTTCAATAATACACTCAGGAAGGCAGCGTTGACCGGCATAACGTCTAACACGAACACGGCCATCATGGGTCCACAAATTGAAGCGTGATTCATCTGAAAAGACAACTTGGTGCCAATCAGCTCGCCAGTCTCTGTGCTCAAGAGCCCACTGCCGACGCAGCCGTCGATGATCCGCCGTGAGGGGAATCCTGTATAATGGCACCCTTGCACGCAATCCACGGCGCAGCAGACGACGACGAATTGACGAAGCCGACAATTGTACACCTGTAGCAGTAGACCAATGTGCTGCCAGCTGCCTGGAGGAAGCTGTGCGATCATTCACCGCCATGCGGAGCAGGTGTCGATCATCGCGCTCTGACGTCACCTTCTGTCGTCCAGTGCCTGTTTTTCGAGTTGTTCGGTGCTCGTCGGTCCACTGCTTCCAAACTCGCATCACTGTGGAACTGTTCCGCTGCATACGAGCTGCTATTGCGCGATAGGAAAATCCTCCTTCTCGAAGGCCGATTATCCTCCCTCGTTCAAACTCCGTAAGTTGCTTGAATTTCTTATTCTTCCGTCGTGGAGGCATACTCAGGTCTCACTAAACGTTTGCCACTAACAAATAATCATAGACTATTTTCAACGTCCCGCTACAGCACTTTATTTATACGCTTTCAGCATCAATTCAGAGGGCGCTGCGCGCGCCACGCACGCGCGATGGCTCTGAAACTTTATTAATTTGCATAATATCCTATAATTGACATTTGCTGCGAATTTCATTTGATTCTGATGATTCCTTCATGGTGTTGCATTTTCTACAAACAGCAGTTTAATTATTCTGAATTTTTTTTATTTACTGCAGTAAACTGACAAATTAACACCTGTCCGTCTAATTTCTTTCTATGTTCTTTTGTTTTGCATGCATGTGATAAAAATGATTTAATGTGACATATTAAATAAGCTGAATCATTACTTTGATGATATAGACTAGAACTTTATGAATGAGGTAATTAAGTATATGAAGATAAATTTTATCTTAAAGTATAAGTATGCTTTAATAATGACACAAACATATATATATATATATATATATATATATAGAACAAAATCTTTATTTAAATCAGTAAGAAGAGAATATATATAAAAAAGAAAAAAACATTTTTAAAAATTTTATTTTAAAACATATATCATTAATTATATCATTACTTGCAATTTCAAGATCACTATACTTCTGAAAAAAACATTGTAATTGTCATATATTTTTAAATGACCAAACTTCCAAGCATTTTATTTTATCAGTATAATTTCAATATAATCATGGGTTCAAGTTGGTAAAAAGGCAAAGATTGAAAATTTTTTCTGAATAAACTTCCCAACATACCACTTCAACATACAAGACATATGCAAAATATCCAGAAAGCTGCACCATAATATATCAAATTTATATACTGAACAAAAAATATCTGTTCATCTCTTCCTTTAATAAAATAACAGGAACATAACCAGTATAAATAATGAATGCAATTTTTACTGATTAAATTATATCATCACTTGCGATTTCACGATTACTACACTTTTGAAGAAAACATACCGTAATTGTCATATATTTTTAAATGACCAAATTTCCAAACATTTTATTTTATCAATATAATTTCATTATAATCATGGGTGCAAGCTGGGAAAAAGGCAGAGAATGAAAATTTTTTCTGAATAAACTTCCCAACATACCACTTCAACATACAAGACATATGCAAAATATCAAGAAAGCTCCACCATAATATATCAAATTTATATACTGAACAAAAAATATCTGTTCATCTCTTCCTTTAATAAAATAACAGGAACATAACCAGTATAAATAATGAATGCAATTTTTGCTGATTAAATTATATCATCACTTGCGATTTCACGATTACTACACTTTTGAAGAAAACATACCGTAATTTTCATATATTTTTAAATGACCAAATTTCCAAACATTTTATTTTATCAATATAATTTCATTATAATCATGGGTGCAAGCTGGGAAAAAGGCAGAGAATGAAAATTTTTTCTGAATAAACTTCCCAACATACCACTTCAACATACAAGACATATGCAAAATATCAAGAAAGCTCCACCATAATATATCAAATTTATATACTGAACAAAAAATATCTGTTCATCTCTTCCTTTAATAAAATAACAGGAACATAACCAGTATAAATAATGAATGCAATTTTTGCTGATTAAATTATATCATCACTTGCGATTTCACGATTACTACACTTTTGAAGAAAACATACCGTAATTTTCATATATTTTTAAATGACCAAATTTCCAAACATTTTATTTTATCAATATAATTTCATTATAATCATTGGTGCAAATTGGGAAAAAGGCAAAGATTGAAAATTTTTTCTGAATAAACTTCCCAACATACCACTTCAACGTACAAGACATATGCAAAATATCAAGAAAGCTCTACCATAATATATCAAATTTATATACTGAACAAAAGAAATCTGTTCATCTCTTCCTTTTATAAAATAACAAGATATGTACTTTCCCGTACTTTCATCAAAGTGAGAGGCCTCTCTTCTTATATCCTCCGGCCGAAAATGTTTTTCACATACCTATAATTAATAAAACATATGAATATTCACAATATAATATAATTGAATTTCTGTTTTTTTTTTCTTCTAAATTTTAATTGTTTTGTATTTTGATTATTATTATTATTATAATTTGTTTGTTTTTTTTGGTATTTATAACCAGAAGATTTCTTGAGTTTGAGCAACCGCGGATTCGCACAAGGCGGTTTTTTATTTATTTATCTTTTCAAAAATAACACTTTTGATGTTTGGTTGCTTTTTCATGTTTAATGATGTCTATTTGTTTACTAGATGTAACTATAATTAATTTATATGAAATAAGTGCCTAGTAATAAAAGGAAAGTTAAATAACACTTTGTTCCATTGCTTTTTTTTATGTTTAATGAGATCAATTCTTTTATTACATGCAAGTAGAATTAATTTATATCAAATAAATGCTTATTAATAAAATGAAAATTAAATTTCACTGAATTAATACAAGATATTATATACATTTCTTAAATTATTATTAGCAGTCGTTGCAGCACTTAAATAATTTATCGGAAAAAAAACAAAGGAAAAAAAAATTTAATTCAAAATGGAAATAAGGATGAGAATGATGCCATAATCCCCCTCATCATTGAATAAAATAAAAGTATTAAATAATAAGAATTTATATGAAAATTGACATTTAAATTTAAAAATTATCAAAGACTTACCCTTGAGTGAGTAGTTATTTTGTAGTTTTCTCTAGGGATTTTCCGCAACCACAATTGCTGCAGTTCTGCGTCTTGAGGGAACCGGAACACTGAAACTTTATGGTTTTTATCATAGTTTCCTCGACACATGGGGACGCAACAGACATAAACCATGCTTGATTCCTGAAAAATAAATCGACATTAAGACTCATGGCTGTAACTAAAGTATTTATCAATACCTTAATTTGCAATTAGAATAATGAAAATCAAAAAAAAAAAAAATAATAATAATAATAATAATAATTTTTCCCAAAAAATATGTTACAAAATATATTTCCTAGTTAACTAATTCTTAAATAAATTTTCTAAAATTTTGGTTAATAAAAACAAAGTTCTGGTAAATGTAGTCAACAATCTCTAAAATAAGTGTTCAATTAAATAATTTATTGTCAAAAATTGTATTTATTCAAAATACTTTTCTAAAAGTATTTTAACAACACACTAGAAGAACTATAAGTTAACAATGACACCAAACCTTGTAATAGCATTAGAAACTAATATTTTTATCCCCAAATGCTGGTACATTTAGAAATACTTCAATATTAAAATTATTCTCAAGCATATTAAATTTAAAATTCTAATAGCTAAATTTAAATAAATGTAAATTGTATCAACATTCTTCAGATAAACAGATCTGGTATTTTTGTACTAAAATGTACTTAAATTTAATTCCATTAGAGTTAAAAATTACTTCTTTTCGACACTAAAACAGTTAAAAATTTCTTTGTAATGCTTGTTTATAATAATTAGTGAAAGGTAGTTTACAAATATTGCCAACATTAGACCAACTGGTAATTCAACATTTCAAATAATATATTTAAAAATATTTTTCTTAGTTTACAGATTCTTAAATAAATTTTCTAAAGTTTTGTTTCATAAAAACAAAGTTCTGCTAAATGTAGTCATCAATCTCTAAAATAAGTGTTCAATTAAGAAATTTATTCACTAAAATTTTCTTTATTCAAAATACTTTTTTTAAAGTATTTTAACAGCACATTAGAAGAATTATAAGTTAACAATGAAACCAAACCTTGATAAAGAATTAGAAACTAATATTTTTATCCCCGAACATTGGTACATTTAGAAATTCTTGAATATTAAAATTCTTCTCAGACATATTAAATTCTAATAGCTAAATATAAACAAATGTAACTTCTATCAGCATTCTTCAGATAAACACATATGGTACTTTTTAACTAAAATTTGTTTAAATTTAATTTCATTAGAGTTAAAAATAACTACTTTTTAATACTAAAACAATATAAATTTCTTCGTAATTCTTGTTTATAATAATTAGTGAAAAGTAGTTATAAAATATTAGTAAAATTATACCAACTGCTAATTCTACATTTCAAATTATTTGGTATTTTTTACCGAGAAAGATATATACAAATCTCTAATCTAACAATGTACAAAACATTAGAAACATCATATTAGTATTTCAAGAAATTGCATATTTTATTCTTACAAACACTAAAAAGTTTAACAGTAAAACATATTGTATTGTAACTAATATATTTTAATATGCCTTATATAAATGTATAATTCAAACATATTTTAACCGATTTATTGAAATGTATATTTTATAAACAATTCTAGGGCTATTTAAAAATCTTGAGCAGTCCATTTAAATCGCTTAGATTAATTTAAAATGCTTTATCTCATGAAGTATGAATATAAAATACAATCGAATGCTTTTGTAATTTTATATTTGAATACTAACTAAATTAAGTTATTTTATAATTCAAATGAAAATAGATCAGATAACACGTATAAATACATTAGATACTCAAATAACGTATCACAACATAACACCAATGCAAGTTAAATTATATACGTGCTTTCAATCCGATTTCAAACTTAATTTACAACATATTAGAGAAAAATATATTGAAATCAAACATAACACATTCATAAAAAAAATAGTAAATTTTACTTACTTCTATATCTCTTTAAATCTTCGATAGAAAATCAAATTTTGTCGCAACATTCACTTGTAAACACTAGGTTTAAATGGCGTTCCTATGTTATAGCTACAGACGCTATTACCTTCTCCTCGTGACGTCACGGAGTTGAAATCGTTGAGCCAGCAGGCCTTCTTCTCTAGGGGGTTATGGCCCTACCGACCAGGCTAAATCATTCTTATAGCCACTAGATACCGCTCGATAAAACAGTTCTGATAGAGAGTTATATTTTTAAATTACCCAAAAAATTATTATTATTATTTTATTTATTTATTTATTTTAACATTTTGATTTTCGTGTTGAAATTTTTTAAACCAAAGCATGCTACATGCATTTCTTTAAAAATAAAAGTTGTAAACAATCTATACACAGTTAAAAAAAATATAAATAAATAAAATATCATTTTTCTCAGACAAAGTTGAAAAACCTGCCGTAATTTAATTTAACAAAAAAAGTCAAAACGTTCAAAATATTTTTTTTTTTTTTTTTAAATAAATAAATAAATATTAAGCACATACTTTGATTTATAACTTTCAGATAAATTGGGGCTCCTAAAAACAATTTTTTTATGTGGTCTTTTCTTGAAAAATCAAAAAGGTTGTGTGCGCCGAATATAAAAACACAAATTCATGACAGATTTTAGCCTTTATAAAGGAGTTCATTCAACGTTAGAAAATAAGTCTATACTAAGTATAAAACAAAACATAAATTTAAAGTCAGGCAGAAACTTAGTGCATTGAAAGACGTGGCTCCAAATTCATAAAAATAAATCCATGCAAAAATATTTATTATTATTATTATTGTGGTAGCAATGGGACACGCTAACTCATCAGATATACGACACGACTTGATTACAATACAATCCGTATGTCGGATAACACAATGAGATATTATAAAAGAGGCTTTGAAATATATATGGTATTTTATTTATACTTTTTTATACTAAGAAATATCTTTGAAAAATTATTACGCTGCAAATAGAGAAAAAAAATAATAACTTGAAGGTCATGTTAAGACTAAGTAATATGGCTAACAATGGCGAGTTTTTCAGAAAGGGGAAAAAGTGCCAACATATACATCTTTTGAAAAACAATCGGCATTCATGTAGTTGTCTCGCATTTGGCGATGAATTGGGCACAGTGAAAAAAAAAAAGAAATTTTATTTTATCACTTCACAATAACAATGAATTGGAGAAAATAATTTTAATAAAGAAACAGATGGAGTTAGAACACTAGCAACGCTATTACAATGCGTAATTGTTATGAATATGAATATATGCGTAATTGTTAGGAAATGCATAATCGTTAGGAAAGAACGAAAAAAAGGGAAAAATACGAAAAATATATTAAAAATTTCAACCAAAAAAAAAATTTAAACTCGAAAATTTAATTGCAAAAAGATATCTCTTCATCAGCTCAAGCGATCATAACCGCAAAAATCGTTTTCTAATATTGTATTAATATTATCAAATAATCAAAATATATTAATACTATAGCAACAGGAGCACAAAAAAAGAGGACATAATTTTATCATGTAAAACATCACAAAAATTAAAGAAAAAAAAATTCAAAATTAAACACAAATAGTAACATATCAAGCGAGAAAAGAGAAAAAGGTCATGTACTTACGAATAACTTACAAGAATGATTTAACAATATTTTCGTTACTAAGTTACTAGATTGCTAGATAACAAAATATGTATTAAATTAAAGCGTAAATAGAGGGTAGTGGAATATATTTTTAAAACGCGTTCATACTGAAGTTTAGAACATTATTTAAATTGTCTGATGTCTTTGATTGGACGAAAAACTGGGATTGCGCAAAGTTTATTATACAGGATAATTCAAAGTTTATAATTAATATAAGATAGAACTTTAAATACAACATTTTAATTCATTGATTTTTTTATAGAAATTATTAAAATTTTTTTAATAATTCGAAGGAATATTGGAGGAGATTGTCAGTTAGTTATAAAATTTATTTAGCCACGGATTTGCAAGAATTGGATTTGATATAGCAAAAATATGAATCTAGATAACTAAAAGATTTTTCTGTAAATATATTCTTTTATTGATGTTTATACACATCAATGGTTTTGTATAGAATTTAATTTGTTCGATATCCTTCAGGGGTCTGTCCAGACCGAATTTACAAACGTTTAGTGGTACCTTCACAAATTCAATTCTAGGTAAAACGGTAGTTTCACAAATTCAACTTTAGGATTTCACAAAATACTTTTTCTTAAACTTTTATTTTTGTATCCCTTAAGAAACGATAAATCTATATTTTTACCATGTTTTTGTGTTGATTTTTTAATATAATTTATAATTTTTCACAAATTATGTCTAAATTTTCACAAAATAGGTACCTTTCAGAAAAACCTTGACAGACAGACCCCTGTCCTTTATTTTTAATCAAATTTAAGAAAAGTATGTGTATTAATTTTTTTGATAAATGCATATTACTGCAAATTGTTTTAATTCTATTTATTTAGTTTAAAGAAGTATTTAAATAACTGTTTTAGAAACATTAGAATTCCATGCAACTAGTTTATTTATATTAATTTTAAAATCATTCCTTTTATCGTATATCTCAACAGTGGAGATATTTTCTTCTTCCTAATCTTAAATGGAAAAAAAAAATTTTTAATAAATACCAGGGTTGGCAAGTTTTTGCCGTAGGTGGAAAAAACCATGGTAAAAACCGCCCTGGCAAAAACAGGTTTTTGCCAAGCAAAATGGCAAAAACCTATATTTTCCAAAATGAGAGGACAAAAACACATTTTTGATACAAAGTTATTCCGAAAATTGAAATAATAAATACATATAATTTTAAAAAAATTAACAAAATTATAATTCCATAATTAAATCATAATGTATTAATATATCATTTTAGTAGTTTAAAACATTATTGATCAGAAAATTAGTGATTATTCTCTTTTTTCCAGTGAAATGAACTTATTTTAAATTAATATAACTATAATTTAAAACATAAAATAGCTATCAACATGTGTAGTTAATTAAAATATACAAGTATCAATGCAATATTTTAAATTTGCCCAAATTCAATACTTTATTAATCATCACAATACAATTTGTGCTGTCTCAACATAGCATAACAGTACACTAGTTTTGAAACATTATTTAGAGTCAACTTATTCCGAATTTTAGAATGTACAAATGAAAAATTCACAAACACTCTTTCAATGGCAGTACTACTAGAAGGACATGAGAGTAAATGAGACATTAATTCCCAAGATTCACTGGAAATTTTACAAGAATTTAAATTGTGTGGTTTTGTTTGCATTTTGAAGTAATATTGAGAAATGAGGTGATTATCAAAATCTATCTAATAAAACATCCATCTTAGCTTTCGTATGTCTCTCTTTAAATATAGTGTAAGAGTGATATGTAAAATAATACATATCAAAAGTTATTATGAAGAAGTAAAAAAAAATACAATTTAAAAAAAAAAAAAAAAACGTTTATTTAAGGATTCTAAAATGAAAAGAGATCAAAAACATTCAATCCTTTAAAAATTATTACCCTTTTATTAATTATTAATATTTTAAAAATAATTTTTTCATGTAATGTATCAAAATTATTATTCCTTATGATTGATTTAAATTTGCTTCAAGTATTTTGTAACAATATTTAATCAGCAATTTAAATAATTTGGTTTTTGCCAGTTTTTGCCGGTTTTTACCAGTTTTTACCAGGTTTTTGCCACTGTCCTGGCAAAAACCCCTTTTTGCCGGCAAAAACTCCAACCCTGATAAATACTATCGTCATGATAGCGAAGCAATATGAATTTCTTTTGGTAAATATTATTTAACAAAACTATATAATCTCGAAAATGGGAGATAATTACATCATCAATAAATCCAAAAACAAATTTTATATTTAGTGTATATTTTTTTAATAATAGTATAAAATAAATTATTTAAAAGTGACTAAAAATTACTTGCTTGAGGCATTCCATCCTTTTTAATAAAAAAAAATGTCTTCCATTATAAAAACAATCATTAAAAAACACATATTCATTAGAATTTTGCAAAAATCGATTTCGCATTTTAGGATAATTTAATAATAGTAGTAGCAACTCAAAAAAAGATCTTTTAGTTTAAGTGGAATGCTATTAAAGAAAACTTGACAGTCGAAGGTCAGAATAAATTTAATTTTGTTACTTGTAATAAAATCTAAAATAGTTTAATTATTTGTAATAATCTATGAAAAACCTCCTTCAATAATATTAGCAGTAATTTTATTTAACTAGTCAAAGAAAATAGAGCCAGGTTTACTGAAGTATTAGACTTACAAGTAACAGTTCTAAACTTGATATGAATTTTATAAAATTTTGAACTGATTATTGAGTATGGAAATTGTAAATTATTAATTTTAAATTTTTAATGTTAATTTTATTATTTAAATTGCTAAGCTTGAAATTTTTAATATTTATTTATTCCTTATTTAAAAATTCAATATATAACTTTGGACAAAAGAAAGCATAATTGCGGCAAACTTTGTCAATGGAGATTACCACAAATACATTAGATTTTGAAGTTACTTAATAGCAAGATTTGTTTTAGATAAAGAAATTTCAATAGTTATTATGTTCATGTTAATTCAAATCAACACATTTTTAAAAGTTAAACTCACTGGAATCATAGGGTGAAACTATTCAAACTGATGAATTATATGATATCAGCATATGTGGTACATACAACGTAAAGTTAAATTATTCAGATGTTTAATCTTATATAGCATTAAGTATACATTTAATGAACCAATACTCTGTAACTTGTAAGCTTCGTGTCGTTCATTTAGAGCACTTTACAAACTTAAAATAATTTTATTATCACGGAATAAAAAAAGTATATATATATACGTTCATACTTATACGTTCATGCAATGCGATATAGAACCATACTCTGAAAAATTAGAATAATTTTTTAAAAAATTTAAATTAAAAATTATGATTTGCAGTGGCACTTTAAATACAACATAGATTTCCACAGAAACTATAAAAAAAAAAAAAAAATAATAATAATAAGTGAAGTAATTTTATTACATGATCATAACATTTTACTATGTTTTATGCGTAATAAATGAATAAATAATTTAAAAATAATAAATTAAAAACTCTTTTCTTGAGTAAAATAATTAAAAATCGCTTGTATAATATAGAGGTACTCATAATTATCTTTAAAAACGTCCTTGAATGACGATGAAGTATTGACTTACTTTCCTTAGACATCAAAAAGGGGTCGCCCTGGTAAAAGGAAAACACCTGTCGAATTTTAGCGTGAATCACGAGAGCTGCAAGTCACGTGATAGGTAAATTTTGTTTCCTTTCTTGCAGTACATTTTCGTCGTTAGAAGAAATAAAACCATTTTCTTTCCTTTCTGTTTTTTTTTTTTTTTTTTTTTTTTTTTTTTTTTAGTTTATACAAAATAAAACATCCTGAAATTCTGCAAATCTACACGATTAACCATTTTCACAAGGACAACGTTGGGGTTTTTTTTTTTTTAGTTTATACAAAATAAAACATCCTGAAATTCTGCAAATCTACACGATTAACCATTTTCACAAGGACAACGTTGGGTTAATGATGTGGCTAAATCGGTTTTAATCTAATTATGCTATTTATATACGCAAATGCTACATTTTAACGATAAATACTTTTTACCTTCATTGTACCATTAGAAGTCAGCTAAATATAACGAATGAAAGAATTAATAAATACTTTTTTTTGAAGTTTTCAGAATTTTTTGAGAAACTTGTGTTATTCCTAACGACATTAAATAGGCAAAGTGCACATTTATCCCTTCCATAAGAAATCTGTTAAATATAACCTTCTCATTAAACGGAAATTTAAAAAAAAAACTTGCAATTTCCGTATTTTTAATAATGTATTATAATAATTATTATTTTAAATAATAATCCTAAAAGTATCTTAATCGATTTTACTTTAATTAAATTACAAAAAGTATTAATTATACGTGTTTGCTTTTCTTTGCTTATATATTAAATTCCGACACGTAACGTATCAACTTCTTCGACTTTAATTTTAACAAGGATTCTAAAAACATATATTAAAGACAAGTCATTACGAAACACCTATTATTCATTGAAGTAGTAAATGCCTATTAGTTTACTAACGGTAGGAAATAATAGGTGTTCCGTAATGGCTTAAACGAAATAAAATTGATTAATAACTGTTTATTTTACCAAAGTGAAGTTTTCGAAAAAGTAACTTAAAAAAAAGGTGGAATAAATTAATAATCGAAACTTTTATGTAACTACAATTTATTAAACTAATAACTGAAGGTAAAGTACCGTTGTTATAGATATGCTCACATTAATAAATACGTTTAATCTTAGATTAAGAAAAGATACAGTTAGCATAGTTATAATTGTGAAACATTTCAATTTGAAAAATAAATTAATAATTAAGATTAATATCTTTATGGATTTATATAGGAATGACTGATAAACCAGGTTATAAAATTTTAAAGAATATTGCTAAATTGCAATTAATAATAATATTGAAGGCTAGGATCGATATTTAAAGTAATTTCACGAATTTTATGGGAGGAATATTTTCCAATTTCAAAACTAAGGACATCAATAGCACGAAATCGCCTTCAACTAATCCTATCAACAAAAAAAAATCCATCAATTGAAAATAGGGCGAATTAAAAGGGTTTTTTATTTATGCCTTCAATACGGAGGCGCCAGATTACGAATACTGCAAGTTCTTTTGCTCATTCAAAATTCCGCCTATTAGTTTAACGCCCAATGGCAGCAGTCGCACACCTGACGTCACAATAACATATGGAATATTACTTGGTCCTAATGAGCTATTAGCGAACACTTAATGACCATACATTCGTTGGCAATATCGATCTTATGCAGATACACAAATCTCAGTCGATGATCTATTCTAATGATGGGAAGATAAGGCCCCTGCCAAGGTGGTCTGCACGCAGATGTTTCCGAATGCAACGGCAGATTGACCTAGAAATCTCACTGAAGCAATGTTTATTAAGATTATATTTCTTCTTATTTAATACACATGAGAAATTCATTGTTATTCTGCACAGCAAACGAATAGGAGCATTTAGGTTAAGAAATGCATAACAATTGTTTAAGAATGAAATTTTTGATACGGTATTTTCGCTTTCACTTTTTGTGTTTATGAAGTGTAGTATTCGATCATTATGAGTCATCATAAAAATAAATATAATGCAGACTGTTGCAGAGATGATGAATAGCATATGATGAAATACTTGAATGTAGAGATTTTAAAATTACGAGTTTAATTATTGTGGCACTTGGATTATTTTCTAAAGGCTAATTCTTAAGTAGCTTAAATATGGAAATGATTAGAAGCAAGGCGAAAATGGTTATGAAAGTTTTTGTCAAAATGGATAACTGAAGTTCGACAGTTGTAGCTACATTGAATATACAGAAGGAGGAGCTGGTGAAATAAGATAGGGGGGGGGGCTTAAACATTGCTAGAGAAAAATTTGCATTTCAAATTGTACATCATCTTTACAATAAGTAGAAAACTATAATTTTAATTGAATACTTTTTACACAGAAATTCGAAATATGGCATTTTGAAAATTTTATAATTTTAAAATAGTATTTCCTTATATTGAATTTAAATTTTTAGTTTAAGAAGTAGAATAGAATATGATATGCCTATATACCTTTGAATAATAGACCATTTTGAATTTCGAAACACCCTTTATTTCCTATAGGTGATGTATGTAGATAATTTCAATATTAGAGAAGAATTAAAATTGTACTTTAAAAATAAAAAAAAAACATGTTGGCCGATCTACTGCCCACTGAAATGCGACAACAGAGTTGAAATTCGACGTGCTGATAGGACCATTTTGAATTAAAAATAACAAAAGTTTCTTTTTTCTATCGAGATTCTAATTTGTACTATGGTTACTGCAGAGCCGCGAGGGCTTAGGGGATAGAGCATTCGCCTTCCAATAAGGTGAACCGGGTTCGAATCCCAGACATAGCTGGTCGATACCGCATCCGGATTGCACCGACCAAAGCGCTAACGTGAAATATCCTAAGTGGTAGACGGATCATGGGTTTGAGTCCCCTTGCCGTCTGGTTAACCGTGGGAGGTTTTCGTGGTATTTCTCTCCATGTAACGCAAATGCGGGTTAGTTCCATCACAAAGTCCTCCAGGTGGCAAATTTCGCTCAATTCTTCAGCTAGGAGATCCTTTATCTTCTGGATTGTGTTGAAAATTACAAGGCTACGTAGTTAAAAATAAGTTGTCGTAAAATGATAAATAAAAAAAATGTGATTAAATAAAACAAATACGAGAGATTAGATGTTGCCAGATATAAATCCTAATATTTAAATCGAAATTTTTTTAAATTGGAAACTGAAGAAATGCAGAATAAAAACTGATTTCAATAGCATTATATCATATAACTGAACTGTTATATAATATAATGCTATCGTTATATATGAACGATAAAAATTACTTCAAATTTATTACTTCTTATTCAGTTGTACATTTTGTATTCCCAAGTTTTTAAACATAAGAATAAAATGTGGTACATAAAATTGTAACAATGACATACTTTATAAGCAAAATGATCTTTTTTCATCGACTTTTAAGAAGAAGAAAACAGTGGCGAACTGGTGAGCTAAGCGAACAGGGGATTAAGCCTCCTAGTCTTTAAAAAACATGAGAATATAAAATTTGAAAATTATTAAATAATTAATTTACTTTAAAATTAGGGTGTAAAAGCCTTAAAGTATAAGCTCGTGCAATATATTTTTTTATTTTACTTTAGTCTGTCTAGATTCGTTTCAAACATGTGTCGATATTAAATACTACTTAAAATTATTAAAAATCTAAATATGCTTTAAAACATTAAATAAACTGGGGATTTTTTGACTATTCGTTTATTATTCCTTTGTTTATTAATATTATATATACATTATATATATAGATAACCAAATACTAAAATAAGGTTTATCAGATTCCTTAGGAAAATTTATTGCACAACTATTTAACTTAACGTTTAACACTTATACACGAAACAAAGAAAGTTTATCTGACACATAAAACAGCCGCCCTTCAAGGAAAATATATTGAAAAATATGCACGGTAACAATACAATATGCTTATTAATATTCATAAATTGACAAAAATATTTCTCTTAAATCATTGCGAAACATTTTGCACTCATATTAGCGTCATATTTCCCTCTAAAATTATTACCACCATAAGGAAACAATGTTTTGGTGATATTACAAAAAGAACACGAAAATGCTGCATTTTGTTGACCGACAATGTATACATGCAATTACAAATTCATAATCTAAAATATCTTTGATCACTCCTTTTTTTTAATAAATCTCTATTTTGTAATTAATACGTTTTGTTACAGTGCCCAAAAAATAATTATAAATGTTTTTTTTTTATATATAGATTTATTCTAAGATTTAAAAAATAGTTTATATATTTCTTTTATTTAACTCTTTAACGCTTAAGTTTTATTATTTGAATATATTTTTTCATTTCTCGCGCTATAATAAATTTTAAAAAAAATTACGCATTCTTTAAAATGAATTTTAATTCATAAATCGCAACTGTATCATATACGATGCGACAGACACTACCGAAAAGTTTCCGGATTTATTAATACAATGAATTTATTATCAGAGGGTCTGTCCAGACATTTTGTGAAAGGTCTGTTTTTGAAAGTGTGAAAAAATTACTCGTAATTTGTGAATATAAAATAAACGTTAAGTCACATTCTTTCAACCAAGGTCCTGCTTTTGTGAATTTGTGCAAATAGGATCCTGTTATTGCAAAAAACTTTTTCAAGGAGTTTTTAAATTGTAAAGACATACAAGATTACGCTCAACAATGTAAAATTATAATAAGAAAAATTTTATTTTCAAAAATAAACAGCAATTGCTGCTACTAAATTAGAGATGCAACATACAAATATTTGGTATTTATCCTATGCTGCTGAACGCAGAATATTCATTTCGGACGAATAAAGGAAGAAGCTTCAGCGGAAGTCAAAACTTAGTTCGTTTACATTTGTCTTCCTCCCCCTTCCCTACCTGGGAAGAGTTTATTCGATCAACAAAACAATAATGAAGATAAACAAATCAGTGAAGGGTCCGTTTTTAAGTTAAAATATTTTGTGAAGGGTCCGTTTTTATGAAAAGATATTTTGTGAAGGGTCCAATAACGGACCCGAATTTCTTCTAAACAGAGCCCTGATTATCTATGCATAATATAATTACTGAATTACATATAAGCCAGATTTTTTTAGTATAAAATGTATTAGAATTCATTACATTTTCAAAGCATACGTAATCATTACTGATGCATTAAATATTTTATGTAGAAAACAAAACAAAGGAACTAAACCTAAAAAGTAACTAACTAATTTGAGAACTAAAAATTTTTATATAATTTTATTGCTAAATAACTACCAAAAAAATTTCTTAAAAATTTTTTTATCTCATGAACATCAATTTTGATTTAATATGAAAATCAATTATATGCACCAGGAAATGAAAGAAATGATTTATTTTCATTTCCTTATACATCATTTTATACATGATACAATTACATTTTACTATTTTAAGCACTCAAAATTAATTTAAATTAACTATTATTTAGGATATTCGTTCAGCATAACATAAACTAATCGAAAAATTTCGCCAATAGAGAGTGTTGTGTTTAGCCCATCGATTGTGTTTAGCGTTGTGCCATCAATGAATAGATAAAATGAATTGAAATGATAAATGAAAACCTCACTTCCCCGATAACAGTTCTAAAAGTTAATAAACGAGTATTATAGCGGTTAATTGCATGAAAAATATATTTATTAGAAAAATTTACGACAGAACTTAAAATATACTACAATGTAAAATTGCGTCAATAAAGATTTAAATGCCTTAAAATAATTCTATTCTTTTTATTATCCTTTTAGATACATGTAATGAATTTATTTCCCTAAATAAAATAGTAAAAATTGTATTTAAACATGTTTACATTTAGTTGCCCCTGGTAATTAGGATCAACTGCTTGAATCATATATACAGGGTTGCCACAGAAAAAAATGAACAATATAGTTGATTTTAGTAGCCTAAAGCACGAAAATAGTTGTCGGAAACTATGAAAATAGTACTAAATAAAAACGATAATATAACTAAAATTTTATTAAATGACTTAATTGTCATATACCGTGAGTCAAGTTGGTGGCAAATATTATCATTTTTATATAAACATTAGTGTTCTAGAACAAAAAAATTTTTATCAAAAAAATTTAGTACATTTGCAACTAATTAAAATTAAATACTTTAAACTACTAGAAATCATTAAAAAAAAAAAACATTTTCTCATTAATAAAATACCTGTGCAAATTGAGCGCATTAAAAAGTGACTTAAATTTGCAGCTCAACATTTTTTTATTTTTAAGGAAAAAAATTCGTTGTGTTTAGAAGTTTCCGTGGGTCGATGATTCTCAACCTAATTTTTCCTAAGAAAAAACATCGCTAAGAGCACAGAAAAGTCTCCCAATAGTCTCCTTTTCCTGAAAATAGTTGCTTTTTCAGCCTTCTCAGGCAAAAATAAGTTGCCGTAGTCACCTCAGGTCGAAAATAGTTGCAAATAGTCGCATTTTAGTTGCCTGTGGCAAGCCTAATCCTGAATAATTAAGATCCTGACTTTTTCCAAAATTAATGGCATTAAAAAATGAAATCCATAAAATGGGATCAAAGAAATTATCTTTCCCGTATGTATTTATATCCTTAATCCATATGTTTCTTTTCATCATCTTTTCGACCCTCATTAAAACTATATAAAATAATATTATGGAATGATGCAAACCCAATTTTAGCTAATTTGTTTGTAACAGTTCTCGTTAAATCATTTTCACTACATTCATTTTCAAGATACATGCATTTAAATTATGACTTATGCATTAAGATATTGATATTAACTCATATAGTTTTATTGAAAAGATATCATCAAAAATAAATTTTTAATCAGATTTATAAATAAAGGAAGTCTATTTTTTTTTTTTTTAAAGTTCTAAGGGTTTCTGATTCCTTATTTTACCTTCGCAAATTCAGATTTTAATTCTGAAAATAACTCTATTAACTGTAATAAAATTCTATTTATAAGTGTTTGGATCCAAAACTATTCGATTAAACTGATTCTCGGATAAAAACTAAATATTTACTTTTTAACGAAAAATTTTAAAACGAAAGAAACAAGAAAAATGAAATATATACAATAATGATTAAAAAAGACATCTTAAATACCTAAAATTAATTATTTATATTTGTCAGCTTTGTAAATAAAACTAATTCCAACTAATTGATCAAATATGCAAATGTATAAAAATTTAAATATTTTACTGTAACTTAATTAAATATCAAATCAAGGACTATAGGAGGAGAAAAGATAAAAATTGCATGTACCTCTCATTGCTTATTCATTACATTACGTTATTGAATAATAACTGATTTTGCAAAAAATGCAAATGTTGACACTTTATCCGCATAGAAACTCACATGACTGTACAATGAATACAACCATTAATATTACTGTACGCGCATTGTATCGTAATCATTAAGTAATTTCTTTTTGATAAGAATGATTTATGTGGATTTAACATTACGAAATAAAATATCTATCAGTTGAGAATAATTCTATTGTTCTCTTAATTTATTCTTCCTGACCAAAATAATGAGATTAAAATAGATTATGCTTCTTCGGATAACGGAGCATCACCTCTATCAGAAATCGAAGATTTTAAAATATATATACGGTAAAAAATTGAAAGTAAAAAAGAAAATTTCAAAGAAAATTTCAAAGTGAATATTGAATTAAAAATAAAGATCGATACACATGTGTTTTTCATTCGAATCAGTTTTGAATTTGGAATGAATTAACTAAGAATGAAAAGTAAACGTATTTCCTATTTCAAGTTAAAAAAATTGAAACGATAATGTTCTGTCGTACTTCTGCAGTATTTACTTACTTTGCATTTGGAAGTATTGTATTCGTTAAACAACAATGACATGGTGATTCGAGATACGAATTCTAATTAAGATTTGATTTTACATTTGTGTTGGCTTATTAAGTTTAACAAAAGAATGCAAATAAAGGAAATAATAATCTTAAATATTTCACACAATAGATTTCCGTTTTTCTATTGTATTTCAAATTTTTAAAAAAATAATAAATCTTTAATCAAATAAATCTTTATTAAAAACATAGTAAATGACATTAATTAAGATGATATTTATTCATGAATTTTGGATCTTTTAAAGTTAAAGCACTATTATAAGAAAAATTATAACCTGAATTTTGTATTCGTGATAGCTTTTCGGCTGTTTCTTATTCTTAAATAAAGATAACTTTCAGTATATGAAATTTGTTCAACTATCTTGCGATATAAAATGGTATCAACAAAAACAAGTTAATTTATAAAAATTTATATAGTAATTTTAATAATATTTCAGCAATTTGTAGAGAAAAAACGCTGCGTCAATCAGTGCAACCAGAGCCCCCCGAAAAAATTAAGGAAAGTTTACAATGGATAACAATAAGTTTCAACAATGGATTTTCGTATGGTCAACATTGCGCTCACCCCTGTGGCAGAACTTTTTCAGGCTTTCTGCGACAAACTTCCCTAGCACTAATATTTTGTTTTAAAATACTTTTAATTATAACAATTACTAATTTAAAGTAAAAAAATGCTGTGATTACATAAGAAAGTATAGAATAAAAATTTTTAATTGTAAAAGTAATATTTTTTTAATTCTAATATTATAGGCGATATTCTCAAATTTTTCTGGTGGAAAAATGCACCAATTATTTCCTCTTTCAAATTCTGTAAATCATTACACAAATTAAAATTGGTAAATAAATTAAAATTTGTACATAAATTGAAAATCGTAAAATCCGTGCTGTAACTCCCAAAATAAAGATCACAAATCATGTGAATAGGAATTGAGTATCTCTTTTAAAAAAAAGATACTCAAATAAGTGTATGTTAAATATGGTGTTCTTTAAAGATAAAAAATGAAAGAAAGAACAGCATTTTTAGAGCGAACTATCTTTTAAACTTAAGGGATTTCTGATTTTTTTAAATTTTATATGATTAATTCGAAATTCTAGATGAAGCCAGTCATTACTGATATTTTTAAAAATGAGAATAGAAAAATTATGATTATTTCTTTCCTCTCTGATGCGCAAAAAAGACATCTTTAAAAAAAAATCTGCAGAAAAAAAAAAAAACTTTCTTCGAAAATTATGCAGAAAGGAAAACCAAAATTTTCCCCTTCCCAAAGGAAAAATCTTTCTGCAAAAACTCTGTGACTTGCTGCGACAATGTCGCCATGTCGCCGTAATTCTGCCACAGGGGCGCTCACAGAATCCAAAACGATGCACTAGTTCTTGAGCTATTACATGTATAATATACATGTATAAGTACATGTATATATACATCCAGAGAGATCTTCAATTTCATAAATAGAGAGATAATTAAATAAATAGCAAGTAGTATAAACTTTAATTATTGTTAAGCAAAGATACTTAAAAATGGCTTTCTCGGTTAAAAAGGCTTTGTCGGTAAAAAAAGAAATGAAATCGTTGTTTCAAAACGTATATCATTTTAATAAATCCACTATATTACACAGTTGAAAAGTAAGCGGCACATATAACTGTTACCTTTATGAATGGAAGATTTTCTAGAAATCAAAATTCGAGCGTGGAAGAGTTTCAAAGTTTTCACGACCGACACGGATCAAATCTCTTTAACAGGACACAAAATTCCTCCGTCCACTGATTGCAGGCAGGATATGCAGTTGCTCGCTATTCCGTGGAAGTTTAGTATCTTTTTTATTGCAAATGCGCCCCACATAATCAGTTTCCGGCAAATCCAGTTAATTTTAAATTTCGAGCGATGCATTTCTAACAATGTTTACTCGGGTAACAAAATAAATGCTATACAGCCGAAAAAGGAGTAATTCCGTCACACAAAAAAACGGTTGTAATTTCAAATTATGAGTACAAATCTCATGTTAATTGTACGAAAGAAGTAATAATTAAAAGCTTAATCAGACATTTAAAAAAAAAAATTGAGCTTAATCTATAAATGGCTAAGATCCCTAATTAGATATTCTTCTGAAAAGGCAATACATGTACATGTAATTTAATTTTCGATAAAAAAAAAAAAAAAAACTTAATATACGTAAACTACGTATTCTTCTACATGTTACCAATGAAAGAGGCGTTCTGTTAATAAATGTAACCCTTTTCAGCAATCAGAAGAACAAAAATGCATATATTGTTAACAAAATTTGAAAATAAGACTTTTTTGCTATTTAATTCTATATACATAATATTAATAACATTAAGCATGAATTTTTTCAAGTATTCGTTGCAAACAAGAAATCGTCATAACTCTTGGTAATTTAAAAAAAAAAAAAAAAAAAAAAAAAAAAAAAAAAAATTATTTTTAACAAATTACGAAAATTCTCAAATCGTAATAATTACGGATAAATAGTAATATGAAGCAACTCGCTCGAGATTACATGCGACATCTATTTCGGCATCGAGGTTGGAGGGCTATTTTCTTAACTTTGTGCAGACATTATTTTAAGTTACAAAATAAAATCTTCTATTTATGACCCTTAAAATAAAGGGGGGGGGGGCAGCCGCAATCTGTAAAATATGGTGAAAGGAGAGTGGTCGATAGTTTGGACCTCCTAGCGTTAATTTTATTTTTGTGTATTTCACTCTTTTTCGGAAAATAGTTATACAGATCAAAAAATTTTTATCTACAAATTATTTAATTAATTTTAATTAATTAATTTTTTGGTAATTTAAACATTTCTGAATTTCAAGGTATACAAAATTTTATCTCATTTAAAGGTATGTAATTTTAAAATGACAAAACACGAAGTTTGAACGAATAGTTACAGAGGGGCAAATAGTAAGGTTATAATAAGATACCAAATTAAAAATTATACATCACTCAAATTTTTATACTTTATTATAAAATTAAATAGATTACTTGGAACCAATATTCTAGCTCTGGGTTAATTCAAAATTATATCCCTGGTAGCTTTATCATCCTGCGTTTGAACCACTAAAACTTCTTGCTCGCAGCATTTCAAATTTGAGTTAATGTTCTCATGCTTTTCTATAAATAATGAGTGAAAATTTAGCTTTAGAATCGCTTGTTGGAAGGGGTATAAATGAATTTTTTTCGCGTTTTTAATTTTTTTTATTTTTTTTATTTTTTTTTTTTTTTTAAATTTATTGCTTTTAGAATTGTTTAAAGCTTAGAAAAATAATTTCGTAAATTAGTTGTACACAAAAAAAATTTAATAACTTTTGGTAGTTAAAAAGGAAAAAATAACTTATTTAACGTATTAGATTATTACGGAAATTCTCAAAAACAGTCATTTTTATCGCTCAACCTTAAAACGTAAGCTCGACTACGAAATCACAATGGCTGGAGTCTCTGTAGTTATAGAAAACAAAAGTTTTTAGTATTTCATTAATAAATTAAATTATTAAAATTTATAATGTCATTAAATTACTTTTAAATAAAAGTCTAATGTTACAAAAAGGTGTGGGGTTTGCACAAATGTTCCAGAGACATAGCGAAGCATTTCATATGACACCCGATATTAATCAGCTAAATATTACAGAAAAATTGCTACCAGGGCAGAAATTGAACTTCTAGAATTTTGAACTACAGACTAAAAAATTTATGCGTTAGTAAAATTATTACAATTTTTTATGCGTTTTTTTTTTTTTTTTTTTTTTTTTGCACAGACAGATACGGAAATTTTTAAAATTTTTTTAGCTACATTGATCCCTAATTCAGTAGTATATACATTTACTCTTAAGGTAAAAGTTCAAAGCATAGTTGATAACCTTATAAATAAAATCTTCAAAGGAATTTTGATTTTAAAAATATGTTTACTGTCTTTAGCGTAAATGCTGAAAATGGCCAATTAAAAAATTTATAATGATATTTTTTTGTTAGCTTTAATAATTTTCACACATAATAAAACAAATAAACCAGTTTTGAAAAATTCAATATTAATATTTTTTTTAAAAAAACATTTCGAAACTAGTCGGATACCTTAAGCGAACGATTTAAGCCTAACTGTTTACATCAGAATAATATATTGCTTGGACGAGAAATGCAATGTACTGACGAGATAAATCGTAACAATAAAAACTTTATAGCTAACAGGGGTCTGTCTAGAAGAAATTTGGGTCCGTTAACGGACCATTCACAAAATATCTTTTCATAAAAACGGACCCTTAACAAAATATTTTAACATAAAAACGGACCCTTCACAAAATAATTTATCTTAAGTTCTAGCCATTTAATTTTTAAAGAAGAATATGTTAGACAATATTTTTAAGCTAAGCAGTCTTAAATATTTTTCAGGAAGTTTCATAAAATATAAAGCCAGTTTTAATGCATCCGTCAAGCAAGAAAACGAGAACGAAATTGTAAATCTGTCTGTTTGATAATAGAATTATAGTTAAATTTATAAAGCATTGTTGTTAACATCATCAAACTAAAAAGAGCAACTTTTACAAACTTTTTCAACTGAGATAATCTTATTTTTAAATATTACTTGAACCATAATGCTTCAGCCCAGCATTTTAAAAAAAAAATTTCTTAATTATGAAATATTAAAATACTAAACGACAAAAATACAAAAAGAAAGATATCTAAATCATGAATAAAAATAACAAATTTATGTTTATATGTTTTCTCATATATATTTTCTTGTTTTCTCATATATATTTTCTATGTTTTTCTTTATATATGTTTATACATTTCTTTTAATGTTTAAAACATAGATCAACAGTGCCCCTTCAGTTTTTAACAATAGATAAATATAATTTGTTTGTTTTCAAAAATATTTTATTACAGATATGAAAGATAAAACAAAAATTCTTTTGAAATAAATTTTGAAGTCAACTGACGTTTAAACCGGCTTTATTGCAGGTTATCGATCGTAATTTTAAATAATAATAAAATATAAACTCGAAAGATAGTAATTTATTTTTGATAATATATACTGAATTAAAACATTAAAACCAAACAGCTGCACAGAGTCTGACCTTAAAACTAAAGAAATAGGTTAGGTCACTTGCAAACGGAAATACATATTAAAAAAAAAAATTTAAATTTAAAAAAAAAAAAAAAACATTTTATGATTTTAAAGCCATATTTAAAATAAATAAAACATTTAGAATTCATTACATTTTCTAATTAAGATTTAATACACAAAAAGAAAAGGAAAAATGCATTAAAGCTAGATTATTTAGGAAGTTCATTCATTGCATTTTCAAATGCTATTTCCATTTTCCAACCTACTCCATTACGAATAAGACAGCTCATAAAAATTATACATCAGGTTCTCAATGCTAAGGCGGTATAATTAAGAATTGCCTTTTAAAAAAAATGACGGGCTTTTTGTTTTGTGTTCAAGGGCGATGACATGCTGACCAGGTAACACCCAAAAGACTGACTGTTTACGCCACAATGTATTTTATAGATGAAAATCGGGTTTATGAACAGAAAAAATTTTGTGTTCTGAACTGAACAAAGGCCGACGAACCTTTCCAACTTTTGGGCTAATCAATTGCCCATCTCATAACATCGTCACGCCGGAAAAAAAGGTCCATCAGTCCATTGTCTAGTTGTTCCTATTGTTGGCAAGTGCTTCCTCTGTTCTGTCAAAAGATTACGATTATAAATGCTACAAGTTGAGGATCATGAATGGAGGGAAACAATTACAAGGAGGAATGAAATGGCTATTTGAGTTGGGGATCTTTGAACACGCACTTTATTAGTTATTTTTAATTGCCGTAATGGATTTCGTGGATTGTTTGAAGTCCGTAGAGCTTATTTTTACATAAACAACCAGTACCGTTAATTTTATTACGTTTTTTTTTATGAAAATTAACTTTATTTGAAGTTTGTAGTACACACTATGTAAAATTGTGTATTAAAATATGATACTGAATTTAAATAAATGATTTCAGCAGGTAAATCAATTCGTTAAAAATTAATTGGCCGAAAATATATTGAAAGTAATATGAGAAATAAAATATTACTAAGTATATACACAGAGGGTAATATAATAAGTCAAATTTTTAATTTTTCCGGACTGCCTTGAAATTTCTATGTAGCTTATTTTATGAAATCAAACAGTATCGATAACCTCTTTGCTATTCATGAAAAAAAGCTTTATTTAAATTTGAAGTGAGCAATATGGAATTTCTTTTTATTTAAATATGGTTCTGTTATTAAACAAATGATTTCAGCAGGTGAATTAATTCGTTTAAAATAATGTCGAAAATATTTAAAAGTAATATAAGAAATAAAATACTACTAAATATATATGAAGGGCAGTATAAATAAGCTACACTTCTAAATTTTTCAGAACAATCTGTAAACTTCTATGTGGGAAATAAAACGTTATCGTGTTTTGCGCTGTTACTAAGAGTAGTAATTCCAGTAATATTGATGAGGGCAGGTAATTTGAAGGCGGTGTTCGATTCATTTTTTTTTTTCTTTCATGAGGAAGTATATTCTTTTCTAAAACACTGATTTTAATAATGTAAATTGGTTCGCGTTCCTTAATTAGTCTTTATTCTCAGTAAAAAACAAAAACATCAATGAATAATGCTCCAGATTACTTTTTTCCCCTTTGTTAAAAAATACTACTGAAATGGAGAATATCTGTTTTTTAAAACAAAAACTACAAGGTTTTCAGGACAAAAATCAAAGATTCATTCGAATAGTGTGCGTTTAATTGCAGTGAATTTGTAATTTATAATTGAACTCAAATGTATGTTTTTACTCATTATTATACTGATCGAAACTCTAATATGCAATGAACATATAAACTCACAATCCACCATTTTGTACAACAAAAAGTATTTAGCCCAGTATATTTCATCAAAATTTAATATATTTATTACAAATAGATGGATAAGTGATTATGACATCAGGGGTCTGTTTATAAGAAATTTGGGTCCGTTAACGGACCCTTCACAAAATATCTTTTCATAAAAACGGACCCTTCACAAAATATTTTAACTTAAAAACGGACCCTTCACAAAGTGATTTTTATTTTAATCGAACCCTTCACAAATTAGTTTATCTTCATTATTGTTTTGTTAATTGAATAAACCCTTCCTAGGGCAGAAAACAAGAAAGATGGATGTAAACGAATTAAGTTTTGTCTTCCGCAGACGATTCTTCCATTATTCGTCCGAAATGAATATTCTGCGTTCAGCAGTATAGGCTAAATACCAAATATTTGTATGTCGCATCTCTAATTTAGTAGCTGCAATTGCTGTTTATTTTTTTAAATTAAATTTATTTAATTATAATTTTACAGTGTTGTGCATAATCTTGTATGTCTTTACAATTTAAAAGCTCCTTGAAAAAGTTTTTTTTTGCAATAACGGACCCTATTTGCACAAATTCACAAAAACGGACCCTGGTTGAAAGAATGTGAGTAATTTTTTCACAATTTCACGAAAAACGGACCTTTCACAAAATGTCTGGACAGACCCCTGGACATATAAGATGGATATATAATGATGCCTCTAGTAAATACATGACGCGTTTTAGTCATTTTCGACAGTACTTTTTTCACAATATAATGAAATTTAAAAAATATTATTTAATTAAATAATTATCTTATAAAATAACGTTTGGTTACATAAAATAACAAGTTACTCACTAATAAAATAATGTTAGGTTAAATATAATGAATTTCTAATATTCATATTCTTCATGAAGCTTTTTAATTAAACCAATTTTATCCTCTCTTTTTTTCGAAATTACTATTTCTTCAATTTTTTAAAGTTCTACTTTTTAAACTTGGTTGTTGTTTTTCTAGTTTCGTTTTTCACCTTTATTTTTCCATTTTTCGTTGGTAACGTTTCGTTTTATAGTTTAAAACACTTATATTTCTTCTCATTCACGTCTGGCAAGGCTAGAAAATGGGCGCCTGTTTTTAAAGAGCTTGAAACATGTCTACTGTTGTTTCCTATTTATAGATTTTTGAAGCGAATGAAGTTTATAATCGGTTAATTTCATTGAGTAATAAATAGTTCAATTTAACTTTTTTTCCAGGCTGTAATTTTTTTTCTCGTGGCGTTATTTTTAAAAGAAATACAGCTTAATCTTAAAATAATAAGGTGTATAAGTTGTTTGTTATTACCTTTTTAAAATCAACGAATGTTAATAATAATAATAAATCGCTTCAGCAATCGACTCGAAAAATCAACCAATGGTAACAAAAATAACAATCGGTTCAGCAATCAAAACCAGCTCTTTCGAGAAATTAACGAATGTTACTACTGATAACAAATCGGTTCAGTAATTGAAACGAGCTCGATCTTTTTAATTAAATTCACATAAAAACTTAAGCGTTTTTTAGTAATGCAATATAATTAGAAAACAATTGCATATTTCGTATTTTGCCATCCATAAACCATTATTCAAGTTAAAACGTTAAGATTAAAACTTTCTTCTCTCTTGCAAAATTTCTTTGAAAACAAAGCTCTCAAATAAAATGAAATCAAAACTCTATTTTGTGTTATTGCTGATATCGATCGTAAATGGGCGGATATATTTTGCACATCATTCAATTCCGATATCGAGACAAAAAAAAGCAAACAATGATCGGAAACCAACAACCCACTCATTTTCTCCACACGCTAACACACTCTAAGTAACTTATTAGAGGTATCAAGCGAGAAATAGAGGATATCACGCAAGAAAAGACAGCGGTACAGTTAACTAAGGAGAACCAAGGTCGTTCCTCAAAGCATACGTGAACAATTTTCAAGTTGTACTTAAAAACACTTACTTTTATCTTATTCAAAATGGCCACTTCACATTTTATCAGAATAAAATAACCATTGATATTTCAAAAAAGAAAGTAGTTTTATTTATCATGCTCTTTAGGATTCATAAAGTGTCGTTTTAACTTATTTGTAAAGGACAGCACCATATAAAAAGATTTTTTTTTTCATTCGAAGTAAATAGCTAACAACGAAGAGAAATCTTTCGTAAATATTTTTAAAAAAATATCCAGTGAAAAAAAACTTCTTTTTTTTTTAACATTTCAATTACTGTTTTCAGTGCTTGGAGTTATGTCACACTGCAACATCATTCTTTTTGTAAGAACTTCTTTCAACAACTTTTTTAAAATCCCGGAACTGTCGTAAAATTCTTACATGTTATTGTGGGTTATTGTTTATATGATAGTTTTTAAAAAAAACTTTCCTTAACCAATGCACTTTTTTTTGAGAAATGAAAATTGTCTTAATTGAAAGCTTTTAAAGCAACTCTACCTACTATAAGAGAATTGATATATCAGCCTGTTAAGGTATGAAACAACGTTGCCCTTATTGCTACGAATTCTGATGCGGAAATTAATGATAATACGAATTTATATATATATATATATATATATATATATATATATATATATATATATATATATATATATATGTAAATATGTATGTATATATATTTATTTATTTTTAAATTTATTATTTTTCTTTTTTTTTTTAAATTATAATTAATTTTCTTAAATTATTATAAATGTATAATTAATTATCTAACTTATTAATTACAAAATTCAAATTACATTGCGCACATCCATTTTCGGGCACATCCAAGGTAACTAACAAATTTGACGCGCTTCAGTATTGCAGTAAGAACGTGCCATAAGATATCACTTTATTTATGCTTCTGTTTTCATAGTTTGTAATCTGGCAATCTTATACGTAAATATTTTAAATCATTCTTGAAAGATGCCGGTGCGAGTAAGTTCATTTAAATTCGCTCCTCACCATGCAGATTTCCTCTCGTGTACTGTTTTATAATCTCTTTACATTTTATTTTCTGTGTTTTGCTTGATATATTTGTTTCTTTTTTACTTAATGTGTTCGAATTTCGTTTCAATTTTTTTTAGTGCTTCTCACACTATTGTATTGATATATTTTGCTTTGGCTATATTGATACAATATTAGACTCCTTTTTGCGGATATAATCGTGTGAGCTGATGAAGAGATTATATCCTTTCTTTATTTTGTTTTCTTGGATTTTTAATATTTTTCTTCCTCCATTTTTTCTCAATTTTTTAGCTTATTTTATGAGTTCTATATACTTGCAGCTTATGCGCAGTTAATATAACTTATTAATTTTCTTCGTTTTTCTCTTTTTTTGTGCTATATATATATATATATATATATATATATATATATATATATATATATATATATATATATATATATATTACAGTAAATAAAACATTAATTTTCTTTAATTTCTTCGTTTTTTTCTTTTTTCATATATATATAATAGTATTGATATGTTTTGTTTTGGCTATATGAATACAATATTAGAAAGCACATTTTTTCGGATATAATCGTGTGAGCTGATGACGAGATTATATCTTTTACTTAATTTATTTTACATTCCAATTTATTTTAAACTTTAAAATTTTTTTAATTTGTGAATATTTTTTAAAAACATTTTTTTATATTTTTTCTTCTTTTCTTTAAATAATCTTAATGTCTTTTGATTTGTTTTTACAACGCTTACAAGACACCATAGAAGGGTCTAAATTTTTACAACACACCACAGAAGGGACAAATGATAAAGGGATTTTGAGCAGCGTTTTGGTTTCCCGCAAACACTACTTGAGATTCACAGCGCATGTCCCAAAATTACTCCACTAATCGCTCAATCATAGGTAAAAAATAAGATCCGCGTTACGGCTAATGTAAGAAAAACGCTTTGTTACAAAAAATAAATGGTTGAAATGTTCAAAAATCAAACGTAAATAAGGGCAAATGGTAATTATTTAATTATTATTTGCTTCAGTAAGTATTTATATGCTTCATTGTTTATTGGTAAGCGAATATCTTTAGAACGTTGAAAAAATGGGGCCCTATTTATATAAGTGTACAGGGGTCAGGTATTTGACTCTGGGATCAAGAATGGAAAAAAAAAAATCTTTAGTATCATTATAAACAAACTGAAGAGAAATAATTTTTAAAAAAATCGACATATCCCAAAATATTTATAGATTAAAAATTACATGATTGCAGAGTGACATTAATGTACAGTTTAATTAACTATACATAGAATACAAGCGAAATATAAAAATGCAAAGCATAAATCAATTAATTACATTTGCAATAGATTATTAACTAGAATTTGATTTATATTTGGTAACTATCTCATCATTAAATCTATAAAAAGTCTCATTAAATAAAAGAGACAGATGTTACTGGATGTGCTAATCAATTGATTAAAGAAGGAAGAAAATAAAAGTGTTCCCCTGAGGTCAAGTAGAAAACAGGGTAGTTATTATCTTTTTCGTCTTTTATTTTATGATGTCACGTGATTTTAATATGTATATTTAATAATTTTAATGACGGGAAACATACGGCTCCCAAGCTGTATTCTGAGCACCTGTTAAGAGTTCTAATAAAGATGTCATTGTTAAAATATGATATTTACATTTTAAATACATAGCTATAATTTTATATGATGCCAATATAAGTAAAGGACTAGTGTGTGGTTATTTTGCAATATAAAAAATTAGTTAAAAATTGATGATTATCTTTTGATTGACATCCTTGATTATCTTTTGATGTACATTTATCAATATATTATTTAAACTTTAAGAAGAAAAAAAAACTTATATTTCGAATCTATATTGAGTTTTTGTAAAATTGTTATTTTCCCTTATTTATTCATTTTTAAAAAAATTCCGTCATTTCAGGAAACATATTTTAAGTTTCGATATTTTCGAAAGTAAAAAACAAATTACTAAAAATTTATGCATATGAAAATACATATGATTCCTAAAATAGATTAGAGATCATTTTATAGATTAGAATAGCAAGAAGTAGTTGACAGCCAGAAATGTAGAAAGTGGAGTAAAAAAAATTATTGTTAACGTAAAAGCTTCTGTAAAAACATAAAATTTTTTAAAAAAATCAAATTTTGGCACAATTTTGCTTAATTCGATTTGAATTGTCAGTATTAATATTTAAAAAGATGAAACCATTTAAAAATATCGCTATATTGAATGTATCTCCGTACAACATCTCAGTAAAATAGTTATTTTACAAAAATGTTAACACGCTTTCAGAAACATTCCAATTCGATACACATACAGTATATAAACGAATTATTAGAGAGTTCTGTAAAGCGTTACGCCCCCCCCCCCTTCAACTCTTATCGTTAGCACTATTTGAGCTTCACAGCGAATGAGAGATTTTTTTAAAAAAAAGGTTGGCTATTAGTCAGCGTTACGATTAATGTGATACAAACGCCATCAATCAAAATCTCTCTAATAGTTACCGATTCCGATAAAAGTCGAGCGAAAACAAGTGATGATTAAAATTAATTATAAATCATGAAAAGGTATAAAACATGGGTATCAACTAAGATCAAGGAGCTAAGAGCGAGCGAAGCAATCTGAAATGAACTGCGTCAGTAGTTTCGGGAATTGGCTAACAAGGGGTGAAGCCCACTAGTTATAATAATAAAGTACAAAATTCCTTTTTTATTATTATTATCATTATTTAATGGCGAGGAATGCCCGATCCTGATTCAAAATTCACGAGGCACAAAAGATTTTAGTTATATTCAGTGAATCAGATAAAGTGCAAAAATAGCACGAAATGTTTAGCTTGACTAAAAGGGATCAAAACAGTAGATCGCCTAATTGATCACGTGATCGCAATGGGATGGAGAAAAGGGGGTTGTCCCTCCTTCGACACACACCTTTCTCGTGAGTACAGGTGAAACTAGAGTGGACGATGAGTCGACTCATTCCTCTCTTGTGGTAATCAGAAGTTTTGAACTATAGTTCGACAGGAACATTTGTTCTTTTTCCTTGTAAAATGTGACTGACTCATCCCTTATTGATCCACGTAATTCGGCCTTCGAACAAATAACACAGAAAAAGGGTTTTCAGGAAACCGACATTTAGAATGTAGTTTTGTAACTTTTAGGGGAGTGTTCCGCTATCAAAAATTGTGTTAACACGCATTGAAAAGCTAAATATATGTCAGAGCAATTGTTTCTTAATAATTAAATTCTTAGTGTCAACAGCAAATATTAGTTTGAGGAAGGATAGCGTTTTGTGATTTTGAATTGATCCACTCACGCGGTCACGCGTGAATAAGAAACGTTAATGTATGTAATTTTATAGAACAGTAACATATTTAAAGACTTAACACATATCACAGTGATATTCGGATCACGTCATTTATAACACCTTTATAATTATTTGCATCGTGAAATCAACATAATCTTATTTCCACGGAGAAATATAAATTAATAACTTAAATGTTGTTATATTCTTTATTTAGAAGTCAATTTAACACACTCCAGCATTGAGATATAAGAAAAAATTTATATAGCTAGACACTTTTTTGTGTATAAAGAAATTTTAAACAATGAAATCTATATAAATTTTAAAACCCATTCCACATTTTAATGTAAAAATATAAAAAAAGAAACAAAAGTTTAGAAAATAAATTCACTGTCATGATAACTTGAACTAAAAATTTTTGTTAATTACTTCAACGATCGTTAAAATTTTTATTATTTTTTAGAGCAACAGTTCTCAATAATAGACATATAAAAACGAGAAAAAAATAGACATCGTGACTTTTTTTATATTCAAATACATTTTTTTCCACCATACAACTTCTACTTAACTCTCTGCTTAACTTAACTCTCTGCTTAACTTAACTCTCTACTTAACTCTTTACTTAACTCTCTACTTAACTTAACTCTCTACTAAACTTTACATTTACCAGGGATTGACCATAGAATACATTCGCTAAAATCATAATTCGCTTTAATTGTAACACTTTCAAAATTATTCTAATACCAATTAACTAATAATATCTTAACCTCTCCCCAATCCCATAAGCAAACGCCCGATCATATAAATTTTCAACTAATAAAGACAGAAAATATGGAAAAACTATATCAAAAAATATTTACAAATTTATGGAGAAAAAAAATATGTGTTCATACTTCGGAGAGCTACCATCGCGTTAACCTTGTAGCATTCCATATATAATCGTCTTCTTTAACTGACTTCAACTAACGCATTGTATGAATAACCCCTATTAAATGGTTGAGAATATGTGTGCTCTTATAATTAGAGCTTTGTAAAATTCTGGTTTTGGTCCCTTGTGACCTGCAAAGATCATTTAGATAAACTAGTATGGCTAGATTAATATTGCTTAATTATAAGTTATGGAAGAGTGAAGGAATGAAATATATTACCATACTAACAATGCTTAATTAATTGCTAATTATAACCCTCTCACTGTAATTACAAACAACACTTTAAAACAAGAGATGTCTACTTTTTGACCGCGGTCTTTATAATATAGGACTGTTTTTGAAGGCTACGTCGTCAGATGAAAATATGCTTTTTTGCAAATAATATGCTATTTTCATAACTGCTGAGTTAGCAACAGTTGCTCATGACTGTTAGGTCAAGTTTAGCCTATCCATAGACAACGTTCTCTATATGCTTATTCTGAAAATGGCGTTAAACGTCAATATGGAGAGAAAACACAGTTTGGGGGGAATGAAAAGCGTTTGTGTTCTAATTTTTTATGTTTTAAAACTTACTCCAATGCTGCAAAATCCTGGCTCATTAAAATTAGCTAAAACTGGGGAAAAGGTAGTGATTTTGATAATTTCCATCTAAGTGGAAAAATGTCGCAAAGTCGCCAATTTTTGAAAGAAAATGTAATAAATTTTAAAAATATTTAAGATAACTTTTAAAATATTTGTCCGTTCTAAGGCCCAGATAATTTTGCGCGGCAAGATGGTAAATATCGTTTAAAACTATAACTTTGCTTCAAGCGTAAAGCACTTAAACTGTGGCTTTTTTATTTTCCTGGGCGGAAGAACTTCGAAAAACCATGATAATACACACCATAGAACAATAAACACTAGAGAAAAATAATGCTCTATAAGTGAAATAGATAGAAATTATTATATGATTTTATTAATGTTAAAAAATATTTGTGCTTTCTTATCATAAATTGAATATCTGTCATTATCTTTACAATGAAGTAAGGTAATCGTTAAAAATCAAAATGAAATTTTATACGTGCACTATGTATTCAGAAAACAAAAATAGTAAAAATTTAATTAGTCATCCCTTTTGTATCAAATGTGTGAAATGAAAATGTTATTAATATAAATATTTAAAACTATCGATGGTTTAAAAGAAATTAAATGCGTAAATAGAGTTTTTACGTCATCAGCTAATTGCGTTGAAGAACATTGTTTGAATATTTCAGATTAAAAAACACGAGTACTACTTTCAACACTTAATAAAAATTTGACGACAGACGTGTTTAGAAAAAGCTTTGGGGTTTTCAGCTTTCTGCTTAACAGGAAAAATTATTCTTATCACGTTCCTTGAAATGAACAGCTTTGCCTTGGCAGCCGATTTTACGTAATACTTACTACCAACCAGACATCTTATCCGTCCGTAGCTGGATTGCGTTCATATATTGAAACAGTTTTTTCATGAAATACAGTTCTTTAGAAAAAGCTTTCATTTTAAGTAGAATAGTAATCGTTAATTTCTTAGGGGAAAACTTCGATTTATTGTCTTGGTTTATATCCAATTTTTTAAAAAGAAATACAGATTATCCAAGGATTTGAAATTTTAAGATTAGTAAGCGGAAATAATTATTTTCGAACAGTTTTGTTGGTAGAGAGAATAGTAAAATGCATTATATCTATGGTTAAATGGTAAAGCAAAAAATATCTTCAACAGAAGAATGACATATTTTCTATAAAACATACATGGCAAGTAGTTTTCGAATTTCATATGGTACTTAATGAGGTAAATTGACTGACAAAATAAAATTACTATTTCATCAGTTAAGTTGATTGTTTTACTTGATTTAAAACACTAAAGTATAATAAATGATAAATTAAATCTAATATATTCGCACTGTTTATTCATAAAATGTTTTTTTTTTTTTAATTTATCCATAACACATATTAACTACTTTATATTCGGTCTGAAGTTATTGTTTACATTTTTTAAATTTTATGAAGCACAGTTATTTTATGAAGACTGAAAATGCGGTAAAATAACCGGTAGTAGTCTGTTCATCCAATTAACCATAAAGTATACGGTTAAGGTTAGAAACACTTTTACTTTTACGGTTTTGTAACCAAAATTTTTTTGAAAATATGAGTTTGGTTGAGTTGTGTTTTGTCAAGTGAACAGTGGAATGTGGCTTAAAAAGTTTATCTAGTGACGCCATCTATCGTAAGAGACTAAAGTTTTCGCATTAAGCATATCAGTGTTGCTGTCATCTACGCTTGAATGAGAGTTTCGTATTCCAATAGTCCAGTTTGACGTAGGATACTTAGTTCCAAATATGTTGAAAGAATGGAGGAAATATATAGTGGTGACAACGATGGGATTCGAAGTCCCGTTTTGGCGGTTATGAGATTAACAGATTACCACCCTTGGCTAGAGAATGGGCAAAGCTACAAGTAACTAAATGACATCGTAAGGTGTTCGCCAAAAACTTATTTCTATAAGATTATTGGGGTCTGCCCAGATATTTTGTGAAAAGTCCGTTTTTGTAAAATTGTAAAAAAATTACTCGTAATTTGTGAATATAAAATAAACATTAAGTCACATTCTTTCAACTAGGGTCCTGCTTTTGTGAATTTGGGCAAATAGGGTCCTGTTATTGCAAAAAACTTTTTCAAGGAGTTTTTAAATTGTAAAGAGATACAAGATAAGACATTAAAATTATAATTAAAAAAATTATAATTAAAAAAATTATAATTAAAAAAATTATAATTAAAAAAATTATAATTAAAAAAATTATAATTAAAAAAATTTAATTTTAAAAAATAATCAGCAATTGCTGCTACTAAAGTAGAGGTGCAACATAAAAATATTTGGTATTTAGCCTATACTGATGAACGCAGAATATTCATTTCGCACGAGTAAGGAAGAAGCGTCTGCCGAAGACAAAACTTAGTTCATTTACATCCTGTCTTTCTTTCCCCCCACCCCTCTAGGAAGAATTTATTCGATTAACAAAACAATAATGAAGATAAACAGATTTGTGAAGGGTCCGATAGAAAGATAAATTATTTCGTGAAGGGTCGTTTTAAGGTTAAAATATTTTGTGAAGGGTCCGATTAAAAGATAAATTATTTCGTGAAGGGCCGTTTTAAGATTAAAATATTTTGTGATAATGTCCGTTTTTATGAAAAGATAATTTGTGAAGGGTCCGTTAACGGACCCAAATTTCTTCTAAACAGACCCCTGATTAGGCATTCGTTGAGCTAGACCAGCGATGGCGGAAATAAAACATGAATTCGTAATCTTTATCGCATGCATGGCTTAGCTTCCAACTTTCGAACGTGGGCCCGATTCTCATTGGCCGTATGCACAGTTGATGCAGATAAAATTCTGGTTGTTGAAACGTATTTGATGAAAACAGTAAACGAACAATTTTTCTCACAGTTAACCATCTTCTTTATGGTTATTTAGCTGTTTTTGTTTAAATATGAAAAAAATATTAAATTAAATAAATTGTAAAGCATTACCGCATCAGTCCACTAGCGGGGGGGGGGGGTCGTGGAGTTTTGAGCTCCACAAATTCGTGACCAGTGGCACGATTGTGGCCTTGTGGTCAGCTCTGTACTCAGGTAGTCTTTGCTTCCCAAACAAGCTCCCATCGATTTAAAGTTGCGTGGAGCTTGAAGCCGTCACTGGGAATCGAACCCCAATCCTTCAAAATGACAGTTCAGTGCCTTAACCACATCGCGACTCGTTATTTAATTATTTTTCTTGTAAATTTCTAACAGTAAATGGCACAATTTTTTTTTTTTTTTTTTTGTACATTTTTCCGTACTGTTTTTCATTTTTAGAATAAGTTCATTAAAACGAATTATAACAGATTTATTGATACAATAATTATAAATATTAAAATGTGGATTTTTAAGAGGTGGAAATTTAGTGACTTTTGGACTATAATCCAATAAAACAAGAGTGAAAAAAAGATTTAACACATTACTTAATACTGCTAAATTTTGCACTAAGACGAAGACAACAAATAAATAAAATAATAATAATAATTAATAAATATTTTTTTTTTAAATTAACCTCTAGGTTCAGGATCAAGTGACGAGCAACATTGATAGTAAGTGAAAACGCTGTTCTTTTTTTTCTTTTGGAATAAAAAAAGGGTAAAGGAAGGATAGGATGAGAGAAAAGGGAGGGAGGAATATCAACGAAGTGTGCCTGTACAAAAACTACGTATGAGAAGATGGCAGCAACGCGTGTCATCCAGCTGTTACTCCTCGTGTTTCAGTTACAGTTCGAGAAATGGGTGCTTTTCTCCTCCTGCTAAAGAGGGAGGCCCGAAGAAGGGAATCGCACATGGCGACAAAATGGTCCTTTTTATGCGAAAAAAATTATTTCTATTTCCACGAGGATGTTACATCGGATTAAGAAGTGATAAAAAAAAAATTTTTTAAGGAGGTATAAGAAAGCTGTGAAAAGGTAAAATATGCCCTACTTTATAGCATAGATTTAGAACAAGATATAAAATGTGAACAGTTTCAAAAACCGTATGTTTTTTTTTTTTTTTTAATTTAAAAAGCGTAATTACGTTATTTCTTTTTAAAAAAAATATTTATTGCTTATTGGAACTATGTAAGAAAAAAAGCGATTCTTACATTCCCACAAAGAGAAATTAAAAATAATGACAATGGGCATAATAACATATAATAACACAAACAGAAAAACCACAACGCTATGTTTATGTGTTCTTAGTTAATTATTGCCTGCAACGGAAAATTTTTCATTTTTCAAATGTAAAGGACTTACATAAAAAATAAAAAAAAAAACATATGCAGATTAGCATAGGCTCCTTGCGATCTCTGGTCTTATTGCATGCAGCTGATTCGTCCAAAATATTAATGACGGCAAAGTGTAAAAGCTTCTGAAGAAAAATGTGTTAGCAAAAAATATAAGTATGGTTAAAAGGATTTAAATTTTATTCAAATTACACTTACACTATGAATTATAAATTAAACAAATATCAACTAAACAAATATTCAGTTTCAATACATGTTTTGCATGGACAATTTTTATTCACGTGAACAATTATTTTAATCAAAAAATAACTCAAGACTAACAAGGCGTTTTAACAAATACAGTTTACTGCGAATGTAAGCTACAAATGTCGTTTTGACCTTTGCAAAATTTACACAGCTTAGAAGCAGCTAATATAAAAGTATTTTGCTCGTTGTAAACAAAATGTATCAACATATAAATTTCATTAAAAAAAATCTAAGTTTAACATCAAGGATTTAAGCTACTTTATTTTTCGAAGAAAAAATATATAAAATTTTTCTATTATTTGCATTTTTTTAACTATCTTAATTAAAATACAACACATTATGACACACTGTATTAATATTAATATCATTGTGTAACACGTAAAGCAAAACATCAAATAAAGTTGAAAGTCAAATGCTTTGAAACGTAAAATAATTGTTTTCATTTAACTGTCATTGCTGGTTACGCAAAATCTGTAGGTTCACTTTAATCATTAATTTTAAGAATTTTCACTGCCCATAATCAAAGATCAGTAGATGAAATCTTTTAAAAACATGCCTCATTTACATTTACTCTTAAAACGTTTTTCTCTTCCTTTTTAATAAAAAAGGAAAGAAAAAAAAAAAGAAAAATTAAGTTAATTGATGAGCTTAGTCATAACCACCAACGCAGCAAAATTTTGCACACCGTTTAAAAATTTGTGGAAAAATTCTACAATAAATAGCTGCGAAATATTCCAACGTAAATGATTTTTTGCGAAAAATGCAGTTTTAAGAGCAAAACATTAATTAAAACTTTTAATTTTAAGAACAATTGATAAAAAAAATGTTAAAAACCATCTTCGCTTAACATTAGTTTCGACGCATACTTATCAATATGTCATCACTGATTTAATAGCATTCCTTTGAACAAAAACTACATAAAAAATATTACTCGATATGATGTAATCAATCATGGTATCAAAAAACCCCAAATTAACGGAAAGGTCGAAATTAATGGTGGTATCCATAATTTTAATACATCACGTCCGAATTCAATTGTTTTTATCGTCGAACCTATTAAACCGGTATCCCATGTTATAGAGATGAAAAGATATAGTAACGCCTTAAAAAACTGAAAATCTTTATATTTATTTATTTATTTATTTATTTTTTGTTGACTACAATATGTTAGTCATCGACCGCAAGGTCATTTTGGTGTGTAAAACTTACAATAATAACTTCAATCTTTTTACTGTTTTCTTTATATGGCTAATAAATCATTCAAAAAATGATTTGTGATTTCTTGAGTTCATTAGGCGTATAAAGCCAAGAGTATGACTGCGAAGAGTGAATGATCTGAATGTTAAAAAGAAAACAAAAATTTTTTTTTACAGAAATTGGTGATAAGATACGACTTGCATCTATACAAAATAACAGTCTGAGTTATCATTCGCGTTCATTCTCCTTTTCAAGAGCTAAGATTTTTCTTGATTAGATAGATCAATACAATTGAGCTCAATAAAATTTTACATTAATTGTTACTATTTATCGCAATAGCAAATAAAATCGAAAAAATCGGTGTTAAAACAAGATAATTATTAGTGTGTTTTAAATACATTGCTTTTTAAAACACGGAGATTTTTCGCCAAGTAAAAAAAAAAATAAGCCACTTACACTTGAGGTAAAGTTATGATCCAAACGAAAATTGATACGGGAAAAAATGCTTAACTAAGACATGAAATTTTAAAACTACTTATAAAAAAATAAAAATAAAAATAAATAAAAAAATAAAAAAGCAAAATTTGACCTATTACCTAATGTTACTACAACGGCTACTATTACTTTATGTTATTTTAGTGCCAAAACACAGTGGTATATAATCATGAAAAGTTAAAAAAAATAATAATAATAAATAAATAAGAGCGTTTACGATAGTTTTCTTATTTTAATGATGTATGGATGATATTGAAGTCTTTAAAACCTTATGGCAACAGTATTTAAAATTTTAATAACATAATTTTTTTTACAATAAATAAGTTTTATTTTTTCTATTTTCTTTTACGGTTTTGGTCGCCAAAAAAATCTTAATACTACACCTGTTTACATTTTAAAAATTGTTTATATTTTTCATGAAAATAATGGCGAGTGAAAATATAAGCCCATCTATTACCTTTAGAACTAAAATTTCATGTACATTACTATTTTTTGTTTTCTAAATCACAAACGATTCAAAAACTAGAAACAGAATAATGTTAAAAAAAATAGTATTTTTAAAAATATCATTTGTCTCCATCTTACAGAAAAGAAATATAATTGTTTTTCTCATATTATTTAAGTATTAATAAATCCCACATAAACAACATGAAAACACTAAGGTCAAACGCTGTAAGAACGTTGTAATCAAGGTCAACAATCAAGTGAAATATAAGTCGTGACAATTTAGTACCACATCATCTGCCTCTAAATCTACCGGTGCAACACGAATATTAGATCTCGGTAATTTCGGTGTTGTGATAAAATCTTAATCACTAATCCCAGAGAAATAACAATGCATTTATGCAGCCCCATGACCTACTTATTCTCACGCTCATACACAAAAGTGGAATAATTATAAGAAATATATATATATCTCGGTAAATAACATAACATTCAAATGACATGCCCAATTAAGTAAAATGCAGAAAGGAATTATGTTTTATTTATATTTTTAAATAGCTAATTATGTTTAAATTAACATCAATCACGAGTAACACAATAATAAGAATTTTCGCTTTTCTGAAATGAGCTAATCATTTTAACAAATATATTTGTACATTCCTAAAATTGTGTATGGTGTTCCGCAAAACCCTAGGGTTCCGGTAATGATTAAAAAGGTTCCGAGAGTTAGAGTTTCTTTTTAACCAGCAATGACTTTTAAAAATGATATTAATATTGTGATACAATCAACAATCTATTATTTGTTTTTCATTCTCCTAATGAAATTATTTAAAGTAAAATCCAAAAAAAAAAAGAATTCTAATCTTTTTTTTTTTAAATTATACTCTTTTCTGACAACAATATCTTGAATAAATTATAAAAAGAACATGCATTTATGAAAGTTGCATTAGTATTTCCCAACACACTTTTCAAATCAAAATAAAATCACAAAATCGCTAATAAAGAAATGCGTTTCTCTAATAACCGTTTTTGAAAGTTTTTAGCTTTCAATTCAAGGGAAACAAGTGCCTGATTACGCGGACGCGAGGCCCTAGGCCATTCAAATTTTTGGCGCCCTTAGATAAATTTTTTTTTCTCGTATACTTTTTTATTTATTCAAATATGAAAGTATTTATATATCTTTTCATTTAAGAAAGCACATGTAAAATAAAAATAAATAATAATAAATTAATTTTAACTTTGTTTTGTTAAATTAGAACTAAAAAATAATCATAACTTAAAAAACATTGATAAATCTTATAATACATAAACTATAATAATGCTTATAAATAATAACTAAAATAAGTAAAAAATAAATATGATTAACATTATGTAAAACAATTATCATATTTCATTAATATATATTTGAAATTGATTTTTTTTTTTTAAATTATTGTTTTTCTTAAGTCTTTTTCAATTTATTTTTAAAAAATCCATTTTAAAGGGGCCCCTAATCATTGGGGACCCCAGACCACGGCCTAGTCTGGCCTAATGGGTAATCCAGCACCGAGGGGAAACCGTAATACGTATATACGCCAAAAGCAAATTCCGAACTAATTATAAACAGCTTCAGGAGTACGAATTCAACTATCGGATATAAAACGTAATTTCAGATTATAAATGATAAAACGATGAAAAAAAATTTATTCCTCTTATTTGTAAAAATAATGTAGTCTCTTTTATTGTTTAATTATCTGATAAATGTTATTATATCCTTTATTCATAAGGTAGGGGTTCCGCCGAAAGAAGGTCGATCATTTAGGGTTCCATAGCCAAAAAAAAAAAAAAAAAATTGGGAACCGCTGCTCTTGTCAATCACAAGAAAATAGATACGCAAAAATTGCCTGGTGCAATAATCTCTGGTGGCTGGCTATAATTGCAATGAATTGTTCTGGTAAATAAGCCAATCCCACAACGTACAAGAAAATAAAACTTTTTTTTGAAGTTTCTTCACGTTTTGTTTATCTGATATATAAATTTACAAAAATTTTTTTTTTTTGCAAGGTAAGCAGTGTATTGATTAAATAAGGAAAAGAAATTCTAATATTAAGAAACAGTTGTACTTGTGTATAATAACATCTGCAATACTAACAAAAACTAGAATTTAATTGTTAATTGATATGATATCAGGTACCATCATTAATGTGGTAACAAACGTAGTTCTAATATAATTATCTCTTTTAAAACTGACTTTTCCGCAATGCAAAAGAGCATAATAAGATGAGGAAACTAAACAATACAAAAAAATTAATAAACACATTTCAAATTAATGGCACACTATAAAGCATTAATGAATATACCGCAACAAACAGGTGATTCAAGGTGAGTAATTTGCCGATGGCTTTACTCGATCATCCTGAAGGCCACAAGAAGGATTTTAACTCTCGAAAGAAAGTGTTCCCAATTATGTACTTTAATTCCGGGCGAAGTTCTTTTTTTTTCTTTTATCAACACCTACGCTTTCATTATATGGATAAAAATATGTCGCTGCTATTAAAATTGATGATTTTAATTTCATTTAACACATAGCATTTGATTTAAAAAAGAAAGTTTTAACTTTTTTACAATAATTTAACGTGTGATTCAGTGTGGATGGATGTTACAATGGAAAAAATCAAATCATGTCTTTCACCTAAAATTAAAAAACCCACAGATATTTTTTTTTTTATTAAATCAAGGTTAACAAATAAAATTAAATGCTTTTAAAAAACTGATACTTTTATTATTATATTTTTGAACATTACATAATTACTATTAAATTTAAACGATAGATTTATACCTAACATTCGATAATTAACGTTTAAACAAAAATAAAGTACAAATGTACAAAAATAATATAATACAATAGTACAAAAATAAAGCAAAAATGTTGACTTTAAACATCCTTTTCAGTTTTTTGTACTAAAGTCCAGATTTTTTTTTTTTTTTTTTATTTATTTTATTTTTTTTTTGTTAATTTCAAACATATGTTGATTCTACTTTCTGATGCCTTTTAGTAAAAAAATTCCTTTATATTTTTTTTTTATTATTAAATCAAGGTTAACAAATAGTATTAAATGCTTTAAAAAAAGCTGATACTTTTACTTCTATATTTTCGAACATAACATTACGATAGATTTATGCAAAACATTCGCTAATTAGTATTTAAAGTATTAATATTTAGTACAAAAATTAAGTGAAAATGCTGACTTTAAACAGCAATTCCAGTTTTTTGTCCTGTGGTCAATGTTTTTTTTTTTATATATATATATAATTTTAAATTTGTATTCCTTTTACTACTAGTGCAGCTACTCCGTACTGCTGCCCACACGTCTTATTAGTACAGCAAGAAAACAGATTAATGATTCTGAATTCACTATACATCGATAAATTTCCGTATTCACATTATTCAACGTCTTTTTTTTTCTTCTTTTTTTCTCCCTTTTCTTTTTTAAACTAACGTTCCTTTAACCAAAAAAGAACCGCAAGTTTTTCAAGAAAAACGATCAAGGAATAAAAAGCATTTAAGTGAAGGTCAATTTCGGTGATCGGGGAATGTATAGAAGATAAACATAAAGGAGCTTATCGTATTCTAGGAAAAACGAAATAAAATATTTCGGGAAAGCTATTATCAAGGACCGCTATCGATCAAGACCAAATAACGTTCGTCAAGGAGAAATGTCTATCGAAACAGCGTCTGACACGTCATCATCATACTTTAGGCGTTTATTTATATTCATCTCATTTAACATTTATAAAGAAAATAAATTATTAAATTTCATTTTCCGAAGTTTTTTTTCTTTCTTTCTTTAACCAATAACAAAGTAAGAATTAATATATAATATTAAGGATGAAAATTAAAAGAATCAAGGACTATAATAAAAAATATTAATAATAATATAAATATTAATATAAATATTAATATTTTTGTTTATAAGTTGACTGCCGAATCAAAAATTCGCGAGAAACATTTAAATCAAACAATGTTCCATCTGAACCAGCTTAACTTGTTTCCCTCATAGAATCGGCGATTTTAAAACGGGGGAGGGGGTAAAATTAAGAAGAAAAAAAGAAAATATAAGTAGCAGGGGTTTGACCAGACATTTTGTGAAAGGTCCGTTTTCGTAAAATTGTGAAAAAATTACTCGTAATTTGTGAATATAAAATAAACGTTAAGCCACACTCTTTCAACCACGGTCCTGCTTTTGTGAATTTGTGCAAATAGGGTCCTCTTATTGCAAAACACTTTTTCAAGGAGTTTACTTTTCAAGGAATTTTAGAGATACAAGATTATGCTCAACACTGTAAAATTGTAATTAAAAAAAATTAAATTTTAAAAGATAAACAGCAATTGCTGCTACTAAATTAGAGATGCAACATACAAATATTTGGCATTTAGCCCATACTGCTTAACGCAAAATATTCATTTCGGAGGAATAAAGGAAGAAGCGTCTGCCGAAGACAAAATTTAGTTCGCTTACATCTTCTCTCTCCCCCCCCGGGAAGGGTTTATTCGATTAACAAAACAATAATGAAGATAAACAAATTTGTGAAGGATCCGAATAAAAGAAAAATCGTTTTGTGAAAGGGTCCGTTTATATGAAAAAATATTTTGTGAAGGGTCCGTTAACGGACCCAAATTTCTTCTAAACAAACAGACCCCTAAGTAGGAAAACTTAAACTTAAGATTTTATTTAAAAATCACAAATATAAAATACAGTATTCGTCAACAATTATCATTATTTTAGTATTGTCTATACTCTAAAAACTGATGACTCTAAAAGCTTAAGGATCAATGCTTAAATTTGACCAGTCGTCCACGGACCAAATTTCGGTCGTGGACCACTTGTTTAATATGCGTGCCCTAACTAATATGTCGCATGAAATATACAATTCATGCTAACATACGCATCGAAAAAAGATGAAAACTCTTGCTTCAGGTTGCCAAATTTTAGTCAACGCGGTGCTTATTGCAGCTTATCGTTATTATTCAATAAAATTCATTAAAAAAATATTTCATTCTGTATAACAAATAAAAAGATGCTTAGTTAAATAATAAATTTTTCACAAATTAATTAAATAAGATACATAATTAATTAAGCACGTTATTTTTTTTAATTTGGAAATGTATTTTATAATTTCTAAGCTTAACTGTCATTTAATGAAATTTACACGCTACGAAAACAATTTTGTTGTCTAAACAATAGATTGCAAATTAATGAAAATAAATAACTTACATTTCGCTTCAATTCGTTAATTTTTATACTCTAAATTTTATTATTTTTTACTGTCAGTATTAAATATCCAATGTCATTGACTGGATTTAAACACTTCGAAAAAATAAGTTTCTAAAATAATAACATAAATAAATTCTAAAATAATAATGTAAGTAAATTCTAAAATAATAATGTAAATAAATTCTAAAATAATAATGTAAATAAATTCTAAAATAATAATGTAAATAAATTCTAAAATAATAATGTAAATAAATTCTAACATAATTATATATGCAAAATAACTTACTTTTTCAGTAATTTAGAAATTCTCATTGCATTAATTTTATATGCCATTTATTTAATTTACACGTAACACAAAGAAAATAGCATTCCTTGACGAAAAATTGTTTTATAAGAAAATTTCTCACAAAATATTTCTAATGGAATTTCGTAGTTCATTATTTTCCAGATACTTTTCGAATGTATTGACAAAAGCGGCATATTAAAATTCTCACAAGAAATATTTGAAATAAATCCCGGCTGAAAGATGACTGTCATTAAATTAAACAACGGTATGCAGCAACTAGTTTTTACGCAAAGAAAGAAATTAATTAAATTTATTTCCAGAAAACGTTATTTAATCCTTATGACCCAGCTTTGATACGATTACACTAACATGTGAAATAAAGCACTTTAAACAAAAATATTAAATTGAAAAAAAATTAATTATTAGAATAATCTTGACATATAACATTAAGCAGATAACATATGGGACACAAATGCCTCTTTAGAACTGTTTTGCGAAAGCAATCGTAAATAAAGATAATTTCTGACTATTTACAGTTGGCACAGCATCAATCTAGGTTTTAGATTTAGTAAGAAATGTAAAATGAATTTGTCACACAAGCTTGTTATTAATGTGATTAAATGAAACTTGTTTTTAGAGAAACGGGCGATGCATTAGGAAAGAAATTTTTATGACGTAAGTTATAAAAACAGCATTTTATTTCTTGTTGATTGAAAATCAAATCATTCACGATAATCGAAAAGTCTGTCAAAACATAATAATAGAGATATTTAAATTCCTTTCTCATTTTATATTATGTTTTTAATTTTATTTTTTTTATTTACTATTTTATTTTTGCTGTTCTTCATTTTACATTTAAAGCATATTCAAGCCCCTTTTGTTCAAATAAATTTCTAATATACTTTTCTTTAAAAAAAATGCCTCATGTATTAAATTTGTGTGCTATGTATTATGTTAAAAATTAATGTATAATATTTCTCAACATATTCAATCCTTAGAAACATTAAATAAAATTCCTTACAACATAAAAACACTATGTACATGGGTCTGTTTAAAAGAAATTTGGGTCCGTTAACGGACCCTTCACAAAATAGCTTTTTATAAAAACGGACCCTTCACAAAATATTTTAACTTAAAAACGGACCCTTCACAAAATATAATTTATCCTTTAATCGGACCCTTCACAAATTTGTTTATATTCATTATTGTTTTGTTAATCGAATAAACCCTTCCCAGAGGGTGGGGGGAAAGAAAGACAAATGCAAACGAACTAAGTTTTGTCTTCGGCAGAAGCTTCTTCCTTTATTCGTCCGAAATGAATATTCTGCGTTCAGCAGTGTAGGCTAAATACCAAATATTTGTTGCATCGCTAATTTAGTAGCTGCATTTGCTGTTTATTTTTTAAAATTTAATTTTTTTAATCATAATTTTACAGTGTTGAGTATAATCTTGTATGTCTTTTACAATTGAAAAACTCCTCAAAAAAGTTTCTTTTTTTTTTTTTTTTTTTGCAATAACGGACCCTATTTTTACAAATTCACAAAAGCGGACCCTGGTTCAAAGAATGTAACTTAACGTTTATTTAATATTCACAAATTATGGGTAATTTTTTCACAATTTTACAAAAAACGGACCTTCCGCAAAATGTCTGGACAGACCCCTGATGTATTAATATGGAAATGAAGAAAATTGATAATAAATTTAACTTACCTTTTATTTTATTTATTTATTTTCAAAATTTAAAGGGCTTTTTAAGATCTACTTTAAGATAATGTTTTCTTAAACAAAATAATACTTTTTTTTTAAATTTTTAATTGTGTGTATCCTCAAACAAATGAAAATAGTATTTTCCTAAATATGACGACATTTTCGATCGCTAACACATCCTAGAAATAGTTTTGTCAAAAATGAAGTTAATTTCTTGAACTTATTATTTTTTTCTACTATACTGAACAAAAACTAACGTAATCCCTTAGAAAAAACAGGAAATTTCCACAATGCACTTTCCGTTTTTATTATAATTATTATTTTAAAACATTTTCCTAATGGGTAAATAAAAATGACGTAAAGCTATATATCTTCGTTACAGGCTTAGCATTAGATATAGAAAGAAAGATCACATGTGTTCCCATAATAAAAGAGTGTCAGCGTTTCAAAGGAACATGATTCTTGGAATAAATCCAGGAAGGAAAGGATCTGTTCAACATGTAGAGTTGATTCCTTTAACATTTAATACCGCCATTCCGCTCTTTCTAAAGATTTCACTAGCCTTTAGACACCCCCTGGAATGTTCTTAAATGTGCAGTAGCTGTTTTCCTTCATAGGAAACAGTAACAGCTGGATACGCAATTAATCCTAAAATAATTTTTTTTTCAGTTTCAGACAGGACTAACGAAGAAGGAGGAAAAACTTTCACACCCAACAGTGAAACAAAATTCTTTTCCAAGACATTTTGAAGAGTGTTTCACGCGAAAATGTCACACCTCCAACGTTTCATTGGCAGAAAGTGATTGGCCTGCAGCAAAATTACTAGTGGGAGAATTCGGTTAAAAAGGAAAATTGTTTTGAGCAACATTAACTTTAGTAATTTACATACAGAAAAAAGAAATTGTGAAAAAAAAAGAAATATTCTCATGTTATTTAAATTTAGAAACGAATTGTTGGCAACGAACTTCCAACTTCCACTTTTGAACCTCATCGATTGATGAAAATCTATAACTCAAATATCTATTTATGAGAACGAATTCATAAATGAATAACCCGAAATAAGATAATAAAATGCTCAATGATTTTTCTGATTTATTTGAAAAACCACCAAATAATAATAGTATGCAGTACGTCGTTCAATAAACATACATAACTCCATTTATTACATATAAATAGCATAAATTATAAAAAATCGATGCAACTTAATGATGAAAAAACGATGAAAAATTAATTCAAAATTCCAGGGTCAAATTTAAAATTTAAACACATTTTTTACTACACGCCGAAAGAAACAATTGCATTTGAAAATGCTTTTGTTGAATATACTGATTTTTTTAGAAGCAATAGTCTTGCGTTTTAACTAATGTGACTGTTTTGAATTAATTTATTAATTTTAAGGAAAAATTTAATTTTAGATTTAACCAGATTTAATCAAAATTATATTATTTATAATACAAATATGGCAAATCTACCATCATTAAAAATATTTTAAAAACCACTCTGGAGGACCATGGAACTTGTTGGATATTACTATTTTCGTGGTAAATAAAAATCCAGCACCATTAATATTTTAAATTCCATTCATAAAATGTTTGAAAAAACGTCGTAAACAACAAACGTCGAAAGTACTCCGCAAACATATTCAAATTAACACAATTAGAAATTGATTTTTAACTTGTTAATATAAATTCCAGTTTATAAAAATAAATCTGCACGCAGCTTCTGTAATATTAAATTAATATAGATAAATGGAAATAAAAATAACAAAAAACAAGAAATATTTGAAAATAATGGAATAAAAAATTTCATATAATACATTATGACTATTGTTTAATTAGTTGATACTAGTACATGGAATTTTGGCAGTATAAATTAGATATGAAAGAGCTCTACACACATGTTGTTTCATCTATGATGATGATAAATAAGATATACACGCTGGTTTTAATATTCTCAAAAAGTGTATTATTTTATAAAGGTAATTATAAGTTTTAGACAAAACTGTTTAATAAAAGTTATACATTTTTTTCTAGAGTGAGCATTACACATATTTTAACACAAAAATATTTATTTCCATATTGAGTAAATAATAATGTAACTCTTTCTAACTTTTTTTGTGAAATTTGTTTACATCGGGTACAAAAGGGAATGTAACTCAAACAAAAGATTATTTGATTTCAACTGCAAACTATATATATGCATAATTACATTATTTTAATTATAGTAAATTACTTCATTTTCTCATATGTAAAATAACTATTTTATTGAATCGAGAGAAAACTTCCAAATAAAAACTTAAACCATTTCATAAACCGTTCTCAATTATATGCATCTCTATAGCATGAAAAATGTATAAGTAAATATAAAAGAAGAATTATAAAAATAAAAAAGTGACTTAGTCAAATAATCAACATTTAAAAGTTAAATCTTGAAACGCGAAATGCTCTAATTACTAGCTTAATAAGACTAACACTTTTAAAAAGCTTATAGAAAACAACGAGCCTTGTTTTAACAAATAATTTAATCTTTTTTTCAACAAACGATTTGAAGTAGGATCCTTTCATACATATCCTGCTGAAGTTAAGCCCACACACATTTGTTTACGGAACAAGCAGGTGGCAGCGGCTAACCGCAGCCAATCAGATACGGAGAATTATCTTCAGCTAAGAGAGGCAATAATATGAAACTGATTGTGGGTTTTTCTTTTTTTTTAAATTAATTTATAAATTTTTTAATCTATGATTTAAGACTATCGATTTAGATAAATATAAATAAAAAAATAACCGTAAAATCTAGAAAATAAAAAAAAGAAACTTTAAAATTCAATTCGATCACTTAGGTTTAAAATTAATTATTAATTAAATAGTGTAAGTAGAAATTAAATGTGTGGAAATTAATAAGATTAAACAAATTCGCCAGTTTCTAATATATAGTAGAAAATATCACAATTTTAGTTTAAAAATCATCTGAAATTAATAAATTTTACAATAATTGAAGATCATAGTAAAAATATTACCTACTCAAATCTTTTTATTTCTACTAAACTTTTTGTAATAATATCGCTAACAATGAGACAGAAAATCTAAGCCTAACTGAAATCGTCGCTCTTATGGTGTCAAGGACAGAAAGGTATAACAACTACGCGATCTCTACAAAAATATTTTTGAAAATTAAGCACAAATTAATACGTTTATATATATTTAGATTTACATTTTCATTTCAAACACCACCCTGATGTTTTTCAAATTAAGCGACAGCTATAAAAAAGACTCATTTAATTTAACCATAAAGAAACAATAAACCTTTTTATAGAATCTTTTCCCAAATTATTGAAATATAAAACTTCAGGTGCGTAAGTAGTTGATTTCTAAGTCCAGCTAACAATGCTTGCTTGCCAAAGCAATGATTACATTTCATTGAACGAATAAAAAATACTTTTCCGAAAAAATACACTTTTTAAAATAATTACACTTTTCTGAAAAATAAATATAAGGATTTGTAGTTATAGTAATAGGTTAAGTTAAGCTGATATTTCATCAACGAAGGTCATTAAGAAAGATAAATTACTAAGGATCCTTTGAAGAACATTTAAGAAAAGTATTAGAGATGGCAAGTAAATAATCCATGTAATAAATGCTCTACGAAACAATGGTAGCATTATATCTGTGACATTCAACGCAATAACTTAATATTTACTTTCCCACAGACAAACTGTAAATGCATTATCATAGTAATTGTAAATGCCATAATCAAACTGCTATTTCGAAACAACATTTTTTAGAACTTTCATTTCTCAAACGTTATTCAACTGTTGTTAAAATTTTGAATTTTGTTAGTTAAAATTATATAAAATAGTGACAAATTATGTATCACTTACAAATCAAAGATTTTGCAGCTAATTTTAAATAAAATAGAATAAAGATTAACAAGAAAATACTTTTCGAAACATCCGTTATTAGATCTTGAACCGTTATTAGAACTTGCTAGTTCGAAGAAAATCCTATCATTATAACAAACGTTAAGGATGATTTTTTTCCGCATTGTACCTTACAATATAGAAGAGAAATTAATATATTAAAATCGTTCTTAATGTCTCACAAGTAATAATATATTTAATTAAAAAATAAATAAATAAATAAATAAAGCTTTCATAAGCTTTATACTAAAAACAACTTTCATAAAGAATTTTACATTTAAGTAATACCTATTCACTATAGAAATTTCAACTCATGATACCAGACATTAACATCAATTGTGTAATGTAATTATACAAACCTTCTGGAAAATAAGCAGTAAAAATTCATATTTTAAACAATGCATTATAAAACTTGTTATTTACCCAGAATAACTAACCTTGCATTTTAAATCATAGATTCGAATCATAAGAATTGTTTCGATTTTATGCAAAATTACATAATATGCAATAATAATATATTATTCAATCAATCAAAACAATGATACACCCAGTTAGATTTTAAATCAAAGGATATCTATATAAAAAAGATATTAGTAAATATTAATAATGTTTTATAAAATTTCTGATCGGAAATTACGTGAATTAATAGAATATTTTTTGTACACAATTCTAATATTTCTTAAAAATATTTTAATACCCATAAAGTTTTTATTTCCACGGTTATAAAATTCAGGTTGATTATATTCGTTAACATAGATTTATCCTATATTAGAATCCGCGACTGAATATTAAAATTTATACGGTTTAATCATCAAAATCTTCTGAACGCGAAAAATTACTTTCTCATTTGCAGAAAATTGATACTAAAACAAAAGTTATTTAGGGCATGAACAAATCTTACAAAACACAGGATGCGTAGCCAAATCTTTCAACAAACAATGAACAATTTTAATTTATAAGCACTCCAAAAATATTTTTCAGCACTATATACATTAACAAAATGCAAAATAATTCTCAAAGACTTTACATGATAAAATAACTAGATTTTGACAAAGATTATATTAGCCATTAAAAAATGATTAAGAGATTTTTCGGTTTGATTTGTTAGAATAACTTGAAAAATGCAGCAGAGTTGCACATGAGACTGCAAGCAGCTCACATGCGGACTCGCAAGTATTTAATCAAACCTGTAAAATGATTGGCGCTTTCATACGCTACGGAGCGACGGTGCGCTCAAATTGATTGTGGTTGAATGAATTGTGAAAGCGTTGAATAGAACAATGTGAAAAGCACACTTTAGCAAAATACGAGGCGAAATTTGGACACGGTAAAGAAAATTCTCATTTTCGAAAAGGGAAAATTAAACACTTTTTAAAAAGACCCAACGAAAAAAGCGCATTTAAGGGCTTTTAAAAAACGAAAATCAAAAATAAGTACCTTTAAGCACTTTTTAAAAACGCTACGCACCATGAAACAGATTTATTAACTTCATCGCAATAAACTAATTAAAAATGAAATATCCAAAAATGAAGCTGAATTTTTTAATGGATTTATATGAACAAGCAATTATGTTTATGAGAGTATTAGCTCTAATAATTTCTTACAAGTGGAAATAAATTCCGAGTAAAAAAAGTTTAACGAACTTCTGAAGCCGTAGAAATGTAAATATAAATATTTATAAATATCAAATGACTCATAAATGCAACACATTCTTATTCCCAGAAAACAGAGTGACTAAAAAACCTATTATTCGTCATTAGTACTAATAGAGAGACAGTTTCGAAGAACACACAGTATTTTAAATCTGATTACAATTAAAAGGCATCGATATGAATCATAGTCATTTCAAAAAAGGAAATGACACAAAGACAACATGGAAACAAGGAAATCTTTCGAAACTTGTCACTTCACATCGTCTCATTAAATATGGTGTGTAATAACAGTCATTAAATAACCTTTATGGAGGCTAATTAAAATTTTATAAAATTGTTCTGATCGCAGATCCATGTCAATAAAGAAAATGGAATGTTATTGTAAAACTTTATATCTTGATTAATTGACTAACACTTTATACAAAGAAATAATAGATATAGGTTGAAAACCTAATAAAATGTTACAAATTAAGAATTATTTTAACATTTAAAACCTCACTTATAAACAAAATAAAATGATGATTATAAGTGCAATTCTTGGTTACTTATTTTAATACAATAGTCTACAAAATTGGTCTGCAATTCTGATTATAAAATGGAACAAAATATGAGTATATAGGGGTATGAATTCGTTTCATATTTTTAGATCTTACAATGTGGTTTCATGCTGAAAACAAAGCAGCAACGTTAAAACAACATTTAGTTTTAACGTATTGCGTTACAATGTACACATACGTAAACAAGTGCAAGCAAACCGGTTTCAGTCGTGTAAAAACAATAAAGCAGTATAGTATTACATTATAATTAATATTTTACATATAATTTTTAGTGCGTCTAATAATTTGGCCAGGGGCTGTATTATCAACCAACAATTATGCCAAAATTATTAAAATCTACCGTGATTAGAAAACGGAAATGGTCATTTAATTGTGCAAAATTTGAAAACTGATATATAATTACTTTATGTATTTATTTCATTTTGTGGTTCAGTAAAGTTACCTCTTCACCGAAAGTAAAGTTCTACCATTAAACTATTTTCGTCCAACCAACAGTCATATCTTAATAAATCAGTTTTCGGGGCTCAGGCTCCGGCATTGAGAAGAGGTGGCTTAAGTCCACATCATTGAAAAGAATGATAGGATAACATTAATTGTATGCATGAAAAGACAATAATTTAAATGAAAAAGAAAGTGAATATTTTGAAGTTCAAATTTTAATTTTTAAGTAATATAGAAACAAAAACTGAATCCGGGACCAGTGCACAGTTAAATAATTTAAATAATAAAAATCGAAAACGTTAAAGTAAAGTTTTGATTTTAAAAATTAGAGTCGCGCAACAGCTACAATAGTCATAAATGGCTGCGTTTTCGAGCAATATCCCATTATGTGTTTCAATTTACAAAAACATATGGAATTGAAAATTTTTTAATTGTATTGTCATTAACGATTCTCATACTCATAATATTTATTTTATAACCAACCCCAGAAGACGAAGGAACTTCTGTGTCAAGAATTCTCAAACAAACTGGCCGCTAAGGAGGTCTTGAATATATACAAAATAAATATGCATTATATAGAAAGGAAAACCATCAGACCAATTGTCACAATAATCGGCCACAGTACGGTTATAATGCGCCAAAGTCAAGATAACAAAATGAAACTTAATTAGCTAGAAAATATACTTAATTAGTAAGAAACTATACTTATAAATGCATAGATTTATTATGGGTCATTATAAATCGCTATTAAGATTTAAATACAAAATAGACGGTATAACGACGAAATCTAAAGAAAATGAAATGACTTATTATTGGATAATTGTATAAGTGACTGTAATCAATAACAATGCTGACTCTAAAGAAAATTTGATTCATATTTGGGGACCAAAATGGCTAACCATATTCATTTAGAATCAAACTTTAAAATTAATAGGCATATTATCCCAGCTCTTTTTATAATTAGGTACTTATTAATTTGCCTTGCACAAGTAATTAATTACCTTAAATTTTTTATAAAAAATTATTACAAATATCTCTACTCTTATTACTTAAGTTCAAAAAATTTAGTTCATAGCAGGCGTTAACTGTAAAAACTTTGCTCTCCTAATTTAAGAGATAAAATTGTTGATACAACTTGAGAAGCATTAAAAGATAAAATCCTGATAAACCATTTATCCTTCGACGATAAGATATTTATGTTAATTCTGCTTAAGACATACTCATATAAACAAAATAAATTAAGATAACAATGTCCAAGACCTAAACATTTTAGGAATTAGTGTATATAAACTTGATTTTAAAATCCTTAAAAATTCAAAAAGTTTTGTATTTCTAGTCTTTAAAGATTACGAAATAAAATTTTCATGTAAAACTTCGTGGATTATAATAAAAAACCTCATATAATTATAATATTGATTGATTTTAGTAAAAACGTTATTTTAAGAAGATCAGATTCTTTCTACAATACAAGTTCACCTCCCCTAATTAACAATATTATATATTTTTAAACAAAAATTTTCATAAATAAAACAATTTGACAAAATAAAAATGAGGAAAAAAAAAACATATACAAATTTACTTGATTTTAAGGAAAAGATTTTTAACAGACATCATTTGAACAAATGAAACTTTTATCAAAAATAATTTAAGTTTATATGAAGATCGATATTACACGAAAGAACGTCCAATGTAACTAAAAAGAAATCAATTATTTTACTTATAATACCAAACGATAAAATTAAAATGCACGATTTATATTATAAGAGAAATAATATAAATTAAATTGATCATTGAAATGTTTCTACTACCTGCGTTTCAAAATATAAAATATTTATTTTAAAAGAGTGGTATTTATAACCGATATTACCAGGTTATTATAACATATATCTACAAATAAGGAAAAAAAATTGTTGGAAATTCTTTTTTACAGAGCAAACGATTTTTTTAAGAAAAAAAAATTATCGTTTTAAACAAAAATATGTAACAACTAAAACTATTAATGAATATTACGACAAAAATTAATACAAAATAATATCGCTCTTTATTCAAAATAAATATAAATATATGACCATAAATATATGAGTACATTTAAGAGAAATACGAGAACTTCGAATATTATTTCACAACCTTTCCATCGTAACAGCTTTTATGTAGAACTGATGAAAACGAAAGGGTGACAAGGTAAAATAACGTGCTCTTAGATTCAAGAGGTCAAACACGCCTAAACAAAACACCTGGTGGTCTGCCGGCTTTTGCCATTCAACTAATAACACATTAATTCAATCATAGAATATTCTATCGATGGCAGATAAATGATAGATCTTTAAATATTATAAAGAAAAAGAAGCTTAACTATTCCATATTTTCAAGATGATAGAATAAAAAAAAGGTAAACATAATTGAAATTTTGAATATATTTTCTTTGATCTAAAAAAATATATATTTATTTATTACGCTTTTCACTGACTGAAACAAATCAGACATACCTAGTAATTTCCGTGGCATAGTTATAGCAAATAATCCAAAGTTATAGAATTAGGTATCCGTTTTTAAATTTTGTAAACACACACTAGAAACAGAATCGGCGCCATTGGGCATTGCAGTTGCGCACATATCGTCATCCAACTTGAGTATGTTTTTCAAAGGTAGTTGTTCAGCCACTCAGGTTTGCGGTACTAGGGTTATACCATTAAACACTTGGCGAATTTATTTGGCGCGTTATCTGAGTGAAATTAAAATAAATCTGGCCTCCCGAGAAAAAATTCACGTGTTACAGCTTTTTTATTAAATCTATTAATATTTCTCTAATAAGATTTTTATGTGCAAAAAGGAAAACTTTTAATGTATCTTTAACTTCAAAACATGTAAAATAACCTTTTTCTTCTTCTTCTTCTTTTCTATTAAAATGTGTAAAATAAAGAATATTTAAACAAGTTGAGCTGATTTTAAATTAGTACAACTTCTAGTCTAGTCAGTAGTCTAGTTCAGATTTTTTTCCTGATTCGGAATGCGACACAAAAGTAACAAATTAAACAATAAAATAAAGGATAAATAGAATAAATTCTAAAAATATTTAAAAATCGAATGAGATTCATGTTATTAAATTCCTTGAAAAAAGATTTTAAACTGCGTTTAACTTTAACATGCAAAATTTCAGAATATTTTCACATGTGGTAGACAAAGTGAAAATTTTAAAAAAAAACTTTGAATACCTCTCTGAATTTAGCAAAATTTTGCGTTTAGCTAGAAAATTTTTGTCATTTTAAAATGCCGTCAACTTTGAATAATTGTGTAGAATATTAATTATTTCCTATCTTTTGCAGTTGATTTGATACACTTTTAAATTGCACATATTTTACACCTCTCTCGCTCCCTCTCCCTCTCTCTCTCACCCTCTCTCTCTCTCACCCTCTCTCTCTCTCTCTCACCCTCTCTCTCTCTCTCACCCTCTCTCTCTCTCTCACCCTCTCTCTCTCCCTCTCCCTCTCTCTCTCTCTCTCTCTCTCTCTCTCCCTCTCTCTCTCATAAATGCGGAACGACTCCCATAAACATTGTATATGGTATTTCCATATGAGTTATTGGTAAAATAAAGTGTGAGAATAATTCTTCATTTGAGACAATAAATTTGGATTATCAATATTATTACCCACTGGCAAAATGGGTGTTGTTTTTGGTTTAACGGCGTGCGCACCATTTTTGGACGTCATCTCATCACACTTTTCAACTGTGTTCAAGAGTGATAATAAACAGTGCGCATGCGTCGTCATTGCATGCGTTGCTATGGTGACAGCTGCTGTTTGATAATTTTTTTAGAATTCTTTTATTTACCTAAGTAAAAAGTTATTTAACATGGCCATTTTTTAAATATTGTCTTAAGTTAAAACCAGAATCTCAAAAATAGAATTGCAGAAGTCATATAAATTCAGACTTACATAAGCGTTAATAAAAAGTCAACACAGCAAGATCAAAAAAAAAAAAAAAAAGAAAGATTATAACTTTGGAATTTCTTGGAGTTAATTGTTTTCACATCTGAGTTTTTTCTTCCCCAGAGAATACTTTTAATATTTTTATGTGAGAGTGTCGGGTTCCTCCACCCACTGTCAATTTCATATGTATAGAATATTTTTTCAAGTCAATGGGCCATCGAACATTAATTGTTATATTAAAAAAAGATTATTTTCAAAGTATTAGTATTAGTATAGATTTCAAAGTATTTTCAAGATTATTTCAAGTATTTATGCAGCTGGTAACATGGTAAACAATAGTTTTGAAAATATGTTGAATACAGTAGTCAAATTTTTTAAATTTCTATTTTTTGAAGTTAAACTATGCTTTTTTTGGTTTTTATTTTTGCATTATTTAATTAGATGATAAAACAATAGAAAAATATAAAAATATTGATTATTACTCAATATTATACAGAAATATAAGCAATACTCCTTAAGTGGGTGAGGCTACGCTACTCTCCCCTAATGTTAATTACAATTATTTTAATATTCAATTTGTGATTCACTTATTTATAATTACTGTTTTGTTTGTGTTTTTATATGATATAAATATGAATACTGAAGAAGGAAAAGAATTTTGTGACGTTTTAAGAAATGTATATTGACTGGAATTGAAAACCAAAGAACAACGATAACAGGACAAATCAATTGATGTAGTTTTTGCAACCAATGACAATTTTTGTTTATGAAAGTCTATTAAGGAAGAAAAGGAAACATTTGACAAATGAGTAACCAGTGATTGCAATAACAATTTACAATCACAATTTTCTTTTTTTTTCGTAATTTTTAAAATTATTTTTTTCTCTTACGTTGGAAAGTGATTTCTTATCTAGCAATTTATGTTTCGCTTTCTATCCTTTTTTTCATTTTTAACAGCGGTGTAAAATTATCTTTTTCTCGTTCATGAAAGGTTTAGTTGTGATTATTCGTAATCGTATAAGAAAACTTCAAGCAGAATTTTTTTTTTTTTTTTTTAATGAATAGTTTTTATCATAGAAAGAAAATTTTTTAATATTTTGCACAAAAATTATTAAACAAAATTAATAGCGCTTTGCTTTCGAATGGAAATATAGACTATAAAAAAAAAAAAAATTAATATAAGGATGAATACAAAATTAAAAGAAAGTCTAACGATGCTTTGCTTTTAAACCACCTGCCACAAATATTGAAGAGCAACTTTTCATTTAAAAACCCTTAGCAGGAGTTTGATCCAAAATCATTATAATATTTAGATTAGCATTCATTTATTAAAGAAATAAAATAAGGTAACGCCATATTTTTGAAACGATCGTTAATTTTTACTCCAAGTTTCTCTATAGAACATTAAAATTTAAATGTCGTCTTAAGGCTTCGCGCATTCACAGGAAAATCACATGATATGATCCTAATTACACAATAACGATACAGAATTTTATGGCTCTCGCCAGGAAAAAATTAGTAATAGTTTTAATTGTACATTCTAGTAAACTATTTATTTACCCTTTATTTACCAGTAGTTATCTGTTATATTATATGGTCTAGGGCAGGGATGAGCAACACGTGGCCTTCCACTAAATATCCCAAAGAGTAGGGGTAATGGTTTCGAACCCCGCCATGGGCCTTGGATGTAACTCCATGCTGTCCTTCACTTATTTGCATAATTTGTTCTTTCGAGGGTTTATAAGACATTTTCTTTATTCAGCACATTAGCCTACATGTGTTATAAAATTTCAGCTAATTTATTATAAGGCTCCACGTTACACACCAATACTAGGCCTTCTCCAATCCTGCTTATCTGTCTTAACTATTGGGACTATTAATGTCACAAATGCAAAAAAAGGGGGGGAGGAGAAAAAATATGCCCTGTAAAATTTGGTTTTTTAGTTGCGTTACTATATTCGCTGACGTTGGGGGTTCGGCAGGGGCAGATGAAGCGTACGCGGGGCCCTAGGCCATTCAAATTTTTCGGGCCCTTAGATTAAATTTTTTTCTCGTATATTTTTTTAAATTCAAATATAAAAGTATTTATGTATCTTTTCATTTAAGAAAGCATATTTAAAATAAAAATAAATAATATCCTGGACCTCTTAAACAGTGACAATTTCAATATATAAAATTTGATTGAAAGTGACCAGTTGTATGAGTTTTTTCTCGAGTATATAAAACAATAAACAAACACTTACCTTTGAGTAAAATATTTTGTAATTATTTATTGATAAAATAGAATTACGGACACTAAATAATTATAAAACACTAAAAAATTATGAGATACTTCAGTTGAGGCACTAAATAATTTCTTTTTCATTTAAAACGTCTCAATAATGTCAACAACATTTAATTCTTTGCTTCTTGTTTAAACAAGTCTCAGCTCGCAATAGTATTGCTTTCAATTTTTTCACGCGTAAATCAAAAGGACAAATTTGAACTTAAAAAACATTGATAAATATTATGATACATGAACTATAATTATACTTATAAATAATAACTAAAATAAGTAATAAATATATATATGTAAAAAATTATGTAAAAAAATTATCGTATTTTATTAATATAGGTTTGAAATGTATTTTTTTTTTTTAAAAACTCATTGTTTTTCTTAATTTTTTTAAATTTATTTTCAAAAAAAATTTTTTAAGGGGGCCCCTAATCATTGGGGGCCCCAGGCCATGGCGCAGTCTGGCCCAATGGGTAATCCGGCACTGGCGGTTCGGTGTGATTGTCACATTTTCTAGTTTCTTTTTCCCTTTATTCATGAATGGAAATAAAAATAGGAAGGAAAAAATCGATAGTTGGCTTTTAAATTATACATTTTACATTCTGATTAATCTTTTCTTGATGCTTTTATGACTATTTATTTGAGGCCTGTATAATTAAATAGCTGTATTTGTTTATTAGCCCTTCGTAACATTATCCTTTTTGATTTTCGCTCAAAATTAAAGGCTTAAAAATACATCATTATAAAGTAATCGTACACTACCGTATGATACAACACTTTACGTTGCATAATAGGACGTATACGAGTCTTTTTGACCCCAATCATACAGATCCAAGATCATACGGACGTGACCTCGATCTCGTACTCTAATATTAGTACTGATACGTACTCTTTAGTACGAATAAACTTGGAGTGTGCGGTTCAACCGATTCTAAAGGAATAAAGTTACAGTTTTACGATTAATAATCGTAATCGATCGGTAAAGGACTAACAATTAATTTTTTCATAGCATAGTCAATACATGCATTCAAAATAATGAATACAAGGTAATTATTTAAAATAGTAAAGTAATGCTAGCCATTAACTGTTCGTTAAATATTCTCTTTTTGGGAAAAACATAAAGTCTTTTTGTAGTAACTAAAAATTATATAAAAGTTTTTTTTAAAAAAATTTAGGACGATGTTGTAATCGTAACTTTGCAAATGAACAGGTTTAAATTTACTTTTGATAGAATCTGAAACTAAATCTATAAAATCAAATCAGTGTTAGTATAACGACATTTTTTAGAATCGTTTATGTGAAAAGTTTTTTAATTTTTATGAAACTGCTACTTTTAATCATGAAGAATAAAATTTATTGCGAAACAACCGTGGAGGTTGATGTGCGAAGCGAGCAGGGGATGGAGCCTATCGATTCATTTTAATTGATTATTGTAAATTTTTTCAAAGATATCACCAACATTGCTAGCCAATAAAATCGCCTTGAAAATTTCTCAAAAAATTTTACATGCCGTTATCTATTTTAGTTCTTGTGAAGATGTATGTATACAAGATGTAGTAAAATTTAAAAAATAAAAAAAAGAAAAAAATCAAGTCTTCAATGAAACAGTTTAGGGGAAAAAACTAGCTTTATCGCTTTTCTACCCTCTAAATTTTGACGACGATCGGAAAACATTGTACACTGAAACCTGCCAAGTTTACCACCCTTGTAAGTTGGGCACCTGCCTAAGTTGACCTCAATTATCAAGAACGGAATTTTTCCTATATAATATAAAGAAGCAAAACCTTTGTAACTTGACCACCTGTCTATCTTGTATGTTGACCACTGAAATAAGTCAATTTTGTCTAGGAGTATTATGAAATTCTATTCTAAAACCCTCATAAGTTGACCAGAAAAAAAAATTCAGAAAATGTTCTGTCATTTCGCAATGTATGTTAAAATTTCACTTGTTTGGTGAATTGGTGAAATAGTGTAAAAAGCTAATCTAAACCTTTTTGTGAGTTGACCATCTGGGGAAACTGTAGGGGGGCAGCTTTTGACCATTTCTTTCATTCATTCATTCATTGAAAACAGGTGTGTTAGTTGAAAAGTTGCTCTTCCAGTTGCAATAGTGAGCAAATAGTAAGTGTAGTAATAACATAATAAATTTTAAAGTGTTCAAATAATTTTGTTTTGTTAAAGTTTTAAAATTACATGTCTTCGTGTTCTGATATTTTAAGAAATTATTTTTTATTATACACTTCACATGCATAACTAACGAAATAATTTTTTAAAAAAGTTAGTTAAATAATAGAACTATGTATATGTAACAAATTGAAGTTCATTCAGGTTTAAACACATTTCTTAAGATATTCATTTGGTTACTTGCTAAATAAAATTTTTAAGTCAAGTAAAAAAAAAAATTTATATATAGCAAAATGATATAGGAAATGAAAAAGTAAACAATAACCAGCCCCCTCTATAAGTTGACCACTTGTCTAAGTTGACCACTAAAACAATGCACCACAAGTGGTCAACTTACATAAGTTTTACTGTATGAGTTTTCACTTTTAAAATTTTGATCTCTCTCTCCTTTTTTTATTTATTTATTTATTTATTTTTTACAAATATAAGATTTTTAAAAATAAATAAAAGTGTTTTCACCCCCCCCCCTAATGCAGACAGCTTAAGCAGTTTCTACGATTTATACACAGGTGTTATTCTTTATTCAAAAATATAATTGAAAAACATAATAATAAGTGAACTGTTTTGATTAAAACCAGTTTAAAATTAATTTTAATGGAATATTTGGCGATGATTTAAATTTTTTGAGACAAATAATAACTACTTTTACTATTGCGACAACTAGCATCTTGCTTCTAAATTATGCGTTATGGGCAATAAATAATGACCGAATAGGATTATTTCGACATTTTATTAGTAGGCGGCTAAGGCTGAATGAAAGAAAAGCAATTGGAGATATTTCGTCTAGAAGCGGATGGAGGAAAATAAATAGTGTGTTGTTAAAAACCCTACAGGTACAATTTTATAGTTTATAATTTGTCTGCTGGTCTAACTCTTTGAACGTTGGGAATATGGATGTGCAGTAGAAAAAGTTTTTTTAAAAAAATAATCCGTAGCTAAGAAAGGGTAAAAGGGTAGGAGTAAAGGTTATTTGATTACATTTATATTTTCTTTATTTTCTGTGAGAAAATCGAATATTTTTGTGTGAACTTGTGAGGTTGGTATAATCTGCCTTATTTAATAGTAATAATTAAAAGCAGTCATAGTCCACTTTTTTCATATCGATAAAACAGGTTTTAGTTATTTTTTCTAATATTTTTCGAAGTGATTTTGGGCTTCCCTCCGCGTAATTTTAATGCCTGCATTCGTATTTTTTTTTTTTTTTCAATCTGTTTTAGTGAACGCAAAAAATACACAAATCGGAAATAAATAAAAAAAATATTAACCCTTTATTATTTTCTTGAAATTAAAGTAATTTTATGCAAAGCAAAAAAACATTTATTACTGGACCACACAGTGTGACAAAAGCCGGTCCAAAGGGGATAAAATAAAATAATTTTCCTGCTATAAAAGTCAAACAAAATGTCAAAATCATTTGAGTTTTTTTTTTTTTTTCGGTTATCTAATCTTAAATAATCGAGGTTATTTTAGCGAAATCCCGATTTTATAAATATCTTTCATTAGTTGCAGTGAATGCACATACTAGACTAAAAGAACTACATATTTATTTGGATATCTTGATTGTGAAGAATCAAATTTTCTTATTGTTTTATCAATTAAATACTTATAATTAGGTTAAATCTCAAGCAGTTAAATGCACATGCCTAATGCTGCTTCAAGTTCTGAATTTGTTTCTGGCGTGCACTGTTAAAAATTCTGAATCAAATTAGCGGTATAAAATATCAGCACTTCAGGAGCATCGCCCGTAAAATCCACTTTAACCGTCAAATATTTTTGCGTATTTTTACAGAGGTACTTATTTAATTAGAGTGATTCAGTGATTTTTACAGTAATAATTACTTTAGAAATTAGAGTATATTAGACTTTTATTTTCATAACATGTTCCGGTATAAATGGATTTTATGGTAAAAAGTTTCATTTTTATTATTTGATTCAATACTGAGGGAGAAAATTTTGTGTGATAACGTATAGAAATTTTTATGCTGTGTTAAATTTGGAATTGTAAAATGACAAATTTCAAGAATTGAAATGAATAAATTGAATAGTTCCCAATAATTAACAATTAAAAAAAATAAATCAATGGACTTTTTTTCACGAGTTAAATATAGCTTTAAAATCAATTATTGTTCAGTTTTTATAGTATACCTTATAATTCAAATTTTAGCTAATTTTAACGTTATAATCAAATATTTTTAAGAGAAAATTAGTTTTCAGTAAATAGGGTTTATTACTATCAAAAGTGCATGAATATCCAATCTTAAGATCAAATGTTATTCTAGGTGATTTCTGTTTTGTTTGAATACTAATGTTTACATCTTCTCAATAGAAAGAAGATTGATGATTTTTTTCATAAGAACACGGCATCATCAAATACGACTGGTAGTATTATTTTTCTCTAACGCGCACTAAAAATTTTTTGAAATAATTTATTTTAAAATAATAATTTCCTATTGTTTCGAATCAATTAACTGTATTTTAGTATATGCAACAATGCCACGTAAAAATCGCTGACTCTTGAGTAGTGGTATAAAATATTGACAGGAAGACAAAAGCTCTCTTACGTCAATGGCAAAAATGAATGTGGCATTGGTTGTTAATCTACACTTAATTTCATTTTCATATCTTTTAATTTCTCTCTTTAAACGCAGTATAAAATTTTTATTTAGTTAAAATCCAAATTGTTGAAACATTTCGAATGTGTTATAAAGTAAGATAAAAAAAATATATTGTCTACAGTAATTTTTTTTTTTAGCGTTTTTAGCCATTATTATTCATTTAACGTTTTTCAAAAGGCCATTCTTGTCATTAATCAAGGTAAATGAAACTATCTCACCAACTGAAACATATAATAATTAGACTGTAAAAAACTCCGGTATAAAATACAGGAACTTTGGTTGTATCTTCCGTAAAATTGCTTTTACCATAAAATATTATACAAAATTGTTTACAGTAATATTTATTTAATTGGAGGGATTCAGTGATTTTACGATAATTATTTATGTAATATCAGATATATGTATTCATATATATGTATTTATATATATATATATATATATATATATATATATATATATATATATATATATATATATATATATATATATATATATATATATATATATATATATATATATATATATATATATATTTATGTATATATATATTTATGTATATATGTATTTTATTTATGTTTACCAGGTATATCATCAGATTTTTTTGTTCCTTAACAACTTCCAATAAAAATGGGATTCACGGTAAGCCACTACTTTTTACCAAAGTTTGAACCAGGTTTTTTTTACAGTGTACAAGTGACATGAGATAACTAACAAAGGAAAACTTTCTGCTGCGCTATGGGGAAAAATTTTCACCAAATAACCCACTGTTTAGAGGGAAATGTTATAAAATTTATCTCTGTGGCATATTTAAATAAAAGCAATTCATAAAACAGGGGTGACCGACCTGCGGCTCGCGAGCCACATGCGGCTGTTTGAAGGATTATTTGTGGCTCTCGATAAATGTACCCGAGTTCCCTTTTCATTTTTGTGCTATTATATTTAAAAAAAATTATTATCGTTCCTTGACGATTCGACAGATATCACAGATCTTCCGCAATTGGCAGTTTTCATACGTTTTGTTTCACCTGACTTCGTTGTTAAAGAAGAATTATTAGATTTAGTAGCACTTCAAAAGTCAACCCGCGGTGTCGATATTAAAAATGCATTAAATTCCATAATGAAAACTTTTGATGTGCTTCTTAATAAACTTGTAAGCATTGCAACTGATGGAGCTAAGGCAATGCTGGGTAAAAAATATTGGTCTTATTGGGATTTTAAGAGATGATTCTCAAATTCCACAATTCATACCGATTCACTGCATAATTCACCGCGAACATCTCGTTACAAAATATTTAAAATATCCTAAAATTATGAAAACAGTGTTACACATTGTAAATTACGTTCGCCTCAATGCAAAAAATCATAGACAATTCAAAAATTTCCTTAAAGAATTAAAGGACGAAGAACTTCCAAATGACATTGATTTCTTTTGCATTGTTAAATAGTTATCTAGCTACAACGTATTAAATTGTTTTGTAGATGTGTTTGATCCGATGACTGCATTTTTAAAAGAAAAGGAAATAACCTATTCAGAATTAGACGATGACGAGTGGATGCGAGACAATATTTTTAACTGATGTCATGGAACATTTGCAAACACTGAATTTACAGTTGCAGGGGAAAGATAAAATAATATCTCACAGAGTTTATTTAGTTTTCAAACTAAATTAAAACTTTTTCAAAAGGACATTAAAAATAAAACAGTTTGTTATTTTCCTCGAATTAAAAAAATTTGTTCCTATATTAAACAAGAAAAACTAGACGAGTATATACAAAGCTATAAGGAATATTGACGAAATTCCAAAATAGATTTCAAGACTTGAAATATTTTAAATCGTCTCTTGATTTTTTTTTTCTGAATCCATTTGAAATTAACATAATTCAAGGTGAGTTTTCCATTTCCAATGTAATTATGTCCCAAAAAGCATCTGGAGAATTAGAATTAATAGAGATGCAAGAAAATCAAGCTCTACAATTAAAATATAAGTCGACATCGATTACTGAATTTTGTAAATTTGTATCAGAATCAAAGTATCCTGAATAAAAAAGGCTGCTTGTCGAATTATTTCAATATTCAGAACAACGTACTTATGCGAATCATTTTATTCCACTTTAAAATTCGTGAAATCCAAATACCGATCAGTATTAACTAACCAGCATCTCAGAGAATTACTGAGAAGTGCTGTCACCAATTATTCCCCAAATTTTAAAGAGTTATCAAAAGAAGTAAAATAAACGTGTTTAATATTTAAATTCAATGCACATATTTTGTACTTTTATTTATACGTTTTCAATAAATATAATTTCTGTAAAAAAAAAAAAATACATACCTTTTTCGCCTACCTTTTAAATACGTATTTAATTGCGGCTCTCGAAGAATTTCAAATTTTGAAAAATGGCTCGACTATCAAGGAGCTTGGCCACCCCTGTCATAAAACTTCATTTATAAACAGTTTTTTCATGTTTGGCTTGTTTTTCAAAAAAAATTTTTTTTTTATTCGGCTGCATTCCATTATTTTTTTACTAGCCACCCTTTATGACCCGTTTGGTTGTTGCTTCGAGGTCTACGACGTGATACGACGCAGTGATACGACGATTCAATAATTAATAATAATTTTAAAAAAAATCGAATGCATCTATAATGGATTCCAAAATTTAACTCATTGTTGTTATTATTTTCCGATACATCGCAGTGATACGACGATTCAATAATTAATAATAATTTTAAAAAAAATCGAATGCATCTATAATGGATTCCAAAATTTAACTCATTGTTGTTATTATTTTCCGATACATCGCAGTGATACGACGATTCAATAATTAATAATAATTTTAAAAAAAATCGAATGCATCTATAATGGATTCCAAAATTTAACTCATTGTTGTTATTATTTTCCGATACATCGCAGTGATACGACGATTCAATAATTAATAATAATTTTAAAAAAAATCGAATGCGTCTATAATGGATTCCAAAATTTAACTTATTGTTGTTATTATTTTCCGATTCTACAAAAGTTTACATTTTTAAAAAAGAATTATAGTAATGCAATAATTTATTTTCAATTTCAATCTATGACATGAAAAAATTTGTCCAGTCAATTTATAGTTAAGAGGTGTGATTGAGTAAATTAACAGCAGCTTATGATTTACTGTTTTTTATTATATTTTATTTTCTTCCTCAACTCTCGAAATGGCTTCGTTGCTAACGTCGAGTTAGAGCTAAACTTGTTAGCTATTAATGGCGACGGTTTGGGATGAATTTTTAATGACGCAATACTGGCGCATACCGCATACTACTACCTTACCAGAATTTATCGGTCAAATACTGGTAGTCATTACCGAATCAAAATTATCTTTAATATTCATATTGCTTTCATTTTATAAAATTTTTTACTTTAATATTTTTGAATCATTTTTTAATTAATCACATCCAAAACTCTAATTTGCAGTCATTACATTAAATCCTTGCCATGCTAAGGGGTTTTTCATTAATGACGTCATGTTGAAAGGGGAGAGGATTCGTAAAACTGTTGCGGTTTGTAACTAAGATGAGGGAGAGAAAGCAAGAAGTATGACATCCCGTATTTTTGTTATAATAAAAATATTTAAAATCAGCAGATATTATTTGCTTAGTATTTTTTTCCCCTTTTCCATCAAAATAATGCACTTCTAATCATCATTACTGACATGGTCACAAATGTCATTTGAAAACCTAGTTAAAATTTAAAAATAAAATTTAAAAAATGATCTGTAACATGCGTTTTGTTTCTCTGTAACATGCGTTTTGTTTCTCTGTAACATACGTTTCCCTCCCTACACATGATATAGCCTGATAAATGACAAATGGGATAGAGAAAGCGGTGAAGAGTAATTTATAGACAGCCCTTAAACATTAAATTAAAAAGTTTATTTCTATTTTCAAACTGTTTTAATATTTATGAAAAATGAAGTCATCATTTGCAAGCTTCTAAAAACAGTTATCTAACACGTACACTATTGGAATAGTCAAAAGTTTCTAAATTACAGACGTCAGTGCTCATTTATAATCAGAAGCACGTAAATACTTACGAAATTTAAAAGTAACGCAAAGAAGTGAACTAAATACATAAAAAGTTCATTGCATCATTTCTACTTCCAAGGTAAATCAAATATTTCTTCGCAACATCAAATGCAAATTAAAAAAATGAAAGAACATCATTTGTGAAGAACAGTTTAAACAACTAAATATATTTTTACTGTTTTAGATTGAGTGTTGAATCTGTAAGCCACATCATGCAATCGCTGGTATGATTCGATGATTCTAAATATCGTTTAATAACTGATTCGAATTATTAAATCCGCCTTGATACAAATAATTTAATTGCAATCTGAGGATGCAAATCAGTGAGTATAATTTTTTGAATCATTGATTGGTATATCATTTCTGTTAATTCTTTATTTTACTCTTTTGAATTGAATTAATTTGTTCGAAAACTAGTCGATGTGAAACTATTATATGGAATCTGCTGGTTAGAAACCTATTGTTAGAATCACCTAAGTAAACAGATTTGTTTGATTCAAATCACTTTGATAACTTGTATTCATTGATTCATTGCGTAAGCAATTCTAAATATGATTTTGCAACACTGAATGCAAATTGAAAAAAATCGAAAGTTGATTTCTTTCTATATTTTATGTATATTTTATATATACAATATATATATAAAATATAGAAATACATTTGTTTTTTAGATATTTTTGCAGCATTTGTCCATTGATTTGTTGCATTCAATAATGGAATTAAATCTACACGCCACATTACCGAATCACTGGAGTGATTCATTGCTTATAATCAGCGTTTTGAATCAATTAGTACGAATTAGTTAAATGTTTTCCTCTGAAGCAAACCAGTGAGTATATTCTTTTGATTCAAAAATTTTATTTATCAGTTTCTTTGATGATTTTATTATATACTCTTTTGATTTTAATTAATTTGTTCAAAAAATTAGACGAAGTGAACCTATTATTAGGCAGTAATAAAACTACTAGTAATAATAGTCTACTACTACTAACTACTAGTAATACTAGTAATAATAGTCGCTACGTCTTTATTTACGTCGCACTAGAGCTGTACAATGCAATATTTTATTTTATATCATAACTTACGTTGAAGGGCCGATCAATTTCTGAGTTTACGGGTATCAATGTTCAACTGCATAGCTTTGTACCTAACTCAAAAGACAAGGGAACACCCTGATTACGCATTTGGAGAAACTAGAACTCGTGAGGGGAACTAACCCACATTTGCGTTGCATGGAGAGGAAAAACCTCTAACGGTTAGCCCGATGGCAAGGGGATTCTAGCTCATGATCCGTCTACCACTGAAAATATTTTACGTCAACACTGTGGTCGGGACGAGACGGCTGCAAAATTCGTATCAACCAGCCGCAGAGGGGATTCGAACCTGTTCACCTCACTGGGAGGCAAACGCTCTATCCCTTGAGTCGCCACAGCTCACAACGGAATATAGGCATAGGTCTGAGAAACATCCTTGAATAATGATCCTTTGCGGAGGGGAAGGCTGCCCTGCTTTAGTAACCCGACGAGCAACGCTCAAAGTCGGGCACTTTACAGTAGAACAGTTTAAGGAGGACCGGTACCACGCATCCTCGATCCCTTTGCAGGCTGATCAAAGTAGTTACTCATCTGCTCATTGACAGCTCTTTGTGATGCTTAACTTCGGTGTTCAACTTTGAACCGTGTCTTTACTATAGGTCCACTGCGGACCGATGCAAGTTGTACTAATATTAAAAATAAGTAGTTTTAGTGGGTATGATACTATTTTGATTAGACTAATATTCTGGTTTGTCCTTTCCATTTATCTCAAAATAAGCATAACTAAAATTAAGTATACATATTCACAAAAACTATTTTAAAATGAACTGGGAACCGTATCTTTCGATCAGTCCACTGTGGCATTCTATTATTTGGAATACGCCTTGTTCAAATCCAATCTTAGTTTTACTTAAATAAAACGAATTCTCTAGATTTGAATCACTTCAACTAATCGTTTATTAAGAAGTGAGCAAAATTAAATGCAAATTAAAAAGGAGAAGAAACATCAAATGTAAAGAACAGTTTAAGCAATTTAACACATTCTTTTAGTTTTAGATTGGGCACTGTATCAGTAATCACTAAGGCCCGGATTTTGATGACATTTGCATTTTTTTGCATTTTTTGCATTTTTGGACATTTTTTGTCCTTTAGAGCATTTTTTTAGATTTATAGGGCATTTTTCTTTAAATTTTGGGGCATATTTTGCATTTTAGAGCATTTTTTAAATTTTTTGTTAATTTTTATTATTTTTTATCATTTTTCATTATTACACTGGCTTCCAAACAATGAAGAAAATCTCTAGGATATTAACAGGTGAAGCAACATCTTTTCAAATTGAAGAAGAATTGTCAGTAAGTGAGACCGTCTTTTTCAAGTACGCACCAATAACATCAGTAGACGTTGTAAGAAGCTTCTTCAGGTATAAAAATTATCTTTCAGACAAGAAACGCTCGTTTACATTTCAAAATATTAAAAAAAAAATTAATAATTCAATGTAATTCTGATATTTAGTAATATTATGAGATGGAAGTTGTTATATTCATTAAAGTTTCTATACAAAATGAAAATGTTTTGGAGTCAATATATTTTCCTTTTTTTTTTGTTATTTTAGGATATAAAACATATTTTTCAAACTTTAATGAACGTAGAACAAGTATTGCATTGCTTTATATTTTTTGAAATGACTCATAATAATTTTAAAGAGTAAAAAATTGTTTTAGTTCAATATTTTTAATTTATTTAAGTCATGTCATAAGGCGTTTTTAGCGTAATTTTCGCCTTTTAAGGGCATTTTTTGCAGTTTTTAAGGGCATTTTTTGCACTTTTAAAGGGCATTTTTTGCACTTTTTAAGGGCATTAATTGAGATTTTTTAGGTCATAAAAATCCGGGCTCTAGTAATCACCAAACCAGTAGTGTGGTTTCTTTATCCAAATCATCAGTTCATAATTCAAGTCAGTTGCTTAGAACCAGCTGATTTGAATCAGCCTAATAGATTCCATTAATGCGAATCAGTGAGCATATTTTTTAGAGTACGTGAATATTATTCGCTGATTTTAATCAGTTAATTAGAATCGATCGATTGTAATATGCTTATTACATTTAGCTTATTCGTATCAGTGACACAAATGAGCTGGTTCGATTTATATCAATCGATTAATTTTGATATTAAATTAAACAATTAATGTAATCTGTTGATTATGAATTGTCTTTCAGTTTGAATTAATTTAATGAAAAAATCAGTTGGTGTAAACCTATATTATATGGTTCGTTTTCACTGGTTTCATTTCATATTCAATGCGTTCAACTGGTTCATTTCAATTGTTAAAAATAACCTAATTTGCTTGATTCGAATCACTTTTCCAAATTCTATTGGAAAAAGCCTTTTCCTATAGGTGAGTTTAGTTATAAATTCGTTCTGTTTCTCATATATATTAAATGTTTTAAAAAAATAATATTGTAGTATAGCATAAAAATATTATAGTAATATTAATGAGAACAAATAAAGTAAAAATAGGAAATTTCGATAGGTGACGTAGTTCGTAACTGTTTGAGTAGTCTCAGAGAAATAACAATTTGAAAATAATTTTCTAATAAAAAAATAATAAAGCTTTTTAAAATGCTATTTAAAAAGCTTTATTATTTTTATGATGAACAATTAACTTATTCCTTTTATATTTCAGATTTTTTTCGGATAAAATTACGTAGTTTAATACGATACAAAAGTTATATGCTTTTCGCAAAAACTTTATTTTAAAAAATAAAAGTGCATTAAATTAAATTAAATTAAATTAAATTAAATAAAAAAAACATTGTTTTTATAAAAAAAAATTAAGTTATTACTTATATCTACAAAGACAAAATATAAATGCATTCAACGTTTAGATAAAGTTTTATTATATTATACCTAAAATCTTAACATTTGTAATGATTATAGAATCAATAAAATAAAATAAATTTTCACCAATTTGCTTATTGTGGATCAAAAGTAAATGGAAAAATATTGCGTATTTGTTTGATGTGCAAAATTGAATCGCTGTGAGTGTTCGGCATGATATAGCTTTAATGCATGAATACAGATTTTTAAATCGGACAATCGAATGTTCTCAAACTGACGTACTTGGAAATTAGGGTTCAAAATTATTTTTTCTTTCATATTTGAAGAACTTAGTGAATGTAGTCTTTAGAGATCTTTTTTTTTTTCCTTTAAATAAATTGAGATTCCTTACGAAACAATATCTTTTTAAGTCAACAATCTTTTTTTCAAATATCAACAATAATTTATTTGTCCTATTTTTTATATTTCGCAGATGTCTTAAGATGAGGCTACTTTCTGACAACTGACGGTCCTTATATATTTTTGAAGTAGAAGAATGTTCCAACAGAAACTGGGCAACAAACTTTTTATGCAGGTCATTTTGGCTTTTATTTAAACGTTAAACATGTTAATATGAAGCAAATACTTTAAAATTGTGTTGGAGATGATAGATTTCGCCAATCAGAAGGTATAATCTCTATTTCTGTTGTCAATATAAAAATTTAAAAGCTTATTTAGTCAAAATCACTTAAGATTCTCATCCAATCAGCTCTCCATTGCATTAATGTTTTAATATTAATCGAATTTGTCTTTTCTTTCCTTATTTTAAAAAAAAATTGGCTGAAAATGTGTTTAACAGACCATTATATTCAGTGTAGTTCACAAAAATATCAGTCATTTTTTTTTTTTTTTAATCTTTATTTTTTTATAATCTTTATTTTTCTAGCTTCCTTTCATGAAATATGATGGATCAAAAAGCGTTACGCCTCATCTACTTATCTTGATGAAGAAGAGCTCCCTTGTCGTTCCCGACAAGCACAAAAAGGAAATAAAAAAGTGAATAAAAGTTATAGAGATAAGGATAGAATGGACAGTGTAGGGATGGCACCTGATGGGTGTGTCTTCACTGCTGTTGTAGCTTCCTTTCCTAACATTTTACAATTAGGGTGACGAAATGCAAAGAAAATGGGTATATAAAATGTTACGCGCAAATCTAAGTGAGTTATAGGCTTAACGAAAAGCGTGTTTTCAAGAACGTCATAATAAAGATTAAAAATTTTAAAAACGGCATAGATATTTTAAGTGTAGAACATTTACCGTTATATATTAATATTCACAATCAAATTTATCAAAATTCATGATAAAATGCCAACCACAATTTTAAACATTTAAATAATAAGAATAAAACATCTTATATTATTTCTTTTAACTATACAATTATAAATAAAGAGTTTTTTTTTTTATAGAGATTTTGGACATCCCCTTGTTAATAAAAATAAGGAAATCAGATACCCCTGTGCTCAGCTAATTATTAATAATAATAATAAATAAATAAATGTTTAAATATAACCTCTTCAACAACTCTTGAAATTTTGGGAAGAATTTTTATTTTTGACAAAAATGAGTTGAGATTGTTAGTTAAAGCGAATTAAATCGTTATCAAAATTTATTCTACATCTAATCTATCAGTATCAGAGCACGTGCAAATCCGTTTATAAGAATAAAAATTATTAAAGTGTTACGTTTTTTATTTTGCGCACTGTACAATTGTACATGCGTGTGTGCCTGGGAGTAGGAGAAAAATGAGCGCTACACTCCACTTTTAGCATTGATGACCTCTCTTATCGTAGTGCAATGGCAATGGGATGCGCACTTCACTTCACTTCGTATCGATGACCTTTCGTTTATATGATGAGCGCTAAACCCCACTTCCTCAGTATGGACGAGAATTCAACTACAAAGATAAGCTCTTTAGTAGGGGCGACGTAGCGCGGCTCTTTACGCAGCATGGTTTGGACTAAACAAATGTTTCTTAAAAATTTGGGGTGTTTATTTCTTCACAGCTATGCGTGTATTTAAAAAATTTGATGCTAATGTTTTAATCTGACACAAGTTTCAAATGAATTCCTCATTGCAAATAATTATAAAAACTTCACAAAGTGCAGTCCGTTATGTTAACCATATATATAGTTTTAACGTCGCTTGGTTTAGACTAAAAAAATATTTCTTAAAAAATTTTTAGTATTTATTTCTTCACATTTATGAGTAATTTTGAACAATTTGAGGCTTAATTTGTAATTTGAAAGAAGATTCAGATCAATTTCATATAGAAAAAAGTGAAAAAAAAATTCGCAATGTGTCCTCCATTATGTTAAATAGGTACATGGTCTTAGGTTGCATTGTTTGAACAAAAAATTGCTTCTTAATTTTGGGTATTTATTTTACCAACATTTATAGGAAATTTTGAAAAATTTGACACTTGCTTTGTAATCTGAAACAAGTTTCAAATGATATCCTCATTGCAAAAAATTACAAAAAATTCACAAAACTTCCTTCTTTATTTTCATATCTATGCAATGAAGCATTGTTTGGACTAAAAATTACTTTTTATAAATTTGAGTACTTATTTCCAGACATATATAGGTATGTTTGAAAAAATGACTCTCACTTGTAATTTCAAATAAGTTTAAATGATTTCCTGTTTGCAAAAAAACTATAAAAATTCATCAAGTACTCTCCATTATATTAACTATATATATCCTCCTACAGTAGTATAATTTGGACTAAGAAAATGATTCTTAAAAAGTGGGTATTTGGGTATTTATCTCCTCCCCTTTTTTAACATTTTTGAAAAATTTGATGCTTACTTTGTAATCTGAAACAAGTTTCAAACAAATTTCTCATTTCCAAAAATTTTAAAAAATTCGCAAACTAACCTCCAATATGTTAACTAAAAATATGCTCTTAACGTAGTATTATTTGGAATGAACAAATCCATCTTAAAAAGTTTAAGTACTTATTTCTTGACACATATGGGTATTTTGTTATCGATAAATATGCTCTCACCGTAAATAAACAAATCCTTCTTAAAAATTTATAGTTTTAATTTCTTGAAACTTATTGGTGCTTCTGAAAAAATTGACAACCACTTTGTAATCTGAAACAAGTTTCAAATAAATTACTCATTGCAAAAAAAGTATAAAAAATTCAAAATTGAACCTTCATTATGTAATTTATATTAATGCTGATAACGCAGCATGTTTGGGAATAAACAAAGCCTTTTAAAACGTTTTGGGCATTTATTTCTTCACATCTATGTTTATTTTTGAATTTGACGCTCACTTTCTAAGCTGAAACAAGTTTCAAATAAATTCCTCATTCCCAAAAATTATAAAAAATTCGCAAAGTGTCCGTCATTTAGTTATCAATAAATATGCTCTCACCGTAAATAAACAAGTCTGTCTTAAAAATTTATAGTTTTTACTTCTTGAAACTTATTGGTGCTTCTGAAAAAATTGACAACCACTTTGTAATTTGAAACAAGTTTCAAATGAATTACTCATTACAAAAAAAGTATAAAAAATTCTCAATTGAACCTTCATTATGTAATTTATATTAATGCTGAAAATGCAGTATGGTTGGGACTAAACAAAGCCTTCTTAAACGTTTTGGGTATTCATTTCTTCACATCTATGCGTATTTTTGAGAAATTTAACGCTCACTTTGTAAGCTGAAACAAGTTTCAAATAAATTTCTCATTCCCAAAAGTTATACTTTAATAAGCATTTGTTAGAAGTATATTATATTTGAAGTATATTATATTTTAAGAAGTATTTGTTTTGTCTTAGCCATGCGACGTTAAGAGCATATATATGGTTAACATAATGGAGGACACTTAGAAATTTTTTTATTGTTATTTGCATTTGAAAATTGTTTTACGTTAAAAATTTGGCGCCAAATTTTTCAATTATGCCCGTAATTGTAAAGAAATAAATACCCAAAATTTTTAAGAATTCATGCTACGTCATTCCTTTTAAGAGCTTATGATTGGGGTTGAACTCTCATCTGTACGAGAGATTATGAACCCTAATAGCGGGGTGTAGCGCTCAGTTTTCCCCTACTCGTGTGTTTGTGAGTGTCGTAGACTTCTTTAATAACCCGGCGCTTTGCAATCAGACGTCGTCTTTCAGCAAAGCGCCCACTATTTATGGAAAAGTCTCCAGAATAGTTTCGAATGAGCCCTACCCACTTTAGACAAATAAAATATATCGTTTATTACTCATTTGTTTGTTTAAACTTAGACAGTAGTGGCTCTTTGTAGATTAGACATCAGATTAGTGGAGGCATATTGTAAGTAGCCTTATTAAAGGTTTATTGCGAAGTCAATCCTTTCGAAATTAGTAATTCTTTACACATTTCCTTATAAGGCTAGAAGCATATATGCTGATTGTAGTAAATTCAAAAATTTCAGTCGGCTTAAAAAACATTGAAGACTTTTCCAATTAGACCAGCGTATTGCAAAATGCTGGCGAAATTTTCGAAGTGATGCATTTTTCAATTTGATACAACTCGTTTGATATCCCTTCCCGACATGATGGAACACTCTTAAAGTATTTTTATAATAACTTTGTCAACAAGAAAAAAGCAATAAATAAAAACAGCTTTTAAATTTTTTTCAATTAAAGATATTAAGAATCTATACCAACAATAATATATAGGATATTCCGTCATCAACCCCTTAATTGATGATCAATATTAATTGAATATTATCTATGTATATGAGTAGTGTGATTTTATTCTATGCGCTGTAGCTCGCTTACCAATAAATAAACCTAGACTTTTCTTATGAACACAGTATGCAAAAATCTGCTACTCAAAAAATAAATGAATAATTTTTTTGTAATTTTTTACCTCACCCAGAAGATTAAATGGTCAAACAAACTCGCCTTCATGAAGAATTTTTAAGTAAGTTAAGAGTAAATTAAAATAAAAAGAGTAAGAGTAAGTTGAGAGTAAATTAACCCGCACTTTTCATGACATTTAGAGAAAAAACACGGAAACCTTCAATGTTTAGCCCAATGATTAGACTTTAAACCATGATAAAAAAAAAAATATTTCCATCTACCACTCCGTGTAGCAAGTCCAGGTGCATAAATTATGGTGAAAAAATAATTCCTGTGATTTCATGGTGCATTTTTAGAAATGTTTCTGAAAGGGACCGTAGACATTTGCGGATTAATTGAGCCGGATAATTCATCTTGTTTTTGATTGTACAACAAATGTTAATCATCAAATTTTTAATCATGATGTTTTAAACCCTTAGTGGGTAAAATTTGTTAATAATTATTGTTAGTTGGTTAATTAAATTTGTCATAATACGGGATGATGTGACAGTGAAGCTAATCAGTTATCACTAATCTTGATTTAGATGTTTATCGTCAAAAGACTTGGCTTTTTCGTCTGGTAAAAATTCCAGTTCAAGGGCGACTTGTAACTTTATTTTTGTGCGCTTTTCTCTCCAAACATCTTTGAAAATGACCATAAAAACAAAAAACAGCATGCTGGATTGCATATTTAATGTTTCTTCATCAGTGACAGATTTGTTTATAATAAATAATTTGTTTGAAAATACTTCCACTTAAATAGTCTGGCAGATTCTGACCGTTATCTGACCTTCACGTTTTTCCATAATGACGTCGGACATTTGGAGACACGTCAATTTTTGGAGTAATAAGTAAGACAAGTATCGGTATTACGTATAAATCAATAAAATATCTGATTTAATCTGATTATCGGGTTATTTATGTTGTTCCATTTCTTTTCTTTCTAAGCTGATTAGAATTTATAAACTTCTTAAAGACACACTTGGTTTGATGAAGATGGACAACCATGTATTTTAGGAACTTTTGAAATTAGATTTTAACAAATATTATAAGAGCTTAAAATAATATCAGCGCCTTCTTACTAAACGCGTTGATAGTTGAAAAATGACCAAATTAGCGGAAATACAACCAATTTTCATTGATAACTCGAAAACAAAACATTTTCTTTTTCATGAAGTCTTCTGAAAAAAATGTTTATTTTTTATGAATTAACGTTATGTAAAAATTTTTTACAAGTTAAATTTTCAGACAGTCTATTGTATAACCAACTGAAGCATGCAAATTTAAACCAAAACTTTGAAAAATAATAACAATTGGATTTTTTAAATTTTTTATTATTCATTTACCGACCACTGTTGTTAATTCACAATTTTTTTTTAAATGGCTAATCCATCAAAGAATTTCTTTTGTGTATTTAGTCTCACCTTACCATTTAAATTTGTGTAAAACTGTTTAAACCATCCATTATAGGTGCTAATTTGCTATTTCGCGATTTTTTATTTAGAACTATAGTTTTTTAATGTTTGAAATTACTATATTTTTATATATTTACTTTACTAATATTTTACTTGCTATACTTTCATTTGCTATAGTTAGTACTATATGAGAATGCACCCACACACACACACACATATATATATATATATATATATATATATATATATATATATATATATATATATATATATATATATATATATATATATATATATATATATATATATATATATATATATATATATATATATATATGAAGATCACAATGAAGATAAAAAAGTTTATTCAAGAAAGTTATATGACTTTTAAATATTTAATTATTTGAGTCTAGTCGAATATGTTTCATGACCAAAATGAGAAGAAATAACACACTACAAAAATATATAATTACACATTGTGTTAATTATATTATCTGTAATGTATATTATATTATAAAATGTATATATATTGCGTTTCGAATATATATTAAAGGCCGTCTGAAAAAAATGAAGTTTAAAAAAAATGTCTTATCTTGTGTAGTCAGAAAAGATTTTGTACTTATAATCTTATTATTATGCAAATTTATTTTCAACATTGCAAAAAGTTTCACTTTTCAATTGGGGAACAAGCCTAAAATAAATGCTTCGAGTAAAAACAACTTTATTTAATTTTTTTATTTATTTTGAAAAAATATTTTAAATTTATTTATAAAATTATGATGAAGATTTTAAGACGATCAGTAATTTTAAACTCTCTCAGAAAATGAAGATCATTTAAAACCTTACACTTCTTTAAACAGTATTTACAAGCTTAGAGGGACAATTCCAGAATTCCAGTAATTTTGTGAAAACTATCTTTCAAATTTGCAGTTTACAAGAAAGCTACCAAAACGTTCTAGTGTTTAAGCCATAATGACTCTAAGTTCCAAATATATATATATATATATATATATATATATATATATATATATATATATATATATATATATATATATATATATATATATATATATATATATATATATATATATATATATATATATATATATATATATATATATATATATATATATATATATATATATATATATACAGAGTGATTCTAAAAAGGTGGGCAAAAGTTTAGGAAGTGATAGTACACACCCAAGCAAACAATTTTTATCAAAGAATGCATAGTCGAAAACAAAACGCAAAACCGCTAGAGGGCGTCAAAGTTTATGTTCTTATATGAGGCAAAAACACACAAAGAACGATGAAATTAAGTTATAAAAGCAAATTTAATGGCATGTGATTACAATAAGTGTTCAAAACAGTGGCCGGCAGCGGCTATGCACGCAGTACAACGGCGAAGAAAAGATAGGCGAACATTCTGAAACACACCAGGCATATCACGAACTTTCCCGGCCGCGACCGAAAGCTTGGCGACAAGTAACGCAGCGCAGTAACTCGCAACAGGAATGGAGCTTTCACGTTTGCATCAAACATCTTTCCAAATGCGCAAGCACCTTTGCGTTTTGTTTTCGACCATGCATTCTTTGATAAAAATTGTTTGCTTGGGTGTGTACTATCACTTCCTAAAATTTTGCCCATCTTTTTAGAATCACTCTGTATATATATATATATATATATATATATATATATATATATATATATATATATATATATATATATATATATATATATATATATATATATATATATATATATATATATATGCATGGTATTTTAACTTCATACCAGCATGAATGGGTGACTGAAGGTAAACAATAACAATCTTCTTAAAACTAGAAAAAATAGGGAAAACTTTTAGTATTCCCTCCGCTTATGTTAAGTTTACGAAGCGATGTGTGAACATGCTCGATACTTCAGGAAGTTTTATTATTGTAATATGTGTTTAAATTTACGCGTCATTTTACAGTTCATAAGAGTTTTTTGATAATTTAGGAATTCTAAAAGGTCGTGAGCCGTAAATAGATTTGATAAAATTAATATCACAACATAAATACAGTGCAAGGTTTGACATGATTTGAGTGTTGTTTTTTTTTTGGTAGCATCATAGCATGCTTGTGGAGTCTCCTGAATTGTTTTGCTGTTTGTTTTGATGAAAGTTAAATTGAGACAACGCTTTCTTTTGTGGTTGTTACTTATGAGATAGTCATTGCTTTGCCGGGATAGCCTGATTGGTAGGCCCATGTTCAAGCGGTCGGGAGGTCGATTCTCCCAGGCTGAAGACTCCCCGTGTAGTAAACGATGACTGGTGCACGTTAAATCTGTCGAGTCACAAAGTCCTCCATATCCCCATAAAGAAACATACCTCCAGGGGTACTGAATTGGAGATTGATAGTTCTCTGGTTCAGGTCAAAATTACGATCTGTTCATGAATAAATCGCTGTATGAATGGATCCGCCCTATAACGGGCTGTGACGTTTGTATGGCTGAAGTCGTATTCTTGGCCACAGATGACGTCAGTGAAAAACAAGAAACACACCATCTGCCTAAACATTCGCTTGGTTTCACCAAACAGGCTTGCAGGTATTGGCAAGTGGCATTAGAAACAACAACAAATTGCATGCTCGAAAATTTTTCTTCAAATTGCTGTGTCACTTAAAGAGAGAAAATAAAGTTAGCGTTACGGTAAACGTTGGACAAACTATATGCAAAATGTCTTTATTATTTTATAAAATTTACTCATTATGTAAATTTTAAAATGTAGTAAAAATAAACTGTGGTGCGCCAGATACGTAGCATATTAGTCCTGCTCCCGCGTTCCAGACTGGTGATGTTTACATTCTGGTTTTGATTGGAAGTCACAGTTTAGAGACCCTTGTTCTAGGCTTATATGTTCTAAATGTGTGTTTTCAGAATATCAGTCGGATGTAAATTTCAGTCAATATGTATCTTCATCGAGCCGTGATGGCACAGGGATAGAGCGTTCGCTTGCCAATGTGGCATTCCTGGTTCGAGTCCCAGCGGCGTCTGGTTGGTACGAATTCTGCTGTCGTCTCGCACCGACCGTAAGCGGATAATGGTTAGAATTACCTTGCCACCAGTCTTGCCTTGGAAGGTTTTCACGGTTTCCATGTAATGGAAATGCGAGTTAGTTCCACCAAAAAATCCACCACGAAGACACGTTTGTCCAAATGCTTGATCCTGAAGTTCCCTTGTTTTCTGGGTTGGATTGAAAATTACAAAGATACGGAGTTGAACATTGACAATCGAAACTCAAATTGGGACGGCTGTTCGACGCCGGTTACAAAATAAAATATAATAGTATGTGTTTACGAAAACTTAACTATTTTCACTAATCTCTGCAATTAAGCTCAGAAGTATTTATTATTAGATTATTTATTACCCAGTAATTAGCTATTATTACATAAGTAAACTTTTAAAAGAATTTGTGTTATATTTTTCAGAGAGTTTGTTTACACAATAATAATAATAAATTTACAATAGAATGAATTTCGAAGAATATCTAGTCTAAAAATTATTTTCGAATAACTGTCGAAACAGCTGTATTAACAAATCATGACTTATGATATCAGGTGATTTAAATCTGCTCTGCGTGTTATGGCAGATAAGTTGAACTTTTAGACCAGTTCTTTTCACACAAATGCTGAATATACTCAAAATTTCATTCTACGGAATTCAGTTAAAAAGATATAACGACGAAAGATACTTTAAAAAAATAATTTTTTAAATAACAAAAAAAGTGCTAAAAAAAGTTAGATTTCATAAGTAAATTTCAAATAGTTATAAAAGTAAATAGTAGTTTGAAATTTAATTTTTATATTTGATAAGTATTTCATTATTTTTTCTTACTTTTCTAATTTTTACTAAAAATTTCATAAGTTGTTTCATTTCTTATCAGGAATATTTTCTTTAAATTTTTAAATAAAAATGGGTTCCTCCACCATTTTCTCGCTATTGTTCGCTTACTCAGTTGTTTAGTTAAGAGCTCAACTCACAAAGTGAACTTAACCCGCTTCGTCTTTTTTTTATTCAATAACCATGGCATTTATAATTTAATTTATTTCATGCGTTATTTTAAATTTACTGGTGGGCTCAGACAATACCTCCTAGAAAAGAAAAAGCCTTCGCACGGGTTTGAAATAAAAATCGGATCATTTAGTAGTCCGAACGTGACTGCTAAACATCTTTCTTCTTAACCCCTACTGCGCAGTTCATCTTCTTTACGTCGAACTACTAAATTCATCCATGCGGAGATTTTCTCTTGTAAGAGGTGCTGGCTCAGTCCTGCTCTTGCTTGGTACTGTTAAATTTAACACGAATCCAAATATATATAACTATGTTGGCATTCGCGGTTTTGTGTGTCGAATTTTGGATAGAACAAACTATATTGTTGGCAATTTTGAAACCTGATAACCAATACCAATTCAATTTTACTGAAACCTAAATATGGTGCTAGTTTAGAACATATCATCACACGATTAAAGTCTCTTATACTTTGTAACGCCCTACTATGGTTCACTAAAACTTAATATTTAATAGAATTTCGCAGAAAATGCTCTCGATATGTTATATCCTTGATAGAGATCCAATATCGTAAGTAAAAATGTACTATTTCGATAATGTTAACAACAGCTGGGGGGAAAATTAATGGTTAAAAGTACCTGAATATGATAAAATTTACAGTATTTCTTACTCTATAGGAACACCAAAAAGCTCGGTAATTTTTACCGAAGCGTTTTGGTTAGGATTTAGATAAAAAATTAACAATAAAATATGCTTTTATAATGTGTTATATGTGTGATAAAGTTTTGTTATGTAGTAAAATTTGGTGGCTAAAAACTATTCATTCGGTTAAATTTACTTTACAGTTTTGTATTTTTTTTTATTAAATGTGTGATTATATGAACTATAATGTTTTAAAAACCATAATTTTCTATAAACCGTTACTATATCAACGGAAAAACTACAAAATGAAAGGTTTAAATACGGTATATTTTGGTTTTATTAACCAGAATTATGAGTTTTTTTTTTTACAAGAAATGTCATTATCATACAGTATGTTAATTTTACAAAAAAAAAAAAAAATATTCATACACATCAAGGTATGTACATTTTTTCATCATTTTAAACTTCGTAATTTTAAATGACAATATGCAAATGTTGAATGAAAAAGGTGGAATAGATCTTGAAAAATAGAATATGTGGCTTTATTTAAAATTGTATAACTCAGAAACTATTCAATCGAATTTTTTTTAAACCAGAAATGTCATTACCGCACAATACGGTAACTTTACCAGAATTTTTTTTTTCCGTGCAGGATCTTAAATTTATATTACTTTAAAATTAGGCCTATTCAGTTTAAACTGCTTTAATATTGAAAGTGAAGTTTAATAATTTTTTTTAAAAAATTGAAAAACAATTGTTGACTTGTAATTGAAATAAACGAAAGAATGAATTTTTAATAAAAATAAACTCAAGTGTTTTCACCTCCGCCTTATCGTAAGAATAAATAACCTAGCAGTTTAAATCTTGAAAATTCGAAAAACTGTTCTTGTCACTTTCAAATGACAAATCGAAGACACAATGACAAAGGAACAAAGCCATGTTAGAAAATGGGCAAAGGTGATTAATGAAACATATTCACTAAATTGGTCATTGTGTCATTAGGCAAATTATTTAAATGAAATAATTAATAAAATTATATGTTAATAGAAGATAATTGTTATTAATTACGGTAGTTAAGAAATTTAGACATTGATTTCTTTATCAAAATCTTGCATAATAAAACGATTTATTAAGGTAATTTAAATCCCACGACATATTTAAAATGCAACAAACTCTACAGAGACTTGTTAATTTTTATTTTTATCTTAATTATGGAGAATAAAATAGACCAGATTTTCACAACATGTTTTAGGCATTAGAGTTTTTGAAAAGTTTGCTAAGTATATTTACATTAAAATCATTTTTAATGTTGACTGTTTTTAATCTTACTTGTACTTAAGAGTATTATTATCTCTAATTTATCAGCAAAATCTTTGTTTAGATAATGACTTAGTTGAAAAAAAATTTTTTTTGATTAATATAATATACTGTGTGTCCCAAAAGTTTGCATGCATTAGTGCTGGGAATTACTAGAATCGCAAAATATCGACATTTTACAATACATCACGGTATTTTTCTAATTTAACTAATGAGCAGTATTTTTTACATAAGCAAATTAAGGTAATCTTTTTGTTATCGAAGCAAATTTTTCAGTACCTACGATAATATCGTATTTGATAATTTTCGTCATAGATAATACTCGTTATATTTAACGCATTCTGCACTTATTGATGAAGACAATGACCGTATTCCATAACTTTTCCTAATGATTACATTCGAGACATTGTTGTCTAAAATAATCGTTATTTTATTGTTATTATGCATTCGATATTTACTGTAAAACATGATTTTCAATAAATATCGTGAGAATACTTGTCAAAACATCGTTTTTGCGTCGTTTAAAAAATTGGTTTTTCTTTCACTCCCTATGAACTCACAAGAAAATCACATGTTTCAGAACTGTTTAGATGTTGAGAAAGGCTCTGTTCAAAATTTCAAAACTATCAACTGTTAATAAACTACTAAAGCTGACCTTCATTATCAAGAGCTCAAAGTATCCTATATAATAGCGTAATTGAATCCCATATAATAGCCTAATTATAGAGTAATCGGAAGAAATTTTAAAATGTTGACATGCATATAATGTTAAGCTTTCAGATTGCATTTATGTTCTTGTGTTTTGATATTTAAAGATATTATTTATGACGAATACACCCTGGTAAATGTGCACTAACAAATAAACATCACTGACAAATTATGCTCATTTAAATTTTCATTTAAGAATTCTCAATTCTGTCGAATAATAAGGCATTTTTGTGAACTAAGAAGCATATATTTGTTGAGGCATGAATATTATAATATTTTTTTTTGAATAAACACAGTTTTATTTAACTTATTACTGAATAAAACAAATATTTTTATGACATCTGTGTTATTCAAAAATATACTAAACGATTAAACTTTTGACAAAATTACATTCTGCCAAGTTCTGCATTACAATAAATAATACAATTTCTGTAAGATTTGAATAAGCCCTTTTAAAAATACCTTAACAAATGTAGAATGCAAAAAATTCGCACTTTTTTAGAAAATGAAAAAATATCAAATTTATAAAATACTGTGTTTTTTATGATTCTTATATTACCCGAATTTTTGTCAAAATGAAGTTGTTAAAACATACATAACAGCGGCTTCAAATTAATATTTAAGTACAGAAAAAATGCCTGTTTAATTGCCGGAGAAAACTGCGAGAAGGTGAAGGGCAACAACTGTAAACATCTCTCAGTCTGTGGGGCAATCAAACTGGTTTTGATGTTTGCAATCCAGATTTCTTTTCTCATGATTGCTTTTCCTTACTTAAATGTTATTTTGAGATTCTTATTTAAACCTTTCTCACTATAAATAAAGAAAATAATGTCGGTTATTGTAGAGGGCTGTGTATGTCGAAGTTAAAAAATTCTGTAGGTTTGAAGGCCTTCTTTAAGGTTTGACTTATTTTTTAATATCCTTTTTTTTACAGAAAAGTTGTTGAAATATTGCACATTTTAATTTTGTTTTCTAACAAAATTCCATGAAATAGCTAGATATTAAAAAATTTATACGTATGTAAACAAGTCACATTGAATATAATTGTTTATTTACTCAACCCAAGCAAGTAAGCAATACACATTAAGATTAGATTTTATTTTCGTCAAGTGCTCTTTTACATTTAATATAGTAATTAACTATGTAATATAATTAATGATAAAAGTACAGAGTTACAAGAAATAACTTGGACATACTTACACTCGAATTCAAACGGTCATGTTTATTAAAATATCTCAACCAAACTTTCATATAAATACGAAACCATTACTACTTGGAACTTTCAAAGTGATCACTTTGGCTTTGATGCAGAGCTATAAAAGTGTCTCAATTTTTTCTGTTAAAGGCCACAATTCATTTACTTGATATTTTGTCTCAATCCTTGCACAATAATTTTTTAGAGATGCCAAAGACTTTAAAGTTTAGCAGAAAATCTTGTCTCCGAAATTGACCAAACAGAAAATTCACTTGTTTCAAATGTAGTGAAAAAAAGATGGATATTCTCTGTGATGTGAAATTGTTAGGTAAATTTAAATACATTTTACACCATTCTTGAGGGCAGACCTGAAAATTTAAATTTTTTGTTAGTAGCCAGACTCTAATAATTTAGAAGCCACTTTTTCCTCAAACCTATATAGTCGGTGACCGATGCCGGTAGGTCCATTTAATTTAACAGCTACTTTATGTAACCTTTTTCTCGCTTGGATTAAATTTTTTTTTTTAAAGAAAAAATCATATTGGAAATTATTTACGGCTATAAAAAGTTAGTTCAATGATAAATTTAATATAAATGTATGACAAAATTTAGTTAAGCATACTGATTTTAAAGAACTTTAATTGAAAATAATTGGGGAGGGAAAGTACGTATAATGTATGCATTACAACTTTGAAATATAGAAATTGTTAAAGAATCCTCCTTCCACTTAAATATTTCAATCACAAATTAATGGATTCTGTTTGATTTAAGTTTTGAATAGAGATATTGGAATCTTTTATTATGAAAAGATTTTCAAAATAAAATAAAATAAAAAAAACAAAATTAAATAAAATATTAGCATTATGTGATAAAGCTGCATGATGGATAACGCAACCAACTTTCAAACTCAGATAGAAATAATTTTTAAATTTTGAATAATTAAACTTTGCCATTAGATAAAAATATTTGGTTTAAAACATTGTCCAAAAGGGTTCTTCATAATCTATAAAACTCCAGTCAATATAGTTTGCACCATGCTAAACCAAAATTAGGTCTAATCTCAACTATTTATTTTATTGATAATTAAACATTTAGCATTTGACATAAATCTATCCTTCATTGCCTTTCAAATTTAAAACGCGAATCTGAACTGGAATGTGTGGCCCACTCATCTTTCTTATCACTTTTTCGGCTTTGTACAACTACAGTAACTGTGATACAGCATTTAAAGTACTATCAGACAGAAGGTAATTAAATAACGTGGAAGAATTCGGGGTCTGAGAATTTTTCGTAAGGTACTTTGAAAAAGATTTGTATGCTAAACCCTAATTTGTTTAAACTCAACTTCTTACCTCATTAATTAACTAAAAATTTAGCAATTGAAATAAATGAAATCTATGATTCATTGCCTTTAAAATTTAAATCGCAACTTTGAATTTAAATGTGTAGCCATTTTGCTTACTCGCCTTCCTTACCACTTTTACAATAACTGATCTAGCATTGAACTGCCATAAAACAGAGGCTCATTAAATAACATCGGAGAAATCGGGATCTGTGGATTTGTTGCATTTCCAACTACACCAAATTCTGTGTGTACAATTTTTACTAAATTTAAAATTATTATTAGTTTATTCATATTTAGATAACCATGAGAACTAGAATAATAAAATAGAAATTAGGTAAACTTGTTTTAAATTGCATCGTTTATCTTTTTTTTTTTTTTTTTTCTCTCCACTGAATGAAACAATTGAAACAAACTATTTCCTCTTACAAAAGTGAACACGCCATATCTAATTTGTTTGAAAGTATCATAGCCTAACCCTTGGCAAATAGAAAACGGAATGGGTTGCAGATCTCCAGTAAAGAGCTTTTGAGGGTACATCTGAAGGTAGACAATTGACTGATGTTTCTGCTCTCATCTATTTAGCCATCAATCTCAATCATGGTAATGGAGTTTAGCTTTCTTCTTCTTGGCTTTTTTGGTGTTTTAACGCCAAACCTTCCTTTTGGTAAGGGAAGGAGAAGGGAGATAATGACTTTCAAGAGGCACGCCCTTATTTTATCTCTTTTGGATCCTGAGAATCAATGGTCTTGATCCCCATCTATATAATAAAAACCCTTTTTAGAGGTATTTTTGTTGAAAAATATATGTTTACAGTCATTCAGTATACACATATGCAAAAATGGGAACGATGACAATAATGTGTGTTCATAGAATTCTTAAAATTGAGATGAATGCCTGATTTTATATGTACTACTTTAGCAGAGACTAGACCAATAAAAATGACCATTTTTTTAGAATATTTTTTCATTTTTACATTAAAAGAAGTGACATTGATTGGATATAACTGAGAATATACTCTCTCGAATATAAATCTTCTACTTTATTTATTTGTTATTAATTTTCTAAATGAGAGCATTTTTCTTTTTTCTTTCCCCAATAAGTTTAAGACTTACTTGCAAATTATAATTCATCTTAATTTTAAATGTGAGATTATTTTTAAATAAAAATTCAATGTCGTACTTTATATTTTTGAAAACTCAATTAAAAAATCCTAATTTAAAGTGGAAATAATGTAACAATAATTTTTCTTGAATGTGAAATATCGTTATTAAATTAAGTAATTGGTTCCTTTTTACATAAAAAATGCTGCGCTATATGTGTGCTGAATAAACTGGTGCTCTAGTGTTCATTGTTATTGTGTAATCCCCAACGTCGTATTTCAATAATATTTCCGACAAATTTATTTCACTTTATTCCCTCTCTTAAACCAAACTCTGCTTTTAATCAATCAATGGGTCTGTTCCGCAGCATGGAGCTTTAGAAGCCTGCTCCGAAGTTCTTCAACTTTTGAGAAGTCAATAGTTTAGCAGTTAACAGTTGGTAATCATTTAGCGGTTGAGACGTCATTATTCTTTATTTAATAATAATTCTTTCATAAATTATTTGAATATTTTTATCTGAAAATGTGACTGTAATAAAAAAGTAAAAATTATAAAGAATAATACAATACAATTCAGGATTTTTACAAACTTAAGGATCATTCCTACTGAAAATATCATAGTTAGATCGTTCTACTTAAAATGCACAGATCAAGTTTTAAATTTCTAAATGTTTATTTAATATACATTTATTTTGCTGAGAAAGCGACAAAAAAAAAATATTTTCGGTCAGCGTTTAAAAATATTTTTTATTAAAATGAAAAGTTTGTTGTTTTTTATTTATAACAAAAAAGGAAGGAAAATATCTACTCTTGTCTTAAGATGAAAACCGATTAAACTTTTAGTTTAATCGGTTTTAACAGCTTTCGTCAGAGCAGTTTGTAGCGGGCTCAAGAGCTTCATGTCGAGCTATTTCACCCAATAGCGTTTCTCTGTATTTAATTTAATACCAGCTTTTCTCTTTTTCGATAGTTTACACAATTCAGTGCCGTTTGATATCCACCTGGAAAAAAAAAATTTCTTGACTGTATTAGACTTTCGAAAAATATTAAAAAAGTAAATAAATAAATAAAAAAAAATAAACATCAGCATTATTTCTCATAACTTTATGAAATCTTAAATTTTTCATAATTTACTTCGTGAATCTCATTTCATAAATTGCGCTATGTACTTCAACTATAGTTATGATTTCACTCGCTTTAGTCTAATAAAAGTTTTTCTTACATATTTAAGAAAGATATGGTTACTGTACTCCATTATTTCATATAGAACAATTTCAAATGAATCCCGTGTTTCAAAAGATAATGAAAAATTCACAAAGAATCCGCCAGTCGATTCAGCCAATCTCAAAAAAATAAACGTTCCTTAAAAACGGTGAACGGTGGCTCTTTTCTAGTTGATGACACTTTTTAATTTTAATTCCTTACAACTGAAACCTGTGTTATATGTCTTTTTATTTCAGACATATGCGTTAAAAAATTAATTCATTAAATTTAATAACCATTTAAAAATTTATTTACTGATTTAAAATAAAGTTATTTTCTTTCCATTAGTTAAATAGGAGTTTTTCAAAAGCAAAAATTATTAAGAAATTAAAATGCTTTTAAGGTCAAAATTCCTTCTAAAATTAAAAAAAAAAAAAATAAATAAATAAATTTTTTTCTAATTTTACTTTAACAAAAATTTCCTCTTTAATTATTTATTTATTCTTTCAAGTGAAAAAATTGTTTTTTTTTTCTACTGAAGAAACTTAAAGTATGTTATTCAATTTATAATTGCCCTCTTTCATTTATATTTGTTTCAAAAACCTCTTTATATTTATTTAATTTTCTTATCTTTCTTATTCTCATTCTTTTATTCAATTCTTTTTTCTTTTTTTTTAAGTAAGTAGGAAAAAATAAAAACATAGAAAAGTAAAAACCTTTTAGTTGGAAAACTTAAATCATTACAATTATTTTGCTTGTTTTTCTTTAAGTAAAACATTTTTCAGTCATAAAAAAATTAACATTAAAGAAAAAAATTTTTGAAAACATAAAATGAAGCATTTTTAATTTAAAAATTGACTTCACATAAAAATAAATAATTTCTCAGTGTATATTATATATTTCAAATAAATATTTAAAAATAAAATGCATTTTTAAGAATTAGGAATGAAAATTAAATAAAATCTTCAGCTGCGATGAAAACCGCCGTTCTCCCAGGTATGAGCCGGATGTCTTAACCAATGGGACACGAATGGCGACTTCGGTTTTCCTCTTTTAATTTTAATGATAAATGAACTAAGACTTTGATTGATTTAAAAATTTGATTTGAAGCGTAGATTGCATGAAGTTGAATAAAAATGTCAATTTAATTACATACAGCAGAAATTTATCTTAATATCTAAAAATAGTACACATAAAAAATTTTAAGAGAAAAAAACAGCGTAAACGGCATTAAGTTGAATGTTTAATGGAAATGTTTTGATTATCTCTTTAGATTTTTTTTTAAAAAAAAAGTTACTGCCACCTTTATCACTATTTCCGATAATTTTCGCCTAGCATACTTCACATTATCATAGCTAAAATCCTATTATATGAAACAATAAGAGTTTTTTCTTTCTTTTTTTCTTCTTTTTTTTTACATTTAAAAAAAAAAATTTGAACCTTTTTTAAAAAAAATAAAAATTGAATTAGTTTCGGGTAATTGAATTTTAAAAAATTTTAGTGCTTTTTTTATTGCAGCACGATTGAAAAAATAACGTTCATCATACAAGATAGAAATCTAGATAACTATTTTCTTTTCAGATGTGTCACATATGATATATATAATGTAAAAATCTCAATTTTGAATTTTTTTCGCTTACGATGATTTTTCTATTGCAAGGCAGAATACTAATCTGAAAGGTTAACAAAAATGCTCATATTTTACATTCTTTGGACACTTAATGGATTATTAATTAGGGGGCTCAACTTATAGAATATTTTATTTCTATTCCGTATTCGACGAAATTTACAATCAATAAGTTATTCGCTATTCCGTTCATAGGATATATGGAAAAAATTATGTCTTCTTCTTAACAATAAATTTATTCATTTTTTATATTCATTTATCATGTAGCTCTCATTAATTATTTTAATTTTTAACTAGAATAATTAAGCACAAATATTAAATCATTTATATGTTGATGAAAAATTAACGTGTTGCAAAAATATTAACAACAAATTATTTTTTAAAGTAAATGAATTACATCCTCATGTGCATATACTTATATACTACAAATATTACGGTTTCTTATCTTACTCTTACAAATTCGATAAATAAATGTATTTTAAAAGATAATATATCAATTAAATATTACTTTGTTCATTTTTAGAGTTATAAAAAATGAAATTGTTTAAATATCTATTGATTTTTGTATAGGAAAATTATTTCGCTTTGGTTACAGCAAATCTACTTCCTTAGCTGTTAGTAAATTTGATTTTATTATAGATTAGACTTCCAAAAACATGCTTGTATGTTGATATTTTCAACAAATCATGCTTGCATGTTGATATTTTAAACAAATCATAATTGTTTCTTAACTGCCAACACTTGAACTTTTTTTCTAGTGTTAATGAAATAAAAATTTGAACAATAACTGTAAGAAGAAATTTCTTAAATTTCTCTAAAACTACATCAATGATTATCAGATAATTTATGTATGTTTGAACTAATTAGAAATAATGATAATGAGCAAGAATATTTTATATTATCTTGTCTTCTGGAACATTTATAAGTTGCATTTCTTTGGAACTGCTCTTGATGCTTCTTTAATGTATATAAGGAACAGGCGTTTTTTTTTATTTGATCAAATTAGGGATTTCATTCGGCAAAATTTGAATTTCCCCCTCCCAAAACAAATTAATTCGCGGCGCCCCTGAACGTAGTACTAAAACTTATAAATAATCTGCAAATTACCCACTCTCAGTTTAGCTCTATTTATGGCTCTGACCAAGTAAGTTTTGGATTAAAAATATGACTTCTTTTACGTACATTTACTTATTTACATAAAAAAAATTGAAAGGTCTACCTTTTATATAAAAGCTGTATATGTGTTCTAGACCTTGCATGTTTTGAAATAAAAAAGATTTTTTTCGAAAACTGCCAAAAAATATTTTAAGACTTACTTCCACCCTTCCGCAGGTATTTCCGCAGGCTCAAATTCGATTGCAGGTTTAGGATTAAATAAATATATGCTAAGGACTTTAAAAGTTTTGGAGAAAATAACTTGGTATATATGGGTATTTTCGAAAAATAGAATCCCCATACTTTAATCTGACACTGTTTTAGCTGAATTATGCAAGGCAAGATTTGTTAGAAATTCGTAAACAGTGTGTGTTTGTGCTGTAGATGCTATGAACTTTGTATGTTTTGTAGTGCCCAATTTAACATAAGGCATGGCAGTGCATGACAAACATTTAAGGGGCTTTAAGTTCTTTTTTAAATTGTCCGCCACATTATATTTTTTCGATTTTCAATCTCCATCTTGAATCTTTATTTTGAACCTTTTGACCTAGACTAATTTTCTTTTTGAATTTATTATCCATTTTGCATCTTTTACCCACCAAATATGGTTATCTTTAGAAAAATATAACTTCCATTCTTTCGTATGAAAGTAGTGAATAATGAATGTTATTTAATTAAAAAATTTTTTTTAATAACGATCGCACTAAAATTTTTCATTTTTGCTAATTAATTTCATTTTTTACAAACATTAAAATTCTAATTCGTCTTAATTTTTAAAATTCTTTTTCATTCTTAAATTTTGTAAAACTTCAACATTTAAAAAAAAAAATGTTTTAAAATTGAAATTTTATGTCTTGTTTCATGTTTTTAATTTTCAATTTCTTTGGAATTCATTGCTATTTTCCTTTCTTTTCAAAGTTCTTCTTTTAATTGATTTTTTTTTTCTTTGATATTTATATTCGGCTGAATTCGTATTTTAAATTATTTAATCCTAGTCTTCGTTTCTGGACCATTCACACAGCATAAGAAGAAAATCGCAGTCTCAAGTTCGGAATTGACGGATTGATGAATATTTATCCTCGAAAAACTCGCAAATCAAATTTCCATTTCAAATTCTCTTACGCAATACAGAGTGAATGCTTCTTTTACTTTGCGTTGTTCTTTATTTGCGAAATATTCCTACTTTATACAATTTGTGCATGCCTAAGGACCATTCCTGCTGCATGTAATTTGAGCACCTCCACCATCGAAGAAGATTGAGAAGAAGACTGCTGTAAAATATATTCCTTCACGAAAAACTCTAGCTTTTTAATCAGACTTATCGTCTCACTCATTGTCGAAGGAGGTGCGTGAATTTCATGCAGTCGAAACAGCAATGCAGTGCAAGAAGTTTGTAAACTGAAGTTGAAGTTAATGTAATTGAAGCTCATATGAACAGAATTAAGCGAAAGAACATTTTAATATCATTGAACTGTTAACTGTAAACTGTTTAACGTAAGGAAAAGGGAAAAGTGTCTAAAATGTAAACAAATAAATTTCTGTTAGATGTCTAAGGGTTTTCTAAAGAATCTTAAAGCAAAGAGTAACGGTTTGACTTTAAAATCCTAGCATATTTTACTGCTCATTTCTAAACATATTAAAATTAATAAGTAAACCAATCTAATAAATAAATGGTTGAGTGGAAATAGCTTTTATTGCTTTATAAATCAAGATGTTTTCTCTGGTTGAAATGAAGGATACTATTCGAATACCACCCTGGTTGTTTGAGAAACCCTTGAAAGATGCTGTAGCTGATGAACTACGTTTAAAATTTGCGAATAAGGTTTTATTTTAAACTGACCAGCTACTCAAAAAAACTAAAAACACTGGTAGTAAAAGTTTGATAAGGATATTTGAAAATTCATTGATGTGAGGTTTCCAATTTCCTTTTCGAAATTTTGTTACATGTTTTTTTTGTTTCCAAAAGCTAGTGAGCTTAATTAATTTGTAAAAAAATTTGGTTTTACTTGTCTATGAAATCCACATGATATATTTTTTTTTACTCTTGTTGTATTTTATAGGTTGTATTGGATGTTGGTTTGTGTATAGCTTTGTTTGAAATAACAAAACTAGAAGAGTCATATATTTTCCCTGGAGATGGTGCATCCCATACTAGAGGTAATACAATTATTTAATTTTATTTATATTGTCAAGTTTCTTTTGTTTTTTTCATTGTTTTCTTGGTTGCTACTGCTTGTCTCCTGTTAAAATCTCTTCACTTCCTTGGCGCAGTTATCGACATGGAATCTCTTCAATAATAAACAATATAAGATTTTCCAAATGACAGATTTAGATTAAGCTAAACTGCCACTGAAATTCGGTACTTTTTTGGCAAAGTTATCAATATGGAATTTCTTCATTGAGGATAAATATGAGATTTTCCAAGTAATGGACTTAGAAGAAATTAGAAACTTTCTGTGACCACAATATATTGAAAAACTTTATGTGTGAAATTTATTGACTCTCATAAAACAATTTTTTTTTTATATCTGTCGTTGAACAGCCGACCCAATTTTTTGGGTTTACAACTACTAATGTTCAACTCTGTAGCCCCGTAATTTTAAACCAATACAGACGAGAAAGAAACTCCTGGATCAGTACCCCCAGAGGTATTGATTTACTATGGGAAAATGGAGGACTTTGCGACTCAACAGATTTAACGTGCATCAGTCACTATTGACTACACTGGGAGTCTTCAGCCGCGGGGATCGAACCCATGAACTCTTGGATCATAAACTGATTTCAACTTTTTTGTTGCTATATATTTTTGACAAAATTTGCTGGAAAATCACTAATTTTTATAATTGTTTTATAACTGCATACCAGCTCTCTTAACTCTTTAGAATATTGTACATACCAGCATATATTTATTTAAATTCACCAGTTTTTTGACGATATATAACTAGTTGACCTACTTTGTACTTCGCTTTCTTTGTATAACTAAAATCTACATTTCAATGCAGAAATTTAATAAATATTTTTATGTAAATCTCCACCATGTGTTCAATTTTTTATGCCTAAAACTCAAATACAATTTCTTTTTTCTTTTAATTATGAGCAATATTATAAATTTTGCTGTGAAATTAATAAACTTCCATGAACCGAATTCACGATTTCTTGCATAATATGTATATCTGCCAAGTAAGTCGGACATAAATCGTGATGTAAATAAATAAAAAGGGAAAAAAAACTGGACAGGACAGTGAAAGAAATTGGAAGAATCTAAAGTTGGCAATACAACTGTTTAAAATTAAGGAAAACTTAAATTTAAAACTCAATTTTATGCGAAACAAACTAAATTTTACAGTACTGGAAAATTTAAAACTTTTCATTATTTTTCTGTGCTTGCATAATTGTTTTTTAATATTTGTATTAATCATTTTAATATATCTGTAGCTTATCAATTTCTCTTTCAGTATATTTCAGCTATGTTGTCTTTCGTCCATTCATGAATGAAGTTTTGGTTGGCAAAGTAAGAAGTTTAAACAGAGAAGGCATTTATAGTGAGTTATAAAGGAATTCTATAATTATATCTACAAATTACTATATTTTTTGCACTTTTTTAATTTTAGGATTTGATTTAATTGTGGAATTAGTGCAACATGTCCTTTCTCGACCTTGTGCCATTAATTTAATGTAAAGTTATTGATAAATCTTAAAGAATAGGGTATACTTTGTGCTACATAGATTTAAGTGAAAAGTAAACGTGGATAAAATACAAATCAACTACAGAAATAAATATACTATGGTTTCGGTTCTCTAGACAAGAAGCTTTTGCAATGTCTAAACACCATAAAAATTATAAATTAAACTTCCTAAGAAACTAAACATTTGAGGAAGGCTCTTCTCTGGAGAAAAATGCAAATTTTTCAAGAAAATCAAACATATTTAATTGGGCAAAAATGTTGCTTGATTTGGTTAGGTATAAAACAAATAAAACTAAATAATTAAAATAAATAAACTGTATATTGAATAATTTGTCTTTACTCTTTTTTAAATTTTACAATCATATTGTCAAAATCAATTAGCAAAAAAGGAAAATTTCTTTTATTAAAAATAAACACAAATGACGAAAGATTTAATTTAAATATTCACAAGACTTTTAGTCAATACCAGGAAGGCCTTCAAATTATGAGTCTAAGTCATTATGAAAAAATTTATCTATTTATTCTTCGTTTATCAGCTATTTTTGCCAATGATACATTGTTCTCCATTGAGCAAGAATGGTACAATCCATCCTTGCTTTCATCTAATTCATTTGATATCCCACATTTCTTGAATAAATTAGTGATGGTTTCTTCTGAAACCGCCTCCCAAGTGGCCGAAACAAAATTTTTCACATCCTTTTAGATCCCGGCCTGGGTAATTTTATTTTTTTTTGGTTAAATGAATGTGCCCAACTCAATGCGCTCTTGAACGGTGAGATTCAGGACAAATCAGCAGGTTGTAACAGGGCTCGAAGAAACTCAGATATTTTACCGGCCCCGAGGACGGCTTGTCCAACAATGTACCCGTCCTCCTTTGAAACTAACCCGTAGCTTCTAAATAAAAAAATATATAATTTTCTCTTATTTATTACAAACATTTAAATAAATTGCACAAAGAATACGTAGTTACTAGGATTACAAATACTAGGATTACATTATACAGTAATAAAAAAAATACTAGGTTACTAATAGTAACCTAGTATTTCTTTTATGAAATAATCTATTTCTTGTATGAAATAATTTAAATGACAAAGGTCAAGTTATCTGGAATGCCAATTTATCCGAGGGTACGGCGTTTTTTTAAATGAATCAATTATGACGTTTGCCAGTTCCACAATCAAGCCAATGATTTACAGAGGTTTCTGCACAGAAATCTGAAAGGGGTTTTCCATTTAGGTCCATAATTGCGTTTAACGTTTCTTGTTTAAGACCAGTACGTAATGTGTTTTTTTTTTTGTTGTTAGTTCATTGCTGAAAAACCCCTTTCAACCGCTGCAGTACTCCCAGACACACACAAAAAAATAAATAAATAAATTCCACCGTACGCAGTATGTTGCTGTATTTCTAGATTAGAGGGTCATTTTAGAAGTGAGGCGATAGACTCTTGAAAGATAACATAAATTGAAAATGTATCACGAATATTAACGGGAAAATGGCTGTCCGCGCAGACGTCGGATTCGAGAAATTCGTTGTCCGCGGAGAATTTTTTACCGCAGTGAACAGGTTTTTTTTTTTAGTCCTGAGTTGTTTGTCCTGGGAGGTAGTACAACCTACTAAGATGAAGTCTACATCCGTGTCTAGATTCGTTTATAAAAATATTTTCTGAAATAGGTGGACTCCTATGAATCGTATTTCCTTAATGAATACTGATTTGCTAAATAGTTACACTTGCCATTTTCTTAAAAATTTTTCATTGAAATATTCAAAATAAAAGGTATTTATTTTTTAAATTTGAACATATATTTATAATTAGCTGGTCACTTTTATATTTCATGTTTTTCTATGACATACTTCATTATGTTGATAGTTTTATTTGAAAAGTAGTTGTAATATCTTTTAATTTTTTTAATGTTATGGGTCATTTTGAAAATCAGTAATCAAGAATATTAGAATAACAGTGAAAATTAATATACTCCTTATATTTTTAAAGATTGGAAAGAAATGTATATTTTTCAAAACATGCTTTACTAGTAAACAAAAATTTTAGATTGATAGTCAAAACTAATATACTCACTTATATTTTTATAAATTATGTATGCATATTTCATAAATTGTAATTCGGACATTTTGTTTGGTAAAAACTGGAATCAACTAGTTGATACTCTTTTATCCAGCAAAAACCAGATTTTGCGTGAATTGTTTTTACCTGATTTTGGCACAGTTTTTCCATCTGTACTAAGACATCTGTATCTGTCCCAGAACAGTTTCTTGCTAATTTAAGATGTTTGAAGACTACTTTTTTTTTTTACAAATAATTGATTTTCTTTTTCATTTTTCTTACACTGTTTTATTGATTTTTTTTTTCTATTCAATTTTCATAGATTTAAAAATGATTCGTTACACAACAATATGCAGCTGTTATAGATTTGTGATAAGAAAAAAAATGATTAGATTTAAATATTTTTAATGTTGCAATGATTTTTTTCTTACAGTTACATTAGGGTTTTTTGATGACATTTTTATTCCAAAAGATTATCTGCAAACACCATCAAAATTGTATCCTTTCCAATTTTGAATATTTATGAAAATTTGTTTTAGTTACTTGTGTTTTATTTGTAATAACTTATTAATTATTGTAATTTTTATTAATTTTTGAAATTTTATTTGTATTTTTTATATTAATTATGAGTGCTATGTTTCTCAGACTCTAAAATATTCAGTAGTCTCTAGATTTTAAGTTGCTTGTTATCCAAGTAATATTTATTTTTAAGTAGACGTAGAATTCAAGTTTAATGTTCTGATGTACAGTTTTTAAATTTTCAGAATAAAATATAATTTAAGAAGTGAAAACACAATTAAAATAGTATATATCAATGTTATAATAAAATGTGCAATTTCTTTAAAACTATGATAAATTTATTTTATTGTTTTAAAGGATTTATCCAAAAGTACAGAGTATACTTTGTGCTACATAGATTAAAGTGAAATATGTGATTAAAGTATAAATACTAGACATACTAGAAAGATCATTTACTCATTTTTATCAAAATATGGAGTGATTCCCAGAAATCAAGTTCAGTAGAGGAGCATTGTTAAATGATTTTAAGATGAAAACTCAAACCTATATTTAGAATTCAAACTATATTCCAACTATATGAAAGATTGATCTTCCTTTGCTCTGCGTAGTTTAAATTATTATCATAGGTTTGAGTTTTCTTCTATTTAAACCATTCAACATTTCTCTTCATCTACCGTATGTGATTTAAGAGAATCACTTCATATTTTGAAAGAAATTTAGTTACTGGTCTTTCTAGTATAGTGCCTTTTCACAATGTATGTAAATCTAATCTAATTTAATCTTTTGCCCCTTTGGGTTTCCCACCAAAAGCCCTCTCACCTGTTTCCTATTGTTCTTTTTATTATATTGTTCTAACCTGTTCCTCTGTCTTGATTGGTTGATCCATTTTGCTTGTGTTAATCTTTTTATTTTTTTAATGTCATTTGATGTTTAGATACTAAGGAAGGTTCTTGTGTAAAGAACCAGAACTATATTATGTTTAGTTCTGTACTTGGTATGTGATTTAATCATGTTGTGTTTCACTTTAGTCTAAAGGATATAAATAGGAAATTTTCTTTTACATTTCGCTTTGCTACATTTACTTTCCCAGAATGCTGTTGACTTCTAAAAGAGTTATATATATGCAACATCGTGTTTTGTTGTCAGATTAATTCATGTTATTTGTGTTCATCATTTTTATACAATAATCTAAACCAACTTTGCTCTAATAAATGTTTGGAGTTTGACTAAATTCCCTCACTTCTTTGCAGCTCAATTTCTGTACTTTAAATTACCTATCAAACATTTCTATAGCTGCTTAGCACATTTAGACATTTAATGAAGCTTTAGTGAATAAATTTTTGATAACTGAGTGAGTGTCTTCATTATAAAGTAGATCTAAATTTCAAATTCTTTTTCTTCACTTTTCTAGTCAGAGTCCCAAATAAAATTAAAATTAGTAAAAGTATTGGATATTATTAAAATTGTAATTTTCTTGTCATTTCTTTAAAATTCTAGTATAAATTGTAAATTTAGTTCTAAAATCTAACTAAATCATTGAAAACATTACAAACTCTAAATCCTTAATGATTTGATTGTTTCACATTTTGAAAGCCTCACTAAAATTTTCTGTTTAATTATGCAACATTCTCATTGAACAAGGGGAAAAATCTCTATTAGGTAAAAAAAAAAAAAAAAAACAGGTGGGTTTGTAAAAATTGCAAATGCTTACCTGGATAAGGAAATCTGTTAGTTTCTCGTCATCGTCAGTGATGTTTTCTTTTAGTGAAAAAGGGAGAACGTTTCTCTGGTTGTGTCTTTCTTTTAATAAAGCATGTGCTAAGTAGTGAAGCTTTATTTGTTTGTTTCAAAAGTCTTAATTTCATTCCTAAATTATTAAATTATTTAGAGTTTTTTTTTTTTATATATATATATTAATCCACTAAGATTTTCTTTTAATTTAAATTTTCTTTGCAATTTTGAATAAAATCTTTAAAACATGACAAATTATTTGCCATAGTATTCTATGATCTTGTTTGTGGTTATATTCTTTAATAATAACTAGTGATGAAAAACTACAAGCCTGGTTTTGGGTTTTCACAAATGAAGAAGGTGAATCTCACGATTTAATTATGGAAAAAGAAGATCCTATCAGGTATGTTACTGATTTTTGTTTTTATTGATCTAGTAAGTATATGCATTATTAACTAAACAGGTATAGCTTTGAGAAAAATTGGTTTGTTCTGCAGAAAAGCATCAAGTTATAGTCTGAAATTGAGAACAACAGCTAAGGGGTTTAAAACAAATTTTTTTTCTTTTTGATTATGCTTTTATTTAACTTTTATATTGAATCGCTGTATTTACCCTTTTTTTAATCTATTAGTCCATTGGAGAACTAGGAAAATATAACTGAACAAGTATTGCATATACTGCAAAAGTCTTGTTAAAATGATATAGAATTGTAACATTAGTTTGTAATAGAACATTTTGTGTACATTATCGACCTTCTTTTCCAACCTAATCAATCTGCATAAAGCACATAATTCTGGCCTAAAGTTAGATACTGAAGTCTAACAATCCATAATAAATATGCAAAGCTTTTAGACAATAGTTTACTATGCTCAAATGCTAAAACTTATTTGACAGTTTTACCTGATTAATTATTATTATTACTTTTTATTGTTCGATCTTGCTTTTGATGTAGATTCAGAAGAACAACTTGGCAAATTTAAAAATCTATAGATTTGTCAATGTTAGAATAAAATAATAACGCCTGGCAGCTGAGAGGTTGCTCTTCGCACTGCTGCACCACAGGTCCTTGGTTCAATTCCCGTGCCGGGCAAAGTTGACTCGGCCTTTCATCCCTTCAGTGGGTCTATAAAATAAGTTCTAGCATGCTTGGGAACTAAACACAGGGGGTTCTGTGTTGGACTGACCACCTAGCCTGAACATCTGCTCTTGCACTCCAGAGCTCAAAGGTCAAGAAAACTGAGATGGGCACAGTAGACTTTGGCCCTCTATGAGCTCTCGCACCACTGAGTTTAGTTTGGAATTTAATAATAAGAAACAACTAGATAATCATTTAAAATTATTTTTTGCATGACTTGAAAAAATAGATTGAATTTAATTAATGATTTTTCTGAAATTTTTTTTATGAAATCATCAGATTATCAAATGAAACAAAACTTTTTAAGTAGAATTTTTCAGCAGACTTAAAAATGAAGTATTCCATTTGAATATGAAGGGAACTTATAGAGTGTACTTATAAAGTGGTGTGAGAAATTCTATCAGGGATATATTATAAATTAGGAGTGCACAACCTGCATCCCTAGGGCCACATGCGCCCTGTCAACTGTTAATGTGTGGTCTTTGGGGGCTAAATACAATAGAAAATTCATTTTAGAAAAATGAAAAAAAAAAAAAAAAAATCAGAAATTTTGAATAACACCTTTGGGTCATCACTTTTTGGCACGCTTAATTTGCAGAGGCCCTATTATAAATCTTTGTTGTTTCTCAAATGCTTTTTCAATGGTTATGGCTATGGAATTTTGTCAATATTTTTAATATGTTTCTGCAATACAAGAATATCAAATTTCAGTGATCACTTTTTTGACTAGCTTTATCATAAACCAAAGAAACATTTCAATCACTCTTTTGGTAGTTACAAATACAAATTTAAATGCAGTTTTTAAAATCCTGAGACATTTAATATAATATTTTGACTCTTGAGTTATGAATTGCGCTTTTAATTAATCACTTTTTTACTTTTTTTTTAAATTTCAGCAAATTTTATTATAAATCCCTGGTTATTTTTTGGTTGTTTTTACATCATATTTTCTCATAGTTTTGAAAATCTTGCTATTTTTTATACGATATTATGAATCTCAGAGTTGAATCCTGCATTTAATGTATGACTTTTCAATGTACTTTCTTTGTGCAGATTTTATTGTAGATCGAAATGATTTTTTAAGCATTTAATTGTACCCTTTTCCAGAGGATTTTCAAAATCTGTATTCTTACTATTATATTATTACAACATACAAGTTTTAAATTGCACGTTTACATACTCACTTTTTGATGTGCTTTATTTGTACGAATTTCATCATAAATTCAAGTAATTTTTCAATTATTTTTCGGCAGTTATTGCTATGCACTTCCAATTCAACACGAATTTAAAAATTCTGATATTTTTATTACAACAAGCAAATGTTATCATTGCGCATTTAAATAATTACATATTGAAAAAATCCTACGTAAGCTATTAAATAAACTTAATATGAATTAATAAGATGCCTGTATATTTGAATTAGCCAAAGTCTCTTGGATTTTCTCTCTCTTGGCCTTTGAAAGCATATTATTACATATATATTTATATTTTTATTCTATTTAAAGATTTTGTTCAGTTTCAAGTTTATCATATTTTGTTTTAAGCCATTATTATTACCTATGTATGGTGAAACGCTTTAATTTTTGTACTCAATACTTAAAAAAACTATTCTTAATTAGGTTTCGAGTGTTAGAAGAAACATTTGTTGACACTACCCCAACTTGTCCTGAAAGTGAAAATATGGAATCAGAAGACAAAGAGCGTAGAATTCCTTATTCTTTGACGGTGATAATTTTTCTATTTTTTCAGTCATACAAAATAGAACAAGTGTTTTATAACATTTGTGTGTGTGTTTTAGTTTCTTTCTTGAAGTTTTTTTTAAAGATATTTTAAACACAAAACCATTATTTTTAAGTAAAGTGTAAAATGCACATACTCAATTTTATAAAATGCTTTATTTTGCACTTAATTAGTTTTTAAAAATTTTTGTTCTAACTTATTGTATTTAGTTTTCATTGGTCAAATCTCTTTGCGTGGGTAAGGGTAATCTCTTACCTAAACCTGGATATTGTGACCCTGGATTACACCAGTTTCTTTTTATTTATTTCTTTTCTTTTTTTATTTTATGTTCATACCTTGAATATGGAATTAGTCTATTTTTTATACTATGTTTCTACTGTAACTTTTCTTAGTATAGTGGTACCTCGAGATACGAGTGCCTTAACATACGAGTTATTTGAGATACGAGCTGTCGAGCGAGCGAAGTTTTGTTTTGAGATACGAGGAACGACCATGCAATCCCTTCTCGTCCTCGACAATGCTTCTGCTCACCCACCGAACCTCGAACATGACATCCTCGAAGAGTTCAAGTTTATAAAGGTTCTCTATCTACCACCTAACACCACTCCTATCCTGCAGCCCGTGGATCAGCAGGTGATTTCTATTTTTAAAAAGCTGTACACTAAGCACCTGTTCCGGCACTTCTTTGAGGTGACACAGAACACAAACCTCACCCTTCGAGAGTACTGGAAGGACCACTTTAACGTCGTGATATGCCTCAGAATTATTGATCAGGCCAGGTTGAGTGTTACAACAAGGATTTTGACCTCTGCGGGGAAGAAGCTGTGGCTTGAGTTAGTCTGTAGTCGAAAACTGTGCTGTGGCATAAGTCTGTAGCTGAGTAGGTAGCTTCGAAGGATTCGAACCCGAAGTGCCAGTGGAGGAGGATATTATGTCTCTGGGAAAATCCATGGACCAGGTGATGGGTGAGAGAGACGTAAACGAGCTCGCCGAGGAGCACTCTCAGGAACTGACTATCAAGGAATTACAAGAGTTACAGTCGCAGCAGCATTCGGGGGTTTTGCAAGAAATTGGTTTCGAGGAAGAGCCAGAGGTGGAGGAGGTTATCTCTACAAGTGAGATAAAAGAGTTCTTGGGAATGTGGGAGAGAATTTCACCGTTCGTGGAAAAGGAACACCCCGAAAAAGTTCAATAAATGGAAACTGGTCGTGCATCGGAGCTATTTAATGACACTTGCCTAACTCAGTTCTGCAGCATTCTGAAAAGGAGGAAGAAACAAACCTCCTTGGACAGTTTTTTTTTAATCCGGCTAAAAAAGCGAAGACAAGTGAAGAGAAAAGCAGTGAATAAAATTAAGCACACAGTAGCATTTAAGTTGTGTGTAAGTTGCATTTAAGTGACCAAAATACAAATATGTATGCACACTTTATATAACTAGTTTTTTTTACATTCTCTTTTATTATATTTTCATACAATATTTGTCATTTATAAATACATTTTTCTTATTCAAAAACATGTAACAAAAACAATTGGGGATAGCATTTTTGGGGCTGGAACGGATTAATGGCATTTCAATTAATTTCAATGGGGAAAATTCCTTTGAGATACAAGCAAATTGACATACGAGCAAGGTTACGGAACGAATTAAACTCGTATCTCGAGGTATCACTGTATTAAACTCTACAATCAATTCAAGAACAGATTGAAATTTAGAAAGTAAAGGAAACACAACATTTTAAAATATATTATTTATGAAAACTTTTTAAGTAAATTTTTATGTCCTAATATTATTTAAAAATATGCATTTATCTTTTTTTAAATATTTTTTTTACTTTATTTTGTTTATATTATTTATATATTTTATTATTTTCAATTTATATTTTTTGATTTTCTTATTAGCTATTACATTTAAACTCAAAAATCTCAGACATTTCTCATTCTATAACTACACAAATCAAATGTGTACAAGTTTAGAATTAAATTGCATGAATTAAATTATATGTTATCTTTATATTTATCATAGAATTTACCAGAACATAAAAATAAACTTATATTAAAAGATTTACATCTTTGCATTCAAATTTTTTTTAGCTGGATCCTAAAATTATTAATCTCTTCTTTTCTTCTTTATACTAAAATTTGAACAAATCGAAAAATTCACAAAACAAGTATAGAAATGGCTTTATTCACATTTTTTTTTTCATTTTAGTCTAGGTAAAACAAAGTACACCCTATCTTTTTAGTCAAAGTATACCCCTCTTTTACACCAAAGAGCCTATACATTATGACCACCCTGCTAATAACATTTAGGACCACCTTTAGCCCTCAAAACTGCTAGCACCCGCCGTGGCATTGATTCCACAAGGTGCTGATAGGTAGTGTGAGGTATCTGGTACCAAGCGCTCACCAACTGGTCCTGTAATTCCCTCACATTGCGAGGGGGTAGCGTGGCAGCACGAATTGGTTTTCCAAGTAGGACCACTAATGCTCTATTAGATTAAGGTCAGGTGAATTTGGGGGCCAAGGCATGACTTGAAAGTCACTGGAATGTTCCTCGAGCCAATCCATGACGATTCGACCCTTATGACATGGTGCATTATTCTGTTGGTAAACACCATCCCCCAAAGGAAAAACTGTTGCCATGAAGGGGTGAACCTGGTCTGCAACTATGTTCAATTAGCTTACAGACGTCAGGGATTGTTCTATGAGGATTATGGGTCCTAAAGTGCCCCATGAAAACATTGCCCACACCATACTACCATACATTGCCACACCATACATTGTTATAGATGGAGGGTAGTCATAATGTAATGGCTCTTCAGTGTATATATTCCACGATAGGCTGGTGTTTTTTAAAAAAATATATTTTGGTAACTCAAAATTTTTAAACATCAGCTTTCTCTAATTATACTTATGATTAACAACTCAAAATATTATTATATGTAATTAAAGAGCTAAGTGTCATTTTACGTAATTTAGGTATACCAGCTTTAGAAAATGTAGTATAACAGAAAGAATCTGTTTAAAAAATATTTTTACATATAGTAGTTTTATAAAAATATTTCTCAAAATTTCAAGTAAGAATGATTTACTGTGTGAGAATTTTTTCGTGGCAAATTTTGTTTCACCCCCATTGGTAATTTAAAATTTGAAGTATAGAAAAAATTGAGTTCTGATAAACCCAAAATAAACCATGAAGTTTTAAATGCTGAAAAAAAAAATGTTTTCAAAATATTGAAATGCAAACAAATTATGGCAAGATTACTTCCCCATTGCCCCACACTGAGTTTTCCTACTATAACATGTTTGCGTTCTGATATTTTGGAAAGTTTTTTCCGCATTTAGAATGACTTTACCTGAAGTAATTTTTTTCTAGATTACAACTTTTAAATTAGAAATGGAGGTGAAATAAAATTCGCCATGAACAGTTTTTTACTGCGGTGTAGCATCCTCTTTAGATAAATATCTTCTACAGTAATTTATGGAAAACACTCTAAAATGATGTTTTTTGTGAGAAATTTATAAGATATTAGATTTTAAATTTTTACAGTTTACAAACTATATTGCATAGAATAATTTGTCCAGAGTGTTATGTTCTTTATTTATTAATTTTTTTTTATATTTTGGAATGGAAAAAAAGTGACATGTTAGAAGTTGTAGCTTAAAACTGCTTATGCTGCTGTAAAGGAAGAAAAAACGATTTTGTTTTCAAATGGAATTAATTTTTTTTTAATGCAAACATTCTCTAATTGGTAACTTTTCAGAATAACTTCAAAACTTGATTATTGAATGAAATATTATTGTTGTTCTTATAATTTCAGGGGTGATTGTGAGCCCAAGTCAAAGTTCCGGAAAATTTCTTGTGTAAAAAAAAAAAAAAAATTTAAATCAAAAAATTAGAAAAAAAATTTCAACAAGGTTTTTTCCTTTTTCTCAATATTTGTTAGCTTACTTAAAATAAATTTAAAATTTTACACATGCCTATGATGACCTGAGAAATAATTAAAATTTACAAATATGTCTTTCTTTCTTGAGTTTATGATTATAATAACTATTTACTGATAAAAATGAATATTAATCTTAAATGTAAGCTTATAAAGTATCTCTGGCTCTCCGTTACAAACAGATAAAATAAACTATGTTTTTAAGTTCCACCTTTGAAAATTTGATTTCCGGAAACTTTTGTGATGAATGATTTTTTGAAACATCTGAACCTTCGATCTCCGGAAATTTCTGGATCACGGTTAGCCAAAAATCTGGAAATCAGGATTTTTTTCCGGAGCACAATCAGCCCTGTATAATTAATTATTCTTTGTTGTATAAAGTCTTTTAGATCAAATTTAACTTTTTTTAATTATTGAAATATTTGAATGATATTTTCTATTTACAGGGATCAGTAAATGAACCAGGCTTAGGTCTATTGGAATGGTGGAGTTGAAAATGTACGGTTATTTTTGTTGAAAAGAATCACATTTATGTGCCGTTAAATGCAAGAATAATATCATCCTGTATTTTGTGAAATACTCTTACTTATGGTGACTACCATTCAAACGTTATATTTTCATATCACATTTGTACATATATTTGAGATTTGTATACCACATTGAAAAGTATTAAAATGACAAAGTCATAAATTCGAAATATTTATTTACAATGTTTAACAATACATTATATATTTATATTTGTGCCTTTAGTTACATTCATTAAATATTGCATGAAATATCACACCTTTAATATCATCTGTCTTGCAGAGATAGATCTAGAAGATATTATATACATAGAAATATACTATAATCATTATATACATTTGTCACTATTTTTACATCAGAATATACTAGATATTTCAAGATTGAAATAGCTAATTACATTTTCAGGTTTTTCACTCTGCAATATCAATTGTTCTCTTATATTACATTCTTTATCTTACTTATTCTTTTGAACACTGACATACATTTCCAAAATAAGAAATTTTATACAGTCAAATTTTTACTTATACATTGTGCTCATATTTTTAAATGCTTTGGAAAGTTTACAAACTCTAGTTCTATATCACATGAAATAATTGTTTCTTCAAGTATGTTTTATTAAATCTTAAATATAAGTGAGGTTGTCAAGTTTTCATAACATTAACCCATTATAACTCTTAAATACCATTAATAAATTTTGAATAGGATTTAAATGATATTTATTCAAATTTTAAAATGTTTTTAAATTCAAACTACAAATCTTTAAAAAAATATATTTTTATTAATGTATTTTAATTTTTCTTATTAATGTTTTAAATAGTCCCTTTTTTCATAAGTTACAGCGAAAAAAAATAATTTGACACACATTTAAATTTTGCTCAAAAGTTCTATTTTTGTATAATATTTTTTTGTTCGTATAATTCTGAATAAATGTTGTCGTTACGAATTTTAATTGGAAGTGTCGTTACATATATAATATTAAAAAATATTATGGATTAAATTGAATGTATCTCTACATGTAATAAAATATAATTAGAAATTAAAATGTAATGTATCTCTACAATGAAATAATAAGATTATTAAGGAGATGAATTGAGATGTAATAAAAAATAATTAGAAATTAAAATGAACTGTATCTCTACAAAGAAATAATAAAATTATTAAGGAAATAAATTGAAATGTAATAAAATATAATTAGAAATTAAAATGTAATGTATCTCTAAAAAGAAATAATAAGATTATTAAGGAAATGAATTGAAATGTAATAAAAAATAATTAGAAATTAAAATGTAATGTATTTCTACAAAGAAATAATAAAATTATTAAGGAAATGAGTTGAAATGTAATAAAATATAATTAGAAATTAAAATGTAATGTATCTCTAAAAAGAAATAATAAGATTATTAAGGAACTGAATTGAAATGTAATAAAAAGTATTTAGAAATTAAAATGTAATGTATCTCTACAAAGAAATAATAAAATTATTAAGGAAATGAATTGAAATGTAATAAAATATAATTAGAAATTAAAATGTAATGTATCTTTACAAAGAAATAATAAGATTATTAAGGAAATGAATTGAAATGTAATAAAAAATAATTAGAAATTAAAATTTAATGTATCTCTACAAAGAAATAATAAAATTATTAAGGAAATGAATTGAAATGTAATAAAATATAATTAGAAATTAAAATGTAATGTATCTCTACAAAGAAATAATAAGATTATTAAGGAAATGAATTGAAATGTTATAAAAAACATTTAGAAATTAAAATGTAATGCATCTCTACAAATAAATAATAAAATTATTAAGGAAATGAATTGAATTTTTTGAAATATTTTGGCTAACTTATTCATAATTCTGCATTGCACAATTTTTGCTTTTGCACAGTTTCAGTTTAGTGTAAATGTTTCAGCAATTTTGTAGAAATACATTGTTCTCCTATAAATGTTGAAAAATAATAAAATTAGTATCATAAATGAACAACTACAAATTTATTCCTATTCAGATTTCATATTTTGAGCTGAGCAAAACAATAAAATAGATTAACAGAAATTAATTTAATTATAAAAATAAGTGAAATATGAGTTAGTTTTTTTTTTTTTAAAACAAGTAGAGAAATGAACATATCGAACTATTAATATTATAAAATATCTAAATATTTTGGTTTAGTTAATTAAATTTTATAATAAATGGAGTAATATCAATAAATAATTAGTTGTAGGTAAAAAAAAAAAAAAAAAAAAAATTCTTCTCTGATTTAAAAGTATATATTTATGTCTGTGAATTTCTTCTTATTTTAGAATTTGATAGTTGTTGACGTTAAATACAGAATGAATATAAAGAATTTATTGGGAAACAACATGTGTAGTTCTAAGATAATTTAACTGTTAAACATCTTAGCTACATCTAAATTATTTCTTTTACTTACTAAAATATTATTAAGTTATAATATTTTTTAGTTTTATTATGCAGTTTTCCCTTTTGAATTTTAATTAATTTTTGAAATGTGCAATTTATATTTATTTAATAAATAAAGAAATTAATAAAAATTTGCAATTTTTTGTTGATTGCAATTATATTATCTAAACTAACTCATACCTGTCAACTTTATTAAAATAACTTAAAAAGTTTATTAATATTTTATTTATACATAACAGGTTAAGATAAAGACATTATAAATTGTCTAAGTTTTAGTTTCTAAAACCTGATTTTAAAATAAATAAATTATTTTTATATTTCTAATAAAAAAATTTCATTTTTTTCTGGTGAAAATTATTTTACAAAAAATTACTGAAGTTGGGAAAATGGCTTAATAATCTATTTTTTTTATTATAAAAATTGTCATTTAAATTATATTATTTGGTTTTTACCTTATTATTTAAAAGTAACTTAAAATAATTGTATTTTTTAATTTTAAACTTCTAAACAGCTTCTTTATAAAAGTAACGGCTTAAAATGAGATCATATGAAATTTAATTGAATTTTTAAAAAAAATATATTAAAATAATTTTAATTCATTTAGTGAATTAAACTACTTCTAAAATTATTATTAAAAATTATTCAGTAAAATTTATTTTAAAATAAAAATATTAAAATGTATCTTAAAAAAATATTTTTTTTATCGCTGCATCTTTAAGTAAGATTTATATTTGTGCAGTTGACAGGCATGCTAACTGTATCACTCAAATGTCACTAACATATCTAACATTAAATATTTCCTCTCTGGTTTGCTATACACATTGGAAGACCACAGAAAGTAAATTTTCTTTTAAATTCAATATTTATCTACATAAATGTTTGGTCAGCTTTTTACGTATATATGGCATTAAACACAAATAGCATGAATGTGATTTTTGAATCTAATAAATTCGTTTTACTATTCTAATCTTCAAATTTAAATTACTAATTGACTTATTAAACAGTTTATTATTATTTTTTATCTATGTTAAAATAAAATTTTAAGCTACTTTTTATATTTGTTTTATTTTCTATATTAGTGATGCACAACCTGTAGCTCAGAGGACAAATGTGGCATTCAAATGGTTTATGTGCAGCTTATTGCCCTCTAGCTAAGAAATAATTTGAAAAGTCTTTTAGAAAATTTTTCTAATTGTTAAAAAAAAAAAATTCTAAATTTTTTAAAAGAAAATTCATTTTATCATAAAGTTTTTAAAGCAGATATAGTCAGTCCAAGGGTTTATTTTAAAAATAAAATTGTTTTTCTATAACGATATGCAATTTTTTTTGGGAAATTATGTGCTTGTTTGTCTCAATATTCTTGCACTTTAATGTAGTATGGGCAAAATATAATGGTCACTACTGGCTATCAAGTGACTAAACAGAACAAATGTCAAAAAAAGAATTGCCTACTAATTGCCACCTTTTTTGTTGAAAATGCATCTCACATAAATTTTTTTATATTTTTTAATGAATATAGAATTAAGGAATATTTTTATAATATTAATAAAATTACTTCATGTATGTAGCCTTATTTCTTGAAATTTCTTTCTTTGTTTCCTTGTAGCGTTTATCATATTTTAAGAAACGCCTTACTTTTTAATATCAAAAATTTTTTAAATTATAAAAAAATTCAATTTTTGAAAAAGTGCGATAAAAATGTTACAACTGTTGTCCACTGGCCAAAATGATGTAATTTTGTCCTATATAAAGTAATAATAAATACAAACGTAATGAAAATTTTATAATTATTTGTTAGATTTTTAATTCAATTCTAAAAGTGAATCAATTCAGTTGTTTTCATAGGAGTAATTAAATTGCTTTTGGTATAATTTTTCAAATCGTTGCTACTTTCAAGAGCTCAGATATATAGCCGGTGGGCTTTCTCTAAACAAAGATTATGCACCACTATTCTATATCATTGAATGGGCTAAAGAAATATTTAGAAAATAGAACATTCTAAAGGAATTAGTTTTTCTAATTTCAGTTTAACTACAATATTTTTCCTATTTATTTAATCTGACCATAATTACTCTTTTATAACAAATTATGCATTGAAGTTAAAGGATTTGTTTTTCATGTATGTACATTTGCAAATTTCTTCTAGCTAGTAAATTTATAAAACATTTTTTAAAGCTAAAATTTAAATTCATAATTGTTATAAGACACTAGTTGTTTGAGATTGGTTTTGAACTTTAAGAAAATACATCTTTTTTTAAGATAAGAAAAAGGTGTTTGGGCTGTTTTGCACAGGTGGATTTTTTAAAATTAAATTTAAGTTTTAATTTTCAGTAGCAGAGCACTTGTTACTGATGTATGTTTTAAACACTTAAGAAGTTCTTACTGTTGTTTTTTAAGAGCGTTTTAAAAAGCAATTGTGATATTGCCAAAAATATTTTCTTTGTTAAGAGGATTTGACAAACATTAAAAAAGCATCGAAAATAGACTGCAAAAAATCTGGTGTCATAATTGCTTGTTACTATATTTACCATATTTTTCTATGGGATCTGTATTTTTTTGTAATATGTTAGGTTATGTTTTTTTTTTAATTAGATTTAATTTTTAATCTACTGATATATTAGGTAGTGCGAAAATATTTTTCAAATAGATAAAAAACACTTTGTTTTATAAATCATATGTTTCTTGTTATTTTAATTCTTTCTTTTTTTAATTTGCATGATTCATATGCACCTGATACTTGTGCCTTGCCATAAAGGAAAGAAATTATTCACATGATTTTTATTGTTTTACATTCTAAGTTATGTTTTATGGCTTATAAGTTGTCATTTTTGCCATTAAAATTGATTGAACTAACAATTTATTCTAAGCATACAAGATATTTGAATTTGAAGTAAAATAATTTTTAATTAACTTATTTGCTATTTAATTAAATGATTTGCTTTTTTATTATTTATTTTGTGAAATCGCTCTGTTACTTTGAAAACTAGCAAGCTTTTGATTAATATAGATTAAGATGGGATGCATGATAAATATGTCTGTAAATATTTAGGCATACTGTATCTAACACAGTTCTCACAGAAAAATAAGTTAACTTTTAGTAACTATCGTACAGTGAAACCTCCTGGAAAGACTACTTTTGGGAGGCACAGAAGTGTTTCCATAAACTTTGTGTTGAAGGAAACTTTAAGAGTGGCCATCAAAACCTATACCAACGACCGAACAAACCTCTGCACAAAATGTGGATAAGTCAAATAAGGAAACACGAAAAAATATCAGAGCAAAAAATAATAACAAAACAAATAAGTAGATTCAAATGTGTTCAAAATATTTGTGAGTGGCTCCTATTTAGAAAGCTCTTTATGACCATCTCTGAAAGAGATCGACAGCCTCATGTTGCAATCAGTGTGTACTAGACACGATGCTGTTGATGATTTATTATTAGAGTTGAAAGTTAAATTAGAAAAAAAAAGTTATTTTAGATAAAACTAAGCATCTTAAACAAACTTCTAATTTTTTTAAAGCTTACTAATTTTTATGATATAAAATTAAATGTAAACTTTAACAAAAAATATAGTTGTTTATTTATTTAAAAATAGTTCTATCATTCATAATTGGTATATTTGTTTTTACTCATAATTATATCAGTAAAGGTCATTGTTATTGACGCTAAATTTTATTCATCAATCCGGTTTTCATGACGTCAATGGCTTTTCTGCACCAAGAAAATGACGCTGAGCAAAATTAAAATTGTTTGCAGAAATTCATGTACTTTTGATAACATTTTGAAGTCAATGAATTTAACCCCTAAGAACAACCAAACGTCATTAACGACCATTTTACTATGGAACAGAGAGGTTTCACTGTATATGCATATTTAAAATTAAGTAGCTTTAATTATTTTTATGCTGATAGATAATGTTTGGTAGTAATTATTTTGATTGATAGCATAATTACATAATTATTCAATAATGAGACAACGAGGCAAGTTTTGATGCAAATACTGTATTAGTTCTTTTGAAGCGCCCCTGCAATTGGTTAATTCTAGCTCTTGAAGGTGCCGTAGCTGTGTCAATGTTGATAATCCGTTTGCTGTAACCAATGAACAACCTGAAACAAAATTAGAAATAAAATTAATGGCATGTATTTCTTGCTAAGATATATTAACAGTGTTGTGCAAGCTGAAATATAATGTTACCAATGAGCTTTTTCATTATTTAAGTTGCGCAAAATTAAAAAAAAAAGAAAAAAAAAAAGTTACTTTTGTCTGATAATCGGATTTTTGTGTACTACGTAGAAATGCCATTGTTTCCAAAGCAACATTAAAAGAATCTAAAATTTTACCCTATTCTATAAGGAAAATATTTTCCCTATTGAAGCTAATTCCCTTATTTAAAAAAGTCAAGAATCCGAATCTGCTACTACAAATGTATGTTTATTCAAAGAAAATACGTTTTGTGTCTGATTCCGTAATTTAAAATATCATCTGCCTTTATTAATTACCACGTTTGACCTATTTATGGAACGATTGGGATTGTTTGTTAATACGTCGAAATCCGATCTTAAATCAGGTGTTTCGTTTTTTATTTTATGCACAATGCGATAAATTGGGATTAAAAATATTAATTACAAATAAAATTTTTTGATACAATTTCAAAATAGTGAGTTTCAATAGTTGTAGAACTTGTCTTATTAATTTAATAATTGTAAAATTTGTATTATCCAACGGATAACCAGTAAACTTTTCATTTTGTGACGTTGCTAGGTTAACTGTTAATCGGGCTTAAAGCTAAAACATAAATATTTTGCTTGTAAAGGCCTCATCTTTGCTCTAATATAAACAAAAATCGGTTCTGAAGCATGGGATGAGGTTTTCCCTTTCTCAAACATACTCAAAGCATAGCTTGTTACGTAATCGAATTGATCGAACCTCTTTTCTGACTTTTGAGTCAAATATAAACTATGAAAACGAAACTGTGAAAAGGTTCCGCATTGAAAATTTCCTTAATTAAAGATGTGGAACAATAAATTATTTTTCCATGCTTATATTGCTGTCTGAATCAAAAAGGCTGCGTTTCTGTTTTTTTTTTTTTTTTTTTTTTTTTTTTTTTAAATTTTAATTCTTACTAAGTTTTTACTACACGAGTTACACGATTAGTGAATATATAAATATTTTCATGGTGATTCAGCTCTGTTTGCTTGAATCTGTATTAACACGAAACTAACAATGCGATGATACTGCCTCCTATCTTAGGATGGTAATACAGCGTAAGAATATCTGTTTTAAAAAGTTGGAGTTTGCAAATTTTAATTAACGTGTTCTCTTATTTAGCTCTTCAATTGGATATCGGTTCGACTCTGAAAAATATTTTTTACACCATCTATACTTTAATATATCGTTTTAACCTACGTAGTTAAATGGATGCTTTGAAGAAGAAAAAATTCTACTTAAGGTTTACAGCTATGTTTAAAGTGTAAGTAAATGAGAACATACAACGTTATAACTCCTACATATTTTTTTAAGAGTTTAGCGTAAAATCAATAACAAATGAAAAAGTAGCTCGCCAGAAGTACGCGTTTCAGAAAATGGACTAAGTTCAAAGTGAACGATTTAGGAAATGGACAAATCATTTCAACCCGTTTCTTAAACTACTGTTATGGCTATTGTGTTTTAAAAGGTTTTCACTATTGAATATGATGATTTGTATTGAAAAAAAAAATTTAACGGATTTTCATATCGTTTCAGCTCACACGCTTTTTTCAAGAGCAACTCAAGTGTTTAAGAAAGAAATTTGCTTTAATTGTTTAACACGGCAAATTCGTATTTTGTACGATATTCAGTTTCTTTACGGTCCATTTTTTATCCATATCCATATTTTCAAGCTATGTTTATTTTCTTAAGCCTGCATTTTGAGTTGTATCCATTTTTTCAAACTTGCATCTTGAGCTTAATCCAAAGTAAAAAGTCCACCCCCTCCACCATAATCACTGACTGCCCTTCGCCTTAAATATTGTATGAATTAGATTACAATGCAATCCGGCACGAGGAATAAAGTAAGCTGCAAGCTAGAATTATCCTGTATATCAAAAGCAAGCACATAAGCGGAACAAGTCAACAATCGATAAAGCATATTTTTCTTGCTAAATCTTGTAAAGGTAATTAGCATCTTTTATGGCCGTTTTAGCCATCCGCTTAGGAGAACATGCCCGCCATTATATGGGGATTGTATTGCTTTTTTTGCATCTGTCAATTGCCATGATGAACTTAATTATGGTTGGATTAGGCATCGGATTAGCTGTTCTATTTTCTCAACAAAAAGCCATTTTAAACAATTTCAATTACAAAAAACATACACATTTCATCATATTTTCAAGTATAATATTGATTATTATCCATTTGATTGGAGCTAAATTGTTCCACGATTGTTCCAGTGTAATAACGCGATTGCGAATTTTGAATTATGTGGTGCCTTATATCGGTGTTCTGTTTGGAGCTTATGTTTTAACTATGGCTTTAAGTATTTCTTGTTCCGTAGCTGTACGTTCTTTAGAGAAAGGTCACGAGAAAGGATTCAAAGATTTAATGGGGAAGTATGACGTGGATGGGAACGCAAGAAAAGAAATTGATACGATGCAAATTTCCAACAAGTGTTGTGGAAGCACGAGTTACCAGTAAGTACTCAAACTTATTGGATTGTTGAAAATGTTCAATCATGAAAATGTTCAAATGTTCAACTTCAATCCTACATTTGACAACTTTTCATGAGTGTCGCTTAGCGTGTTTAACATACTTTTTTTTTTTTTTTTTTCAATATGTATTCTGTTTAAAAAAAACTGAAAATCACTAAAAACATAATTTAGTAGCTCAGCTGTTCTATCATATTTTCTTGAATGATATTTTTCGTAAATATTGTTGTTTGCAAACACTTAAAGTTTGTCGCCAAATTTTGGCACGTCAAATCGTAACCATCGAAAATTGAAAAAAAAGGTATACAATCCAATTCTGCGAGTTGCAAGTTAAACTAATAATACAAGTTTGTTCTACTTTAAATAAGCTTTTGGAAACTCGCAGAATTGGATTGTATACCTTTTTTTTTTCTTCCAATTTTCGATGGTTACGGTTTGACGTTTATAAGAAAAGTTTGAAGACATACAAGTTAATGATTCCTGAGAATTCGCCCATATACAAGCTAAAGGACTTAGATGACTAAAATATCAATTTAACATAATATTGTTTTGGTTTTTGTTATTTTTATCCCATGAAAATTTGTTGTTTGATGCAATTATATCATAAATTTATTTGAAAGCATTGGGTTGAGGCTCATTAGTATCTACTTTCGCACCATTTCATTTAATTATAGTGAATTATGTTTGTTTTTTTATAACATTTATGAATATAATTATTGTGAATTATAGTTTCCTACCATTTGTATCTTATTTTGCGTGTTTGAATTTGTAACAATTCTTCAAATATTAAGACATTTTAATGCACTTTTATTTTAGCTTTAATAAAATACCCATGTTTGAATCTTGCCTTTTTAGAGATTGGATCGAGATTTCATGGCATTCCGATGAATACATTCGCCCAGAATTACAGTCTACGAAAGGTAGAGGAGTTCCATTCACCTGCTGCGATCCTGCCTACATGGGACCCTGTCTTCACGATTCTGGTGAACATAAGCGTCCAGGATATAACATTGTAGAAAAGGGTCAAGCGTTCTATTCCAGCGGTTGCAGCGAAACCGTCTCTGCAACTTTGCGATTGATGCTATCGAACCTTGCTATATGGATTCTTCTTCCTGCGTGGTTAGAAGTAGTGGCCATGGTTGTAGCCAAGTATCTGCATAGTTCTGCTCAAAATGCTATAGACTGCGGTGACGAGAGCAGTAAAGGGTTTGGATTTCTGATGGATAGTTGCCCAATCTCGTGCCTGAGCTTTTTGGATTGCGATATTTATGGAATGCAGATGAAGCAGAAGTTGGCCGCCACCGCCAAAACTAAGGTTAAGAAGGCAAAGAAGAAGAAAAAAACTAAGAAGTGAAATTTCGCTTCTACTGAAGGATTAGGACGTTATTTCAGAGCGATCATTAAGAAAAATTTAACGCAATTAAAGAAATTAGGTAAAATTTGTTTTCATTGAATAACAATAATTACAGCGTTTAATTTTGCAGAAACAAACTTCTTTTTTGCTTAAAACATATATTTTTTTCTTTGTGCCTTTAATCAATACAAAAATATTTTTAGCACTAATCTTTAGTTCATTGTGTGCATTTTTGTTGATTGATGAATATTAAAGTTGGGCGATTGTCTTTTCTAAGTACATACCTTCATTTTTCAACAACTTTTTTTATATTATTTTGTATATAATTTAATTTTAAGTAAATATAAAAAGTTACTTATGAAATAGATAAAACTGGAAGTTTCGCTTAGATGATTCCTCTCGCCAGGCTTTAAAATATATGTTTTTAAAACTATAATGCGTGCAGAGATAAGCATTCGAAAATTTGCCCAGAACTATACTGAGTTTCATAAAATGCTGGCTGTGTAGAAAGTACGTATGATGAGTAGAATTCTATTGCCAAGGCCCGATTCTACAATTGGGTACTGATTCGGTGATTTGTATCATTATTTTGAAATTGATTCGAATCCAATAATTCGAAACATTCTTCCTATTCATTATTAATTCTGGATGCTTCAATTTAGAATTAATTTTATTTGAAATCATTACAACATTTCAGTTTTCGTTGTAATTAGGCGAAATTTTTAATGTTCATGTACGTACTATTCATATTTATTTTATTTTATAAGCGGAGTTTAACAGTTGACCCAATAATTTTTTTGCGACTATCAATGTTCAACCACGTAGCCTTGTAATTTTGAACCAATTCCAGAGACAAGGGGAATCGAGCATTGGGAGAAACTAGTCTTAGTGAAAGACTTTGATGGAACTAGCCCTCATTTGCGTTACATGGAGAGGAAAACCACGAAAGCCTCACACGGTTAACTAGATGGCAAGATGTTATAATCCATGATTTAGTCCACAACTGAGGATATTTTACGCCATTGTGGCTCCGTGCGAGCCGGGAGCAAAATTCGTACCAACCAGCCATCGCTCGGACTTAAATCTGGCCACCTTATTGTGAGGCGAATGCTCTATTTTCTGAGCCAATGCGCCTCTATTACTCATATTTATAGTTTTTGCACTTTTACTTTAAAAAAAAAAAAAAAAAAAACATTCGGAATATGATGACTTATTTATGGCAACATTGCTTTCTATTCATCCGCACGTAATAAATACTGAGCCAATAAACTGATAAATGTTTAAAATATACTGATAAAACCAATAAACTGTTACTAATCAGGAACAAAATGGATCAGAACATTTATTCGAATTATAGATTCGAAATAACTAGTTCAACCAACATATTCAAATCATTGCCAAAACGATGATTGAGATGAATCACCAGAGATGATTAAAATATTTCATTTAAGTGTATTATCCTACTGTCCAACTCTACTATGGTAATACTCTATTATGGTACTATCCAACACTACTGTAAAGTACACACCCCATAGCAGACTTACATTCACCATGACCACATATCCCAAGCACCCCAAATATATATATTTTTTTATTTTATTTAAATTCTCCTCAATTTTTTTTTCAGACTTAGTTAATAACAGAGTTTGGATATTACCATTTGTATTGGGCGCAGTTTAGCCCCTTCCGGACCTAGTGTCATTTAACTAAACTTTGAACCAACCAATTCTTCCTATTCACGCGAATTTTACGAATAATTAAAATTTTTCATTTTTTAAGGTAAGTTGAAAATTTAAAAATAACGTCAAATATGATTTATAGACCTATGCAGGGGCATATTTATAGGATTCATTACTTTTATCAATTAGTTCTTAATGAATGAAGCGCAATTGAGGAAGGTATAGTTAATATTTTAATTTAGTTACGTTGCTAACTCTGTAATGTAATAAATTGTTGAATATTTTATTTCATAACATTAAAAAAAAAAAAATGTTTATCTCATTTTCTTTTGATGGTAAGGTAAATTGTTGACGAAATTGGAGTGAAGAGTAAGCTAAGTAAGCATTAAAAAAGGTGAGTATGCATGCAATTCTTTCTAACTAGGTGTGAGAAATGTTACGCTTTTCCAAGCGAAATCCAAGCCAAGAAGTGTGACTAATGGATGGTAGTTGGAAGATACCTGCTCTCTTTATGTCAAGGTTGTTATTTTAAAACTCACATAAGTGTAGAAGAGAATCTCAGGTGGTTCTTTGCTCGCCAAACACCCATTTGGCGGTAAGCCGATCTGTCACGTAAGCGGTATTTAAAGATCTTTCACGAGTCTCGGGGAATTCTGTTGGCGAACAATAAACGCTGTGTAATTCTGAAGACATTTTGTGTAATATTCAAGTGTGATATTGATTCGGTTCCAGCTTGACTAAAGTTCCACTTTTATGTGTTGGCTTGTTTTAAAGAATGTCTTTACGTAATAGCATTCCTTAAGAGAAATTCATTTGCAGCAGATTTGTTTGATGCTAGAGTTTGGTAAAATGAATTGTATAGTAATTCAAATCAAACTAATTAGTTTACGTAATCGAATCTTTAATTTAAGTGAAAATTAATCAAATCAAAGAACGAAGTATATTTCTATCTAACTACTAATTATTAAGAGATCTTGCTCTTCAGCATTACCCACTTTGTTATGACATTTAGTATCTTTTTGAATGAAATGGTACGAAATTAGCACTTATCTAGATTGTTAATTTCTAATGTAACTACCATTTTTACATGATTTTATATCAAAATATAATTACTTATATAAATATAATGCTTTGCAGAACACATATGTCTTTGTTTCGCCGAAATAAATTTTAAAAAAAAAGAAAGAAAAAATTGAGTTACAAGTTATAAGACGAGAAAGTATAAGACGTCAAAGTATTACAATTTTGGCGTCGTTTGCTGTTCTTTCCAATGTCACTTGGACAAGCCAAACTCGCCAGCCATTGGCCTTGTGAATTAAGTCGGAAATGTGCGCTTTTCGTTTGACAAGAGAGCACCGCAAGGGTGGAAGTATGTTTTATCTTAGAACCCCACGGATAGATAGCAGCACCACTCATTCGTGAGGCCACTTCCTTAACTTAGGCATAATTCTGAGGGGGAGCGGAATTTTCTCCAGATCTTTGTACCCATGGTACTAATCAGCAACAGACCACAGGACTTACGATTCCACAAAGTTTACGAGTAAGTATATCGCATGTGGGCCTTAGTGGGGTAGAGGATGTGGGTATATCGCAAGTGGGCCTTAGTGGGGTAGAGGATGTGGGTATATCGCATGTGGGCCTTAGTGGGGTAGAGGATGTGGGTTTATCGCATGTGGGCCTTAGTGGGGTAGAGGATGTGGGTATATCGCATGTGGGTCTTAGTGGGTTAGAGGATCGAACCCCGGTCCCCAGACCTATTCTCAAACCACTGGGCTAATACTGCTACTGTATAATATTGCATATTCGAGTAAATCTCTTCGCTTGATAAATCTATGGAACGTAACATTATTTCTTGATTGATAGCAGTTAATTTGATTCAATTTGTTGGAACCAAGGATTCGGATTCTTTAATCTAAGTTCTGTTGGTTCTGTTTGCTAACGGTTTGAATGATTCGATAAAATCCATTTATCTAAAAAAGCATATTTGATAAGTGATTTGAATCAATAAAGTGGCTAACCTTTTAGCTTGATACTAGCTTCATACCGTAAATTTATGGCAAGTAACATTACTGAAATGATTGTTAGTCTCATATCTAAGAATTTTTTTTTCTTAAATAAATAATCTTGCTACAGTAAGAACTTGTTCTTCATATTCTCTACAGAAATTTGTAGAGGGAGTTGCTTAAAAATCTAGTTCATTTCTATTGCAGTATTATATGGAATCTTTTGTTCATATAAAAGATAAATAATGCACTTTTGCGTACGTTTCTTTCTAAAATAAAATGCAAGAGATGAATGTAAAATTAACTAACTTTGCAAGATAATTTTTTCTTTACTTTTTATATGAAATATCGGTCTCTAGAAACAGTTAAATTTTTACAAAAAAAAGTTTTTATTTATAGATTTATTTCATAAATTATGTTTCATAGTTATAGTCAAATTTACCTGCTAGTGAAAGAATTTGTAGATTTCGCATGCAGCACAAATGTTTGATTCCATAGTCTCTAATTTGGGTACACCAACGTAGGTATAGAGTACATAAGTTGTTCATTGTTGATAAGTATCCAATTCCTACGTCTGTTATATGTACACATCTGAAAATAAAAGAAAATGAACTCGGATAAATTTGTAACAAACAACTTAAATACAAAGTTTTATCATCGTCTCCATCGTGAATTTTCGGAGAAGACAAATTTCGTTGTTGGAGATTTTGTAGAAAAATAAATCCATGGTTTTTCATAAGGAAAGGATATGGTTAAATGGTAATAAAATCCTACGTTATGTTTAAGTTCTTCTAGCTATTAAACTCGTTAATAAAATATTTTAAATTTTTAATACCAATTAACAGTATGTTTGAAATTCGTGTCACAAGGGACATATTCATTGGCGACTTGAAAAAGGTGTCTTTCACAAAAAAATCTAAAAAGGTAAATTAATCCAAAACTAGCTTTTTTAGATTTTACACAATTTGCAGAGTAAAACCTTGATTTACAAAATATCCTTCTAAAGAATTTGTAGCTATTGGCAGCGTTAAAGCAATTAATTTCTTTAATTCAGAATACATTTCACTCTCTCTATACGCTCATAAACTAATTTTTTTTCTCAATATATCGCTCATGGGCTGTAATAGCGGCACAACTCAAAAAATCAAGTTTTGAGATAAGTGGGTTTAAAGTTTTCACTGCTAAGGAAAATGCATAGGAAATGCTTTTGTTTGCTTAAACGAAGATGACCTTCAAGTTGAATTATCAGTTGTACTAGTATTGCTGCTGAAAGAATGTGTATTTTCATATTTAAAATCTGTTCTTACTCCGAAACGCGTGATTTTTGAGTTGTACCACCATTGCAGCCCATGAGCGATATGAGGAAAAAAACTAACCATTTGAGCAAAACTCGAATTCAATGTTAAAATACGCGTTTGCGAACTGAGGTGCGTACGAGGCTTTCTAAGCTAAAGCGGAACAAGTTCATAAATCACAGTTTTTCGAAAAACAAGGTTAAGGTTAGTAACAATGAGTTAATTTAAGTTTCAGAGACTTATTAAAAATGGCTCGGAAAATGTGTACTATAATCAGCAAGAAACAAATTTTTTATTCTTTTTAATTTGATTCATTTTAGCTTCATTTGGATGGTTAATTGAGTGTAATCAATATTCTAAAAATGGAACGTTACATTGGAAACTCCCATTGTATCCTTTCTGTTTTGTTTTGTTTACGAAATGATGTGTGATCAGGCTTGATATTCTAATAAGTTTCATCATTCATATTGTATTTAAATTTATGTGTTATTTTACCATTCATAATAAGATTTTTTTGCATTTTATAAATGTCGTGGTCTGTTGTTGTCGTTCATTTACGTCGCACTAGAGCTGCACAATGTCGTGGTCTATAATTCAATATAAGAGAATAGATGACTAGTGATGGGTGGAGTCTCTTAATTGTTTAGCTCCCTCTGTAAATATTTGGTGTTATGGATGGTTGGCAGTGTAAAGCTAAGCACAGATGGCGCTGGGGTCAAATTCGCCGTGAGACATGATTTATATATGTGAGCTTGAAAAAAACACGCCATCCAATATTATTATACTTGTAGTGTTTTTATTATAACGAGTTATTTCGATTTAACTTTCAATGAAACCAACAACAAATCAATTCGGAAGACTTCGCAAGTTTGCTATGATGCTACCTAAAATATAACAAACGGCACTATTTCACACAAATAAAGCCAAATAAGGGATAACACTCAAAACATGGCAAACCTTGCACTTTATTTATGCCGTGATATTAATTTTGTTAAATTTGTTTTTGTCTCACGACCTGTTAGAATTAATAATTTACAGAAAACTCTTATGAATGGTAAAATTACGCGTAAATTTAAACACAAATCATAATAATAAAACTTCCTAGAATATTAAGCATGTTCACACATCGCCTCGTAAGTATAACAATATCGGAGGGATACACCGGAAGTTATCTAAATTTCTTCCGATTTTAGGAAGCATGTTATTGTTTACATTCAGTCAACCATCCATTCGAAGCCACCAAAAACGATTCAACCACTTCTGTTTCGTAACTAGTCCTGCTTGGAGACGAGCAAGGATGCTTTAAGACCGGTATTTGTTTAAATTTCTAACAAAGTTATAGCAAATATTTACGTTTTGGCTCTAAGCTCAGTTAACTTCGTTACGTTACAAAATAAAAATAAGACATATGTTTTCAGCCAAAGTTAAAGGAATTCACAAATTGAATTACAAATAGCGTAAGGCAAATTGTAAACAGTTCTAGTACATTAACAATATAGGATGGTACGTGTTTTAAGCTTAGACATGAAAACAAATCGGAGGTTGTAAACCGAAAGACTTATTACGAATGTGTTTAGCTTTACATGGTTAAACATCCATACGTTCACGAAGTGACGTCAGTGCGAGTGATGGACAAAATAAGTTTAAATAGATAAAAAAAAAAAAGTTTCTTTAACCCTTTGGGACCGACAGAATGAAAAAGAAGCCCTTCCCCAATCCTGCATACTCCGAGAGTTTAGGTATTAGAGAGTATGTACGCGTAAAGGTGATCAGATTTCTAGATCATGATCTGAGGTGAAATCAGTAAGACGTCCTCAAAAAATTTTAGGATTCGAGGACACCCATATATTTATAGAAAATATTAATTTATGTTTGCCAAAAAGTTATCTTTTTCTTAAAAAAAATTAATAGCTTAGATGCAGAACCCTCTTTATCAAGCTTGATTACTAAACAGTTTTGATTAATCATTTGCTCTTCTGCATGTGTTTAACACTTGTAAAATGAAGTTCATGATTAGTTTATTTTTTGCTGAAATTATTTTCAGGCGAATATGGAGTTTCCATAAGTTAGTTTTAGCATGGTACATTTTTTGCTTCTCGATAGTATTTTCCGTACGATAAAATTATCTTGTTTTATAAAACATGCGCTTTTCCCCTCCTTTTCTGTTGATATTTCGACGCATATAAAAAAACAATGAGATGATTTTGGACAATACGGGGACATTTGAGACAGAGAGCAAGATTTGTAAAAAAAATTTTGTCCACAAAGAGTTTGAAAGTTTGTTGAAAACAACTAATTAAATTCGAGGACTGTTTTCAAGATTTCAGGACGTCTTGTCACCTTAGTATGCACACTAACACGAGAAGTAATACTAGAGTATCATATTGACATCACGTCCGTGCATGATATGATTATTATTGTCGCCAAAAAACGCGTAGCGTAGAATTGTTCAATGACTTTATAAAATGTAAAATGATAGAAAAAAAGAAAATTATAAGAAACTGCGAAACCGTATGTAATTTATCGATTTTCCTCTATCTGTCTTTAAAGAAATAAAACCCAAATATCGGTTTCTCATTTGGCAGAATCTCTTCAATTCTTTTCTATCGCCAAAAAATAGATCGTTCTCATACCCGCGTATTTACGAGAATCGGATTTAAAATTGTACATTCTAGGAAGTATTACTCTCTTGAGGTATTTAAGTACGAATCATTTCGATCGGAAACAAATAAACTGGATTCGAAAGTGTGGAGAAAACCTTTTCAAGAGCAACAGAAACAAAGCGATATTGGAAGATTTCTCAAGAGGGTAATATTTAGAAGTTTTGTTAATTTCCCTGGATGTGATTTCGAAGTTTTAAGATCTTGCACTGGAATTCGAAGAATAATTCGAAAAAGTTTTCGTTTCTTCCGAATTCAAATGACAATTAGAGTGAATCATTTTCCCATTTGCTTATTAGAAATACCTTCTTTAGAACACTTAAGCTTTGTGATTAGATCGTAAAGTTAAATGTTCTTTTGCAGAAAAGTTAAATTAGCTTTTATGCTTTTTACAAATTTGGATGTTTAGTGTTATCCTTTATAATGTTAAAATTATTAAACAATGAAATAAATGAAGTCTTTTTTATTAATAATTGAAAAATCTAGAGATTGATGAAAAGTAGAATATAAACATAATAAAGTCTCAGAAATTTTAATTTTAGGGATAAAAAATTTTAAGTACGTTCGAACATAGTACTGTCAAAATGCTCGTTAATTGTATGTTTTCGTATCAATCAGTTAGTTGGAGCGTGAGGCTTATGGAGCATTCTCACTGTAAGTGATTCGCGTATGGGAACGCATGTCCACGCAATTCGCGCATGCGCGAGCAGTTCATCTGATATGTAATTTCTAAGCATTCGCTCGCCAGTTTTGGGCAATCGCCGTTGTTGTTGTTGTAGTTCATTTACGTCGCACTAGAGCTGCACAATGGGCTATTCGGTATTATATTGTACCTCGTGCGCCCCCTCTAATCTAAAACACTGGTTGCAAAATTTCTAAATGAACATTCGGAAACTTACCTCTTTACCTTTCTAGTTTAATATTTTGAGAGCAGAAATCCTTCGCAGAGAGTCTCTAGCAGAAATAATATTTTTAAATAATTAGAAAGGTTAAGACGTGAGTTTTTGAATGTCCATTTAGAAATTTTGCTATCAGTTTTTTTTTTTTATTATTTAGAGAGGACACAGGTTAGCCTACATAAACAATATAACCAGTGTTGGGGTTTGAAACGAACTCGCTTTTTTTCTCGTTTTAAAATGTAAACCGGAAGGACAATACCCCAAGAGAATATTACGAAGCTGTTAAAATTACACTATCTAGTTTTTCTGATTAACACTTAAATCGTTTTTCCTTGTATATTTTTTCCCTGTCAGAACTTTCTCCATCATAATGTTGGACCTTGTGTATTGGTCAACTCCGGTTCTTATTGATTTTAACTAGCATTTGGGATTGTAGAAATGAGAAAATGGTAGAAAATATAGTTTTGTGAGAAAAAGGTGATGTTTTTAGGGAATCCGTATTTGCAACGAACTATTATAAAGGTTAAATAAAACATATAAAATATCTTTAATCAGCACCAAGCAAAGTATTCCTAATATTGCTAAATAAGACGTAAATTTCAAATGAAAGCTGTTTAGTTATTCTCAGACGTATGCTGCTTTTTACGTTTATTACAACGAATGGCTTTTAAACTTTTGTCAAATAGAAGAAAAATAGATCGCATAAGTCAGAGAAGGACAGCACAAAGATACTCCAAAGTTACAGGGATATTCCATAATTCAAACCTGCTACCTCCACTCTTTAGAATGTTTGGTGGAAGGACAATACACCACTGCCACGGAGGCAAACTTTATAATGTGGAAGTAAAAACAAACGTCTTTCTTTATTTTCGCTGAATAATGTCCACCACAAGTTACTTTAACCATACTATTCATACTCGTACAAACAAATCGAGGCGATTGATTGTAAGATTACCCGGATGCTAATTTACTATCCAACGGCCTTTGGCAATTCGCCCTCTCTCTCTCTCTCTTTTTTGTTTTGTTTTTTTTGTTGAGATTTTGTTGAGTCTTGGCTGTAGTTAGTCTCAATTATAAGACAAGCTTTTAGTTCCTATAAAATTTGTTACCTGAACTAAAATAAAAGTTAAGAATTATTTTTTTCTTTGTTTAAAAAAATACCAAACTGGAGAGTTGAAAGTCCCCAGAAAAGGTCGTAGGTCTGTACCACAAAGTCAATTAAGAACCTCAGCGCTGCTAAATGAGTAATAAAAAATGCTTAATAGACAACTAAAATTGGGCTGAGCCTCTAATGTATTTGTTTCGTGCTTAGTTTTCTCTCTAAATATTTGTTATTCGAAGTCAGGAAAGAAGTTCAACCGATTCTGTTATATAACAAGTCCTCAATGGAGACGAACAAATACTCTTCACAACCGGTTTTCGTTTATATTTTGGACAAAGTTGAGTCAAATGTTTACGTTTTGGCTACAGTTAAATTCGCTACTTCACAAAATGAAAAGTTGACTTGTTTATTGAAGTAGGACAAATTTCAATGATAATTTAGGAAATCAATCAAAAAGAGATGTATGTTGAGATTAAAAGAATTACTAATCAATATTCGCATTTAAATATCCAAGATCTAATAAGATCTTTATACTTTTGAAGCAATGACCTGAAACTTGATTTCTTTCCTTGAGATCTGTGTTTTAGAATTAAGGTAAGGTGAAAAAGATTAAATTTACTATTACTGTACACTCTGTTATAGTACACTTGATCTTACATTCTTAATTGTACTATGTTCATTTAAAATGCAGTATTGATTGTGTTATGCTAGGAGTAGGTAGAAATAACGCCCGACTCTTTTCGCTGAAAGTAAATAACTAAAAATAATGAAAGTAAAGGTTGTATGAGGCAAATAGATACGAAGTATTCCGTTATAAATCGTCCGTTATAAATCGTCCGTTATAAATCAGAGGTATATTGGAAGGTTACACATTTCAATTCAAAAATGTTTCAAAACTATAGATCTAATAATAACTTTAATGGTTCGTTTCATGTATTAAAATGCAATTAATATGATTTAAGTCGTCTGCTACCTTAAGTTGGTAACTAATTCTGCACTCTGCTGTAAAAAATGCCAGGATTGCTAGTGAAATGGTTGCTACATTTTCTTTGAACAAAAAATTCGTTTATGCTTTATGACCAAGTATATAGTCAGCCGTAGAGTATTAAAAGGCAGATTATAGTTTAAAATATTTGAATGCTCTAATCGGACAAATATGTAACTTAAAAAAGGTTCGTGACACATTTTATTGTGGTCAAATTTGTAATCTACTACATAAAAAAGATCTCTTCCATAAATTGTTTTCAACTTTTTCAAATAACATTTTATTTTTCAAATATCTTTTATTATCAAGAAGATACCACTTTAAATCTAAGGATTGTTTGAGTTAAGACAATATCCTTTCTTAGATGGAAAAATGCCATAAAAATGACATACCACACTCTAAATCTTCTTTCTTAAATCCTTACCGCCCTTTTTCGTTTATCTGAACTATATCGATTTAGAGAACATCGAATCATCATTACTACAACCAAGAGAAAGTTCGAAATGAATTTTTTTCCATTGTAAAGAAAGTTCTTTTGGGATTCTTTAAAATCGATTCTTTAGTGGATAAAAAGGGTAGAGTTACCCTGGATATGCCTTGCATTTGGCTCTCCAGGTAAATGATCCCAACTCACGAATAGATCTGCACGTGTAAGCCATGCGTGAATACCTGCACATTGATTTTTTTTTTAATGTTCTGGAGAAGATACTTAGGAAGCACTTTCTTTGGAGATATTGAAGAATTCAACAGAGAGATATTTTGCCGTTAACTTTAATGCGATTTACATAAAGCTAAACTGCTTTTAGTTGTTCTTTTTCTTTTTAATTCTATGATCTTTGGTACGAACTATGGACCTTATTTTCGACATGATTCAGTAAAAGGTGATTTATAATAAATGATGGATGTATCTCGTCGGGTTTTTAAATCTGGACACAGTTCGAAATGCACTCTTATGAAAATGGAAATAGTTGCATTTGGCTCGCCAGGTAAATAATCTCAACTCAGGAATTGAGCTGCTCGTGTAAGCCATGGGTGAATGAATACCTGCACATTGATTTTTTTTAATGTTCCACTTTCATTGAACATTGATTTTTTTAATGGCACTTTCTTTGGAGATGTTGGGGAATTCAGCAGAGAAATATTTAGAGGCTAACCTTAATGCGATTTACATCATGCTGAACTGCTTCTCAGTTGTTTTTTTAATTCCGTGATCTTTGGTGCGGACTAAGGGCCTTATTTTCGAAAAAACTCAGTAATAAATGATTGGCAGTAAATAATGACTGCATATTATTGGTGAATTTTTAAATCTGGGCACAGTTCGAAATGCACGTTTATAAAAATGGAGACAGCTCAAAATACGTTTTTACGAAAATGGACACAGCAAAAATGATCCTTTTCAGTATTATTTAAACACTAAGCATTATAAGGTAGTTTCTATCTTCGAGTCGTAACGGCTCAAGGGATAGAGCACTCATCTCCCACAGAGATGAAACAAGTTCGAATCCCAACGATGGCTGCTCGATACGAATTCTGCACCTAGCACCTACCGATCACAGTGCTGACGTAAAATATCCTCATTGGTAGATGAATCATGTGTTAAAACCCCCTTGTTGTCGGGCTAACCGTGGGAGTATTTTGTGGTTTTCTTTTCCATGGAACGCAAATGCGAATTAGTTCCATCAAAAAGTGCTCCATGAAGGTAAATTCTCCCAATACTTGATCCAGGAGTCTTCCCCTGTCTTTTTTTGTCTTCTGGATTGGGTTCAAAATTAAAAGTCTATGGAGATAAATATTAGTAGTCGCAATGCCAAAATTGGGTTGGCTGCTTAACGACGGTTATAAAATAAAAGTCCAGAATGAGACGTAAATAAATACTACTGGTGCTATCAAGTTCAAAAAATCGCAATGGAACAGATTCACAAGTTTGAGAGAATTTGTGACAAAATCTACACATTTCTGCCATAATATTGGAAATCACATTACAAATTGTCAATTAGCTATAATAAAAAACAGCAATTCGCAGTGATCATTTTATGAGTCATAAAATACTTCTGCTACAATGACGCATTTATCCACGTGTAGAATCAACAAATATGCAACTACATTTGTAATATCTGTATTTTGTGCCAAAAAATCGCAATGAATTACAACTTTGTAAGATATTTGTGACAGAATATTGACATAATTGTAACAGAATTTGCGTTATATTTTCCCCTTAGACGACAGAAAAAAGGTCTCTTCCCTTTTAAAAAGAATTATTTTTACAAAATCTACGTTTTTTTTTTCTTTACTGGTTGCTGATCTTGTAAATAATATTCCATAAGAATAATAGATTGAATAACAAGGTGTGGATAGATTAAATTTGCTTCGAAATTGATAATTCCTGCAATTTGATCCATAGTATAATGGCTCAAAGTGAAAATATGAAAGAGAAACAATCAGAAAAAGTGATAATGGAAAATGTATCGAAAAGATTTGGCCAGAAGAAAAATTGCATAGAGCAACACAAGATAACGCCCGTCTAACGATCAAAGCTTGGCAGCAGGTCAAAAAATGATCTTTTAGTTATGGTTGAAGGGTATGTTTTTTCCGCTTTCCAGTTATTGGCGAGTTTTCTTTTCGATTTTGGCTCATATCTGAGTCTTTTGTTCGTCTTCTGATATGAGAAGAAGGAAACGAATCATATTTAGTTCATATTGAGGCCAGATAAATATTTTTTGTTGTTTGTCCTAAATCGATGCAATTTTCCGGTTGTTGTAGGTTTTATTTCAGTTTTTTTTATCATATTCAAGGTTAATATTACTGGCAATATTAGAATGCTTTGTTTTTTAAAAAAATGGTCTGATATAATTTCTCAGCTTCTACCTAATCGATTCCAATTATATTATAGCTACGTTTTTATTAAATTCTTTTCGTAAGGGTGGAATCTTGAAGTTATAAGTTCGACCATTTCTCTAATCTATAATCCGCCGACTCACTCTCTTTTTTAGAGATTTTTTTCTTGGTTGCAGTGGGCTGCAATTATAATACAAGCTTTTATTTCTTTTAAAATTTGTTAGCGCTGAACAAGAAAAAAAGAAGTCAGGAATCAAGTCTTTTTTTTTTTTTTTATTGAAGAAAATGCTAGACAGGAGAGCGAGTCGTCGAACGACGCTAGATTGGAAAATCGCTTCCCGACTAGCTTGAGCTCTTATATCTATACTGGAGCAACGTGTCTGATGACAACGCGAGTTCAAATTGTTTCCCGACTGTTTCTAAGTTGTTTAATTCAATTATATATTAACTTTTTTCAAAATAGTTGGATTAAGCATTTAAAAAAAGTTTTCTGTGGGTGAATATCAATTTCACCATTTGAATAAATTAGAAAAAGTATAATATAGAGAATATTAGGCACAGACCCTTATCCTTAAGGAAAAATCAGTGTAGGAAATACCGGGCAATGGCTTTCAACAATAACATTAAAGCACATAAGTGTAAGGAATACCGGGCAATGGTCATAAACATTATAAAATACATAAGTGTGGGAAATACACAGGATAAATGTAAACTGGGTGATATAATCATTGCAAATTGTTGTATAACATTTGTATTGAAATGCTGTTATAAATAAAATAAAAGGTTTGTATCATTTTCGTGACTAAAGATATTAATAAATTCGTTTAAATTTTGAATTATTATATCATTCTGTATTGAAAATTGATTCATCTTAATAAAACTTCTAAATTAATTCAGTAATATTAAATATGGAAAATATTACAGATTTCAAACATGACAAACCTGTATTAAAGTATCGAGGCAAAAATAAAAAAAAAATAAAAAAAAATAAAAAAAAGTGGTTGCTCAATTTGATAAGCAAAATCGATAAATCTTAAGTCAATAAAATTTTTTCATTTTAATACATTGCTGTTATTTTAATTCTAATATTAAACTATTAAATGGTTTCAATTATTGCTTGCATCTTACATATATTTTTAGTATCCTGAAATATATACATATTTTTTCACTTGAAAGTGACTGAGACATGTTTATATCAACATATAAACGAATTACTTCAAAGAAAGAAAGCACGAGATTTTGAGTTTTGCTTATAAAAAGTTTTTCTTTTTACGTAAAAGTAGTAACACACGAAGATAGCACGTAAAGTTGAAAGCGTGACTTAAAGATTTGAACCAAATTGGATATTTTCTTTCGCATTATTTCAGAGTGGAGTAAGTGCAAAAGTTGATCACGCACATTTTCTTACAAAAACAAATTGTATATTTCAAATAAAGTATTTGGAAAATACGTTACATAGCGTGCACGAGTACTTCGGAAAAGTAATTTTCTGACTGTTTTTGTTTTCCGCAACGAAAAATCATTATTGAGTGGTTAAACTGGATGCCTACAAATGACGTCATCGTGGGTAAATTGCGGCATTTGTTGATTCAGAAGCCAATCAGCTTTGACACAATTAGGATCGAGATACCTGCAACTGACGTAGTGCAGGTATCTCGATCCTGATTGGTTGTTGAGACGTGGAATTTGTTTACGTTAGCAACTGTTCTTTCCATTCTATTTCGAGTAAGCCAAACCCGTCAAATATCAGTTCTCATAAGGTACACCTTTTATATTCTTTCACAAAGATTTAAATTCTTTCATTATATATTTTTTACTTAACACAAAGATAGACACAAAGCCAGGTAAAACCTTTTTTTGCAATGCCCACCTGGATTGACATTTCGTAAATTCAGGCGTTTTAGGGCAGATTTGTTGGCCACTCTTACAGGGGTACCATATTAGGAGGGTAAACGTTGCTCCCATAGTAAGGACAGATAGTACAGAGAATGAAAGAACTTCCATGCCTTGCCCAGGATTCGAACCCAGAACCTTTCTGATGCAAGGCCAGTTCCCTGAGCCCACGTAGAACAGAAAAAAAAGAAGAAAAAAAAACTATACATTTAAGTTGCCAGGTAAATAAAACAAAATTATATCATGGTTACATTAAAATACATAAACGAATCTAATAAGATAAAATTAGATCTTAAATTCGATGCGTGCTACGGCATTGCATTAAAGTAACATCACCTTAATTAACATTCTAATTTATCTAAAGAAACTGAGCTCGACTTCAACGCGCTATCTTGTTTATAAACAATCAACTGGAGCAGTAATGGCTCATAAACAAAATAGCATAAAACAAAATTCACGACAGCATACATTTTTAGGCAGCAGAGGATAGAGCGTTCGCCTTCCAATGAGGTGATCCGGGTTCGAATCCCTGCGATGACTGGTCGCATCTGGCTTGCACCGACTACAGTGCTGACGTGAAATATCCTCAATTGTAGACGGATCATGTGTTAGAGTCCCTTTATCGTCAGGCTAACTGTGGGAGGTTCTCGTGGTCTTCCTCTCCATGTAACGCAAATGCGGGTAAGTTCCATTAAAAAGTCCTCCACGAAAGCAAATTTCTCCTAATACTTTTTCCAGGAGTTCCCCTGTTTTCTGTATTGGGTTCAAAATTACAAGCTTACGGAGTTGAGCATCAGTAGTCGTAAACCCGAAAATTGGGTCGGCTGTTCAACGACGGTTATATATATAATATGAACGAGCAGCTGGTACTGAGGTCATAGGTTACGCGTCCGTGTACCAGTGATCGTCTTCTTCTCAGGTTGAAACTTGAGTTCCCCATGGATGGTTGACTGAATGCAAATAATAACAAGCTTCCTAAAACTGGAAGAAATTTAGACAACTTTCGGTGTATCCCTCCGATTATATTATGCTTAATAAGAGGCGCTGTGAGAACAATCTCCGCTTACGGTATTCTAGGAAGTTTTATTATTGCGATTTGTGTTTAATTTTACGCGTAAAATTTTACCATTCATAAGAGTTTTCTGTAATGGATAAATTCAAACAGGTCGCGAGTCTAAAACAAATTGAAGAAAATTAATATCATAACATAAATAAAGTGTAAGGTTTGGCATGTTTTGAGTGTTATCCCTTATTTGGTTATATTAGTGTAACATATAGCCATCGGTTATATTTTGGATAACATCATAACATGCTTGTGGAGTCGTCCAAATTCAGTTGTTATTTGTTTTGTATAAATTTAAATGTAAAGTTTGCGTTATATTGTTAACACTACAAGTATAATATTATTGACTGGCGCGCTTTTCCAAGCTTAGGCGTAAAAATCATCCGGAAGTAACCCGGAAGTGTTGCGATGAGTTTTAACCCCTAGCTTTATCTGTGCTTAGCTTTACGCGGTGCAGAGCCACGATGGCTCAGGGGATAGAGAGTTCGCCTTCCAATGAGGCGAACCGGGTTCGAATCACAGTCGATATGAATTCCGCATCCGCCTTGCATCGACCACAGTGCTGACGTGAAATATCCTCAGTGGTAGACGGATCATGAGTTAGAGTCCCCTTGCGTCAGGTTCTCGTGGTCTTCCTCTCCATGTAACGCAAATGCGGGTTGGCTCCATCAAAAGGTCCTCCACGAAGGCAAATTTCTCCTAATACTCGATCCAGGAGTTCCCTTGTCTTCTGCATTGGGTTCAAAATTACAAGGCTACGGAGTAGAATATTAGTAGTCGTAAACCCATAAAATCGATCGGTTGTTCAACGACGGTTATAAAATATAAAATAAAATCATCCATTGCAGTATAATCGAAAGTTACCCAGCGAAAATATCTCTGGTTTTCAATGGCAAGCTTATTCAATATAGTTTTTAAGTACGAACATATTTACTTCCAATGTACTAGAATCTATGCATCATGAACTATAATACTTAAGGACTCTTTTCTTGAAGTTTCTCCTGATCCACCTGCCTACAATGCCGTCTAGTAAACGGTTAGTTAATTCAGTAGATATGAATAGTTAACACTCTATGGTATATTATATCGTGTCTTTGTCATATTTCTTTTCCCCACTTCTGATCGATTATATTTGTCGCATGAATGAATAATAACTTTGGGATTTATTGTTTTAAAATTCAGTTTTTATGCATTATTTCAATCAAAATTATTGAATTCGCGATCGCAACGAACTATAGGGGGCGTTGTTGTATGTGCCGAATCCCTGCGATTTCCATATGAACAGTCATTCAGTTACACTGGAGACGTCTTTAATGTAGCATGTAGCATTGTAACGTTCCATCTTTATTGTGACTGATTAAATTTAAAAAAGAAAAATGTTTGTTTTCTTTCTTATGCAAACGAAAACAAAATGGTATCTCTTTTTTTTTTTGGAGAAGGAACACCCAGAACACATCGGAAAAATATTTGTAAATAAAGAGAAAAAAATAGGTATATTCTTATAAGAGTTCAAACCTAATGCCTGAGAAATAGTTTTACTAAAATTAATGGTATAACATGAAAGGCCCATTTAAATTTTAACGTAAAATAAAGAATGCTTACGAAACAAAAAAAAAAGAACCATTCTTTTTTTTTGTCGCCATTTTTTAGTGTTACGAAAATGCGTCTTTGGGCCTTGCCAAAAACAAAACAAGATGCAATTTTATTTTTTTAGGAGCGAAATATTTTATGGAGTGAAATATAATGAAAATGTACCAATGTTCATAACATGAAACTTTATCTTAGTAAACGTCCGTTTTGGAAATGTTATTTCATTTTGAATCTTATTTATTAGAGTTCATAATGGCTATAGAATCAGGTGAGAGAAAAGTTTGTTTTGAATCTATGCTAAACTCTATATCGGCCCATTTTCCACCGAAATCCGATTGACTACTTTGATTTTAAACAAAGTGTTTCATTTTAAGATTTTTTCCAAAAATTTTAAGTGTAGATTGGCGGCACTTAAAAATCTGCCAAATCTGTAGCTGTGGTTAATACGTAAGTACCGAATTTTTCTTCCATACTTTTCTGAATCATATTACTTCAAATATTAGAATATTGAGGCCGGGATAGCCTGGTCGGTAGGGCGCTGGGCCCATATCCTAGAGGTCGTGGGTTCGATCCTCGCCGGCCGAAGACTCCCCGTGTAGTAAATGGTGACTGATGCACGTTAAATCTGTCGAGTCTCAAAGTCCTCCATGTTCCCATAACAAATCAATACCTCTGGGGGTACTGATCGAGAGTTTCCTTGTCTTCTGGATTGGTTCAAAATTATAAGGCTACGGAGTTGAACATTAGTAGTCGTAAACCCATGAAATTGGGTCGGCTGTTCAACGACGGTTATAAAATAAAATATTAGAATATGCAAGAAGTATACATAAATACATAATTTAAAACCATTTAATTTTTCAAAAAAAGTATTTTGACAACAATTTTATCAAAAAATTATAAACTAAAAAGCGTAAAATAAAGAATTCTTAGGATAAAAACGATTTTTAAAATTTCTCATTTTTCAATAAAAACTTTCGTATTGTTTCCTTTTTTTAATTCTTATAGTATTTAATCAGACGTAAAAAAACCATTTTGTAGAGAACGATCATCAAGTAAGAAAAAAAAATTATTTACAAGCAAATTTTTTATTATAAAAATCATAACACTTACCTGATTTATAAGTCCGGAGAATTCCAAAATGATATGTTATTTGTTTGAAAACTTTATTCTCAAATAATATATACATAGTTTATCCCTTCATTACTTTTAGGTAACATACGACACATCAAAATTTTATAATTGTAAGATCTCGATATGAATTTTAATATGTAGATTAAAAACAGAATAGCTGAATTCTAGTTGAAATTCTTTCAAAACTAAATAACACTTACCAAGAAAACGATAAAAAATTTATTTATAATCAGCACAAAACATACTTTTTCAAGTAATTCGGATTATTCTTTATTGTTGTTTTCTGAATTATGTAGATACAGAAATATATACTATTCTATGAAGAAGAAGAATATTCTATAACTATTACAGTTCTGTATGGAATTCATTGGAACACATTCATTCATTGGAATGACGAAAGCAATGTTGACTTCATTTTAACTTGTAATGAATTGAAGACAGAAAAATTATTTTACCACAATACACACATCTGTAACAGCAAGTGATCATGAAATCATGTTATGTTGTTGGTAATAGAAAGGTAAAAATTATTGAGAAGTTGTTCTTCAAATGCTTGGCGTGTTCTGCTTCAATGTTTGGTATGTTCTGATTAGTTTTTTCAAGAAGTTTTACCTTTACCTTAGGGAATTTTTGCTTCCTATTTGCTGCTAAGAAAATGGCGTCCGTCATTGCCGATGGTTATGTGGGAACTAATGCCCGATATTTACAGTCTCCCGCTAGATGGCGTACTCGAGTGTTGCGATCACGAATTTATTCTTTCGCTAGTTTAAAAGGATTAATCGTGCATTCTCTCCCTGTTAATATGAATCAAATTCAACATTGAAATAAATATAAGAAGAAAACTGGTGAGAAATTAAAATTATTTAAAATAAATCGTAATTTACTTTGCAAAATGTATTTTTGTCTTCATTAACAAACGACATCCTTAACGAGTTAACAACATTTCACAGAACTAAAATAAAACAAACGACCAAACGATTATAAATGAACTTATAATAAATTCAATTAAAAATAATAAAAGACTGATTGTTAATTTTTTCCCCACAGCATCGCGCTTAAACCGCTTGGACCAGATTGTTGCTATTTTACTGAGAGCTGATAAAAATTAATCAAACGTAGTGTTAGAGTTACGACATACAGATAGCATTCTATGAATGATTGTGACCTAAACCAGGCCACTGGTTTGCCTCCAATATGGTTGCCAGTGTATATGATTTCTCAAGGTATCTTTATCTAGTGGAATCTCAAAATTGTAGCTTTGCTTTCAATACTAACTATTCAAATTATCTATCGTACAAAAATTAAATTAATAGAGCGTAAATTGAATACATGCAGAGTTTGAAAGAATAGAACAAGATATTTTATTCAATCGAGTTAATGTACGTGTTCAATATCAGATAACCGATGAAAACAAAAATTTTGAAAATGGCGATGTTTTGAACAACTTCAAGTTAGAAATCGCGAAGTTGGTCAAAAATAAGTCACACATTTAAAATTATTAATTAAGAAGTTGGCATTGATAGGTAAGCACAAGCCTCCTACATTGAAGAAAACAATAGAAAGGGTTGCAAGAGGTCACAGTAATATGGCAATACTTTATCTCCCATTTTATCGCGCCAAGTTGAACATGGAAATAGAAAGAATTGCCAAAGGTCGCAGTACAAATTTGAAATTCTTTTTCTGTCATTTTATTACACCAAATTGAAGTAGGGAATTGTGTATGTGAAACAAAGTTCTACCGAAATTCCATGCTTGGAATAATTAAATAAGCTCATTTATTTACAATTATTCTTATTGATAAAAAAATGAGCATGATACATTATTTTAAGGTCCCGAGTCTTCCAAATGCATTCATTTTCTTCTTTTTCTTAAAAAACACTAACTAGAATAATGGGGCTTTATATGAATACATGAATAAAAATTATGGAAATTAATAATCTTTTTTTCCGTTTAAAGTTATTATGCTGCCTCTTTGTCAAGTGTCCAAAAAATGCTTTTATTTCTAATTGTAGTTTGTTAATGAATAAATTTAAATAGGATCGATTCAAATTTTTTTGGTAATAAAGAGATGACTTAAATTAATGCATCTTTGTTGTTAGGGTGAAAAGAGTTAAATTTATATATGCTGTCTAAGCTAAGGCTTAACCTTAAAATTCGACATTTATTGATTATTAACATTTTTCTTTGAATTTGCAAAAATAAATATATGAAACATATTATATATATACACCAACATAGCAAGAGTATGTATACACATTGAAAAATATTGTAATCGTCTATTTCTCATTTATTTAAATTCTTGCAAAAATTTATCTTTCAGTCTGTATTATCGGTTTGATTTTTTAAAAGCACGGAAAATTACATTAATCATTGAGCAGGAAATATGATTTATTTGAGTAAAAAGTGGAAAATATCGACATAAAGTGGTACTGAATTTGAACTTACGAAAAGTGGCTACATAAAGTATCTGTAAATGATATTTTTTTAACATAGATGTTTGAAAAACGTAGTGTTTTTTAGAGATTTCGTCAAAAAGATTGTATTATGAGCAATTCTTCCTTAGTGGGGAATACAATTACTTAGAAAAGCAAATAGTCATTATTCTAAACATTTAGCAGCTGACAAAGCTTTTAACGAATTTTTATTTGCATTGAACCTCTGAGTTCAGTTAAGGTTGTGTCAACTGCCAATGAAAATTTGTTTCAATGAATCATTATACCGGTAGTTTTTGACTGAATGCTTGCAAGCAACGTCACGCGTAGGTCAACCAATCATGTTCGATACTCATGCATGACGTCGCTTGAAGGTATACAACTAAATCTGATCCAAAAATTGATTGACCTTGGTAATAAACCATTAAAGTTGCAGCGTTAACTCGCCATGCACAACAACGTGATTAGACGCAACCATCTGATTCATTGCAAGTTACCCAATTGCTTCGATTTTGATGAAATCTTCAGAGATCAACTGGATATTTTTCTTCTTTTAATTTACTGTTTCGAATCATATACGTTATCAACATTTCTAATAATACTAAAGCGACTATTATCTTCATTACACATATGTATACAGATGAAATTGGTTGGAAGCAATCAATGTGTACATCATAGCTGAAATTAGACTGTTATTTAGCTTAAATTTGATGCTGCAGTTCTAACAGAGTTCGAAAAATCCACTGTCTAAATGTCCAGTACAATAACTTAGTAGTGTAAAAAACACACCGAAATGAGCCCAAAACACAACTAAGCAAACCATAACATAACATAATAAACATTAAAAAATAATAGCCATTAAAAAATAATAGCCATTAAACATAAACATAAAAACAAACATAACCACTAGCAAAACATAAACACTAGACAAACATAAAAAATAATAGCCCTTAATAATATAAAAGATTCAAAAGGCTCTAACTTTTTTATAGCCTTGAGGAATTTTCCTAGTCAATATTTGATAAAGTGTGGCCAAAATAGTGGTGTCATTTATATTAAACATTTTATTTTAATGGACAATCTTCTGAAGGGGGTGAGCATAAGAGGCAGTTAGATAGGCCGCAACAGCTTTACCAGGCATCTTCTTGGCAAGGGGCTTGCAAGAACTTGATATTTTCAATGACCCTCGACAAATAAGATCCATTCAAAGTAAATATACTTATTTGACACCATCATGACATTTTTGCCCTGACTTATTTCGAAAACGGGCATACCAGTACGTGAGTCAGGATATCATCCCACAAAACAAGGTATGTCTCATAATGTGTTTGGAAAAAAATTTCCATTTCTCAAATATTTTTGTAAATAATTTATATAATATAGTGAGTTCGTGTTTATTCATTATTTAAAAAAAAAATTTGATCATTTTTTTTATAGAATTTTTCCGGTACTGTTATCTCTGCTCACTGTTAACGAATGAATACGCTAAATTTTTTTTATTAGTTGAAACGAGATGAAAAAAGAATATGGAGTAGGGTATATGCATCCGACCGGAAATTTGTCGGTGAAAGCTATTTTATTTACAAATAAAAGATTATTTAAAGGTTGATTTTGCCCTTCCATTCAAAAGCATTACGTTAATGCTAATTATTGTCAGCAGTTCATTAAAACATTAAATATATATTATGAATTAAAACGTTATTAAAGCGGACTAAAATTCATGCTTGACTAACAGCATGCTTGAAATATTTTTTTACAAAATGGCGCCAGGAATTTCATTGTTAAAATCTGAATGCTCATATTTCACTATTTTCTCACCCCTTCCCCTTTATTTCAAGAGCAAGTCACGATAACATACCGTTGTGACGTCAGAGGGCATTCACAAAGTAGAACTGAACGACCTTGTTTGGAACTTCTGACGTCACTGAATACTAGTATGACGTCAGAATTCATCGATTCCATCTTTCTGACGTCAAAGGACGATAAATCGATTGGTTTTGACTCTGATTCGGTTGACCGTGGTTATTTGTTTGTTTATTCGTTTTTTTTTTATTAAAAAAAAAAAAAAAACTTTTAAAACTTTGTTCTGAAGTGGTGAAAAAACTTGGAGCGTTGATTTGGAAGAGACGAATGGTGTGCAGAAATATGGAAAAGTTTTGCGAACAAAACTTCAAACAGAAGTTTTGAAAGTTGAAGAAAATGTCACGTGGAAGAGGGGTGTAAGAACACGTGAATGAAATGGTTCAATCACTACTGATTGAATGGAAAGTTTAAATGATTTTATGGAAAATTAAAAATTTTTAGAACAAGTTTAAAAAATTTTAAGTTAAAAGTATTAAAGTTAAAAGTATTAAATTTTAAGTTAAAAGTATTTAAATAAATTTTTTTTCATTCGAATGTTTTTATTAAAATGAAGTATTTTCTAATCTTAAATTTTAGAGGACAATATAAATTCGCCATTTAACAAAGTCATTATAAAATAGCGATGGCGATATCACCTGCGCTGTCATGTTATGATTTGACTTGTATCGTGCAATTTTGAGATTGGGACGCACTTATACAGTTATGGAATCATACAAGTAAAGTCAACTTTTCTCACATACCTAGTAGTTTTAAGAAGGAACAGTATCCATTTAATCTCCGCTTTTGGTTTTCTAAAATTTTTATTTTTAACATTTGATGGAAACTTATATTGCGTTTTTGTGAAATTAGATTTTTTTGAAAGAGTTACAAGTAGGGGAGAGTGGGGTTAATTGTAAAATTTTTTACTTAACTATTTTTAACTGACAAAAAATCCAATATATTATTAGTATTAATTGACAGACGAGTAAAGTAGACTATCCTCTACTAGAAAAAAAAATAAATACCTTATTTTAAATGTTATTATATTAGTTATTAACAATTTTTGACAGTCGTGCACTTGTTACAATTGTCCCCACTTACGGGGTCAATTGTAACAGTTCATAAATTCAACTAAAACATAGTTAATTATACATTTTATCATAGTTGTGATATATATTTTTTATTGATCAAAATAGTAGTGATATTTTAGGAGTAAAAATAATAATGAGCAGAGATCTAAAGGGTTAAACTTTTAACTTTATGGGGTTAAAAATTTTAATTTATGCTGTGAAAGGTGACAAATAAAATAATGCCCATGCAACATAATATAAATGATATAGGAAACTATTGGTGGTTCTTAAAGAGATAAGTAATGGATTGTAAACCTAAGATTATTTATTTTCAGCTGTTACATTCATCCCTTTACTTATTGTTACAATCGTCCCCAAGACGCCATTTCAGCTTCATTTGTTAAAAACAATGCTAGTTAATTAACAAAACTAATCTTTTTTTTTTGAAATGTTAATTAAGGTATCCACTTACATATTCGGTTAATAATTTTTATTTGTTTAAGCAAAATTACTTTGTTACAATATAATATTCTAATACCAAAAAAAGTACTTACGTAGCGTGAAAATATCTTTTGTGATGTAACTCTTTCAAAAGTACATAAAAATGGTTGCCAGCAGGGGTATACGTGTAGATTTATTAAATACACCTTGTGCGCCACCTAGGAACCAAATCTAGAACCCGTTACTCAAAATTCTTGCTCTGTTACAATCGTACCCTGTTACAATTGACCCCACTCTCCCCTACTAATAAAGTGTTGCATTTCCGAATTTACAAATTTCAATCACGTTTTCATAGAACCTATATTTTTCATTCTTACTCTGTCAATATTGTTAAAACTATTACGGTTCTAATTTCATTTTTATAAGTTGATAGATAACTGCATTTTCGACAATGCAGGTTGCTCAATATGAAATCATGAATTGTAATTACTTAACTATCGTCTGAATTTGCTTAAGTTACTGTTATTATGGTTCAAAGTTAAACTGCTTTTTTCTAAGAAGGATTTTTGACAACTCTAATTTTGAAATTTTTTATGTGTCATTTCATAACTAGTACCTGAAAATTAGAGAATTATTCACGGGAGATTCATTTATTATTTCGATGACAGTATATGAAAATAATTTACAGTATATGAATATGAATTGTATATGAATATGAATATGAATGTATATGAATATGAATGAACAGTATATGAATTCATTTTTATGAGTTGATAGATAACTGCATTTTCGACAATGCAGGTTGCTCAATATGAAATCATGAATTGTAATTACTTAACTATCGTCTGAATTTGCTTAAGTTACTGTTATTATGGTTCAAAGTTAAACTGCTTTTTTCTAAGAAGGATTTTTGACAACTCTAATTTTGAAATTTTTTATGTGTCATTTCATAACTAGTACCTGAAAATTAGAGAATTATTCACGGGAGATTCATTTATTATTTCGATGACAGTATATGAAAATAAATATTTCATCTAGCTTCATTTTTACAACTTCTGATTCTAGGCGTCATTCTCTAAATTATGCGACTTTTCTTATTTTATTTTATTGTGAAACAGAATAGTTTTGTTCGTTATTTGGTCAGTGGTTATTTATTTGGCAACCATTCATGCGAGTTCAGCCATAAGTGTTGCTTACATAGGAACAGTGCCAGAACTTAAAGCATAAAACGAACCGTGTAAATAAAAGGACGGGAGGCATATGTTTTATAAATAAATAAAAGAATAAAACTTTTTTTTAAACTATAAAATATATTTTTCAAAAATTTATAAAAATATAAAGTTCTAAACAAGTTCATCAACCGCAGGAAATACAGAAACACGAGAAACTTTTTAAATTTGGAATTGAGGAGAATATTACGATTGTGACGTACCAAAGGAGTACCTGAAAATAACGTTTTATAAGTAACGTTTATAAGTAAATAAAAGAATAAAACTTTATTTTTTTTTTAAACTATGAAAAATATATTCTTCGAAAGTCATAAAAATGAAATACAGAAGCACGGGAAACTTCATAAATTTATTAATAATGACAATTTTACGATTGTAACGTACTAAAGAAGTACTTAAAAATACCATATGTTTTATAAATAAATAAAAGAATAAAACTTTTCTTTATGTTTTTTTTAACATTAAAATATGTTCTGCGAAATGTATAAAATAGAAATGCAGAAGCTCGAGAAACTTCTTAAATTTGGAAATAAATATAATTTACGATTGTTACGTACCAAAGAAATACGTGAAAATATCACTTGTTTAATATAAATAAATAAATAAAAAAAAATATTCTTTGTTTTAACTGTAATAATATATTTTTCGAAATTTAGAAAAATATAAAGTTCTAAACGAGTTCATCAACCGCTGGAAATACGAGAAACTTCTTACATTTAGATATAAAGACAATTTTGCGATTGTAACGTGCCAAAGAAGTATATCAAAATACTATTTGTTTTATAAATAAATAAATTAATAAAATTTTCCTTTTTCTTTTTTTAAACTCTAAAATATATTCTTGAAAACTTATAAAATGAATTGCAGAAGTATGAGAAACTTCTTAAATTTAGCAACAAGAACAATTCTATGATTGTAAAGTACAAATAAAGAAGTTTCCGAAAATATTATATGTTTCAAAAATAAAGAAACTAATAAAGTTTTCCTTCTTGTTTTTTTAAATTATTAAATATATTCTTTAAAATTTATAAAAATGAAAAGCAAAACCACTAAAAACCTCTCACATTTAGTACCGAAATACGAAAGAAGTACCTGAAAATACCACATGTCTTATAAATAAATAAAATTTTCCGAAATTTATAAAAATATGAAGTCCTAAGAAAAGCTCATCAACCACAGAAAATAAAGAAGCACGAGAAACTTCTTAAATTTAGAAATAAGGACAATTTTACGATTGCAACGTACCAAAGACGCATCTGAAAATACCATATATTTTATAAATAAATGACTGTATATTAAATTTTCCTTTTAGTTTTTTATAAACTAATTAAATATATTCTTCGAAATTCATAAAAATATGAAATTCTAAACAGGAAATGTTAAAGCCGTAGGAAATGTTAAAGCACGAGAAACTTCTTACATATAGAAATAAGGACAATTTTACGATTGTAACATAACATTGTAAAATGTTCTTTAAAGAACTTTTTTTTTTTAAAAAATGAATGGTTTCCCGGAAAATGGAAATTGAATAATTTTAAATCACAATTAGAAATTATAAAACGCGTCTTTTAAATTCCATAATTTCTAAACACGATTAGAAATTACGTGTCGTTTAAATTTGCAACCTTAGTATGAATCATATTATCCGTTCTGCTCCGTTTTTAGAAGTGAACTTCTTGCTATCAACAGGGGTCTGGAATTTGTTACGCAAAATGACCTTTGTTTTAAAGACCTTTGGATACTCTCTGATAGCCGCAGCTCCCTACAACATCTCAACAACTGGACCCAAATCGGCGACAAAACCAGTATTTCTATCCTAAACAAACTAAAACTCTTGTCCCTTCAGCATAATATTCACCTGCAGTGGATTCCTTCTCACGTCGGTCTCTATGGTAATGATTTAGCGGACAGCCTTGCTAAAGAGGGTTGCAGCCAACCGCACCCTGCCTCTTCTGATCTTACCTATCTTGAACTTTACTCCCTGAAGAAATCCCAGCTTCTCAGAGACTGGCTGATTCCCCCCACCCACCATTGGTACAAGGGAAAAAAGCCTGGAGCTTCTTTGACTCTTCCCTTTGAAATAAGAATCTGCACCACCATCAAAGAATATATAAGTAAGTGAGAAGAAGACCAGCTCTCATAGGCCCCCATGTAAACCTGTTCCGGAGGCAACGGTTACCTCAAAGTGTGGAAGTATTGCTAGGAAAACAACCGTCCTCCTGACAGAGGGTCCCTCCGTCCTTACCCCGTAAGCAACCCCATTCCCCTCCGCTCCCAACAAACAACTTTTTCCTTGTCTCTCCCCTCCCCACTCATGTAAACAGCTAATGAAAAGTGACTCAAAACTTGTCTGCTTTTGTTCTTTACAGACTTATATGGCTTTGAAAAAGGTTTACTTATTAAAAAAGGAAAATATTTACTTGTGACGAAATCATTAAAAAATAAATATGATTTATTATTTTAACATATGTATATAATTTAAATAGATATCGGTCACTTAAAGATCTCACTTTAAACAGTCACTTTAAAGATGGCGAAAAATTTGTTGTTAAACTATGATGTTGCTATGATGGATGAAAGATGTGCGCATGCGTCGGCTCAAAAACCTTTGGCGCTTTTCTTGTCATACAGATGGACCTTGCTGGCCCCCTGCTACATATCGGAGAAGCTAGACTTCTTCTCACATTATATATTCTTTGCCACCATCTCCCGCCTAGCTACCGGCCATCTTAAAGGTCTTCTATTTTCTGAAGGAACTAAAATTCACTCCATTTGCCCTAAATGCCATCTACACCAGGCTTCCGCCGATCACATCCTGAACTGTCTTGGTCTTCTCTGGGAAGACATTTACTCTACTCCTCTTTTGGTCTTTGATTTTCTTCAGGTCAACGGGTTCATAGATCTGGTATGACTTCGTCAGGCTAGAAAGGGATAAGCAACAACAACATATTATCCTACTTCTTAAATTTAAGTACTCCCAATGTAATAGTTCAATTTGAATAGAAACATGGTTCAATTTACTATTTTATTAAGGTTTTGGCACCGTATCACAGTTCAATGCATGGATATCATAGTTCAAAGATGAACCGATTATTTATAGTGTAATTCTTTTTATAAGTCATCTAAATTAATTTATTAGCATGTGTGTTCATTATTTGATACTTCTTAAAAAAAATTACATTTTTAATGTGTAAAACATAAGTACATAAGTGTACAAATATGTGTAATGTGTTGAACGTACGTAAATAAGCGTAAAAATATTTATTAATTTCTTTGAACACATCTCTATAACGCAGGCAATAAATTACATTTTCCAAATGGAGTTCATTATTAAAACTTAATGTTTTTACTATCATCAAAAATGCATATAAATGGCTGCCTCGAATTTTCACGAAGAGAGGAGTAAATAATTTTAAACATAATATTGTCAATTGGAAAGTGAAATTTTTAAATAGAAGTTTGACTTAGACGTTTGCAATTATCAAAACCGTTAACGAGTTGAAGTTAAAAACTACAATAGAAACTAACCCGCATAATGGGTTATTTTATTTTATTTTAAAACTGTCGTCGAACAGTGACCCAATTTTGGATTTACGACTTCTAATGTTCATCTACGTAGCCTTGTAATTTTGAACCCAATCTAGAAGACAAGGGAACTCCCAGATCAAGTATTGGGAGAAATTGGCCTTTGTGGCTTTTTGATGAAACTAAATCGCATATGCCTGTAGAGGGAAACCTTGCACCGTTAGCATGACAGCAAGGAGACTGTAACCCATAATCCATGTACCACTGAGGATATTTTGCGGCAGCACTGTGGTCAGTGCGAGCCGGGTGAATAATTTGTGTCGACTGGTATTTGTATCGGGTGAAGAATTTGTATCGATACCAGTCATCCCTGGTATTCAAATCCGGTTCACCTCATTGGGAGTTAGAGGGTCTATCCTTTGAGGTAATTAATAATTTTAGTAAGAGAATTTCAAGTAAAATAAATATTTAATTACCCAAAATTGTTATCCTTTTCCGTCTGGTTATAATTACTTCTCCTTCAAGTAGGGTGGATTAAGTAAAGTATAAGGATAAAGTCGGACGAAAAAGGGTGCAAAATCTCCTTAGGGATTCGAGCTCGAGTCATCTGTCTCAGAAGCGAGTTCATTATCCCATACTTCATAAAGCCAGCAATTCTCGAAACAGGCAAGAATTTTATCCAGCAGGAAATAATTGTGCCAGAAATGTGGTGTTAAATACTCATTCAGTAACGATTTATTTAACTGATTTATTGAGGATTATGAACGATTTATTTATCGATTTATTTTATTGCATTAAATACTAAATTAAAAAGAAACTGAAAATTAAAAGCTGATCATACGTTTTTGATTAAGGATGTCTGGGAATTTTTTATTAGGCTGGTTAACTAACCTTACCTGATACCTACAGTAAGTGCATTGTCATTTATATGATCCTGTACTTTTTATTGCAATAGTTCTTTCTGAAATCGACTGAGAGCTAATAATTTTTTCCACTACGTTTTATTAATTCAAAAAAAAAAAAAAAAAATTAGTGTCACTTGTAAACCGAGGTGATTGGATTTAATGCCTTACATCGTCTCTGTGCACTTTTTTTACTTTATCCAATTTTTTAAAGAAAGTTTTTTTTTTGTGAAATCACAGAATACGAAAATCGGACCAAGAGTATGTTAGTGTGCTACTATAAAAACAAAAGCTCCTAATCAAATTTGATGCATATATCGTAGTTAATTAGGAAGTAATAGGATTATAACTCTTCTTAAAATTTTATAATAAAATTACTAAAAATTACAAGAACAAGTTTCTCCCCCTTTTTTTTTGTTCTTTGGAGCTAAAAATAAATGTTCCAAACCTCATCGCCATGTTACTTAATCTATCTCCAATCAAGTCGAATGAAATCTTAGGCGGATAATTTTCTTAAGATTCGCCTGGGTGTTAAGGGAAGGGGCAGGAGTAATCTTTCAAGGGGAGGTGACCGGTTAATTGAATGAGTGAAGAATGACCGTGAAAAGAATTTATTCACCAAAATAAATCGCTGAGGAGCAAGAAGGATCGAAACACAGTTGCTATAGAAACAAGATAGGGCGGCGGCGCGTCCCAAAGAAAAGGAGGTCGACTCAGGGGCGCCATATCATCCACCCCCGACGGTCCATCGATTGCGACATTTAAAGAATCACTTTTGTCTAATAAACTGTCCATTCATCAAAGTTTCTCAGTCAAGATCAGAATCAACAAAAAAAAAAAACGAAAAAGAAGAATTCCTATGAATGGAAAGGAGAAGACTGGCGTTGCCACGAAAAGCTAAAGTTTTGAAAGTTTTAAGAACATTATACTTTTCGATGTTTATTGAATGTAATTAATTAAATACTGCTATTGAGTTTTAGTTTTTTGAATCTAAATATAGGTCTCCAAAAGTTACGGTATAGCCTGTTTCTTGTTTGTCTTGAATAAACATAGAAACAAGAAATTTGAACGAAATGTGTACTAAACATTTCTTTATTGAATACAATATGGAAATTTGCATGACACAAGCATAATTAAATAATTAGCAGAAAAATCTTCTCAAAGAAAGCAGTGCATAACAGTTTTACATTAAAAAAAAAGAAAACTGTCCACGAAGAACTAGAACTGACTGTTCTAGCAAGAACTAGAGTCTGACGATTCTACCCTTAACTGTGATACATTGATGACTTCGACTTTTCCCGCTGCCTGTTAAATTTTCGGACACTAAAATGGAATGCGAAGATCAGGCACTATGTAACCCTTTCATCCAGCTCATATAAAGATCTTTAAGGACTCGGAAGAAGCAAATTGTCTGCTTTTTAAAACAAATCTAAATTGTTTTCATGAACTTATCTGATTAAATTTTCCCCTTATAAATAATCTGCTTGTAGGCCGGGATAGCCAGGTTGGTAGGGCACTGGGTCCATGCCCAAGAGTTCGTGGGTTCGATTCCCGCCTGCCGTGTATTAAATGACTGATGCACGTTAATTCTGTGGAATCGCAAAATCCTACCATACCTGCCATATCGCGAGTTGCCATACCAAATAATACCTCTGGGGGTACTGATCCAGTAGTTTCCTTGCCTTCTGGATTGGTTCAAAATTACAAGGCTACGAAGTGGAACATTAGTAGCCGTAAACCCAAAATTGGGTCGGCTGTTCAACGACGGATAAAATAAAATAAAATGACTATTCTGTTTAGTGTTTTTAAAATTAGTTTTAAATTAGTCTACTTTCAATAAACTTGAATTTCTTAAATATGTTTTTAATTTATTTTTAAATCTAAAACTTTTATCAGTAAAATAAACGTTGCAAAATTTTGGAATCTTCGGTTTTCTTTTAAACCTAATATCTCGGAAATATCTTTTTTTTTCTTTTAGAGAGATGTAAAAATGAAGCTCTTTGAATTCAGTGAAAATGTCCTTTAATAAATCAGGAAAAGAACAAAGACTTGTAAAATAATTCAGCCATTTTATTCAATTAATTTGCATGAAAAATGAGAAAACATCTCAACTTACCTAATTCTTGTGGTTTTGAGGGGAAGGATACTTTTTATTATTTTTGTAAGTGGCAACTGGCCAAAATACACCTCTTCCTTTGATACGTTTATGCATTTTGAGTACGTCGACAAAGTGGGTAATTATTTCTTAAAACGTAATTATTTTAAAGAATATTTTGTGGGAATAATATTAAGTTTGCTTTTTTTTTTTTTTTTTCCTTCCAATTTTTAATTTGCTCTGTTCTTTAGAAAGGCATGTACTTAAGTTTCTTAAACTTTAAAGAAAAGATGAGATTAGCTTTGCTTCAAAATATCAAATCATACACTGCTTCAGGTTGGTAAAAAAAAAAAAAAAAAAAAGAGATGTGCTGGGTTCTAAATTTATGCTGAAACCCGGTACCCGGTAAAAATTGAATTGCATACCCGGACAGTTCCTGGTACCTAACAGACATTTAATTTGTTACTCAGCTGGTTCTGGGTTACCGATCTGGTCGGGTATTTTAATGAAATTTATTACCGTTGTTGAACAGCAGACGCAATTTTCAGTATACGACCATTAATGTTTAAGTCCACAGCCTTGTAATTTTTAACTTAATACAGAAGAGAAGGGAATTCTTGAATCAAGTATTGGGAGAAATTTGCTTTCGTGGAGGACTTTTTGATGGAATTAATCAGCATTTGCGTTACATGGAGAGGAAAACCTCACACGGTTAACTTAACGGCAAGGGTTAGCTAACCCATTACCCATCTACCATTATGGATATTTTACGTCAGTACTGTGGTTGATATGAGCCGGATGCAGAATTCGTACCGACCAGCCATTGCTGAGTCATCTCATTGGGAGACGTGCGCTTTATCCCCTGAGCCACTGCGACTATCGGTCGGGTTTTATAACAACCATGCAAAGCAATATAAAAATCGTATTCTTTTCTATTAAGCAATTACGAGATATAGTTCAAAGGAGATTTATTAAGCCCTATAAATAAAAAAAAACCCTATGATTTTATCATTGGATTTTTTTAAGGTAAATTAAAAAAAAAATTTTTAAAAGAAAAATTAATTCATTTTCATTTAGCTTACTTAAATTATCAACAACATTTATCGATGCAGCTTCTAATGAAAGTATGATATTTTAAAAAATATTTTAATAAAATGACATTGGTGGCCCGGACGTGATTTGAACACGCAGTAACGCCCACATAGCAAAATCTCGACAGTAACGCCCACTTCGATCTGGTAACGCCTGCTTCGATGGATAGTCCACATTGAGCAGTTGACTTGCTACTTGTGACTGCGGCATTATCCACCTCCTCACGCTTTTGCTACTCAGTCTCGTCTCGATTAAACACAACGTCTGTCTGCATACAAACGACTGCTAATGGCAACACAGGAGCGACTATGACTGTGAAGTTAATACACGTCTCACATTCAGCACTCAAAAACCCGGTGATCTTAATTCCAGCTCTCCCGGTCTGTCACAAGTACAGCAACTAGTGGTATCTGTTCATCGAATTCTATCCCTGATAAAATTCAGGTGGGGGAGTTTTGTGGCGTAACTACCACTACGAAAATTAAACATCGATTCACTGGTATATAAGACATGCTAACTTGATTCAATCACGAGGTACCTTTTGATAGATGACGGTAGGCATTGTCGATACCTATTCCCCCGCACAAGCTAACGCTAGCTAGTAATAGTTTAGCCAATTTTATTCATACTAGCTTCGTATCCATATAAACGTAAATCAACTTACACTGACAATGTAATAAAATGATTCCAAATGAATTATTATTATTATTTTTAATTATGTTAAACTAGAAAGTTATTTTTTTTAAAATAAAAATTACTTTCAAAACTTTTCGTTATCAATATTTTCTTAAACAATTATCTCGGTTTTCACATGTGTTTTTAATTTTAGCAAATGAATCTTTAATGAGGTTTAAACTAGCATTAACATAACAATATGTAATGTGTCAATGGTAATAAAATTTTTATGTTGTAATTGTTGTTTGTCTATTATACTTCAACAAAATACTAAGCTTATATAAACCTAAAAAATAAATACCTTTACTAATTTGCTGAAAGCAAATTCAGTAATAGAGAACAGTATAGAAATTTTCTACCGTTATTTTTGAATTTTATTTAGTGAATTTTACTCATTCCTTTTGACAAACATCACTGTAATTGCCTACTTCTAATTTTGTATTTATTAAATAAGATTAATTTAGTTAAAATAATTTTCTGCATTAAATTTCCGAATTTGTCTTTTCCTTAGCTATGCATTGTATACAGCTAATAATACAGCTACAGACAGTGAATTGAAATTTTTTTATTTTTTCTAGATAAAATTCTTCAATTATTATTATCTTTTTTCCGTACACTTATACACTTCCCCTACCCTTTCCCGACCTTAAATTTTGCATACTCTGTTATTACTTTCTGTTTAAAATGAAAGTAAATAAAATAAGGTAAAATAATCGGCAAAATTCTGTCAATCCAATTAACTATAAACTTTAAGAGTAGGAACATTTCTGTATCTTAACGGTTTTGTAACCATTTTCAAATTCTATAGTTAAAAAATAGTGTATACAAAACGTCACGGTTTTGTAACCATTTACAGTTAGCATGGTTTCAAAACCATAAAAATGAAATTTAATTGCACATTAGTTACTGTTTGTCTAAGATCGGTACTCTGACCACTAAGTCTGCGGCAGTCTGGTGCTATGGAAACCAGAAGAGGGCATTTTAGGGAGGGTAGTTTCGATGAAGAAGTCTCTTTTTCACTCGCCGAAACCAGTCCTAAAGAAGGACCCCGCACCCCTACTTGAAATAATCATACCTCGTTACCATAGTCACCGCCACAGTTCCAGACGAATGTCTGGCAGAGTACCTATCTTAGACAAACAGTAGGTTGTGTTTAAACTGTGTTTTGGAATATGAACTATGTAATGTAGCTTATTTAGTTTATCTGGTGGTGCCATCTATCGTCAGAGATGGTGCTGCCATTTATGTGTGAATGAGATCATTCGAATCATCCACTGTCACCAATATAGAAGTGCTGGACACTGGAAACTCTTGATGTGTTGAATGAATGGGAGAAATATTGTGGTGTCAATGCTGGGATTCGAATCCCCGTTTAGATGTTCATGTGATTGACACATGAGCTTTCTCAGTTAAAGAATGTACCCATCTGCAAGGAACTAAATGACTTCATAAAGAAGAGTCAATCAGCAATTTTTCTTACAGCTGTCATACCATTGAATACCATCTTTTTATGATTATTTGACATTTTTGGTTGATCGTGGTAAAATAACAATGAAATATGCTGTTATTTAACCATTTTCCGAGAAACTTCTAACAGTATAAAATATTTCCATCAGTTTTCTCGTTCCTTCTCTCTCTCTTTCTTATATAGGTATATATATATATAGGTATATATATATATATATATATATATATATATATATATATATATATATATATATATATATATATATATATATATATATATATATATATATATATATATATATATATATATATATATATATATATAGGTGTTCTTTAATTTCTTCTCTAGGGAAAAGATTCTCAATCTCTACCCCCCCCCCTCCCCATAAAAAATTCCTTTGAAAATGGAGACACATTCAGATTCTAGTAACAAAGAATATTTTATAAAATGATAAACTCATTTCATTTTACTATGCATATTTCAAAATCTCAGTTCTAGATTAATTTTAGTAATCACAACTTATAGATAAAAAACAAAATTGAAATGCAATGTCTAATGAAACAGAAGTGTAACATTTTCATTAAAATGTATACTCGCCACAGCCTAAGCAAGAAATGTTGATATAAAATAGTGATAAAACATAGTTTTGCGAAAAATATTGCTTTTCTATCTCCTTTTAAGGCCACAATATGAATGATGCCATTTGTACGGAATTGGATAAAGGAAAATTTTTTGGCACCCGTGCATTTCTACGCGCTTACAGTAGCACTACGTTATAACGGTATTGGAAAAGTAATTATGATATAGCTTATAGATTCAGAGAGAACTACTTTGTTAGAACTTATTACTTTACGTTATTTTTGATGAGAATAAGGAAGAAAAAGATGAGTGATTATACGTATATTTTGAGCTATTTACATATGATAAAACAAGAAACTTCTGAAGGAATATTAGAGATATTATAGTTTTGTAATAGAATAGGGTACAAAAGCTGCTTATAACGATTGCTTGTGTGATTCTCAACCTCAAATTAACTAAAAAAAGAGCCACGTTTGAAAGATTGTAATTATTAAAGGAATAATTGAAGAAAATTTTTATTAAATTTATTCAAAAGAATAAAAAAGTTAAAATCTTGTCGAAAACTTTAATGTAAAATATCTAAAAAATTTTGTCAAACGGAATCCCCATTTATCGTCAAAGGGGAATCGCCCTTAATCGTCAGAGAGGAATTGCCATTAATCGTCAAAGAGGAATCACCAGCAATCGTCCAAGAGGAATAGCTATTAATCGTCAAAGAGGAATAGTTATTAAAGTAAAAAGAACATAACCCATTTTTTTTCTTTGAAAGAAAGTTGAATTTTAATGAAATTAATAGCACTAGATCAGAAATATTAAATTTTAATAAGAATTTTTTTATAATGCATATAAAGTTTATTAATTATTTTCATTTCAATTTTTTTTAAATGTGATATTTATTATTGATAAAGATATGGGTTCGAGAGGTTTAATAATTGATATCGTTTGATTTCGTAGGGTAGAGAAAAAGTGATATATATTTTTTAAAACGTGATATTTACTATTGATATTATATTCGTTTGAGAGGTTCAATAATTGATATCTTTTGACTTTGTAGTGGAGAGAAAGAATTCAAAGATTAACCAGATTTTACAGATTTTACCAATTACAATTACCGATTTTATGTCAAACAGTTGAATTCGAAGGCATAGAGTGGCATCTAGTCTAGTTCCAAATTCGTTTTTGGTTATATGCGCAAGCTGAAAATGAATAAATTTTGCTGAAGTATAGTTTTAACAAAAAAAAAAAAAAAAAAAAAAAAAAAACTGTTATAAGCGCCGATAATAGTTATCAGATAAGTATAATTCTTTGTTCTAGGATGTGCTCATTTTGCTTTGAATTGAAAAGTTCGAAGAGAAATAATGATGGAATTTTCCTTTATAAAGGCATTATTTTTTCATTATTTCTTCAGTTCACTGTAATTAGAACAAATATTTTTTAAGAAATTTTTTTATTTCGTTTTATTGGTATTTTGCTTAAATAATTTCATAGAAATAAGCTGAATATCAAATAAATCATGGTTTATTGTTTGAACATAAATGTAGCGACAGGTTTCGAAGATTATTGCTGGTATAACAAATTTAAACTCTCGGAACCCCTGTAAGATTTTTATGAAACCCTAGTGTTCCATTGAATATAGCAGATGATATCTTTTAAAAAACATGTGGAGCGACAAGTAGAAGAAAAGGGAGGGATTTAAAGTTATATCATTTGTAAGTTATAATTAATAGAAATTAATTAGGAAGTTATCTCTATGTTAATTAGGAAGTTTTAACTGATAGAGATAAAGCTTAACGTTATTTGTATTCCGCATAAGAGTAAAACACGTAATCCTTACGGGATTATCCCATGATTCATTTATCAAAGAGAGCTCGTTTTACTAGATCATTGTGTGGCGTAACTACCACTACGAAATATAAACATCAATTCACTGGTATATAATACATGCTAACTTGAATCGATCATGAGGTACCTTTTGATAGATGACGGCTGGCATGGTCGATAACTCCGCCCCCCACATTGGTGACCCGGACGTGATTACAAGTTAGATTACGCCACAATTGCTATGGTAAACGAGCTGATTTTACTATAATCAATAAAATGTCATTTACTATATTTTGTGTTATATAATTTTTAAGAAATGTCTAAAGAGTTATCTTGCTCAAATACTTTAAACAAACTCATTACGGATTGTTATGTAACTTTTTTCTATTAACAACTTGGGGAAACAGAAAAATAAAGTATTTTGTTTAATGTATTTCGTATTTGCATTAGGAAATTAAATAACTAAAATTCAATCATGAACAAATGGAGTGCAAAGGTCAAGGTTATTCCATATCTAGATTGCCAGCTGGTCTTTTCTTTAGCCTCTGGAAAAATAAATGATGCGGTTGCCGTAGCAACCGAACCACGTTGAAATTGCATCTCTCGTTCTACTCTTCTCCAAGGAAAAGGCTTTTGGCCGATTCAGATTACGTTCTCTGCCTAAGCTACGGATTTGGCACATATTTTGACATTTAACAATGAAATATACTAGTACCTGTTTGCCACTTCTTTGTGGAATTTTTGGGCGTGTCGTTTTTCAGCTTTATTCGTTTTCTAGATTATTTGCTAGCATTTTTAAAGATGATCATATTGCTCGACATTGAAAATTCATAAATTACTCAAAAATATATAACATTGTATATTTAAAAATTCTTTTTGAGTTAAAAAAAAAATTGTGAAATATTGAAGGTGTTTTAAATAATAGAAGTGGAAGCTATTATAGAACAACATACAAATATCTAGTTGCAATAATATTATTAATTGTTGAAAATTAAAACGTAGATAGGTATCTAACAGCCAGTTTATTTTAATTTTGTGAGAGTTTAGATTTAATGAAACTCAAAATGATGTTTGATGCAGATAATGTACTCATCTTATGCCATTTAATCACAATCCATTACCATTATTCGAGCCGCTAGGGGATTTTGGCCGAATAAGTGATAGAGGAACGTTATCAATCAATATTGTACCTAAAGAGAACCTATGTAGAATTGTTTAATTCATTCTGTATAGTATAGTCATTGTACAGCTTTATTGATCTGCCTTATGCAGTCTATATATATTAGTCACTATACAGCCTATATAAGAATGAAATATAATTGTCTAAGTCTCTAGATCTATTGAGACGAAATTTAGACGTCCCAATCATAGTTCACTGATAAATGTTCATATAGGTCGAGTCAATTATAAGCTCTGCAGGGGTCAAGATAGAGTTTTTGCCAGGAAATATTGTAAGAAATTTGTCGACTTGCATATAAGTTAACATATAAGTACTTGCATAAGTTGCGCAGAGGAAGTCTTTATGTTTTGGTAAAATCTTTCTATTTGTGATCGCTTTGAATACCCTCCAACTTTTGAGTTTTGTGCGAAATGTAACTATCAATGATCGTGAACTATGGGCAAAATTTTTATAGCAAGCAAAATTGGGTACCTGAAACTTGAGATGAAGAAGACTGCTGAAATCATCAGATAGTTGTATATAAATAAGATGGTGTGATAACGTTATAGTTATTAAACTTGTTTTATAATCACGATGCGATCAATTTTGGGATCAGATTTAATTGGATACCAGTAAGCGGTATCACGGACGGGTGTCGAACCTGAAATGGTTGTCAGCTGAATCATGGCATATAAAAAATGCCAGGATTCAGCTGCCAATCAGGTTCGACATCCACACATGACGTCGCTTTCAGGTACCTAATTCTCATAAAATCTTTCTCAATGCTTTCTTCTTTCTTTTGATAATTTTAAAAGATAAAAGATTGACAATTAAGAAATAAGAAAATTCCTAATGTATTTTGTTGCCTTACCTGTCAAGAGTTAGCTCTTCGAGTTGACTAAGATCACATGCTATAAATTCAAGCGCACCATCAGACACTCTAGGGCACCAACTGAGATCCAGAGATCTCAACTGCCTGAGATTCTCTGCCAACATCTCAACTCCATCATCGGAAATCTTAGAGCAACCAGACAGAGATAATTGCACTAAATTGGGCAGGGAGTGCACCAGGTTAAGCAGGCCGTGGTTGGTTAGCTCCCAACAAGAGCGTAACCTCAAAATACAAAGACTGGTTGTTTGCCGAGGACTAAAATAAGACAAAGCCGCATCAGTCACGTGGTATGCCTGTAAGTTCAGTTCATAAAGTGAAGGCAACAGTTGTGTTATAGCAGCGACAGTATCATCAGCAACATTTATACAATCTGCCAAAGTCAGTGACACGATTCGAGGAGTAAGGCTTGCCCAGAGTCCAGCATCAGTGACCTCATTGCAGCCGGAGAGCTCCAGCTGGACAATGGAAGGTAAACCACCAATGAGAATTTCTAAGCCTTTGTCTGTGATACCAGAGCACCGTAGTGCAATATGTCGAACGCGATTGGCCAGGCTGGGTGGGCATTGTGTGATTAACTCGTAAATGTCCTCATCGTTTGCTCCAAAGAGACACACCGAATCGAAGGCTCGCCTGTCGATGCTTTTGTAGATTCCTAACCGGACAGTCGCAGAGCTGGTCTTTAGTTCTCGATAGTTCAGAACAGGTTGCAATCCGCGCCAGAACTTTGGCTGGTACAGCACTTCTCGCCATGCCGTACAAACCTAAAAATATGGAATACCAGTAGATTAGCAATAATTAGATTGTTTTTAATACAAAAGTCTCATCAGCAGGAACTTACCACAATCGTTTATGGTTGAAACAAATATTTGACAAATTTTAACAAGGCAATGTTTTACTTTATTGAGAATTCGGTAATTAACAGAAAAATTGGTAATAAAGTCACTTTTTTTCACTCTTTATATATACTTAAAAATAGCATTTACAATAATACTTCATAGGTGAAAAATGTATTAAAAATAATATGCTGATTGGGTACTTTCTTTTTCGATAAATACCATATGCAAGATATGCGAAAACCACACGTTTTATCACAAAAATAAACCACACAAGGAGACTGAAATTTCTCAAAAAGAGTGAATACAATTTTTAAATAAGAAAAGTATGACTGATAAATTTTTAGCATTTCTTTTAAATGATTGTGAATGACCATAAATTACGATTATTGGGACTTAGAATAAGAATTTTTGGGGGCATGTCACTCTTCCTTCATGCAAGGTGTGGACATCGTATCTTCAAAGGAAATAATGGTTTAAATAATTTATTTGTAATATTTTCTAAATCAAATGACTAAATTTCGTGAATATATTGAAATAAACGCTTCAGTGCGGAGATTCTAATAGACGTTGGGAAATGGAGTAACATTGTGTCTATGGAATAGCAAACGGATGCATCGGTCGTTTTAGCGGTATGGTAGCAGTAATGGGTGTCATATTTAAAAGCGTAGACAGTATAAAATATTGAAAGGTTATTTTATTGTTTAATTTTTGAATATATATATATATATACTGCGGTTATAGTTAAAGTGACCCTGTTCAGACCCATCTAAAACTCGTTATATGAATTGAATTTGGATAAAACTTGGTTTATACGTTATACAGAGAAGGCGATACAATTAACTTTAGGTAATGAACATTGGAGTAAGGAGATCTTAAGTTTTTCGTTATGTAATGGACATTGGAGTTAGGTTGTGGTAGAGTTTTGTTTTATTGAGTAAATCTTGGAATGTGACTTAATTAGTTTATCTAGTGGTGCCATCTATCGTGAGAGATGGGAAATACTAAACTTTTTAGAGTTAAGAAGCTCTGTGGTGCTGCCATCTATGCGGGAATGAGAGTCTCATATTCCAATAGTCTAGAGCTTGGCCTAAGTCTAGAGTCAACGATTGAGAAGTATAGGACCCCGGAAACTCGTAATGAGTTGAAGGAATGGAAGATCCCCGTTCTGGGTAATAAAATTGACCGATTAGATTTCTCGATCGTAATGTAGCTGTGAGGAAACTAAGTGGCGTCATATGGAGGGCCCAACTGGTGCCGTTAAAATTTTTGTTGTTTAACCATATTAGATGAAAGTAGTCAATAAGTGATTTTTTTTACAGTTAACAATAGTTTCAGTACTATATTTTTATTGTTTTTGAACTTTTTTAGTTTAATATAGTAAAATAGTAGTTAAATAAATTGTTATTTAACCTTTATTTCCCCGAGAAATTTGTGCAGAGAACAGTGTGTCAGACGAGTATCAGATCAATTTTAAAAATTATGCTTTTTCAACCTCTTATTTATAAATTATAATATAAATCTAATAAAAAAATTCTGAGCAAACAAAATAAAAAAATTTATGTGCAATCAAAGCAGTTTCTCTTTTTTTCGTCCTTTTTTACTATGAGTTAGAGACATTATTATGAAAGGTTTAAAAGAATAATTTGCATTAATTGTTCATCATTCATGAAAGTAATCAATGTACACAAAACCTCGTTAGTCCTAAGAAACATTTGTGAGTATTTTACCAGCAGATAAAACCGAGATTTTGCTTTGAATGGAGCAGATTCATTAAAGGGTGTAGTGATGCATGCAAGATTCATTTTAAGTTTGCATACATCGTTTGCATATTTGAGCCCTCGGCGGGGTATCATTGCCGAACTTTGACTGCAATCTGCGCAAAATATTACTAGGTTAGGACATTTTCTCTCGTTAAAAATTTAATCGATGTGCAACTGCATTAGAAACATTACTGTCACTCATGATTCAAGCTAGTGAAAAAAAAAAAGCTCTAAGCACTGCTAAACAATTAAGACTCCAGATAAAATTCCATTGTTTCCATGACAACGAGAAAACTGGCATTGTGCTATTAAAAAGTCTATTTTATATTTGATCTGCTTACGTATTATTATATATTACTTTATATTACATAAAAGGTGTATATTTGTCAAAAAAAAGTTTCAGTCAAATTAAAAAATACTTGGATTTAGTGTTGATATTTTGATTTGAAATGCGGGATGTGACATACTAATGCAATATTTTATAACTGTTTTAAAAAATAAAACGTAATTTATTAAATCTAATAACAATCACAGGTTTCAAAAACCATTACTGGGGGAAAAATCCTGACTCTCGGAACAAATCCTTACAAGGAACACTAGGGCTCCATGGAACACCTTTTGGAACCACTGATCTAAATAACTATTCGTTACCAAAACCAGCCTACTAATTTACAATCCAACTGCCTTTAACGACTTCTTTTTATGGAAATTTTCCTTCTGAATATAGTTGGTCAGAACTATAATGCAAGCTATTATTTTTTTTAAAATTTGCTACCTAAACTACATAAAAAAGTTGAGAATCTAGTTTTTCTTTTTAATTTAAGAACATGCCCAACTGAAGAGCGGGTAGTTTAAGTCCGCTGGATTGGAGAATCGCAACGGAGCTACTCTCTGATAATTGTCAATTTAATTTTAACTTCATTGTATATTCCGGTTTAGATTAAGGCTTTCAAATAGATTCTAAAAAACGTTATAGTTAAATTTCAGTTATAATCTTTTTAAGTTACATCACATTCTTTACTTTATATTTTTGCACTTGAAAAATATAGCTCGTATTATATATATATTTTATAAAAAAAAATGTAAAATTTGTGCTTTTGACTGAAAAAATAAAACTTTCAGGTCTGCTTTTTACTATTAGACCTATTTTACTTTTTATCAAAATGCTTAATGAATGTCTATTATTACAACGATAAGTAAGATTACAACCACTTTAATTATACTCAGATTGTATTACAATAGCAGCAACTATTCTAAAGAACATTCTTTAGAATATTATATATACTCAGATTGTATTACAATCGAAGCAACTATTCTAAAGAACATTCTTTAGAATGTTATATATAGCAGGATCAAAGATGGCTTTATTCCTCTGTAAAAAACATTTCTAACAGAATTTAGTTCCAGAAATACAGTCCTCCCTTAGAAATCACTAAAAAGATCCATTGCCTTAGCAACAGAAGAAGCCAATCTTGGCGAGGGAGCCAATTTTCCGATAAAATGCATTTCTTTTCACATAGAGGCGTCTTTCATCAGATGATTGAGTTACATAAAAAGGCGCTTGGAATTAAAGAAGCAGCCAGCTTGTATTTAATGAAAGTTAGATCACGCGATTTCTGAATGACTTCATTAAGGAAATTGCAAAAAAAATTTTTTTTTTATTAAATGTTCTTTTATCTTTTGCCGACAGATTTCATTTTTTATTAATTGTTGTAGGAAAAAAATATTAGAAAAAGATGAATGATTTGTTTATGCTTTTCCTCTCCCTTAGAGGAATGTTTACAAAAACAAAAACTTCCTTATCCGTTCTTCTAATCTCGATTTCGATGTATATGATTCTGATTTTATGTAAGATAATGATTGCGTAACATTTACACAGCTGAAAATGTAAACAAATACAATATTAGAGTGAAAAGATAATGTTAGAGCTGATTAATCCCAAAACTAAAAGAATAATTGTTTTTCTCAATATAAATCTCAAAACTACAAGTTAAAAGTTTTTATAAACTTATCTCCTTAAAGCCAATGATCTGAATTACAAATGAACAGACCAAAAGAGTGTTTGAACTTAATGATAAGGATAGAAGCTAATTTATTAGCTTCTATCCTTATTCTTTTTTTCTTTATTCACTCGATACATCAAGAATCAAGTTAATCATTCACAATAGCAACTATCATGCTGTTCATAAACAAATATTGTATAATTATCATTATTAAATTATTAAAGCAAAAAAGTACAGGTTTCTATTAGTTTATAAGCCTTAAAAAATCATTCAATTTTAAAAACTTTGGTTTCAGGACATAGCTATCTTATAAAATGTATTTCCTTTAAAAAATTCTGATTACAGTTGTACAATAAGATACCGCAAGTGACGTAGTGCGGTATCTCGATCCTGATTGATCGGTTGTTGAAACGTGGCATCTTTACGTTAGCGACTGCTCTTTCCATTCTATTTCAAGTAAGCTAAGCCCGTCAAGTATCAGTTCTCTTAAGAGACCCATTCTTTATTCTTTCACAAAGATTTCAATTCTTTCACTACGCATTTATTAACCCAAAGACAAGCCATGTAGAACATAAACAAATAATAAATTTAAGTAAAGTAAAAGACTTAGACGAAAAAGAATTATATATTTCAACAAATTCGATGTGCGATATGATGCTGTGTTTAATTAACTTCGCCTTAATTAACATTCTAACTTATGTGAAGAAACTTAGCTCGACTTTAACACGCCATTTTGCTTATAAACAACCAGCTGGGGCTGACGTCATAGGTCACATGTGTGGGTATGTGTGATCTTCTTCTTCTTGAAGTACAAGTACCCAATTATTCAGTTGTTACCATATATTTCAATTTGGAACAAGCAAAGTATTTCCAGTTTGATAAGTATTGTATAAATAATCTATACAAGGATTAATAAATATACAAGATGTTTCGAGAAGAACTCTTTCATTATATACTACTTCTATAATCCTTTTCGAAAAGACATTAGGAGTGATAATTAATATTTGAATGAGGAATAAACAGAAAACAGTATTACAATTTAACAAATTACTACTGAGAGAAGCGGAGTTGAAAAGATGAAAATCTGTTAAAAATTAAAAGGTGATAATTCGAAAATTCATCAAGCAATGAAATTTGTTTTCATATTTTTCATCCCGTCTTCCTCACTACTGATACGAAAAGATTTCTATAACGTTTATTTTATCCTGCTTAAATATTGATTTGCTATTCATATTGAATAAATAATTTGAATTTATTTGAGAAGGAAATATGTATACGTTTTAAAACATCCTGGATTGTAAAACATCCTGTATTTCTTGAATATGGTTTCAAATAAAATTATTGAGTTCAAAGCTACACATAATATATGAGAAAATATGAGCTAAATTGCTACCAATATAAGTATTATGTATGCTTTTCCGTATGATTATTATATATAATTAATGATTATCCGATTAATATAACTACCATATACTATTTATATAGTTTTCAAGTGATCTTGAATTTAATTGTTTTGAAAAATACCAACTTTTAAATTGTAATAGATTAAAAAAATAAATATGAAACTGAGCAAGTATTCTGAAATAATATTAGATATTAAATTATGTACTTAAAATTAATTATTGAATAAAAGTTAAGACAATTATTAAAAAAATTTTTATATTAAATATAAAATAAAAATGAACAATCACTATTAGTTCTTTCTAAAAATCACTAACATCACTGACAATAAAGAATATTTTCCACCTACTTTTAATTCTTAAAATCTAAATAGCTTTTATTTTTTGCATTTTGATTTTAAGGTGTTTTATTTGTAGTATTGATTTTCTAAATCGAAGTTATTGCAATATGCCAATTTTAAATACAGTTTTAATTTTGACACCATTAAAAATTATTTTTATTTTAAATTATTTTAGTTCTTATTTTTACTTTTTTTACTAAATTCACCATTTTTGCTCTTAGTTTAAAGTATAAAATTCATAAGCAATTTAAAAATGATTTTTCCAAAAATTATGTTTAAACTCTTTTTCAATGTGATTTTTCATATAATTGCCGTAAGGAGAATTTTTAAAAAAAATTTTCATTAGCCACTTGTGCAAAAATTTTTATTATATTAAAAAAATAAATGCTGGAAATTGTAAAAAAAAAATGAAATGAAAATGATCCAATGGAAAAATGAAAATGTTCTATTGAAGCAGTTTGACAAATTAGTTGGGAGTAAAAAAATATAAAATGAACTGCCTTTTAGGTATTTTGCGAAATCTAACTCTTGTAAAGATTTTAAGGGCATTTAAGAAAAAAAAGTGATGTTGTTTAAAGGTAATTAGCATCACTCATCTTAATTTTAACTGCTTATTCTTTGTGTGAAAAAATGTGAAATTAGGGAATAATTATCATTGAATTGTTAATTGTTTTCATTCTTCTTAAAACTTCTGTTCATTCTTCTGTTCTTCTTAAAATTGTTTTTGAAAAAATGAAATCCATGATTCCTCATATTACAATATTTTTTACTTAATTGAATATAAAAATCAATTTAAATTTGATTCCAACTTTTTAAGATAACTGTAGTGGTTAAGGTATTAAAGTGACATTTTAGTGAATTAGAGAAAATTAGCGTCCAAATATAAACGTTTATAAACGGAAATAACGATTATGCCTAGCCTTTATTACTTGTCTGCAATCTTCTAATTTGCGAAATCTATAAATATCTAGCACTCATTAACCAAATTAAAATCGATTTCTAACATTCTAAGATTATTGAAGTGGATGGAATTTTAAGGGAAATTTCAGTAAATTCAATAAAAATTAAGTTTAAAATCTAAACGTTGAGAACAGAAAATACAGATAATGCCTAACCTTTATTTCTTGCCCGCAAGCTTTCAATCAGCGAAATCTATAAGTCTCCAGCACTCAATAAGAAAATTAAAATCGATTTCTAACATTCTAAGATTATTGAAGTGGATGGAATTTTAAGGGAAATTTCAGTAAATTCAATAAAAATTAAGTTTAAAATCTAAACGTTGAGAATAGAAAATACAGATAATGCCTAACCTTTATTTCTTGCCCGCAAGCTCTCAATCAGCGAAATCTATAAATCTCTAGCACTCAATAAGCAAATTAAAATCGATTTCTAACATTCTAAGATTATTGAAGTGGATGGAATTTTAAGGGAAATTTCAGTAAATTCAATAAAAACTAAGTTTAAAATCTAAACGTTGAGAATAGAAAATACAGATAATGCCTAACCTTTATTTCTTGCCCGCAAGCTCTCAATCAGCGAAATCTATAAATCTCTAGCACTCAATAAGCAAATTAAAATCGATTTATAACATTCTAAGATTATTGAAGTGGATGGAATTTTAAGGGAAATTTTAGTAAATTCAATAAAAATTAATTTAAAATCTAAAGATAATGCTTAGCCTTTATTTCTTGCCTGAAAGCTTAATATCAGCGAAATCTATAAATCTCTAGCACTCATAAACCAAATTAAAATCGATTTCAAACATTCTAAGATAAATGAGGTGGATAAAGGCTTAAGGGAAATTTTATTGATTTCCAATAAGTTAAGTTTAAAATGTATTAATAGAGAACAAAAAATAATGATAATACCTGGCTTTTAGGCTTTTATTTCTTGTCCGCAAGCTTTCAAATACCGAAATCTATAAATCTCTAGCCCTCATTAAATAAATTAAAATCAATTTCTAACACTCTAACTGAACTGAAGAGGAAGAAGGTTTAAGGGAAATTTTATTGATTTCGAGTAAATTAAGTTTAAAATTGTATACATTGAGTACCGAAACTAAAGATACGCTTATCTTTTATTTATAGTCCGCAAACGTTCAATTAAGAAACAATAAATATATAGCCCTCATAAACCAAATTAAAATCGATTTCTAACATTCTAAGATAAATGAAGTGGATGAAGGTTTAAGGGAAAATTTATTGATTTCCAGTAAGTTAAGATTAAAATGTATTAATTGAGAACAAAAAATAATGATAATACCTGGCTCTTATTTCTTGTCCGCAACCTTTCAATTAGCGAAATCTATAAATCTCTATCTCTCATTAACCAAAATAAAATCAATTTTTATGAGTCTACGACAATTGAAGTGGATGAAGGTTTAAAGGAAATTTTATTAATTTCGAGTTTAAATTTAAAATGCATACACTGAGTACAGAAAATAAAGATATTGCCTAGCCATTGTTTCTCGTCCACAAGCCTTCAATTAGCGAAATCATAAAATCTCTAGCAGTAATTAACCAAATTAAAATTTATTTCTAACTAAGATGTGCCGGGTGTGGGTACTCGGTAGAAAATTCATATTTTATCAGACCCGTTCCAAGTACCCGGCAAAAGTTTTATTAGTTATCCTTCGTGTTCCGGGTATCTAGTAAAACTTAAATATATTACTTTGCCCGGTATTATAACATTTATGGTAAACTATATAAAAATCATATAATTTTCTGTCAAATAATTATTCTAATAATATAACAGGAGTAGCCAAGCTCCTTGATAGTCGAGCCATTTTTCAAAATTTGAAATTTTTTGCGAACCGCAATTAAATACGTATTTAAAAGGTATGCAAAAAAGGGTATTAAAATTTTTTTTTACAGCAATTATATTTATTGAAAACATATAAATAAAAATACAAAATATGTGTATTGAATTTAAATACTAAAAATTAAATACATTTATTTTACTTCTCTTGATAATTCATTACAATTTGGTGAATAATTGGTGACCACTTTTCAGTAACTCGTTGAGATGCTGGTTACTGATCAGTGTTGGGATTTCACGAATTTTAAAGTGAAATAAAATGATTCACATAAGTACGTAGTTCCGAATATTGAAATAATTCGACCAGCAGCCTTTTTTAATTCAGGATACTTCGATTATGGAACAAATTTCCAAAGTTCCAATAATCAACGTTGACTTATATTTTAATTGTAGAGCTTGATCGTCTTGCATCTCTATTAATTTTTATTCTTCAGATGCTTTTTGGGTCATAATTATATTGGAAATGGAAAACTCACCTTGAATTATGTTAATTTCAAATGGATTCAGAAAAATATTAAAATATAATAGCACAAAAATGAAAAGGAAACTCGGGTACATTTATCGAGAGCCACAAATAATCCTTTAAAGAGCCGCACGTTGGCCACGCCTGTAATATAACATTAATAATTCTGATTTGAAAAAAAATAGTTCTAAGGTAATTTATTGGTTAATTTAAGGTATTTAATTCTAAATTTTTTTTAAAACTAAGTTTTTAAAAAGAATTCTCTGCTTCTAAAAATTTTTACGATGACTGTTAGGTTGTAGAATAATAAACTAAATTTTTTTTTTTAATCTGGAGACATTAATAAGTAGGGGAGAGTGAGGTCAATTGTAACAGGGTACGATTGTAACAGAGCAAAAATTTCGAGTGTCGGGTTCTAGATTTGGTTCCTAGGTGGCGCACAAGGTGTATTTAATAAATCTACATGTATACCCCTGCTGGCAACCATTTTTATGTACTTTTGAAAGAGTTACATCACAAAAGATATTTTCACGCTATGTACTTTTTTTGGTATTAGAATATTATATTGTAACAAAGTAATTTTGTTTAAACAAATAAAAATTATTAACCGAATATGTAAGTGGGCACCTCAATTAACACTTCAAAAAAAAGATTAGTTTTGTTAATTAACTAGCATTGTTTTTAACAAATGAAGCTGAAATGGCGTCTTGGGGACGATTGTAACAATAAGTAAAGGGACGAATGTAACAATAAGTAAAGGGACGAATGTAACAGCTGAAAATTAATAATCTTATGTTTACAAACCATTACTTAACTCTTTAAGAACCACCAATAGTTTCCTATATCATTTATATTATGTTGCATGTGCATTATTTTATTTGTCACCTTTCACAGCATAAATTAAAATTTTTAACCCCTTAAAGTTAAAAGTTTAACCCTTTAGGTCTCTGCTCATTATTATTTTTACTCCTAAAATATCACTACTATTTTGATCAATAAAAAAATATATCACCACTAAGATAATATGTATAATTAACTATGTTGTAGTTGAATTTATGAACTGTTACATATCTCACCGTAAGTGGGGACAATTGTAACAAGTGCACGACTGTCAAAAATTTTTAATAACTAATATAATAACATTTAAAATAAGGTATTTATTTATTTTTTCTAGTAGAGGATAGTCTATTTTACTCGTCTGTCAATTAATACTAATAATATTTTGAATTTTTTGTTAGTTAAAAATAGTTAAGTAAAAAATGTTACAATTGACCCCTTTCTCCCCTATACTTTATAATTAAGTACTTTTTTATTCAATTTATTCAAATTTTCAATAGCGTTTATTAATCTAGCTTTTGTTAAGTGTAGGATATTTTAAAAACATTTTAACAAAATCTCTGTAATATAAAACGAGAATTGAACTACAGGAAATAATAAATAAAATTATTCATTGAAACAGAAAATATTAAAGGAAATTAACTATCACGATTGAATTTTTAACTTTCCTAGAACAATGAACATAATTTGTGGGCAATGAGATTTACATTAAAATTATACGAATAAGAAATACTGTTACTCCTGAAATTTAGTTTAAGGATATCGATGTCCAATTTTATTTACACACGTTTTCTTCTAATATAAACATAAATCAATCTGAAAATGAAATAAAGTATTTCAAACATGATTTTTTGTTGAGTTACGTAAAAAAAAAAAAAAAAAGTTTGTTTCATTTTTGAAATGAGAACGATCTTCATAAAAGTTTCAAACTTTTTTGTTGAAACAATTGGCTCAGTCTTAACATAGACTTCTATTTATTTGGGAAATTAATTTTAAGGTTTGTCTAAATTAGTTTCAGCATTAAGATAATTAATGTGGCATCTGAAAAAAAAATTATATTTCGTTTGCAGTTGTTGTCCGTTATAATCCTATAAATTGCTTTGGCTACAAACACAAACGATAAAATCATATTGCATTTACTCATTTGTTGAAAGCAAACTTAGATGAACAGGAATCTTTCATAAACGAACATATTTCTCAGTCCCAAAGATGTCCACTTTATGAAGATTTCCTTGAATTTAAATTCTGCATAAGAGTAAAATATAATCTTGTTTGTCAGAACTACTTAATACAATTTGATGATTAAGAAACTGATAAGATACGTGAATTTCCGAATTGTGGATTAGAAAAACTACCAGAATAAGAAAAAAAGTGGAGAATTTTGTTTACAAACAATAACATTTAATGGTTTTGTATGTAATACTCAACACAAAAATGGAACAAATCTCCACTCGAATGATAAATTCAAACATTAAATTTCTTCGATTCTAAGATTACTATATACTTAAATATATGTTTTGAATATGTTCTAAAAGTAATATGTTGTTCTTAAAGGATGTTACATAGTATTTCGGATGTTAAAATTCAATCGAAAATCTTAGTAGGAGAAAGTGCTAAGTAAGAGTTTAGAAAGATTATTTATAGAAAATATACCTACGGCTGGAAGCTGTTTGGATATACTTCTTTTTCCATTAAAATGTACCTTAGATAAGAAAAAAAACGTGTTCGACATTTACAGCTGAGTTTAAAATTTTTCCGGAACATAAAACTTCGAGCGTTTTCAAAATGTCATAATGTCAAGGCATGTTCATTCACTTAGTTCTGTAATTGAGTTAACTTTTTTTTTTGTTTCTCTCCTTCTTGGTTTTGATCAAAAAATGTCTTTGATCAATATTTGTACAATTCGGAACAAAAACAAACAAATAAAAAATAAATTTGGTTCAGTTTTTTTACGCTCAGAACATAGTTTGAAATCCTTCTCAGAAATATAAAGAAAATGCATTAAGACAATGCATTACACATCCTGTGTAAAATAATAATATAAAAATACGAAAAACTGTATGCAAATAAATAAATGAATAAATGATCAAATAAATAAATAAACAAAAATTTAATAATTATGAATTAAAAATAATTAAATAAATATATTAAATAAAATAAAATAAGCAATTAAGAAAAAAATAATAATAATAAAAAATTGATTGTGATATTTAGACGTGCATTGTCAATTGTAGTGGGTTGTAATTTTAAAACAAATACAAAACAGAGCCTTCCTCAATTCATAAAAAGATGTAATAAATTATTATTATTATAGAAATATTTTCGTAATAGTTAGCTAATTAAATGCTTTGTAACATTTGAATGGCTAAAAACTGTGACTTAAAATTAAAATAGAATTAAAAACTGAAAAAAAGTCTTGTAACGTTCCGACAGACTCCAGCAATATTCCAGCTGGTTTTTATCAAACACATAAATCAAAATGGCGAATTTCCCCTAATGAAAATATCAGTTTAATCATTTTATTTCAGTATTACATTTAATATATGTTGCCAGCAGTATTTGTTATTTTTATACAAAGTATAAAGATTATGATAGACTTCAAGGAGTGCATACAATAGGCGGACAATTTTCATTGCATGCAATAAGGTATAGTATGCAATGAGAAATGTTTTTTATTGAAAGTATGATAGTTTTGTGTGTAGGATTATACACTACACTACATTAATGGAAGAGACACTTTCAGTTTATGAGATTTTTTTTAAAATTCCTCAAGAAATATTTAAAGTATTATTTTATAATTTTAGAGATATTTAGTTCGTGCGATTTTTTAGATGTAGCAATAAGTTTTAAAGCTTTCAGGGAGAGACCGACAGTAAATTACGGAAAAAAACAAGTATTTTTGAACACTTTATGCCAGAAGCAATAAGCTTATCGATAACTTTGGTTGCTATTTTTAATAACTGCATAAAATTTTGTAAACCTAGAGTAAATATTTATGGAAATATAAACATTTTTATAAAAAAAAAGTTTGCTTGCGTTTTATTTTGTTGGTACAACTATATAAATTGTCAATGGAAATAAAAAATTTTTTGGAACATTTAAAATTGATTACAAAATTAGTAATTTAAAATTTAAAAAAGTTCGTTAAAAACTGCTCAACGTATAAGTATTTAAGGTAGTTTTTTTATACTGCTCATGCGCATAAAAAATTGAAAAAAGCTTTTTCATAATTTTGGCAAGTAATAAAAAAAATTAATTTTAATATCTTAAAAATTTAAAAAGTTTTAGGCAGTTTTCTAAGTAGTTTTCGAACTTTTTATAAGAAAGCTCATTATGATCAGGGGTTTTCCACAAATGTTATTTTGTATCAAAATTTGATAACAAATACTTTACAATAATCATCCAGAAAATAAAATGTGATGGTATTGGGGAAGAAAACATGCAGAAGAAATATACTTTTATGGGGGATGATCCCCCACAATGCTGGTCAAATTTGTAATAATTCTTGTTGAATGGAACAAAATGAAGATTGTGGAAAACCCCTTATCTTTTTCAGCTTTCATTTAGAAAGTACAAAAACTACTTAGAAAATTGCTTGAAACTTTTTAAATTTTTAAGATAATAAAATCAAACTTTTTTTATAGATGCCAAATACACTTTACTACATAATTATGAAATTTTTTTTAAAATACCTTTTCGGCGCATGTGACTACTCTGCTTACTCATATCTTGCGCAGTTGTAAACGGATTTTTAAAAAATTTTAAATTAATAAATTTGGAAATAATTTTAAATTGCTCCAAAAATTTTGTTTATTTGTATTGAATATTTATAAAGCTATAGCTAAACTAAAAAATAGCTCGAATACAAAAAAATAGTTTTTTATAAAAATGCTTATTGCTTGTTTTTCTGGCATACGGTGTTTAAAAATACTTGTTTTCTTTGATAATTTATTTAAGGTCTCCCAAACCACTGAAAACTTTAAATCATATTGCTAAGTTTGAAAAATCGCTTGAATTTAGCACCTCTAAAGTTACAAAATATTCCATTTTTTAGTCTTTCTTGAGAAATTTAAAAATATGTCAAAAGCTGACAGTATCTCTTTAATTATTATAGGATAGTGCTTTGGTAGGATTACAGATAAAGAAACAGCGTATTAAAGGAAAACAATATATTCTTTTTTTAAATGAATTGATTTTTTAAAAAGTATAAACTTTACTACAATCGGCATAACTGATTAAATGAATATTATTAACAACATCAGTAACACAGTGTAAGGAATACCATAGACAATGACATTTACCTCTAAAAATCATCAGTATAAGAAATACTGCCTAACTTAAAGTATCATAGTATGAATTAGTTAATTCGGTGTTGGTTGTACAGTCGAATAAAAACAAACGAAATACTGGCAATAATTAATTTATATTACTTATACGGTTATTATTTACACCGTATAAAAAATGCATATTTTTGCGGAGTTTTTATTCCTGTTAATCCGGATCAATAATCTGTAAAAAATTTCGGATCAAATTGTTATTTGAAGTTTCGGCTGTTTTGGTGCATTATTCGTAAAATCCATTTTACCATAAAGTATTAGACCGTAATTTTTACAGTAATATTCATTTAATTAGAGTGATTCAAAGATCTTACAGTAATTATTACTGTAATTATTACTGTAATATTCAGATTTAAGGTATAAATGGATTTTACGGTAAAAAAGCACTGACACCGTGAGTGCCGGTATTTTTTACCGTAATTTGATCCGGATTTTTTTGAAGTGTATGGAAGGAAACAAATTATTAACCTACCTACTAGAAATTATTTTCAGGTAATACTACTAATAAATCATAACATTTATTAAACTTATAAAATAATCAGATTTCATATTTTGTTGTCTTTTTATTTACATAATATGGTGATTTGTGAAATATTTAACCATACTTTGCCGATCGATTTTCGGCATTGTATACAATAACACATTTAGAGCTTTGCCGAAAATATTTAGACCAAGGACAGCGTAGCTAGGAGTTACAGCTCCTGAGGATGAACTCAGTTTTTACGCTCCCTGCACTGTTAGAATTTACATTCTAAAATCATGGTAAAATAATAGTCATCAGCCTGTTCATCAAATTAACCGTAAAATTTACGGTGAAGAAAATTTTTTACTTATACGGTTTTGACACCATTTTCAACCAGTATGGTTAAAAAACCATGCATACAAAACTATACAGATTCTTAACCATTTACAACTAGCGTGGTTTCAAAACAGTTAAAAAAAAATTTGCGAGACATAGTTTAGAAACTTTATGGTGCTGCCATTTACGCGTGAACGAGAGAATTGTATTTCAATAGCTCTGATTCACTGGAAACTCTTCATGTGTTGAAGGGAATAGAGGAAATATTGAGGTGTCAACGCTGGGACTCGAACCCCGGCTCTGTTCGTCATGAGACTGACAGATTAGCCCTCACGGCTAAAATATGTACCCTTCTGTAAGAAACTAATGGGCTTCATTAGGTGGGTCTAGTTGGTATGATAAAGTTCTGGTTGTTCAACCGTATTCGGTGAAAGCAGTTAGTAAACGGTTTCTCTCACAGTTAACAGTTTAAATACCATCTTATTTATGATTATTTGACTGTCTTGTTTGAATAAGATAAAATAACAAATAAATTGTTATTTAACCATTTTTTCAGAGAAATTTTTAACAGTGAGAGAGTGAGATTTGCGTGACTTATAGGGGCCTTTTCGGGACTACTTTAAAATGATTATGCATAACCCATCGCACTTGGCATTGCGTAATTAAATTTTACTTAGAATAAGATTTTCAACTTTAAATAAAATATTTTTAAAACAACTTGATAACTTAATAAATTTTCGATTCAGTTTAACATTTAACAGTGTGTGTTACTTATGTAGTTTCTGTTCCACTTAGATTTTTTTAATTGCGTTTATCGTGTTTCTCTGAATGGCATTTTTCATTCAATATATTGTGAATTTGTTGCAAATAATTTTAAAAAAAAAGAACCTTCGAGTAAAGTAAACTACAATGACAGCAATAGACATTCTGTTCAATTTAACGATAAATCGGATAAAAATTTTAAAAAGTCATAGTATATTTGTAAATGAAATTGGTGATATTTAAAAAAGAAAATCAGTTTATTCTGGAATTTATTTTCAATTATTTTTCATAGATTTTGCTTCCCTCTAAGGCTACTCTCGGAAGCAGGTATCTCCCGCTAGTTATGCCACTGACCAACTCAACTTTCGTATTCAACTCACACACTTTGTACTTTCAATTCTACTTTTCTCTTTTTGATATTCAACTTTTTACACTTCGGGGAACTTTGCCCTACTCACATTTGCAAGATTGTTGCTGAATCTTTATTTTATCCCAATACAAGCATCTTAACTAGATAATGAACGATAAGGGCTAATGTCTTTTTTCTAAAATATATTCTATGGTTTTTTAGAATACATTCTATAACAAATTAATAATAAAATTTTTTTTAATGACTTATCTGTTCTTGACTGCCTGCAAAGTATTTTTCACGTCTAGAATAATCATTGAAATCTAATGTCATCTTCAACATCCAATTTGTTTTTGTATTTTGCTTTCGTCGCAGCATAAAAAGAGAAAATTTGGATCAATTTCCTCTCACGGAGCTTTAGGAGCGCGCTCCAAACTGTTCTGATGATGTCGTTCGAAAATAAACTGAAAAGTTTAAGCCATATAAGGGAAGAATGGAGAGATTCTTTCCTTTTCTTTTTGGTATAAATAAACTATTTTGTGAGGAATTCAAATATTTTAAAAACAGACTTTTCGTCCTAGTACAAAATATTTTCCATCACTGCACCGAAATTATATTTTTCGTCACTTTTTCATCAAAATAAATATTTTCATAAAATATACATTTATAAATCGGGAATTTGATTGGTGCATTTAAAGTGAAACAATCCAACAATATTCAATGAGAATATTCCCTAAGTTTGTAAAAATCGTGGATTTTAATTTGTTATTTTAAAGATTATAACTTTTTTATTGCAGTTTAATTTTCCGTTAGGAAATATTTAAGTATTTATTTATGTGGAAATTATGAGTTGAAACAATGCAAAATCAAACGTTAAATAATTTACAACATTTAAGTGCCAAACGATAAACTTCTCAAAAAGTGAGGAAACTTGCAGCGAGCTCCAAAAGCTTCGTGTCGTGGAGCAAATCCATTTTTTTTTCCTCATATACAAACAAATTTAGGAAAAATTTAACTGACATTTTTGAGGTTTGAATTATATATCTTGTTCTTGCAACTTATTTATTCTTAAATACAAGTTGTTGTTGTTGTTGTTGCTTTAATTTCAATTTATATGGTACTGGATTTATTTGCTTTATTCTCCTGATTTTAAGAATTTATTCTATTTAAAATTTTATTAACTACTTTACATGTTGGTATTTTTGCACTTTATATTATTTCTATTTATTTGTAATTTATTCATAGAAACTGCATTACAAAAAACGAAAAATACAAAAAAGGAATATTATTAAGACAAGAATTAATAGAAGATTTTACTATAATCATACCATCATAAATAAACAGTTCTGGACAAGTTCTGTTTAGAAGCAGATGCTTCGCAAATATATTTTAAAAAACTTTTTCATATATCATATTTGTAAACTTTTTCTCTCTCCGTTTTTTCTTTATTTTTCATCCTAAATGCTTTTTTCGTCTACTTCTTCAGAAAGAATAACAAAACAATAAAAAGTAAACAATAACTTTATTACTTTAAACATTTAGAGTTAAGTCAAAAACTCCTGTAAATAATTGGAAATATGTCTTTTTGCTCTGATCTAGAAAACTCACACTAATATCGTCCGTACTTTTGAAATAAATATTTTTCCCAAAATTATGTGCCCATGCTTCTTAAATTGTTAAGTTTTTGTTTAAAAAGTCATCCTTAATATTTAATATTATTGATACAATTTAAAAAGTCATTAAAATAAGAGTTTATTTAAAGCATGCTTCTCGTCTTACCTGAGCTAAAACGGATCGATCTTTTGGACACACGTGCTTAAACAGCTGTGTGAGGAACCCAGGTTCGAGCCAAAGCTCGGTCAGGTTCCTCGCATGTGGCACTATGTCCAGCCTCTCCTTGAACTTTGAATGATGGGCAGACCGAGCCCTGGCAGCCCGACACTGCAGCAGGTGCTGTGTTTCATTTAGAGCACCACCGCCTGGGCAAAAGGTGGTCGAGGCAGTAGATGAGTTTTTTCCGGTAGTTCTTACCGTTAGTCCATTGAAACATCGGCTCAATTCTTGCGCGGCCCGCTTTGTGAAGCTCACATCTGCCGCCCCGCCGCCGCTCATGGCCCATAGGACTGTGGGGGGACACCTACACAGCCCACACCATGACGGCTCCCCCATCTCGCATCGTCCAGTGCCGCCCCGGTACTGCAGACGATCTCGCTGTCAGGCGTCGCGACGAAGAGCACCATGCGATTGTTGCAGTGAAGTTCAAATTCAGAGCGCGGTGTGGATTGCTTGGCGAATTTCGTCCCCTTGGCGACGGAGCTGGAATCTTGGTAGTGGTTGAGAGATGCGTTTTCGTCTGATTGCGCGTGCGTCTCTTCGTCGCTTTTGAATCTGAGGATAGATCGGTCGATTCATTCATCTGTTCACCTACCTTATCTGTTTAGTGGTGTGCGGTGAAAACAAACTTTCCTGTCTCGAAACTATCTGGAGGAAAAGGAAGGAAATATTAAAGGTGTTGTTGGGAGTGAAGGCGCATTTTGTTTTTTATTTAACGGGACGCGCTTTAACGGAACTTAAAATACCTGTGTCGTTTTTCTCGATATGGTTAAAAATGTTGTACAGTTCTAAGTTATTAAAATTAGAATAAGCGTAAATAATTTTGTTTAAATATTTATTTTGTGGCAAAGGAAAATAGGGAGAAAACTTAAAAATTTAAGAGTTACTACCAGAAAATTATTGGGTAAAATTAGGAGACTGATTTCATTGACTTTTATGCTCTTTAACGGAATTTAAAATACCTGTTTCACTTTTCTCTACACGTGAAAAATGTTTTACATTTCACAGCTGTTTGAATTAGAATAAATATAAATTCATTTTTTTTTAATTTCTGTAATGGCAAAAGAAAATACGGGGAAAACTCTAAAATTAAAGAATTACTATCAGAAAATTGTTGGGTAAAATTAAGAGACTTAACGCGCTTTAACGGAACTTAAAATACTTATTTCGCTTTTTCCTACAAGTTAAAAATGTTTTATATTTTAAATTTATAAGAGTTTGAATAAACGTAAACAATTTCTTAAAAAAAAAATTTTATTGCAAAAGAAAACCGGGAGAAAACTTTGAAATTAAAGAGTTACTATCAGAAATTTATTAGATTAAAATAGGAGATTGTTTTTATAGACTTGAACTTGTTTGTATTTTAACAGTTTAATTTTTAAAACTAGTTTTTTTGTGTTTTTTTTTACAGTTTTCGATGAGGAGATAATTTGCATTTATACAAATTTTGTTAGAGGACTATAGGTCGAAACTAAATAGTTATATTTTGCTGTCTACAATTTTAGATTTCCAAATAAATATGAGTGAAACCTTTAATTTTAGAAAAAGTTTAGTAGAAAAAGTAAGGTAAAAATATGTATACATCTAAAAGGAAAATTACAAAATCATAAAATTACTCGTTAGAAGATTAATGGATAAAACACAATAATTCATTTTACATTTTGACAAAAGTATAAATATAAAATTACAATGTTAGAACGATTTAATTTATATTGCTAGGTTATTAAATTTGAAATTAGAATCAATGAATCTTAATTACATTATGAATTAGGAATAAATATAAAATTCTAATCATAAGAGCCTGTTTAAACTGAAACAAATACCATAACTTATATTTTAAGAAACTTATTGTTCGAATGCAGGCATAGAGTTCTAACTGTTATCATAATTGAGAGATAAATATGAAATTACAACGTTAAAAACATCTAATTTACATTGTTAAGTGTTTATTGTTTATTTAACAAATTCACCCTATTCCTGACGGAAGTTCTCTCTATTATCAGCAGATGGTAGTACAATAAGATGCGTTTATAACTTCCTCTTGATGATACGAAGGCATTGTTTTAAACTAATCTGAGCTGCTATGACGTCATAGGAAGACTGCGAGATTTTCGGTTTGATTTTTTAAAAATTTTTTTATTACGATACTGGGTAAATACAGCGAAGCCTATGGAAAATATAGGGCTGCATCTATATAATAAAAAACACCTTACTTAAACTTTATCTTAAAGTAAGATTTGCAATCCAATTTCAATGAAAATAATATCGACATTAAAATAACTTATTTCATTTTATGTATTTAATAATTTCATTTTTAAATTTTTAAATAACTCAAATATTGTAATTTTATGTTATATATTACGTTAAGGTATTTAAATCAGAGATGATTTTCAGTTGACAACGAGCAATTTTATTTAATTATTATATATTTATTACTTTGTTGATCGAAAACAAATTTGTTTCATTTCCTCAAACAGTTATATGTTTAGAGTTATTACTTTTGCAAAATTTGGTATCTTTTTTTTTTTATAGTTATTTTGTAATAAATATTACAGTGTGACGATTGCAAAAACCATAGAGAGAACTAATTTTTAAAATAAATTGCAACATCCAATCTAATACAGGTTTAGCCTTTACATACATAAGATATAATTGAGTTAATTATAAGCTTACCTCTAATTGATTATAATTCTTCGAGGGTGCTTAAGAACTAATTAAAAAGCTCCATTTAAAAATAATATTAAATAAATCATTTTCTCAGCAAAGTTCTACGATTCAAGTATAAGAAAGAAATTATAAATAGAAATTATTATTGGCAGCGATGGAAAAAAGATGACAATTGTCGCTAAATAATAAAAAAATATGATTGCAAATGTGCAGGAAGAATTTTTTAAAATTTCTCTTGAAAATTGGACTAACTTTCAATAATACATAAGAGTTAAAAGAAAACAAACTGATGCTTTCCAAAATGACATATCTAGAAGTTAAATCCGGGTAGTTCAAGTTGACTTTGCAATGGTATATTCTTGTGAATATCAAAACAAGTTTCAATTAGCATTATGCTATCGAGCCTCTGATCAATTATTCACAGCAGCTTTTTCCTTAGACGATACTTGTTCTTCATTTACAATATTCTCTGATACACAAGACAAAGGTAAAAATAGTGTCTGCACTTTTATTTTAAGACTACTTGAGAAGCTATTTCAAAATTATTCCACTTCAGAAGATGAACTAACGAAATTTGAATCTATATTGATGAGCCAAGCTTAGAATTTTCTTTATTTTATAACAGCCTACCCAATTTATCGACTACTAATGTTCAACAATGTAGCCTTGTAATTTTGAACCCAATCTAGGAAACAAGGGAACTCCTGGATCAAGTATATGGAAAAATTTGTCTTCGTGGAGGACTTTTTGATGCAGCTAACCCGCATTTGCGTTACATGGAGTGAAAGACCACGAGAACTTCCCACGGTTAGCCTGACGGCAAGAGGACTCTAACCTATGATCCGTCTACCACTGAGGATACTTCACATCAGCACTGTGGTCGATGCAATCCGGATGCGGAATTCGTATCGACTGGGATTCGAACCCGATTCAGCTCATTGGAAGACGAACGCTCTATCCCCTGAGCCATCGCGGCTCTAAGCTTAGAACTTGAAAATAAATGTATGGTTGAATTATTTAATTTTTTAATAATCAAAGTACAGTAGAACCTGTTTTTGTGCGGTGGATAGGGACCGCATAAAAGAAATCGCACAAAAAAAATTCGAAAATTTTATAAATTCTTACATATAATAAACAAGGTTTTACGATATACTACCTAGAGCCGCGATGGCTCAGGGGATAGAGCGTTCGCCTTCCAATGAGGCGAACCGGGTTCGAATCCCAGTCGATACGAATTCCGCATCCGGCTTGCACTGACCACAGTGCTGACGTGAAATATCCTCAGTGGTAGACGGATCATGGGTTAGAGTCCCCTTGCCGTCAGGCTAACCGTGGGAGGTTCTCGTGGTCTTCCTCTCCATGTAACGCAAATGCGGGTTAGCTCCATCAAAAAGTCCTCCACGAAGGCAAATTTCTCCCAATACTCGATCCAGGAGTTCCCTTGTCTTCTGGATTGGGTTCAAAATTACAAGGCTACGGAGTTGAACATTAGTAGCCGTAAACCCATTAAGTTGGGTCGGCTGTTCAACGACGGTTATAAAATAAAATAAGATATACTACCTAAAACTTTTTTTATGCGGTGGAGAGGGACCGCAATAAAAAAGTCGGGTTTATAAAATACATCAATGATTTATGAAATAGATGAGAGAATGCTTTCAATTAAATGAAATAATTAAACTAGACCTAAAGAAATTGTAAAAATATTTAATTTTTTATTGTACATATACCTGGAGAAATTTTCAAATTATACATTAAATAGTGGAATTGTCTGTCTTTTTACTTTCTTTTGGCTATAATTATTCATTTTAAGGGAGTACTTATGTCTGGAAATAAAATAAAAATCATAAAAACTACATATAAATAGAAACAAAAGTAACTAATTTATTTATCTTTAATCTCACTATAAAATGAATCCTTAATCACGTGAATCGTGTATAAAACTCTGAATACGAAGCGCATACTGTTCGCATGTCGAGCGACAATATGTACATAACTGACTCTGCCTTGTCAGGAGATTGTTTAAAATAAATGAACAGAGCATCGCGAAGTCCAGATACATCGTTGTCAAGGAGGCCACGTAATCAGAGTTCGTCCACAACATGTATATGTACATTGATAGGAAACATTAAACTGGTGCTAACGCCGCTAAGATTCATATACCGCATAAAAAAAATCGCACAAAAAAATCGCACAAAAAAAATCGCACAAAAAAAAATCGCACAAAAATAAAATCGCACAAAACCAATCGCTAAAAAACAAAATCGCATAAAAAAGGACCGCACAAAAACAGGTTTTACTGTATAAAAAAGAAATTCATTTGAAAATATTTTACCATATCGCATGGCATAAGTGTTTTGTATGGGGTAGGTGTGCAGCGTAAAATCTTTAGTAAAAGCAAAAGGCAAAATCAATTTAGCAACAGTGTTGTTATACAAAAAATGCTGAGTTGTTATACAGTGTTGTTTGCAAAGTTAACCAACCAACTCATGCCTACTTCAACAGTATTAGCATAAAATCTATGGAAAAGATTCTCTAGATACTTGAATAACATGCATAGATGCACAGATTATTGTACACAAATAGTCAGTTAGTAAATTTCTGCCCCCTCTTGATATATTGTAGCCAGTAGAGTGCCTATAACTGAAATTAAAACGATACGTGCTCTACCTCTGGCAAATTATTGACGCAATTGAACATGCTTGTAAACTTAAAATACAATATTTGCAGAAAATAATTGGAAAAGATGATGCATATTTTATGTTTCCCGACAGAAATGATTTTGAGGAAATAGATGTAGGGGAGAGTCGGGTAGCCCCGCCCACTTAAGGAGTATTGCTTATATTTCTGAATAATATTGAGTAATAATCAATATTTTTGTATGTTTCTATTATTTTATCATCTAATTAAATAATGCAAAAAGAATAAACCAAAAAAAAAGAATAGTTTAACTTTAAAAAATAGAAATTTAAAAAATTTGACTACTGTATTCAACATATTTTCAAAACTATTGTATACCATGTTACCAGCTGTATAAATACTTGAAACTTTGAAAATAATCTCTTTTTAATATACTAATTAATGCCCGATGGCTTATTGACTTGAAAAAATATTCTATACATATGAAATTGACAGTGGGCGGGGTACCCGACACTCCCCTACCAACAATCTGTTATGTTTTACTCCCTAAACCAGCATAAAGAACGGTTGCAGCTTTCATTCCAAACTATTAACTATTTCATTTGCTAAAATAACATCTTTTTCTTATGTTAATTTAAACTAAATGAATGTTTTAGTGCAACATTTATAACTTTTCAATTGAAATATTCACAAAGGGTAAACGTACAGTTAACAAAAGTAACGCACCAATTTAACCAAATTAAGAAGCTTTTACTGTTGGAAAAATTTAAAAAAAAATCACTAAACACGCCTTTGATGTTGCATCTTTCTATAAAAGAAAATATCTAAATTTCACGCATTTATACTTCACAGAATTAAATGAATATATTCAGAGTTTAAAATATCTGGCCTTATAAAGAGTAACACATGTAAAAAAATTTCAGATATTTTTCCCAACATCAAATAAATTTGTACCTTCAATATTCTTTTCGCAAACTTAAAACAAATGTAGATTTAACAACAAATTAAGTAGAACATAAAAAAATATCTAACAAATTTATTATAATGAGTGTTAAAGTCGAAATATGTCGTATAAGACGTAACAAAAGAATTGCCCGTTTGGTAATTTCTCGTGATACTTTAGAGTATTGCATAAGAGCCATTTTTGTATTTAACTTAATTTTCAGTAAGGTTTTTTTACTAAATTATGTGCGAATAAAAACTATATAATTTTGAAAACTTGAATTTCTGGTATACAGTAGCCATAACAGGAAAAATTACCAAATGAATGGTTTTAATACCGTATATTTTGGCTTAATTACCTTAATTATCGATTTTTTTAAAACTAGAATTGTCTTGCAATAATGGACTATAATAATGGTAATTTAACTAAAATTTTTTCTCTGTTCGCAGAGTACATGAAGTTTATACTCTCAGAAAAATCAGGAAATTAAAATTGGTATCTTAAACCACAATATCAAATAAATTTCCCGTAACTGTAATAAAGTGTTAAATTGAAACATGTTACCATTGAAATCGAACTATAATTTATAATCAATTTTAGAATGGTTTAGTATACATACGGTAATATGGCTAAAGTATATACGTTAATCTGGTTTAGTATATACGGTAATATGACTAAAGTAAGCTTCTTATTCAGGTTGCAGATACGTGCTCCAAAATATCGAACAATATACCTTTATTATTTTAAGTCTTTACATTTACGTTTATATTAAAAGCATTAGAATTTAATATAAAAACAATTTAATATATTTCAGTAAAAACGTGATAATATTCTTATATTAACTTTAAGTAAACTTTAGAAGAACTGAATTATGCGTGAAGCTAAATAAGGTTCAATAATGCAAAACACATATTTTTGACTTTTTTGATAAGCCGTTTGATAAATAAAAAAATCAAACCTTCTCTTTTTATTTTTTAAATATATTTTTTAAACCCTAGACGGGGAACTCGCATGTCAGCTTTTCCTTGGAAGTCAACTTCGTTGCCAGGTGATGTAAATAAAAAAATAATTACTCCACGGAAAAAAATAATTATTACACACATCCTATTTCTTTTTATTTAATTAAACGGATGTTAAAACTAGCTTTCAATTTTTGCGTTATTAATTTATGCGCTGATCTTACTGATCTGAAAAATACAATAACAAGTAATTTTTTTTTATTAATTTTTTCAAGTAAGAAAATAATATTTATTAGTTGATAAAATATCGATTCTGATGAATAATAAAGGTAATGAATAATACGTTATAATGATGATTTGTAAATACTTTATAATGACACTAATTTAGAATTGATTTCGTATAAAAAATATTAAATTTATGTTTATATTAATAAGCTTATATTTTGGAAGATTAAGTGACATAATAAAAATAGAAAATTATTTTTTTTTTTAAATTTTCGAATTATTTCAAACTAATTGACAAATTACTTTATATATATATATATATATATATATATATATATATATATATATATATATATATATATATATATATATATATATATATATATATATATATGTAATACAAAAAGTATAATACTTTTGTATTAATAAAAGAATTAAATCTCTTTCGTTTTAATAAAATGTCTTTGTTAAAGAATAAGCGTAGAGAGATTCTATTTTGGGAAGTCAAGGCTAATAACATACGACTGAGTTATTTTTAGAATCTCTCCCCCTTTCACTTCCATATAAGGAAGCATGAAATGATTTTCCTTAATGCGTAAGGATACAAGTATGCCAACGATTGTGCCTGTTTACTCAAATCTGTGTTAGTATAAAAGCGAGAGCAATGCTTTTCGCATGGCTTTTCCATCATGTTGTGATCCTGGTAATTTGTCCAGAATTGTCCGAAGTCTTGTCCACCCTCTCCCTTGTGGAGAGCGGATGTGGACTGTTATCGATACCAGCCTACTACCATTAATAAAGATTTTTTGTGTGTAACATGGCTTACGACTGCATTATTAAAGCTAAATACACCACTGATAACAGGGAGGAAGCTCTGTTATTATATATATATATATATATATATATATTTTTTTTTTTTTTTTTTTTTTTACACTCCAAAACATCTTTATTAATGGTAGTAGGCTGGTATCGATAACAGTCCACATCCGCTCTCCACAAGGGAGAGGGTGGACAAGACTTCGGACAATTCTGGACAAATTACCAGGATCACAACATGATGGAAAAGCCATGCGAAAAGCATTGCTCTCGCTTTTATACTAACACAGATTTGAGTAAACAGGCACAATCGTTGGCATACTTGTATCCTTACGCATTAAGGAAAATCATTTCATGCTTCCTTATATGGAAGTGAAAGGGGGAGAGATTCTAAAAATAACTCAGTCGTATGTTATTAGCCTTGACTTCCCAAAATAGAATCTCTCTACGCTTATTCTTTAACAAAGACATTTTATTAAAACGAAAGAGATTTAATTCTTTTATTAATACAAAAGTATTATACTTTTTGTATTACACACACATATATATATATATATATATATATATATATATATATATATATGTAATAAAAGGGCTAAAATCCCTTTTATCAGTGTTTTAGTTAGCTTAAATAATGCAGTCGTAAGCCATCATACGTTCTAAAATGGTTTATTAACGGTAGGTTGGTATTGATAACAGTTCACATCCGCTCTCCACAAGGGAGAGAGTGGACAAGACTTCTGACAATTCTGGAACAACTTATCAGGATCACAACATCATGGAAAGGACATGCGAAAACTATTGCTCTCGCATTTTATACTAACACATATTGGAGTAAAAAGGCACAGTCTTTGACATACTTGTATCCTTACGCATTAAGGAAAATCATTTACTGCTTCCTTATATGGAAGTGAAAAGGGGGAGAGATTCTAAAAATAACTCAATCGTATGTTATTAGCCTTGACTTCCCAAAATAGAATCTCTCTACGCTTATTCTTTAACAAAGACATTTTATTATAACGAAAGAGTTTTAATTCTTTTATTAATACAAAAGTATTATAATTTTTGTATTACATCCCCCCCAAAAAAGATTTTTGGCAAGCCAAAAAGAAATCATAATAAAATTTAGAATTCTCTGAACTTTTAAAATTTATGTCGGTACGACTGTTCCTTTTCACTACTACAAATATAACATTTTTTCAATTATCTGTAAAAAAAAAAAAAAAAAAAGCAACTATATACAATAATAACAATAAAAGCATGATAATACAATTTATCTGTTTAGGCAACTAAGCAGAAAGAAAAATGAAACATATTTTTATAACTAATCTACTAAAATTTTCAAAAAAAATTTTTCACACAAAAATATACAAAATTTTTATGGAAACGAACTGGACAACAAGTGTCTTAAATCAGAATTTAAGATTCTGTATGGTTAAAGGGTTTATTTACTTTATGAAAATCTGTATTCCCCGTTAAAATAGAAGAAAACAGTATTTCATGAAGCATAGTGATACTGAGAGATCCAGAGTGGATAAAACAAAAATAAATTAGAAAATTTTTTCTCACTATGTTGAGAAAAAAAAAGTTCAAGTTACTTCGCCCTCACATTTAAATGATGCTGAGGTAAACATCTTTAACGCGATTCGGATCTCTCAAAAATATAGGGATCACTTCTTCCCTTGAAGAAGTAAAAAATTTTCTTTTGTTTTGGACACTATTCATGATTTAATTTCAACATTTGTGGGTTGCGATATTTCCTAAGCTTTGATACATGTACTATTTCAAAATTTTGTTTACTTAAATTTTTCTTTATACTATTTCCTATTTTTTCGTCGATGTTAACCTGATAATGTATGCACCCATTACCTAGTTCTATCTTCGAATCATTTGAAATTTTGGGCCTTTCTTTCTTTTTCCTATTTTTCCTGTATTTTTTATTTTTGTTATGTAATTAACAGCTTAGTCATTCTTTCTTTTTCCTATTTTTCCTGTTCTTTTTATTTTTGTTACCCCTCACATTATTTTTTTTTTTTTCAAATGTTTACTTTTATTGAAACATCTTAAACTTCCATTTTTTCAAAATGTTTACTTTTATTGAAACATCTTAAACATTTATTTTTTTTTCACCATTTTTAACCTTAACATTTTTAGAATTCTGCTGTCTAATGTGCAAAGATAAGTTGTCATTGTTAGAATTAGCAGAGGCGATCAATCTCTTACCAAATTGAGTAACAACTGGCCCGACACAATCAATAAACAAACAAAAATCTTTGCAAGTTTGCAACCCTACTAAAGCATACAGTAACTCAGTATCAAGTATAAAAAACTTAGCTGAGTTAACAATCTCGCCTATCGTAATAAGGGGAAACTCACAAATTTTGTTAAGTGTGAAATGTCCTTTTGTTTGGGTAACATTTAAGTTTTCACATTTTTAATAGGAATATTTAGTTTTGACCAAGTCCAAAAAAGAAAAAGCATTAAAAATTTCTTTTAGATTTGTTTTTTTTTCTTTTTTTGAAATTCTGAAAAATTTGAATTTTGTTAGCCGTCACAAATTTAATTGACGTTTGAACCACATCTATTTCTTTTAAAAACATTTTAAATGCACTATAAAGAACAAGATATCATAATAATTTATAAAGAAAAAAGCAATATAAAAACAAGAAATGCACTTTAACTCTTAATAATTTTCTCTTATTCAATTATTCAAAATAAAAATTTTAAAACACTACTCATCTCTAATATCACTAAAATATTTGATTATACTAGTGAGAAAGAAAAATAAGAGGATAAAAAATATATATATCTACAGTATTTTCTTTTCTTTTTTGCTAACACTTTCTTTCGGCCTTCATGACTTTTTATGTTGAAGAGAAACAAAAAATATAATCATTTTTTTGTTTTTAACGCGCACATTCACTTTTGTTTTCACATAAATCTTCGGGATTTTACACGCGCGCACATATCACTGGTGTTAACAGCAGCTTCTTAATGAAAGGAACTTTTAATAAAGGATCAAAAGCTTCTCTATAAATTTAATAAAAATCGCGCACATTCACTTTTGTTTTCACAATTTGAGCACTACGGAATTGTAGGGTCATCGGTCATTTCCAGATTGGACACTGTAGGGTCATCTCGATCAACACTATGGGGCACACATCAAACGGTTTCAGAGAGGCATGTGTCGAGCTCGAGCCAACGTCAGCATTCTCACAGCGATGAAGGTACGGGTACCGATCGAGTGGTGAAATCAATCCTTCCTTCATTCTTTTTTTCGTCTCCGATGAGGCAAATTTTTTTTTCGACTCCGGTAGGTGATGGGATGAGGTTTTATCAACGTTGTAGTCAGCCGGAAAATAGATAACAATGGTTTCCTAAGCAAGTAACCATCCTGTCGACTTGTAATAAAAGGGCTAAAATCCCTTTTATCAGCTTAAATAATGCAGTCGTAAGCCATCATACGTTCTAAAATGGTTTATTAAGGGTAGGTTGGTATTGATAACAGTTCACATCCGCTCTCCACAAGGGAGAGGGTGGACAAGACTTCTGACAATTCTGGAACAACTTATCAGGATCACAACATCATGGAAAGGACATGCGAAAATTATTGCTCTCGCATTTTATACTAACACATATTGGGGTAAAAAGGCACAGTCTTTGACATACTGGTATCCTTACGCTTAAAGGAAAATCATTTACTGCTTCCTTATATGGAAGTGAAAAGGGGGAGATATTCTAAAAATAACTCAATCCTATGTTATTAGCCTTGACTTCCCAAAATAGAATCTCTCTACGCTTATTCTTTAATAAAGACATTTTATGAAAACGAAAGAGTTTTAATTCTTTTATTAATACAAAAGTATTATAGTTTTTGTATTACATATATATATATATATTCATATATATATATATATATATATATATATATATATATATATATATATATATATATATATATATATATATATATATATATATATATATATATATATATATATATATATATATATATGTGTGTGTGTGTGTGTGTGTGTGTGTGTGTGGTAGCGCTTCGCGCTGTCGTGCCACAGGTCCCTGGTTCGATCCACGGGCCGGGTAAGGTTGACTCAGCCCTTCATCCCTTCAGTGGGTCGATAAATGAGTACCAAGCATGCTTGGGAACTAAACACTGGGGGTTCCACGAACATCTGCTCCTGCACCCCAGAGCTCAAGGTCAAGAAAACTGAGATGGGCACAGTAGGCCTTGGCCCTCTTTGGGCTGTTGCGCCGCTGAGTTTAGTTTATATATATATATATATATATATATATATATATATATATATATATATATATGTATATATATAACTATATATACAGCAAAATAAATAAATACAAAAAAACCAGAAAAAAATTAAGAAAAACAATAAGTATCATTTATTGCGCATAATGTTCAAAATGAAGATAAAACAAAGGTATTTACAGACAAATGAAAGAAGGGGGGGGGGGAATAATAATAAAAACAATCAACTGGGGAAGGAAAAAGAATTAATTTAAAAAAAAATGAATTAATAAAAAAAAAAAAAAGAGGATAAAGTTTTTTTTTTAAAAACCGGAAAATAAAAGATATAATCTTTTCATCAGCCCACACGATTATATCCGAAAAAGAGTGCTTTCTAATATTGTATCAATATAGCCAAAGCAAAATATATCAATACAATAGTGTGAGGAGCACTCAAAAATTTTTTTACAAAAATTACAACAAATAAAGTAAAACACAATAAGTAAAAATAACACGTAAAAACAGAAAATAAAATATAAAGGAAGAGCAGAATAAAACAAAATCTATGAAGCGAGCAGTGAAATATAATGGACTTACGTGACCAGGAAATTTTTCAAAAATGATTTAAAATGTTTACGTAGCAAGATTGCCAGATTGCAAAATATGAAAACTATGAAAACAAAAGCGCAAATTGAGTGTAACTAGAGGAGTTTAAAGTGCGTTCTTGCTGCATTACTGAAGTGCGTTTGATTTGTTAGTTACCAAGGATGGGCCAGAAAACGGATGTGCGCGAGGTAATATTATACTGGATAATTTAAAAAAGTTGACTATGAATAATTTTAGAAAATAAATATTTATTTAAGAAAAAAATATAAAATAGAAAAGAGAAAGAAGCATGAATTGCCTGTTTTGCACATAATTTTAGCAACGGATTTGCCCGAAATGGATTTGCACATGGAAAAATTATATAAATTGACAAAGAAATCTTTTTAGTAAATAATTTTAGCCATTTGTTAATTTATATAATTTTTCCATGTGCAAATCCATTTCGGGCAAATCCATGGGTAAAATTATTTACTAATAAATTTCTTTGTTAAATTATAAAATTTTTCCATGTGCAAATCCATTTCGGGCAAATCCGTGGCTAAAATTATTTACTGAAAAAGATTTCTTTTCAATTTATATAATTTTTCCATGTGCAAATCCATTTCGGGCAGATCCGTGGCTAAAATTATGTGCAAAACAGGCAATTCATGCTTCTTTGTATTTCTATTTTATATTTTTTTCTTAAATAAATATTTATTTTTTAAAATTATTTATCGTCAACTTTTTTAAATTATCCAGTATAATATTACCTCGCACACATCCGTTTTCTGGCCCATCCTTGGTAACTAACAAATCAAACGCACTTCAGTAATGCAGCAAGAACGCATTTTAAACTCCTCTAGGCTATTGGCTATTTTGATACAATATTAGAATACTCTCCTTTTTGCGGATATAATCGTGTGAGCTGATGTAGAGATTATTTAAATTTTTTTGCTTTCCGGCTTCTTAATTAATATTTTTTTAAATATTTTAATTTAATAATTTTTCTTCTTCTCTTTTCATTAATTTTTATTATTTTCCATGCTTTATAATATAAATATATATATGATGAATATTAATTTGATTTCATTTTTAATAAAAATTCTAATAATATACATTAATAGAGGAAAATTAGCAAAACCCTGCATATTAATTTAAACACAATGCAAAGGCAATTCTAATCTATACAGTTTCCTCATAATCCAGCAATAAAAAGCAACAATTCTAAAAGAAAACAATAATTTTTTAACTAGTTTCTTAACGTCTTATCGTTTAAACAGCATAAAATTGATGGAATCATGCAGATATTAGCATTTTTTTTGTACCGCCTATATTTAATTTGTACATATTATGATTTTTTAATTAAGAAATATCGGCTTTCATAATGACTATATATATATATATATATATATATATATATATATATATATATCTTAAACTCAGTTTTGATTAAGCGGTATTGTAACATTTATATAATATTTGTATTTCCTTATTGCTATTTGGATTTTATGTTCATTATAAGCATTTTTATTATTAAAGATTGTTTTATTATAGTATTTTTTTCATAGATGTCAGCACTAGATACAACTTCAAATATTTTCAAAACGCACTTTAGTTTTAAGTTATTATATTATATTTTAAAGATAATTGGTAGTTCTACTATTAGTTAAGATTTTAAATTATTCTTCAGTGATAAGAACAATAAAATAAAAATATTTTAAATATTTTTGACGATGCATGCTACTATAATGTTAGTAGATTTTAAAATTTTGATCTATAAACAGTTGGCAATTTTTATAAAGAAATATGAATACAATTTTGTTAGTAAATTTGACTTATGTCTTAAATATGTTTTTACTGAGAGGTACATTTTAAAGTTATTTTTAGAAATCCTTTTGATGTTTTTTTTAATATTTTTTCTTAAATAAAATACAAAATGAAAGAAAATTCGCAGCGCATTAAAAATTGTTTAAAAATGAAGAGGATATAAAATAAAAAGAGATCACTAATGTAATTTTATAATATTTCATATATTTTCCTCAATTTCATTTTGAATTAATTATAACAATCAGCGAATTATCTAATCAAGGTCATAAATTCTACTTTTTTTAACTTTTTTCATAAAATAAAATGACTTTTTTATTGTATGCTTAACATTATTGTTTTAAAACATTAATGAGAGGGAAATATGCGAATTGACGGTTGATAAATTTATGATAGATTATCATGTTCCATAAAATACTTATGACATAAAAAAAAAAAGAGTTCTGCGAAAAATTTGGATTTGATTCTTTTAATTTGTTCTATTTTATTGTTTAGACTATTTTTAAATTAAACGGTAAAGCTTTTTTTTTTTTCTTAAGAAAAAATTTTGCAGTTTGAAATAGACTGGGCTATGTTTGATTAATTTAAGAAATAACACACAGTTAAGAACAGCTCATGCGATAGTAAATAGGGTTCTCAAAACTAAATTAATTCTGTAACCAATGAAGGCATTAATTTTCATGTTTTTGTAATTCAATTCCAAGTTCTTTTTAAGAAATAAGATGATTGTATGTGAAAGGTATAATTTTCTTTGAAATTTTTAATTATACTGAAATATGATATTTTATAGAAGCTTGATTTATGTATTATCATCATTTTCAGAACAGATCATAGCAATCTGGGTCTCAGAAAATAAATTGCGTTTACAATGAAAAGGTTAGTATTAATTTAAAAAATCTAAAAAGAATAACATTATATGTGTATTAAATTTTTTTAATTCGTTCAACTACAACTTTTTTACTCAATGTAGGTTGTATTAAAGCAGCTTGTAGGTTATATATTACCATTATTATATTATTATTATTAAAGGGTCGGAGTAGCCTGGTTGGTAGAGCCTATGTTCAAGAGGTCGAGAGTTCGATCCTAACTGGCTGAAGCCTCCACGTGTAACGTATGGTGATGGTGATTGGTGCACTTTAAATCAGTCGTGTTACAAATTCCTAGTCAAGTTTTCATGAAAGTTTCTATAAAAGTTCCCAAAGTTATTTTATTATTTATTAAATAATAAAATAACTTTAATTAATTAATAAGTTAAATTATTATTTTGCCTTCAATGAAGGTGCTTGATGTGAATATTTGTACAAATAAACATAAATAATTTTTTTTCGAAGATTGGCAGCTGGGGAGCGATTGTGAAAATGAAGCAGAGTCCCCTAAATTTGAACAACAGGCTATAACTATGTACAATATTACATCGATTTTTTTATATTTAAATCATCTTAACGTTTATTGATTTGTTTCATGGAATGTTTATATGCATCCATCCCATGGAATGTTTATATACATTATATACATCCATAAAGTTTATAAACAGTTTCATACTTGTTTTTTAATTTAAGTTAGAACAATCTGACTATTCAAATAATTACATTGTTTTCGTTAAAATAGTTTAAATTTATATTGGTTTGCATATGCATCAAAAATTTGGAATGATGCTGGTAAAAATCCATTATGAAATTGTGAAAAAAAAATAATGGGTTAAATTTTCTTTCTTGAGTACTTTCCGGAATATTTATCATTTAATTCACATTTGAAAGATGATTTAATTTTTCATGCGATTACATCAGTTTTTTAAGCAGTATCTATACAAATAATACTGCATTCTGTGTACAATAAAAAATGCAGGATCTTCTACACGAGGTTTCGTTTTGTAATTATGATAATAAAAATGTGCTACATTGTTATTTTCATTATTACAAAAGGTTATGAAATGAATTTTATTAGGTATGGTTATATTTATTTATTAATTTACATTTGAATGACAACCAATCAATAGGGTTATATTATTCTTCATTAAAATCGTCTATTTTTATATTGTTTTATGTATTCATTGAACATTCTTGTTTACGTGTGCAAGATTTAATTTTTAAATTAATGATAAAAATAATGTGCTATATTTTCTTCGATAAATGATTTCGTAAGCGTTTTCATTCATATTTAGTAAATTACATTTTTGAGCTATAGTCTCACTATCTACATTATTATATTGATTTTTCACTAAAATCGTGAACATTTATGTGAATTTACATTTATGTGAACAAGACAGGCTTTTATAATTATGATGAAAACAGTATGTTACATTTTCTTTGATAAATAATTTTAGAAATGAGCCTGTATTTCTTTCTTTATTTATTTTTGAAGGACAATCTAACTATTTAGACGATTACATGCACTTTATTTAAAATTATCCAAATTTACTGCAGTTTAAATATGTATCAAAAGTTTATATTTAGGTGCACGTTGTTGTAATTACGATAAAAACAATTAATTTATTAATTTCAAATTAAACGGTAACCTAATTTTCTTTATGACTATATAAACATTTTCTTTTTAAAATAATATATATTTGTATTGGTTTATGTATGCATCAAAAAATCATATTTATGTGAAGTTATGTAATTATCATAATAACTACATACAGCATTTTCTTTGATATGTCATTTTAAAAAACTGATGAAATATTATTTTATTTAAACTATAATATTTCAATTTAATTATGATAGTTTAAATTTAAATTATAATATATTTTTTCAGGATTTCTGGAATTTTTTAATAAAATCATCTAAATTTATATTGGTTTATTTATTAGTTTAACTTTGAACAACTACCCTACATAATATATAATATTGTTTAATTTCCTTAAAAAATCTTATTATTATTATGTTTGCATTAAAATGTTATTTTCATGTGCACAATATTATAAAATGATAACTTGTTTTTTTTTTAAATATGATATTGACTAGCAATCAAAACATCTACAATATTAAATTGATTTATATTAAAATCGTCTAAATTTATATTTATTTATTAAAGCTTTATTTTAAATACACAACAACAGCAACTAATAAATTTTATTTATTAAAAATTTATTATAAATACACAACAATAACAAATAAAATTAAATACACAATTTTTCAATTACGTTGTTCTGGTTGTAAAGATGCTACTTTCTATACAATCGTCTAAATTTATATTCATTTATTAAATTTTTACTATAAATACACAATTAATAACAAATACACAATTAATAACAAATACACAATTAATAACAAATACACAATTAATAACAAATACACAATTATTAACAAATACACAATAATAACAAATGAAATATAAATGTTTAATTTTTCTGGTTAATTACGTTATTCTGGTTGTAAATAGGCGACATTTTGTACAATAAGTAATTTTAGGAATAGTATTATATGATTTTATTATGAATAAAAATCAGAATGAAATTCTATTATACCGATTTTACATTAAAATAATATGAATTTCTATTGGTTTATGTATAGGGGGAGAAGAAGACACCTTTGGGCAGGGGGAACCTTAGAACATCTTAAATGTTATCCTTGAAATTAATAATATTGCTTGAAAATAGATGAATGCAGGTAACTATTTACTTGAAGAAAAATTTTCAGCAATTTTCATCTATTTTATTAAAGTTAAAACATTGTTTCTATGTTTTGAATCTAAAATTATGAAAATAAAGTTTTAAGCTTACAATTATAATTTTTTTTTTTACCCGTAGTATCCTTTTGATTTTAAAATAAACTGAAAATTTTCGTTTTTAATTTTTATATTGATTTCATAAATTGTCTAAATAGCTATAGCTGGAGAACTAACGAAAAACCTTTGTTCATTCCAACGCAAATTTCACTTTCTGCTTACTGACTCATTTACTCGGGAAGTTTTTAAGCGAATCGAAATATTTTTTTTCCATAGAATTATAAAATTCCTTATCCGAAGATAGTTCCACGTAAAAATAATTTTAATAGTTTATCAGTGTTTGTTTTTAATAATCTTATTCAGTAAGAGTCGAAACAGTATTGGATTGTAAGATATAAAAACTTTTGCATAATTCTAAAATATGTAATTTTAAATGAAAAAATTCGAAATTTAAAGGAAATCGATTGAATAGTATCTGAGTAATAGAATTTCAAATAAAGTCAAATATATTATTTTTCTCAAGAATAATTCGACCATTTTCGTTCATTATTTATAGTTTGTCTTAGAAAATTACAAAGCTTAAAATGATGAAAAAATTTGTATATTTTAAAATTCAAACTTTTTTTTGACCTTTATTAAATAAAATAATAAAGAGGAATAAGAAGTATTAATAGTTATTTTTTTAATGAAGTTTTAAAATTTTTACAGGTTGATATTATGTTTTAAAAAGCAATTTAACTTGAAAATATTTAGATTTTCAGATTAAAACACAGGTTGAAATGTACTAAAAATAGGCACCAGCCGTAATTTTTTCGTCGCCATGGTGATAGCGCGTCCTGGATCCTGTGGCCTCTGTATCTTTATATAATTTTTTAACCCAGAATTTTATGAGCAGTTAAATTTTCTTTTTTTCCTTTAGATTCGCTTTCAATATTTGTAATTTTTATGAAAGAAAGAATTCACTTATCTAATAATGACGAACTAAAGTTTTCTTTCAATTTTAATTATAATATTAAAGGAGAAAAATATGCATGATAGACATACTAATGAATGAATTTCTAATGAATGTATAAAATTCATAAACTTGAAAAATAGTGCTTTTCAGAACTTTCAGGATTAAGTTTAATTTTTATATTTTAATTTTCCCCCGTATTAACGTTAATAAGCAATCAGGTGAGCAACATTGTTTTCATTGCTTCTAACAACGAACAGTTTGGTATAAGGCAATCGGGAATAGTATGCTAATTACTAGCTAGTCATTGCAGGAATATGAACTTGAGGTTGTTTTACTATCATAACCAAGTGTTACCACCAATTGCTCAATATTCTTAACTCCGAAACCATTACTATCCATAACTTCAATAGTCAGATTGTTGCAAGGTTTTTGCGCTGTATGGTAAACAATATAAATATATTCTTTTATGTACGTTTTGTAACCATTTGTGTGATCAAAAACCAAGAAAACACTCATTATAGTTAAAATAGAAAATAATCTGATGTCGTAACTGTTGGGTGATAATATTAGATCAGTGTCCTCTCCAGTTAGAAGCAATTGCACACTGTATTATCAATCCCTTTAATCCCCGTTTTTAAGGTTCATAGTTTTTTTTTTTTTTTTAAACATCTAAACTATTCACTTTTTAAAGAGTCTTCTTTTCGATTTACAGTTATAAAATCTATTATTTTAACCACTATTTAGTTTTCATTTTTCACTTCAGCTTTGCATATGCTCACATATATCCCAGAGTATGGTCAAATACTTATTTTTTTTTTATAGTTTTAGTTTTTTTTAAAGATTGCACTGCAGAAATTTTTTCCATTTGCATGAGATTATAACAGATCTTAGATACTTTCGTATCGCTGATTTCAAATCGGCAATCGGTTTCTCTCTCCTTGCTACAGTTTTTTTAGAAGGACATTTTTAGTCTTTGTTTGTTGAAAAGAGCAAGTTTAAAAGCGTTCAGCGGATCGAGTAAATGTTGCCACAGACTTCTAGGGGAGTTAAGTCGCATCATCAGAATTAAAATGGTGAGAAATGTTATACGCCACTAGGGGTGCCTTCCTTTTATGAACTGCTTCTTCATGCGCTTCTGAACTTTGCATTATAGGAAAGTGACCCCAACCGCGTACGTTGACATTCCCGGGTATGGGTTCTTTTGCAATTTTGATCCTGACGACGTTCCCAAACTCCTTTTAGAAGTTTGTCGTAACACTTATCCGTTCACTGTTATATATAACGTTTCTAAACTTGCACATTTTGACAAAAAATAGACGAAAAATGTCATTTAAAAAAATCTTTAACTTTATGAGCAATACTAATTTCAAATCCCTACACCCGGATTAGGTAAGATCAAGTGTTTGTGTAATTAATTACAACCAAAATTTTGTTCCCCAGTGTTATATTTTTCATGCTGGTCTAATGACGAGATCGAAGTGTAATCTAGTACTTGTACCCTTTGTACTTGTGACTTTTACTGCATAAGAAAGAGAAAATTTGAATCCTTCAAGTTTAAGTGCATCTTGCTAAGGAAAATATATACACTGAAAGATATTCCAGAATCGAACCAATGATCCTCAGTTATACAAGAGATGTAAGCTGATCAAGAGATGTAAGCTAAGAAATGTTAGAGATGTAAGCTGATCAAGAGATGTAAGCTAAGAGATGTTAGAGATGTAAGTTGCTCATTAGTTGTTCATCCGTAACAAAATCACACTGTCCATTTATTTTTGAAATGAATACTGAAATGTAAATTATTGGATGATATTTTGATATGAAAGATATTTGCATGTAATTCTTATTATTATCTTATTTATTATTAGTTATCGATTGCTGCAAAATATTCGAAAATGCAATTGTACCTCTGCAGAAAAGCAGTGTCACATTCAGCGAGAATAAACACTAACACAATTACACCATCAGACGTAAAAACAAAATCCCATTTAAAAAATTCATTAAGTTAAAACCGTCCGAACAAATCAAACCGTCTTATTATTGCAAGACATCAAAATACTTTTCTCTTTAGTGACTGACTTGCCCCAAACTAATTAAACCCAATGAACGGAGATGATAACGGATTCGTGTTAAAAGAAGGAAAAGAAAAGGCAGAAATTTTCCTTTTCCTATCTATCAGGCTATCCTTAGTGTCGCTGTTTAACTAAGGAAGGAGGTGAGCGTGAACGCCCAAATTTAAGCACCCGCTAATTGCTTCCTGGCTGGCAGAAACGGAATGCCGGAGTTCATTAAAAAGGCAATTACAGACCAAAGTGGGGATAAAACAAACCCTTTCCCAGAATGCCCCTGCTGTTGTTTTATTATTAACAATGTGATTCTAGGAATTGGGGTAAAAGGAAGAATGATAGAGGAAGACACAAATGATGGCTATTTGGGTATACTGGCTAGTTATTTAACGTGCATGCTTTGGAGTTATCATAATTTTTGCAAGAGTAGGGAAACGCCGAAGCGTTTTTTTTTCTCCGAGAATAAAAGTTGGGAAAATTTTAATAAAAAAGTGCACAAATTCTTTGAATTTTTCGCTACTTATTTAAAAAAATGGTGCATATTTTTATTGGTATTGTAATTTGTGTTATAATCGAAAGATTTCAAAAGTAATGTACCTTCGGATAGTTGTTAAATCTGGACACAGCTCGAAATGTATGTTTACGAAAATAGAGAAAGATAGCGTGTTCACGAAAATGTAAAAAACTGAAAACGCGTATTTTTGAAAATGAACATAGCCCCAAATGTATGTATGCAAAAATGGACAAAGGTCGAAATGCGTGTTTACGAAAATGGGGAAAGCTAGCGTGTTCACGCAAATGTACAAAGCTCGAAATGCGTGTTTACGAAAATGGAGAAAGCTAGCGAGTTCACAAAAATGAACAAAGCTCGAAATGCGTGTTTTGCGAAAATGGAGAAAGCTAGCGAGTTCACAAAAATGAACAAAGCTCGAAATGCGTGTTTACGAAAAAGGAGAAAGCTAGCGAGTTCACAAAAATGAACAAAGCTCGAAATGCGTGTTTTGCGAAAATGGAGAAAGCTAGCGAGTTCACAAAAATGAACAAAGCTCGAAATGCGTGTTTACGAAAATGGAGAAAGCTAGCGAGTTCACAAAAATGAACAAAGCTCGAAATGCGTGTTTGCGAAAAAAAAAAAAAAAATGCGTGTTTTGCGAAAATGGAGAAAGATTGTGTGTTCACAAAAATGTACAAAGCTTAAAATGCACGCTTACAAAAATGGACATAGCTCCAGATGCATGTTTACGAAAATGGATGAAGCTCGAAATGCATGATTACGAAAATTGACATAGCTATAGATAAAAAAAGAACATAGCATTTGATTCCGTTTTTTTAAACTTCTTATATGAGTATTTTACAATCTGGTACTCATAGATCTGCACGTAGGTGAGCTTCAGGTAACCGCTATCAATGATAGAACCAATGCGTTTCAGTGTCGGCTCTGCCACCCCACGTCATTCTAAATTGGAGCAGCATTTAACACTTAAAATTATATTTAATTTTTCAAACTATTTATCAATAATTCTTCCGTTAAATTTAAAATATATTACAATCCTCCAACTGCATTAGGTATTTAAAAAAAAAATACTTTTAATATGAATCTTAACCGCAAATTTTACGGTAATATGTTGTCTCTTGAAATTATCAGTTTAGCTTTATTGTTTGCCAAATTGTTAACTGACCCTTTTCGTTATATTTGGTTCAATTTTCGGTAAAAATCTGAAATGTGCATTTGACGTTACATTGCGTGGCAAATATTTTAGAGATGTTCTTTAATTCATTTTTGACCTAAAAGGTTACGATAACTTTTCGGGTTTGGTGGTATTAAGGGATGCAAGGCAAGTGTGGCCATTTTTGGGTAAAGTTGCCAAAAAAACTAGACGGACGTTTGCATGATTTCTGGTTTATTTCTCAAATTTTAAAGCTATTTAATTTTTCCATAATATTTTTTTTAAAAATAAAGTCACTAAGAAAGGCATTTTGAACGCAAATCGATTCGTTTAAAAATTATTTTTCAATTACATTTATTCGAAAATTATTTTGAGTTTCGTATTTTATCAAAAAATTTGCCATGTCAAACTTTAAAATGTGTATTGTGAGATGCAGTCTTGCTAGTTTTACCTGTTACTGGTGATAGAAATTTGATGTACAGGAGAAAGAGCCCTGGTGGATCCCTTAGCCTCACCTGTGATCGCCTCACCTGTGTGAGGCAGCTTTGTCCAGATTCGCCAGCGGTCATCTGAGGACCCTTGCTTTTCTTGGAGTTCGCAAGGTTTTCCCAGTTTGTGGAAAATGTTCTTCAGATTTGGCCTACCCAGACCACATCCTGGACTGCCTCCGCCTTTCCTGGGGACGATCTGATCAGGGAGCCCTTGAGTTTTTTAGACTTTTTGCGTGTTTATAATCTTATGGAACTTGTCTAGCTGTCGCTAGCCAGGACGATTTGTAAAAAAAAAAAAAAGAAAAAAAAATGGTTTTGGTATTACCACTGACGACAGAAAGGCTCCTCTATGTTGGCAGACAGTGTGTCCCCTGATGAAGTGCTGTTTTGCTAACATACATAGTACCTTTAAAATTCTTCGTTTTTTGCTTGATTTGGGTCTCAAACTTTCTAAATTATCAATAAAAGTTTCAGTCGTCTTCTGAGAGCTTCAAGCAGAAAATGCCGTTTGAAATTTCGACCCCTTTAACCCCTTGACATACGAAGACGTCTGGGAGACGTCATTTGTTTCTTACGTCAAAACAATAATTGACGTGTCTCAGTCGTCTTCATCCCAGAGATGCCAACTTGCTCCGAACAGTAAATAAATATTTTAAAGCGTTAGTTTATCAATTATGATTCTTGGTTTAATAAATTCAATTTAGTAGATTTGTATCCTCCACTATTTCTAAATAATTCGTAGGCTTATATAATTCACCACTTTATAGTAGTTATTTCATGCTATATCCTTTAATAAGCAAGCAAAAATAGTCGAATATTTGCAAAATTTAGTTTGTAGTTATTTACCGTTTTTTTTAAAAAAATTATTTTTGCGTGTCCGGAGCAGCTGGCATCCCTGTCAACATTCCGTTGCGAGTTGTTGTGTATAGTGAAATCAAAGATCATTTCTATATCAAGAAATGATATGTCAAGGGATTAAAAAGCTAGATTACACCGATATCACCCTCCAGATGAACTGTACATAAACTCTCCTAACTTAATTATTCTTACCCGTTTCAGAGTTCCAAGTTGACGTCATTTTGTTTGTGTGTTTGTCTACGTTAATTTAAAATGTTTATGCATGTTTGTCCTATGCTTTGAGCAAACGCACACAAACATTCTCCATTTATAAATGTTAAAAAATATATACACAAACTAAAACATAGGAAATAATAAAATAAAGTACAAATTTTCAAAATTACGTTATTCAAGTGGAATAAAATATGATATTTTTGTTTTTGTCAGATATAAATTAAAAAAAAAAAAAAACGTAGAGGGCATCACTTTTGAAAGATGTGGATGTGGGATTTCGATGGTGACAAAGCTTTAGTACAAGTATTGCACCCATTCTTTTCATATTGGATCTGACAAAAATAAAAGTTTTTAGTTTACTTGAAAAACGCACTTTTTAATGCTTTAATTTTTATGTTATCACTAAATATAAAAATTTTTAACTGGCTAATTGCATTTTTTTTTGTTATAAAACAACTTGCAATTATAAAATAATTTTTCCCTATAAGTTTATATATCTTGAACAAAAGTTATAAATATTTTTTTTCAAAATTGAAGAAACTCTTATAATTAAGGCCCGGATTTTGATGACATTTGCATTTTTTTGCATTTTTGGACATTTTTTGTCCTTTAGAGCAGTTTTTTAGATTTATAGGGCATTTTTCTTTAAATTTTGGGGCATATTTTGCATTTTAAAGCATTTTTTAAATTTTTTGTTAATTTTTTTCCAATTTTTATTATTTTTTATCATTTTTCATTATTACACTGGCTTCCAAACAATGAAGAAAATCTCTAGGATATTAACAGGTGAAGAAACATCTTTTCAAATTGAAGAAGAATTGTCAGTAAGTGAGACCGTCTTTTTCAAGTACGCACCAATAACATCAGTAGACGTTGAAAGAAGCTTCTTCAGGTATAAAAATTAACTTTCAGACAAGAAACGCTTGTTTACATTTCAAAATATGAAAAAAAAAAATTAATAATTCAATGTAATTCTGATATTTAGTAATATTATGAGATGGAAGTTGTTATATTCATTAAAGTTTCTATACAAAATGAAAATGTTTTGGAGTCAATATATTTTCCTTTTTTTTGTTATTTTAGGATATAAAACATATTTTTCAAACTTTAATGAACATAGAACAAGTATTGCATTGCTTTATATTTTTTTAAATGACTCATAATAATTTCAAAGAGTAAAAAATTGTTTTAGTTCAATATTTTTACTTTATTTAAGTCATGTCATAAGGCATTTTTAGCGCAATTTTCGCATTTTAAGGGCATTTTTTGCACTTTTAAATGGCATTTTTTGCACTTTTTAAGGGCATTAATTGAGATTTTTTAGGTCATCAAAAACCGGGCTCTACTTATAATTCTTCTGTGTGTTCTGCATACGACGCCATTTTGTGTAAAATCAGTTTAATTATTACTAAATAACAGTACTTCTTAGTTGATAGGCCCCCATATACTGATTTTCTTTTGCTTTTAATGTTTTATTCTTATTATTTTAATGTATTTACTGTATCAATGTTAGGAATTTTTTTTACTGTTTGATCTTTTTGTAATTTTTTGCCCCTCCAATTTCATGTATCTGCGATGCATGGAGACCAATGATGTGGAATCAAGTGCATTTACAAAAAAAAAAAAAAAAAAAAAAAAAAAAAAAAAAAATCATAATTGAATCCCTCTAATATTAAAATTTATTGACTATTACGCAGTTTCTGTATACCTATGACATACTTTTTGGAGGACATTTTTTCAGACTGAACCAAAACTATCTGATATGCGCCATATCTTCTTTTCATTGATTAACTTTGGATAAAAACATTGTTGTGATACATTGAAAATAGTTTTTGTGGTAGGATTTGTAAACAGTAAATAAGGATGGCAACATCTATTTTAAATATAAAAATACTTCATTGGTTTTCTTGTCGCTTTTTCTTTTTTGAAGATAACCTTATAATTGTTCTGCTTTAAAAACGGTTTTTTATATATTTAGTCTAATTTATTTGAGAAAGAATAAAATTGAAAATTTTCATAATGTCACAAAACTTCAAATACTGCCTGACGAATTCTCTGGTTTGATTAGTAATATGCATAGACGATTGTCCAAATAATCACATAACCAGCAATAGTTTTAAACTTTATCAAATTTATATTTACATTAGAATGGGTGCTCCGGTGGCGCATTCGGTTAAGGCGTAGCTCACGCTGCTGGTTAGAGATCTGGGGGATTCTGAGTTCGATCATGGCCAACAAAAGAACCGGTGTGTATGCGCTGAGAGGTGCACGATAAATCTGTCGTGGCTGAAAGTCCTTTCGTTGGTTGTGGTGTGAAAATTTGGAGTTAGGGTTACCAGATCAGGTGTTGCTCACGTCGTCTGACCAGGGTTAAAGTAAGGTGGCATTCCTACCATGGCCGTTAAAAGATAGAGATCTGAAAATGGGGTCTAGTAGGCGCTTCATTATGGTTGGGTACGTGATCATTCCCAATATAAAGGTGCAGAACGAAATAAAGGGAGCTTAAGGGCAATATTAGATAGAGGTTAAAATTTAAAATATTTTGAACATATGAACTGAAATTCGTTTAACTTGTTTAATTAGATTCCCTTAATTGTTATTATTGATGTAGTTCTAACATGGAAAACAGTGAACAAAACGAAGAGGACCCAAGTTAACACGAAGAATGATGGTGAATAAGAAGAAAATTTTGATCAGAAGTGCGGCTAACCGGCAAAAAAGAAGAAATAATCTTAGAGAATATGCATGAAGAGAAGAAATAAGAGCTAGAGAACAAATAAGAGGAACAAGTTGATCTGAAGTGCGGCTAACCGGCTAAAAACCGATAAGGAATAAGCTGAGTCTATAAACATGAAGAGAACAAATAAGAGGAACAAGTTGATCTGAAGTGCAGCTAACCGGCTAAAGTCAATAAGCATGAAGAGAACAAATAACTACATTTATACTACTGCTTGATAAAGTCTTATGCAATAATATAAAAAATTGGCTTCATCTAGACTTTAAAAGGCGTTGGCGTACTAAGTATGCAATGCTCTCAAAGTATAAAAGCTTGAACTATTATATTTGCAAAAGGTTTAGCGTTACTTTCATTTGACGGATTCTATCTTATAGTGTTTTTATTAACGTTTCACTCCTTCCATTGTCAAATAAATAATACAGGATTAATTTAACATAATTTAGAAATATCTAGAATGTTGATCTTTGAGAAGTTATTTCAAATCTGAAATTAGTTTTCCTCTTAAAACTACAGATTCTTTTAAAATGACATTTTTAGTTCATTTTTTGACGAAATGTTCCAGCTTAAAAACGTCATATATAGTTGGGGGTCGCATAAATACTGTGAAAATTTTTTAGGGAAGTAAGGGCACGCCATCAGGATAAAAATTGTATAGGACGCATACTCGGAAATGTCGTTTACACGGCTAGAGGTGTTTTCCTTTTTATGACTTGTTCAGAAACACACGAAGTAACAGTTTATAGTAAGGAAGCGGTCCCAACGGCGTCTGACGACATCTTTAGATAAAGGTTCTTATGCAATTTTAATTCTGACAATGTTAAATTACTCCCCTATTTATTTTACCAGTTTGTCGCAACATTTATGCGTCACTCTGTTATATATATAAAGTTTTTGAATTTGTACAGAAACTGAAAAATGTCATTAAAAAAAGAAAAACTAGCTTGTTGAGTGAAGCTGGTTGCAGATTTGAAATCAGTGATACGAAAGTTACTAGGATCTGTTAAAAATCCCATGCAACAGATAGTGAAAGTTCTCTTGTCTAAATATTGTTTCATTTTTAAAAAAAATTTTCTTTTTACTCTAAATTTCAAAATGGTACTCCTCTCCCGTTTCTGAATATTTTTGCATGAAACTTGTACCTATATACTAGTTATACCCTGTTGAATAACTGGCAGTATATGATTAAGCTAGGATAGGATTTAAAATTATATATATATATATATATATATATATATATATATATATATTAATTCTAAGACTTGAGATATTACCAAAAGAAAATTAAAAAACTCCAAGTTCCACAATTATTTTTTTAAAAAAAATCTTACATCTAAGATTAAAATTCTTTTTTACTATCCTTTAATTATCATATTATTATTAACATCAGCCCAAAATATCATAGCATTTGAAGTTTTGGAAGAAAAGTCTTAGCGTTTTATAAGCAGCTAAAATTGCAAAACATTAGCTCAGAGAAAACTGAGTTCAAAGTTTTTAATAACCTTAGGACGAAGCAGGCACGAGGAATAACTTTTACTAAAACTTTACTACTTGGTTAGCTAAAATACTGATAGATTAATCTATCAATATTTTCCGAGATAAACGATTTAATGCACGTATTTTGCAATTCGTAAATGCTGGAATGAGATTTTGCCATTTTTCTCTCTCATTTGACTTAAACATTGAGAGGTAATTTACTTACTTCTTCATTACAGTTTTAAAAAATTCTACTACTTTGCTAAAAATATTTGAATAGTTTTTAAAATCTGACAGCTACACGAATTTTGAATTAAATAAAATTTTATGCTCAAATTTCTGAGATTTAGTAACTAAACAGGGTGTTATGGTATTTGTATGTGCCCTTTGGCTACACCTTTGAACATATATATATATATATCGAATGACTAATGGCAATTTGTCATTCTGTTTGCTTAGGTATCTTCTAAGAAAATACTCATTCGACATTCTGTATACTGCATTAAGGTCAGTATTTCTGACAAATGTGCGAAAAGAACATTCTAATTAACTTAAACAAGTATTGTGAAAAAATAAAATACAGGGTGTTCCAAAATTCTCTTTACAACTTCAAAAATTCATAACTTCGAAAATAAACAAGATATTTATATTCTGTCTTTTGCATGTATTACTGCAACTAATAAAGTTTTGTTTAGTACACTTCAACATGCGCACCATTGGTGGCCCTTAGCACTTCCAGTCCGTAATCAATTTCAAGCCAGGCATTGTAAAGATAATTTTGGAACACCCTGTATTATACAAAAATCTTAAAGCTTATATATTTGTCTTTTTATTACCATAAGTGAGCTTTCAGCCAGATTATTTTTATAATTATTCGATTTGCGTTTCGGAATTGTAGAATGCTGATAAAGTATAAAAAAATAAATATTTCATGCTTTCATGTCCAAGTTATATTTTCGAGTCTTGATATACAACGCTTGAATTTTTTATAATAACGATAATATAATGCAATAATGATAATTCTATTTCACACCAAATATTAAAAATTTTCAGCCAATAAAATTTTACTTCGTAGCAAAGAGCAAACTTTACTAAAAGAATAAACAGTTTCCACTTATAATTTATTCTTGTATAAATACTTATGCCAAAATTTTGCTTTAATATGAGTTGTTAATCTGCATTAGTAAATAATTTTTGATAGTTTGTTCCACAAAAAATAAAAGAACAAATCTATATTTGATTTCACTCTAAACTTTACTCTAAATGAATTCCCTGCATAAAGTTATCGATCCCGAATTTCTTCACTCCAATCCAAACTGTTGCATATTTTCCCTCACATCCTGCCATATTTACTCTTCTTCTTCACGTGAAGCAAAACAAAAATATGATCGACCTTTTTCGTTCCTTCGACAGACGACAGGTAAAATGGTCCAAGAATTTCTACTCCTATGCTCCATCAAAAAAGAAGTGCAATAAAACAAGTACTTTTTTGCTACAAAAAGCAATGCTCTCCCAGAAAAGATAACAATAAAATTCCGAGCATAGCTGTAAAAAGAAAGAAAAATAAATAAATAAAATGGTCCCATTCTAGTTCGTATCAACACCCTCTTCTAAATCTTTCGGAATCTGTTCTTATTACGATGTGCGCAGAAGACCAACGCGCACCTCTCTGGTTGGCTCTTCTGTTGATCCGCTTTTCCTCCCTGTAAACTCCAACGTCACAGGCTCCGTTATTTTTCGGAACCTTGCCGTTAGCAATACTAGGTGTCATACTGATAACCGGCTTGCACAACAAGAAACTATCTGCATCACCTATGAACCTGTTTTAACCGTGTCTGGAAGATGGAGAAATCGGCTTTCCACGATCCCAGGCGAGTTGACAATACACTTATTTTGTTTATAAGCGATTGTTTTGCTTAGAGAGCTGCTTTTACCCCCACCGTTTTGATGTTTCTCCTTCGTAAAAGGACTTGTTCTGAGCGTGTCTTGTCCATTGAAGGTTAAGCGGTTACGGGGAACCGCAACTAAAATGAAAGGTTAGCTGAAGATTTAATTTTTTAAAATTCTTTTATAATAAAGATACCGTATGGTAATTCACGCTTTATCTTTCTCTGCATTGCAGGGGTCTATATTATCACAAAACAGATATTTTGCATACGTGCTATTTATTTACCATAGCTACCTTTCTACCGCAGAAAAATTTATTAAACTAATTTTGCAGAAAAATTATTCTTATATTCTCAATAATTATCTTCGTTTGTTTGCAATATATAGTGACGATTTTGAGTATACTTTTATTTCTCTATGATGTGTAACAATTTAAATTAAATCAATTCTATTAAATTTGTATTTAGTTTTCAAGGTTAATGATGTTTATAAAAAGAGTTTAATTTTTAGTTAGTTAATTAATTAATTAAATGATTGTTCATTAAATCTTTATTGTATCATAGCTATCTTTTTTTTTTTTGACTTTAAAAGATTAAATAATTTTTAAGATAAAATTTTGAATTTGAAATTACCTAATTTAATTATCAGATATATTAGCGATTTTGGATATATTTTTATTTGCATACATTGATAAATAACGTTTCAAATGAAGTGAATTGTATTAAATTTGCATTTTCTGACTAAATATTTCATACAGTTTGGAAGATTCGATTAATAAAATTATATTTATGATTGAATTTATTTTTAGTTAATTAATTGCTTCGTAAACCTGTAATGTATCATAACTATATTTTTCTACGTTAAAGTAATTATAAGTTATAAAAGTGAAAAAAATATTTAAAATAATTAACTTCATTTAATAATAAAAGTAGTGACGATTATGAATTTATTTTAATTCGTGCATGCATGAAGAAAACGATTCAAATGTAGTGTTTTTAAATTTGAATTTTTATAAAAAGAACGTTTTATAGAATATAGATATTTATGTAAGACTTTATTTTTAATATGTTAATTGCCGATATCATAAGCAAAATTTATTAGTCAGTTAATTGTTGTATATTCAGTACTGATATTTGATGAAATTATATGCAATATTATTTAAAATTTTGTTCTCTAATTATTTTTTTATCAACAGTTTTAATAGACTAATCACATTAATATTTGTTTAATTTATTATTTAAATATGTGAAATAAGATACAATATAATTAAGATTGAAAAAAATTCTTTAGAGATTGTTATTTTTAGAATTTTTTTCTCCAAAGAATTAAAATAATTTTAGAACTAATAAAATAAACTGTTAAACCATATAAAAATCTAACACATAAAAATGTAACTGTTTTATGGAAATTATTTAAAACATTTATTTTTTTAATGCTGCATTTAAGTAATTTTTGACGCAAAATTCAATTACTTCATTAAATAAATTATTATTTGAATTTAAATAGGTAAAGCATTAATTAAATTCCTAACTCCTATGATATATTTTATTTTTGATTCAAATGTTGTACAATAAAAAATTAATACTACTATATAAATAAGATACAATATAATTAAGATATAAAAAAATTCTTCTCTAGAATAGGATCTTTTATAAGATCTTTAATAATAGAATAGGATGTTTTCTTCGTTATTATTATTTTTATTTAAACTTTGAGAGATGGTTATTTTACAGTAGTTATAAAACTTTATCATCTCAGAAGTTAAATAAATAAATTAAAAAAAAAAAAATCTGAAATATTTTGGAAAAAGTAAAATAAATTACTGATACGTATTTTTCAGGTATCATTAACGAATATCGTTTTTGTTTTTACTGTTTGAAGGCAACCTTTGTAACACAAATAAATTGTTAATGTTTTTATTTTTTAAATAGATATATTTCCATTTGAAAATTCTGCAACTTTTTTGAATTTTCTTCTCTTACTTAAAATTGAAATATTTATACTCATATATTATTTGCTATGTTAAATAACAAACATATCATGTCTTGTGCAATGTGTCATGCCGTGTCCAGTTAATTGACATTTAGTGAAAAGAATTATTAAGCACTTCCTAATTTGCCCAGTAGGGCCACGGGAGAATTATATCGCTGTTTTTGTGATTCTGTGAAAATCATAAAAACTAGATATCTGTCCAGACTTGAGAAAGACTTGTTTTTGCGAATCCGGAAAAATTCACTCATAATTTCAGACTATTCATAATTAATATATATATATACTTATAAATTATTTGCTATTTAAAATAAACATCAAATAAATCATTTCTTGTGTAATCTGTCATAACGATTTCTGTTAAGTGACATGTAGGAAAAAAAAACATATTAAGTACTTCATAATTAGCTCAGTAGGGCTGTGAAGATCTTATCGCCCTTCTATTTTAGTTTATATTTTTATGCATAAGATATCTTAGTATATAATTATTAATAGTGATTATCTTAGATATTTTGAAATTATGAAAAATTTATTAATAATTTTGTGAAAATTGGGCTCTGTTTTTATTATTTTAACAATCGTAAAAACTAGTTTTTTGCCCGGATTTCCTACAAAAGGTCCTGTTTTTGTGAATCCAAAAAAGAACTACTCATAATTTCATACTTCAGTATGTTTGTACTTATAATAACTCATCAGTATGTTTGTACTTATATATTATTTGTTATGTTAAATCATATATTATGCAATATGTCATGCCGTTTTCTGTTAATTGACATATTGTGAAAATAACAATTAAGAATTATTAATTTGCCCGGTTGCTCTATGTGAGGATCTCATTGCCGTTCTTTTTTAATGTTTAACTTAAGACTTTTTATAAAAAATTGTCGAAAGTCATTTTATAATTTTGTAAAAATGATATCCGGTTTTTGTGAAAATCGTTAAAAAAATAGTTCTATTTTCCGACGTTTTACGAAAGGTTCTGTTTTTGTGATGGAAATTATTTAGGATCCTGTTGAAAAGAATTATGTGAAAGGTCGATTTCAAAAATAATTTTAGGGGTCTTTTTTTTCCCGGGCCGTTTACTTGTCTTGGGGCATCTTTTAACTTTTCACTCCTGAACTCTTTCTTTTAAAAATTTTTTTGTTTTCTTTCTATGCTATATTTAAGTATTTATGTTTGTAAACTGCGGTGTTTTTATTTAAGATTTTTGTAAACATCGTTTCAATCGTTAATCATTTCTATGCCGAATCCGTTTTTATAGGGTATGCATTTTATTATATTTATTAATAGGCTAATAAATTTATTTTTGACACCATGGTTTGCAAGTTATATTTAGTACTGTTTATTTCTTTTGCTTTTTTCTAGTATCCATAAATTTATTGTGTTTAAATAATAAAATTAGGTGCTTTTAATATTCTAATCCATTTCTTCATTTAAACAACATCATGGAATAGCATTAAAGGCGCCAATTCTTTACAATACAGTACAATACAACGTACAATAACCGAGCTTTTAACTTGTTATGGTTTGTTTAGTGTTAAAACGCTAAATGTTTACAAATTATAAATAATAATTTAAAAAAATCACTTAAATATTAGTTTCAAATAGTTATAAGTTAAACAAGTTATAAGAAAAACAGGTGAAAATAAACATAGTCTAAGTTGTTTTTGTTATTTTAGATATGAATTATTCTTCAAGCTTCCTTCTTTGTTCTTTGTTCATTTCCTTAATCATAATATTTTTTTTTTATCCTATTACCTTTTTTTTGTTTTTTGTCTTTCTCTGCATGCTTGATATTTAATTTCGCAAAGTCATGCATTTTTATTTGATATTTTTATTGAGATTGTTACAGGTAATTATTATTTTTGTGAAAAAATTTTTATTACATTTATTAAAAGTTCATAAGAAAAATTTTAAGTTCATAACATGCAAGTTTCGTCAAATATAAATGAATTTTTCTGAATTAAAATTTAATATAAATATTGAATTAATGTTTTTCAAATATTCTTAAACAATTAGAAACGCTCTCTTCAAGAATCAATAACACTCTTGCCAAGGGAATAGACGATAATTAAAGATTATCGTGTGATTTTATAAATTATTAAAAAATGTAAACCTTTTATAAATTATTTTTCAGAACATTTTTTATGATTTATCGCTTGATTTTACAAACTATAAATTATAATTTATAAAATTATAATTAAAAACTATACAGTGTCCCCTCATATTACTTTTGTCATGGTTAAAGGAGATAATTAATAATTTTCCGTGATTTTATAAATTGTTTGAAAATTTAAATCTTTTATAAACTATCACGCAATTTTATAAATTATAAAAAATGTAGTTTTATTATTTACAAAACTAAAATTAAAAACTAATATATAGTGTTCCCTAATGTCGCTCTTGTCAAGGAAAAAGGCGAGATGTAGCAAAAATCATTTTAAAATAATAAAAGTGATATAACATTCATATATTAGGATAAATTCGTTTATTAAATCAATAAAAAATTAAGCATAATTTTATTCTCATTTTTAATATGCAATCTTAAGAGAAACAACAAAAACTATGTTTTTCAGATGAAATATGACTCAAAAATGGTTTATTTATTCAATTCCCTAAGTAACGTACAGTCTGTAAAATAAAAGAAAAAAAAGTATTGCCCTTAATAACCTTTCATCTAACGATCAGATTTTTAAGCACTAACATGTAATATGAGGTTTCAGGAAGTAGACTTTAAATATCTAATTAATTAACGTAGACGACATTTTAAATTACGAATTCAGAATGAAATACTTTCTCTCATGAAGTTTTTTGACCATCAGTTTAAAATTTGAAGACAATTAAAACTAATTAAAAAATGTTTGCTCATAATTTCAGAGATAAACATTAAGGAGCACAAGTTTTCGATCGATCTATCGGCTTAACTATTTGGATCATGTGTTCCTAGGTTTTTTTTAAATTTTTGCTGAAAAATCATTCTCTTTTTCGACAAGGTTAGAAAATTCGAATTCGGCCAAAAAGGGAATATTTTTTCACCAAAAATAGGTTTTGTGTGTTTCATTTCGGTTTACAAGCAAATTATATATTTTCTACTTAAAAGTGGTAAAGCTTATGAATTGTGTAAAAATCAAAGTAATCTTAGAAGAGAACCAAATAGCGTTATTGACAAAATATATCTTTGAAAAAAAATATTTTTTTTCTGAACCATGACTAAGTATTTTTTCTAAACAATAACATAAATATATATGAAATTGATACATTATAATTAAAATTAATAAATTGTAGTAATTCGAGCATATTATTGAATTGTTCTCGATAATTAGGTAATAACTTAAAAGTACAAAAATAATTTCAGTGAAACAATAAATTTGCAATTAATATTTTTAGACATTCTAAAATTTTTCACTGGAATTATTATATATGCTTTATTCCAAACATTAAAAAAAACTATTTTCTTTTTTCCTTTTTTTGGATTTAAGTCTTGGAATAGATATTCTTTGATATATAATTATTTAAAATTGACATCAAACTAAATGCTAAGTGATGATATTTTCACATGAAAATTCAAATCGCTCTGAAATTTAAATAACCACAATCATATGTACTAGAATTTTTTACTTTTTGTGGCATCATAAAAATTATTTTCGGTTATTCGTTTCCTGCATCTTAAGTTGCATGTAAATTATCACCTTTTAGGTTTCAGCTTAAAAAAGTTTATAGGTTTGGGCATGAGAAAACTTTATCTTCATATTTGTGTAATGTAGTATTAAATTAAAAGTTATATTGCTGAACAATCAATAAGTAACAGTTTAAAAAAAAAAATTAAATCGATTCTGAAAAAATACGGTATTCATAAAAGTTTATAAATATCTGAAAAATTTGGAATTTTGAGAATCGTTTTTTTTCTCATGAAAAATGTTTCTAACGTGTTCTAGAACACGTTACAAATGACTTTTTGGGCTAGAAACCTTTTCAAAACAATTTTTTTATCATAAATCTTTTTAAGCAACATAGTCGATGATATTTTCTTAAAAAATGAAAGTTTATTCTCGAAAACTAGAAAATGATTTCAAAAATACGATTAATTTTTATTCGTAATTTAGAAATCGTTTTCTGAATTTTTTTTTCTTTTTTTTTTTTCTTATAACACCTAAAAAAGATTTTAATAGAGAGAATCGTTTTCTAAAAATATCGCAGTTCGTTCGTCAATATCTCTCTCACTTTTTAGTTTTTTTTAAATACTGGCAAACATTGCATTAATTAAGCAACACTTCTATTATAACTCGCATATTCATTTTAAATTCTTCTATTCTCTAGATGAATGTGAAATGAATGCCCCACTATTTTGAGACTATTTAAAGATTATTCAAGAACTTAAACATTCATATGTCTCAAATGTCTTTGTTTTTTCAAAATTTTCTCATTTAGTCTCTAAATTTATTCAAATTGAAACTATTTAAACTAAGATGCACCTGAAAGTACAGTTTTGAAAACGTTGATTGATAAGTACACTTTCAAAAAAATGTGTACAATGCTGATAATTGCTACAATCTTATTAAGGTGTTAAATCAAACCAAGTTTCTGTTTAAATTAAATCATGGTATGTAATAAAGTTTAAGATATATGATAATATGGTTCACCTTAGCACCATATTGTAGCAAATAGTGTGATTTTATGGGCATCTATTGAATTTCTAAGAGTGTAGTTTGTTGCTGAGAGTGTGGTGGACGTTTCGATTATTAAGTTTCACCATTAAGTTAATTCGTTTTCCACATTTATTTTTTGCTTACATTCCTTGTTTTGCATGAACACGTGACAACACACGACACATGACAACAATAATACATATACTACCAGAATTTTCTATTTTTAAAATTACGTGGCAAACACATTTCTCAACTAACGTAGAAGCTGTGTCTCGGAAACTAGGAACTAGGTTTGTGTTAGAAATCAAATAAGGTATGTTTGTTATCGTTATAAAATGTTATGTTATATTACTGTATGCACATTCGAAGAAAAATCTATTAAACCTTGAACCAAAATATTGTTATTTCGATGCATAATCTGTAACCTTAGTTAAATCTATAACCTTAGTTAGATGTTAAATCGAATATTTTTTTCTGGTTGAAGCATTTTATCATGCAATCAATTTGAAGAAAATTAAATTTGCCCTATAATTTGGATCAAATAAGAACCATAACAAGCTTGTAGCAAATTTAAGCGATATTGTACAACACGTTAAAATATTTCTTATGTTATAAAAAATTTTCTATTCATAACTATTTGTTCAATCGTTTTTTTTAAATATCATTTTAAAGAATTTCAGTTCGCGAGATTGTCTAAGGAATAAAATTAAAATATATTTATTTAATGAAACTTTTAATATTTAATTTAATAAATTCAACTTTTCTTTCTTTTTCTTTTGTTTTGTCGTAAAACATGAATTGAACGAAAAATTATTGAGCTGTGTGTGCCTATAAGCTTTCAAAATCTAACAAAAGGCTATAAAGACAGGTAAATAATTTTATGACCACGTTATGCCCCATAATATCAAGTTTTCGAATGATTTATTTATTTGTTGCATTATATGAAATCAACGTATGGTAGTCTTCAATATGTCTACCTGAGAGAGCGATGAAATTGTTTATAAACCTGCAAGTTAGATCAGGTCATAAAATAATACTACCAATTCTCTAAGAGAATTCTATGAAATAATTTTTTCTTTTACTTTGTGGAAATAGTAATTGCAACAAAGGTTTTTGAACTTTCGACATTTGCTACGCCCTTTCATGTTAATCATATGAACAGAGCCCTTATATAATCATAATCATACAAATTGGTATTTATTTTAGGGTAGACAGTTATTATAGGTATATAATTGAATTTTAGAAACAAATTTGAGGTGATTTAGTGTAAGGATTAGTCTGCTAATTTTGATGATTATACATATTTCAAAAACGCACACATAGCATATATTTTAAGAATCAGACGTGCGTTATTTACTAAGATAAAAAATACTGACATCATAAATAAATCAAAAGTCTTTTTTTTATTAATTATCTAATTTTTTGTAATAAAAGTATTTTGAAAATATTCTGCAGAACCTCAATTATCTAAACTCTTTTATCCGAATTTCTCTGTTTCGACAAAGTTTCCAAAGTTTTTTCTTTCTTTCCGCTTAAGCACTTAATTTTTTTTTCTTTTTCAATTTCAATAATATATTTTATAATTTAGCCATGCATGGGGTCTTGATTATAAGAAAACTCTTTTTTACTTGTTGACTACATTGAATTGTATGTAATTATGTAAGTAACAAATAAACGCATTATTAGTTGGTGAAGTTGGTTGCTTTGGTTTTGGTAAAGAAATCTGAAGGTTGTAACTTTCGTTGTTTCATACCTTATTCCATTAATATTGAGGTAGTTAAATTAGACCATCATTGTTCTAACTCCTGCCAAAAGAAAAGATGTTTGAGTTATCTGTGCAAGAAAAATTTAATATTGTTGAGGTGAATGGAATTTGGTGAAGATTACTTTTGTTTTTCAAAGGAAATCTGAAGGTTGTAACTTTCATTGTTTCATACGTTGTTTCTTTATTACTGTGATAATTTAGTTTGACCGTGATTGTTCTCACGTCTGCTAAAAGGAAATATGTTAGATAGTTACCTGGTGCAAAAAAATATAATCTTATTGAAATGAGTGGAATTCGGTGAAGATTACTTTTGTTTTTTTAAGGAAATCTGAAGGTTGTAACTTTCATTGTTTCATACGTTTTTTCTTTATTACTGTGATAATTTAGTTTGACCGTGATTGTTCTCACGTCTGCTAAAAGGAAATATGCTAGACTTACTTGTGCAAGAAAAATGTAACATTATTGAGGTGAATGGAATTTGGTGAAAGGTTACTTTGGTTCTGATAAGCAAATCTGAAGGTTGTAACTTTCATTGTTTCATTCATTATTTCACCATTACTAATGTTGCTTGGTTGGACCATTATTGCTTCCATGTCTGTTAAAAGGACAAAAGAAATGCTTGCGCAAAAAAAAATATAATTTGTTTTGTAAATGGAATTCTGTGCAAGTCTTACAAAAGGAACAAAATAACTTATTATAATTAAAAAAAAAAAAAACTTTTAATTTTTAGAGTTAATTAAAGAACATGGATTAAAAAATTTATAAATTTGAGGTCCAACCTTATTTCCTTTTACATCCTGCGTTTTACAGAATCAAGAGAAGTTTTAAGTGTGAATATACTTGCTTGCATGTTATAGAAATATTTTTTCGATAATATAAAAAATTTAAAATAAAGTTATCCTCAAATGTTTACCATTATCAGTTATGTAGATCTTGTATAGGAAATTTCATAAATTTTATATTTTTTAAAGTATAAAAATTTTTTAGCATCTGAGATGTACGTAGCAGTAGGATATTTGTATTGAAATCGCTTCTTTTCGTCCATATATTTTTCCTTCATCATTCAAAGCATGTAATGAATATATAAAATGTTATGTTGTACGTCAATTACATGTTATCTTTCTTGTGTTATCTAATTAACATATTATATTTGTAAGTAACCATGTGAGCTGTTACTTAAGTAGGTTTTCCATAATGTGTAAAAATTTAAAGTAAGTGATAGCAAAGTAAAAGTCGGATGATACAATAACTAAACAATCTTCCAACATGCAACCATTTAATAATAATTTCTTATAAGCAGTGAGCAAAAAAATAAAAATAGATGAATAAACGAAACACCCTGAATAACTTTTGATTTAAAGATCAGATTTTCACGCACTATTACTCAATCTTAATGGTTCGAGGGGATGACCTCAAATATGCAAATTAGTTGATGCAGACGATATTTTAGGTTTCAAAATCGGTCACAAAATATACTTTCTCTAAATAAACATAGCCGTTTTCAACGGATTATGATACCTGGCCCCCGAATCTTGTGAATATGATCCCTATAGTTTGGTCTTAATTTTACTTTTTGTGTATTTCGCCATATTTCGAGAAATTTTTAATCGAATTAAACAATTTCTGCAAATAATTAAAAAAAATTTTTGTCTTTGCAAACAGTAATTTTCAATAATTACTTAATATTTTTAATTATTTTATGAAATTCAAATTACATAATAAAATAAAATTTGAATTGTTAGGCTTACAAATTTCTACAAAGAGTGTAATTTGTATCGCAAAATACAAAATTTGAACAAAATAGGTTGAATAGTTCCTGAGAAATAATTTCGTTCAATTTTTGTATTTTTCCAAGTATAAATACATTCTTTAAAACGATGTCAAAATTTGTATACCATTCATTTCAAACTTTTTCTATTATTACTAAATTAAATAATAAAAAAAATTATAAATGATTACTAAAATTATTTTTTTTTGCACGAAATTGTCTTTGGATAAATGAATTTTAAAAATTGTATTGTAAGAATTTTTCAATTCGCTTGAAGAGTTCTCGAAATACACAAAAAGTAAAATGAATATAAGGTGGTCCAAACTTTGGATCGGTCTCCTAACCTAACTATTGGGATTCCCAGACTGCGGCTATCTGTCGGAAAAAAGAATGTTTATTCATAGCTATGTTTCCGTGTCTGGATTTAGAAACTTGAAATATCGTTTGCCCTAACTAATTAGCATATTTGAGTTTAACCCTCTAACCATTACGATTGAGTTTTAGTAGTACTTGAAAATCCGATCATTAGATCAAATGTTTTTCAAGGAGTTAATTTTTTTATGCTCTCTCTCTCTCTCTCTCTCTCTCTATATATATATATATATATATATATATATATATATATATATATATATATATATATATATTAAAAAAATGTACTCTTCATTTTTTTGTTTGTTTACAATTGGATAATTGGTCAAAAAATTATGGGACAAAATTTTGTATACATATATATATAAATATATATAAATATTTAATATATATATATATATATATATATATATATATATATATATATATATATATATATATATATATATGTGTATATATATATATATATATATATATATATATATTTAAAAAAATGTTCTCTTCATTTTTTTGTTTGTTTACAATTGGATAATTAGTCAAAAAATTATGGGACAAAATTTTGTATACACAATCTAAAGCGGATCTTAAGCGGCAAAAAAAAACAATTAAAAAAAAAAAACATCTTGAATAACTTAGCATGATATGATGATTGTATTTTCACGAACTAGAACTCAATCTTAATCATTCGATGGCGTAACTTTTAAATAGCCAACTAATTGGTGCAGACGATATTTTAAGAGAAAGTACGTCTTTGTGACTGATTTCGTAACTTATCGTCTGCTTTCATTAATTAGCTTATTTAAGGTTTTTCCCTTAAACAACTAAGATTGAGTCCTGGTACGTGGAAATCGAACCACGAGATCAAAACTTACTTAAGATGTTCACTTTTTATTCCGTGCTCTCTTCCATGGCTGCACAAAATTTTGTCTTTTTCCTCAAACTTCGAATGTGGCTCCTTCGTATAGTGTGTCACTTATTATAAATAATATGATGCAGTGGCATAACAACAATAAAACTTTCAGAATACAAAGAATTGATTTAACTAATAAATAATAAATTTCATTTATTAAACAGTACATTACATCATTCAAATTTGTAAAATACACCAAATTTAAATATAACAACACAAAGCTTTAGATATAGTTCTTCGTTGAAAATTCAATTCAGTTACAAAATGAGTTGACATTGTGTCACGAAAATTTTTTTATTCCAAGTCACGCTATCATTGTATTCTCGCGATCGGGTAAATACATTTGTCAAAAAAGATTTTTAGTTAGAGAACCTAAAAAATTTGGTGAGGGAAAAAAAATCAATTATTATTCCATTTCGAAATGTTTTTTCTTTTGTAGAATATATTGAAGTAACTCGATGAAAAATAAATTATATGATCATGTAATAAGCGTTAACGGTATTCGTTAAAAAATAGTTCTTTGTGAGCAATTCTCAAAACTCATTATGTGCTTTATTAGATTTAATTCATAGCTTACTTCCTTGAAAAGCAATCACGTAGATTTAAAATTAATAACACTTACAATTAATAACTCGTACAATTAAGAATCAGTGACATTTCACCTAAAATAATTTTTGTTATTTTAAACTACTTGAATCCTTTTTAATTTTGTTTGTTGAATATAATGAAACAATTTTACTAAATAAGATATTTTATAAAAAATTGGTGCATTGTTTAAATGCGTTTAATAAAGTTTTGATCGTTTTTAATGGATCTAGGTGCCCTGGAAATAAAAGACGAAAATATAATAATAATAATAATGATTATGAGTTTATGAATTCTTAGCTTAATTATTTTAAGTAAAATTATTATAAATATAATAATGGCAATAATTATAACTATTACCATTATAAGTATAATAATTATTATAAGTATAATAATTATAATTATAATTAGTATAATAAATATAATTAGTATAATAAATATAATTATAATACTTATAAATATAATAATTATAAATATAATAATTGCGATAAATATAAGTATAATGATTACAAGCATAATAATTACAATAATTATAAGTGTAATAATTACAATATTTATAACTAAAACCATTATAAGCATAATAGTTACAATAATTTTAATTATAGCTATTATAAGTATAACAATTCTAATTACAATAGTTATAAGTATAAAAATTATAATAATTTATTTTAATATAATTTTTTATCTGATTTCCAAATAAGCTTGATTTATTATCAGAAATATTTTTAAAAAAATTATAAAAAAATATCCTCCATTTCAGCAAAGTACGCAAAAAATTACGATGTCGATAACGTAAAACAGAATGTCGTGCTAGTTTGCTATAACAATTATAAGGTATTAAAATGAAACCTTTCGTTCAAATCAAAAAATTTTATCGACACATCACCGTATGGTTTAACATATCAATGTATTAAGGTTGCAGTAAGTTTTCTCAAGAATCAAGATAGTGGTCCAATCAGGGATAAAATGTTTTTAAATATGTAAGAACTGAGAATTGCATTTAATTTGCATACAATATTTTATCACCTTATATTCTATTGCCCTCTAACAGAATCGAATTATTTTCTTTTTCTGTGGAATTCTTAACAATATTTCTACATTGTGAAAAAAGAAATGTTTTCTCAAAAATCTAAGAATTCTTCATAAAAAGAAATTTCTTTATCGCTGTCTCAATCTTTCATATATGTATTGGCAAATTCTTTTTTTTAAAATTTCATTTCATTATTCCTTGCCTTTTTTTCTGAAAAGGCAAATATTATCACATTTCAATGAGTTAATACTATCTAGTCCTTAAATTCGTGTGTCCTTCTTGTATAGAACGATTTAATTTAATCTTAAACTAATTTTAAAAACAATTAAATAACTTTTTTTAATTAGGGCAACTTCTAGGAACAATCAGTGCTAAAGGGAACTGTGCCAATAGATCTTATTTCGGTTGAAAAGCATATAAACACATTAATACATTTAAAAAAATTTTAAATGACTTAATTTTTTTTTCGTGTATTATTCTAAAATATTGCTTTAAGTTGTTGTAACTATTTAAACTTCATACATTAACTACCATTTTACACACAGTGCTGGATTTAATTCTAATTCTGTTCTTTACAGCAACTTAGAAGCCTATCAATCAATCATATTTTCCAAAATAGAGTTAAAAAGTAATAATCAATTCCTAAATTAGATCAGGAGCTGCTATTAGTATCGAGCCAGTACCTTTTAAAGGGTGTGACCGCTGCTTTGTTTTATATCGTGTATCGCATTGTTAAACATGAAAAGAATATATTGGTGTAATTGATGGGGCACAATATCGCTGATTGGCCGCTGGAAAGCCGTTAAAAAAAGGATTGGAACGTATGTTAAAGGCGAAAAAAAATTCCGTTTTTTCCCTTTCTTTTTCGATCATCTTTTGATGATAAGATCGAAATGTTGGGGTTGCCATGGTGATATCTTTCTGCTTGGCAAACATTCAGTTGAGGCTCATCGTGGAGGACCTTCGTGATGAGAACAAGTGAAAAGAAATTTCAAGAAAAGGAGGAAGCACGCATCTCAACTCTGACAGCCGCGTGTCAGTTGAAAAATCAAGAGAAAAGCAATTGAAAGGAGTGGCTGAAACTACGAAATCGATTGTGAAAGCGATTCGAGATGGACTGCGTGAGGATTAGCCTGAACTTTGTCTGAAACATTATTTGCTTGATGGCTATATCTATCCTCCCCTTAGCTTTATCTATAAAACCACTTTGCGTCATATTCTTATGTTACAAAATATGCTTATTCTTCAACATTTGTGTCTCGATCGTAGGTGGGAAAAATCTTGCAACATGAAATTGATGTGCATCATTTCTGAAGACAATTATTTGCAATATTTATTTATCAGATAGGTACCTATTATTGTTAAAATTCTAATAGGTGTTTATAAAAATAATTTTGATTACAGTAGAGTCTTGGTTTACGAGCATAATCTGTTCTAAAAGTGGATGTGATATAAACCATTCGTATGTCAAAAGCAGAACTACCCAGTTGCTGTGGTGGGTAGAGTATATGTCCAACAGCGTTTGATTTCCCGTATTACTGGGTTTCTGATCAGATTGCACTTTCTACGATTGTGTTTTAGTGAAGCAAAATATGTTCACGCATGGCTGGGCATTTGGAGAGTGTGGTACAAAGGCCCGATGTTTACTACCATCTTCTCTATGCTATGAATTGTGGTAGAGTACGCATACGACAGTATTCTACTGATCATCATTAAGGATGAATTCCAAACTGTCGCCAATAGCCCATTAATGTAGTTCTAATACGACTTTAATAATTAAATCAAATCAAAGTTTAAAAAAAAGAAAGAAAAAGATAGAATTAGTTTAAATGAACTTTACAGATAATAGATTTCACCGATTGGAAATTTTCAGAAATAAATAAAAGCTATGTTATTTTCTTTATTTCCTCATACATATTCTGATTTTTTTTAAAGCTGAATTCTTAAATTTTTTTTATATTCTCACAAGAAAAAAAAAATCATAGTCCTCCGAAAATTACTAAGTAAATACACACATAAATAAATAAATAAATAGATGAAGAGAAGGATGAATGGATGAAAAATAAAACATGTTTATTAAAGAGAGACTACGTTTTTGTGTTTGATTTCATATTACTAAACCAGACTTGTCAATTTTGATATAGGTTAATAGCATAGGGTCTTGCACACTTCATACCCTGAAGTATGCAGTTAAGAGAATTAAAGTTCGATCACTTGATTTGACGAAAATTATTTATGCTGTTTGATATCTATTTTTCCGTTTGTAGGCAAAATAATTCCTCTTAATACTTTCTTCCAATTAAAAGAAGTTTTAACGTTTCTTGAACAGTAGCAGATGGTCTCTACAAAAATCATTAAAAATCCTCGCTCATTAAGAGTTAATGTTAAACCAACGTGTCTTCAAACTTTTGTATTTTCACAAATATACCTTAACTGCAGATCGTTGATCAGATTTTTATTTTGGGTACAACTCAAAATTCGTGTTTAAGAAAAAGCACACCTGAAAGTACGTGTTTAAAGAAAATGGATATAGCTCGAAATGCGTGTTAAAGAAAAAAAAAAGACACAGCTTGAAATACGAGTTTAAACACACAGCTTTTTAATAAAATGGCAATGTTATATGATTTGGTTTTTCGAACTTCTTTTTATTGTTCTTTTTTGCAGAAATAACTAATCTAAATAAATAGTTATATCATGTCTTCCATATGTCTAAATCACAATCACAAATAAATTGTTTTAAAAATTAGTTTTTTTTAAATTTCTTTTTGATCTTTTTTGATTAGTCTTTTTTGAAGATTTTTAACAGTTATTGAATACGTTGTTACGGATTTTTATAAATTTATAATGGTGACATTAAATTTACGTTGCAGTAATTTAGAGTTTTTAAAGATCATTTATCATTTACTGATCTAAATACGTTGAAATTGCCTGAAAAGTTTTATTTCTTATACACCCAGCCACCTTGATCCCAAAGTCCAGGTCTTCGCTCCATAATTATTACGCTTAGTGTTTAAAAAATAAGGAAAAGTCATTGCAAAATCTCTCTTTTCATTGAATTTGGGGTGAATACTGAAAAAGCGCATTTTTTTCTGTGTCTCTCTGTTCTCTTAAACACGCTTTTCGAGCTGTGTTCCATTTTCATAACGCGGTTTTTGAGCTTTTTCCTTCTTCCAGAACTCATATTTTGAACTGTGTCCAGAATAAAAAGCTCATAAGCGAGTTATTTAATGAAGTAACATAAAAGCTTTCAAGTCAATTTACAAAAATTCTTTAAATTGTTATTAAGAACATCCTTGCTATAAGTATTCCAAACAAAAAATAAAAAAAAGAAATCAGTTTGGAATTTTGCAATTAAGTTAGGAGTGATTTTCAGTCGATTCAAGAACGCAGTTTTGGGGAAAACAAATTAACTTGATGAATGAGAACTTTTCATTCGAACAAAGATATGGCTTTTAATTTTAGCCTTCATTAAAACACAATTGGTTTCACAAGACATTTCAAAGATTTTTCACTAATTTAAGAGTGATACAAAAAGCGGTGTAGTTTATATTTTGAGGGTAAGAACAAATTAAACTTTTGATTTAAATGTTTATGATGAAAATAATATAAAATGATATTTTTATACAAAATAGCAATTTATAAAAAATAGAAATTAAAAAAAAATGTTCTTACGATATCTATAAAAATGCAAATTAGATGAATTAAACTACTTGCTGTTTTAGTGGATATCTGTAAACTATACAGAGGGCCTCTAAACTCATTACATTTAGGTTAATTTATGCTTTCTTCGATCTCCTATTGATAAAATCACAGTATCATTCATTAAATACAAAAATACTTATAAATTTATGTCTCAATCTTCAATAATCAATAACAACACTATGCCGCTTCACACTCTCTACTGCTTTGCAAGCCCCTGACGTTTCCTATCATGGAATCCCTTCCAATTCTCAATCTTTAAAAAATACGCTTCTTTTCTCAGCCCTTCCTTAGGATGCACTTTTCTTCTCTACACCCTCTTTTAGGATGCATTCTTCTTCTATTAATCTTTTCTTGAGATGTACTTTTCTTCCCTTAACCCTTTCTTGGGATGTACTCTTCTTCCCTTAATCCTTCCCTATGATTATTTTGAGTTCTTCCCTTAACTCTTCTTTAGGATGTGCCCTTTTTCTTTTAACCCTTCCTTAGGATGTACCCTTAAACACTCTGCGTGTATGGGGTATCACCAGAAGAAGTGTTATCTTTCCATCTTAATTTATACTTCCTAACCATCGTGCGTTATACAAATAATGCTTTGTTAAACGAGGGCAATGTTCTTGACCCAGTTGATAAAAATTATTTTTTTCATTGTATTTCATAAATTTGTCTAATTAAATTCTAAATATTATATAATTTTAATGGAACTTTGCATTTTATGTTTTCTTAGTTTTATTTATACACTTATATTTAAAAAAAAATTAAATATTTTTTTTCTTTGTTTCAGATTCTTCAGACTGTTTCTTTCTTCGAAATCTGATCTACACTGTTTCTAGAGGCTGTAAGAATGTCATTACGCGGTGCATAATTTAGAATATTTTTTCTAAAATGGCTTTTTAAATTTGAATTTGGCATATTGTACCTTAGTGGTTCAACAAAACTTCATTTTCTAGTTTCGATTAATGCTATTTTGCATTTTGCGTTTTAACATGAAATGATCATAAGTATTTTTTTTTAACATGAAATAACTCAAAGTAGTGAATGTTTTTACGTGATGGTGAGACTTTATTTCAATATTATTCTTTGTGTGTGAACTGTTGAACTGTTATCGCAGAGGACCGTAGGCATATGAAGTTTATTCTGAAAAGATTCTAATAAAGATGACCATAGGATTCTACGATATGGAAGACATTAGAGACTGTTCCCGTGAATCAGTATTCAAAAGAGTAAGTCCTCATTAACTGTTATCATTGTTTTCTCTTGTTATTTGTTATTTTTGTATTGACCGGCAGGTATATAGAACCGATATAGATTGGAACAGGTACAAGAATTATTACGTGTGGAACGAGATGTTATTATGTGTGCAAGTATAGCAAAACATAGTGGTAAAATAACTTAATAAGTTTTGCCTCTTAAAAATGTACAATAATGTCAGAAAAATCGAATTTGCTTTGTCAATTACACGAGAGTTGAGTTGGTAATATATTATTTTTTAAAAGTATTTATTCAACTTTCTTCAACTACTTGATTTTCTTGAAATTATTGCTGTTGGAAAATGTAGCTAGAATTTAAATATTTAGTTACGTTTGTAGCGTCGAAAACCCTGTTTTAAAGCCCTTATAAAACATGAAAAAACTTTGTTTTTACTTTAATTCAATGTAGAATTGATTTTGATACATAACCGTTAAAGCTGCGTTTCAAAATGCTCAAAAAGTGTAAAAATACTGCGTCAAAATATCAAAAAACTGATCACGTCACTATCATAGCTGTTAGGTAATCATGAAAATTAGTACATGATTCTGAGTTTTATCGTATGAAAGTGTATAAATACTCCAAATGTGATTGTAAAGGCACACTTTTTATGGATATTCTGCCATGACGTCGAAAATTATTTCCGTAGAAGCACAGTGCGCAACTCACTAAATGTTAAAATCCTTGCTAAACATTCAAATTTGGTCAAGACAAAAACGGTAGCCTTCATTGTCGATGCCACCTGTCGCTTTAAAAACTGATCATAATTATACATACTGCAATTGGACTTCTGTATTGTATGGAAGAAGTAAATCACTCGCGACATTTATATGGCGCAGGGAGATTATGAAAACGTAAGATTTTATCAATTCACTAAGGTTCAATTAACGAAAGATATTGAAATAATAAATCTGAGGGGTGATTCTTTTAAAGAGTAAAGAAAGTAAGTGATTTCCTTAGACTGTTTAAGTAAAAAGATGAAATGATATTGTATATATGTTACAGACAATGTAGTTAATCAGTTTTAATAATCGCCAATCATTATTAATAATATCTAAGTAGCTGACCAGATTTTGGATTTACGACTACTAATGTTCAATTCCGTAGCTTGTAATTCTGAACTCAATCCAGAAGACAAGGGAACTCCTGGTTCAAGTATTGGGAAAAGTTTGTCATCGTAGTGGACTTTTTGATGGAACAAACCTGCATTTGCGTTACTCGAATAGGATACCCACGAAAACCTCACACGGTTAGTGTGAAGACAAGAGGACTCCAACCCATGATCTGTCTACCACTTAGGATATTTTACGTCAGCACTTGTCGGTGCGATGCGGGTGCGGAATTCGTATCGGCCAGCCATCTCTGGAATACGAACCAGCTTCACCTCATTGGAAGGTGAACGCTCTATCCCCTGAGCCACCATGGCTCATTTATCAGAATTTATCTTATTTAAAGGTTATTGTTATTAATAATTACCGACGAAGTTTGGTCAATGTTTCAACTCATTTGGTTAGGGATTTCCACTACGCATGCGGTAATGGTAATTTTTTTTCGCGAATAGGTTAACGATATTAGTTGTTTGTTTATTTTAGATACAGATGTGTTGCTTTTGTGCATTATTTTTTTTATTATACGCGTTTTTTTATTTTTTTTATTTTTACAAATGCTTTATACGCGTTGTTTATTTGATGTACGAAACCTTTGAGATAGAAAGGTTTTATTATCTTATTTATTCTTTTTACATTTTTTAAGGCACCTAACCCTAAAAAAGAGTTTACGCTTCAGTGTTGGGGTTAGTAAACAGCGATTATTATCGATTGCTGCTTACACTATTCACTAACATTTTCATATTTACATTCATCTTTTGTCACGATTGAAATTTGAATTGATGATCGAAATTGAAATTTATGATCTTCAGGATTATATTCATCAATAAATATGATGATTTCTAAAATAAATAAATAAATAAATAATTAAAACTAAATAAATAAATAATTAATAATAAATAAATAATTAAATTATTTTAAGCATAAGTAAAAATCCGTATGTTTATTTCATCTTTTCACTAAATCAGTTAAGGATGTTGATCAAATCACTTTATTATTATTGTTATTATTATATATATTAATCTATGTTCTTCAAAAAAATTTTTTTTTTACTCAAAAGGAATTGAATAACTTGTTAGAAGATAAAAATTACAAGAGTAATTATTCGTGATTTCATTAATTTTCAATAAAACAATGTTTACATTTTCATATATAAATTCTTTTTAAACCTATTACGGTATCGATGTCACATATACACCCTTCGTCAATCGAATGAATCCTTCTATTGAAGATTTTTTTATCTTAATGATGAGGGTGTATCATTTATCCTACTGATGAAAATGTACCATTGTGACTCCGATAGGCCGATTGTGACATTAATGGTTGTTTTCAATGACATTTGTTTGAAGATATTTAAAGAAACTAATTAAGGGTATTTAATTCAATTTTACGTTCAATTTTTTACACTAAAACAAAAAACAATGTGAATAAAGTACAAATGAAAATACATAAATGGACAATACTATAGTTTCAGTTCTTTAGAAAAAACCTTCCTCAGTGTCGTCAAATGAAGGTAGAGAAATAAAGAGACAAACACGTGTAAAGTAATTTAACCAATAGGAAAAGTGGAACAAGTTTGAACAAGAGGAACAAGTTTGTTTACTATAGTATGTCCTTTTATGTACTTTCATTTGTGTTTCTATCAAGTTTTTTACTTTAGTCCACTGAACACAAAGTATACCCAATCCTTTGGTTGTTCATTTTTTTTATGTCTTGTTTTCGGTTTTTGTTTTGCATCGAATGAGAATAGTTGCTATCTTCAAATATGTTTTTAATTGATGTGTACTAAACATAAAGAATAGGTTAATTCAAACACTTAATAAGGTAAACTTTATTAAACTCTTAACGTTACAAAAGTTTAATAGGATGTAATTTGACTTTTAAGTGATTGCAGAAAATGTATTTTAAATTTATTATCTTATAATTTATTTTAACTATAATATGTTTTTCAAATACCTTTAGTTCATTTACGAGCTTGTAATCAAATGCTATATGTAAGAAAATTAATTCATACCTATATCTTTCACTTCATGTACACTTTAAAATATATTTCTGCACTTCTGTTTTAAAATGGAGCCCAAAGCGATGTTTGGTCAAAATTGGATCTTGTAGGAAATGCTACCTCAGCTTAAAACCACCCTTCTTTCCCCAATGACGTAATTCGAATTGAGGATATCTCTCTCTTTGATTTGAGGGAACGACTAAAGAAGTATTCTGAATTTCCTAGATCTCTTTCCTTTTATTATTCTGCTTCGTCAGAATTTCGCTGACTCGCCCCATTTAAGCGACAAGTGACGTCATCCAGATTAAAAGTCACCCCCCTGTGAAAAGAAAAAGATATATCACCTGTCCTTATAATGCTGCATGATTGGAAAAAGAATGCCCTTCACTCTTTTCATCGTTCTTTTTTGTCCCATCCACCATTTCCCTGTGCTATCGAATCTTTTTTTTAATTTCACTTTAGTGTGAGTACTGCTTATCACGTTTTGTGGCTCTAAAAGCGCCTTAAGTATACCAATTTTAAAGTTTATGGTTTGCTTCCGTCTTATTTTAAGTAGATAAGACTTGAAATCAAGATAAAACCATTAATATTCGACACAGTATAATCTACGTTTTTGAATAAATTGTGCACTTTAAGATACTTTCTATTTATAGACCTCTAGCTTATTTATGGAAATAGATAGGGATCTGTTAAAGGTCTAGTTTGAAATAAAGAAAAACTGATCTGCTTCGATCTTTGGGTTTTATTTTGAAGTTTTAAAATGTAGTTTTTATGACCTTGAGTAGTCAGTGAAAATCACATTTGAAAAATATATTAAAGGAAAAATATATACCGGCGACTTGAATCAATGAAAGAAAGACAGAAGAAGATATAAATGCGTGACTTGCTGCGTTCTGCCCAGGATACCATTTTTAATCCTCAAAAAATTTCAAAATTAGTTACAAAGTTCGTCCACACATAGATAGCGACACTGACTCGAAAAAATTAAAGAGAATTATTTTAAAATAAAAATAACCATCATTAGCAGCATCAATTTAACGTATTTCTGAGAGAAAAATTAACATATTTCTGTGGAAATTTATGGTTTGTCAGACAGCTGAAAACATTGATTCAAAATTTTCTCCCTTCATCAGCGCCATCTGTTGACTAACTTTGAAATTGGGTGAAAATAAACCAGCTCGCTTCCCTAGCAGAACGCTGAAAATCATACATTTTTACCTTTTCTTTCTCGTTGATTTTTCTAATCATCTGTCATTTCTGTAATATCTGTTTGAAAACACTGAATTTTCCTGGTTAAGAATATGTACTAGTATTCTGTTTAGTTTTTAAATATATAAAGATGGTATTTGAATGAAAACATATGTTTGTAACATCTTCCTGACGATTTTATACATTCTAAACTTTATTTTCTTTAATTAGTTAAAAATTTTTCTTAAAATTTTATTTTGCGAAACTCTTGAATTTATACTTATTTAAATCACATAATCCATACAAATTTCTATATTAATTCCATACAAATTTCTATGGTTACCAAAGGCTTATTTTGTCTTACCATATGAATTTCTATGGTTACCTTAGATTACCATTGGTTTGTCTATGAAAATTTCTTCTAAGGGTTATAGGTAATGTGCCCAGATTTTTAAACCATGATTTCAGTACAAATCAGTGAAGCGTTCTCAAAAAATTTGAAAGTATCTGAGGACTGCTATTGAAACTAGAGGTCTATTCTCAAGATGTTATTACGTCTGGTCACCTTATTTTTAGGTCATTAATATCCATCAGGTCTATTCTCTGACCAGATGGAAAAATTTCAGTGATAAGTCACACCTGAATCGTGTCACTAGTTTAAAATGTTTAGCATATCAGTGAAGTAAGGTAGTGCCTGAAAAGTAAGCAGCAATATATACGAATTTAGTGGTGCGTCTCGTGGGAGTTTTAGCTAATAATCTTGTTAAATACAGTGAGTATCTTTTTCTTCACTTTTACAATATTTTTTTTAGAATTTTAAATATTAACTATTTCATTTTTAAAATTTCTTACTGTATTATTTTTTTATACATTTTTTTTTTATTCCGCAAGTAATATTTTATTCCATTAATTCGTCTTAGCATATTTATTTAATTATCGTGATTTTTTTAAGCCAACATATATCTACAGATTTTTTTTTGAAATATGAAACTGTTTTAATGAAATGTTAGGAATGCTTTGTTTTTTTAATTGTTGGGGAAAATTGTTAAATGTTAAACTGAAAGTAAATATTTTTTTTAAAAGTTTACACCAGAATTCATCTTTCTCATTGATGATAAACTAGGTAGTGAACAACTTCTACATCTCAATTCTTGACACGCCGTTGACGTTTTCTCCGATTCTTGGCACATTAGATCTAAGTGGCCAGTTAGATAAAGCTATGTATCCCTAAACTTTGGGAGAACATAACAACCAAAGAATGTTAGTTGCTTACTGTGTTTCTTCTGAAATTAAACAATTTAAAAGTCAAGGTGTGCTTAAGTTCTTTTTGAAACTTTTTTACTTAAAAACAGAGTTCGTTTATCAGCATAATTTAAATCCCTATTTAATTCATTGCTAAAATCAGATAATTTTTTTTATAAATTAGCATTTATTTAAATATATATATATATATATATATATATATATATATATATATATATATATATATATATATATATATATATATATATATATATATATATATATACAATTGTAAAAGGTAATTAAATGTGAATTTTTGCACAATCATGATGCTAATGAAAATCCTGCCAAATTTAAATTTAAAACACAATCTTTAAAACTATATTTTATTTTAAAATTTTGTGTCTTAAAATACTTACTATGTTAAAGGAAAGTATCATAATATAACATAAAAAAAACTGTCCAAAGATAAAATATAATAAAGGCAACACACGTTTGTCATTTAAAAAGTCAAAAAAAAAAAAATTACTGAAATTAGTTTTGTGATTTGTTTATTTTAGCCTGTTTTTCAGCAGTTTATAATGATAACATTTCTATTCTATTTTCGATAAAAATCATGCATTATATTTAATTATGAGATCATTTTAAATGCAGTGATATAGTGGAAAATGCATTGTTATGTTATTTATTTTAATAATATTTATAAAATTGAAGTAATTGTAAATTGAAGTATCTTTAAAAAATACAAAAGTCCGATTTGAATGAAAATCTGATTTTAATTCAAATTAAACGTATTTTTTATTAGAAATACGTTTAAAATTAGTACGAATACGTATAAAAATTAGAAACTTTGCTTAGTATCTTCTAATTTTTCTAAATAATTTTCTTCCAATTTCCAATATTTTAAATATCGTGATATTATATTTTAAATTAATTTATTTTGCTTATTAATTCAGTTCTAAGATAATAGTTTTATGACGAGTGTACTGATTATTATCTATAACATCCGCTCACCGTCATTATCCAACCCATTGGCCGGTGGTTCTTAATATAGACTATTTAATTCCTTTACTTTTGTATTAGAAATTTGACTTGACTGTTTAATTCCTATACTTTTGTATTACATTTTGACTTGAAAATATAGTTTATCATGATAATGATATGAGAAAAATAAAACTGAAAATTACTGTGCCTAATTTCTCAAGAAGTTAACCATTGTAGAAACAAGTAAATAGTATAATTTTCCCCCATCTCTTAAGTTTTTCTCGAATTTCATGAAAATAATAATACTTTTGTTTACCCCAGGTGGACGACGATAAATAAAACTGTCAAGGTGAACTTAAATATCAGAGATGAACTTATTTGTTGCTTTTAAATTGGGGGAATACGCTAATAAACTTTGAGACATCCGATATTTAACCATCTAAGAAAACAAAAACGGTGTTATAGGGCTTGTGCGTGACAAATCTGGGGTTTTCCTCACTCTAATGCTAGTGCCAGCTGAACAAAGTGTTGCTGGATTAACCCGAGAGGACTTCGTCTGCACATTTAGAACATCGCAGTTTGTTGCGAACAAACACAACCTGCAAAACCTATTACGATCCATGCATTGTAATGTACTGATAATTCATAAAACTTATCTGAATATCTCATTGGCTGAAAAAAGTTTAAGTTTCAGCAAATATTTAGGAATCGTGCAAAGCAGCAAAGATGGATGAAGCGATCTCGATAATCGACCGAATTTTATTTTCGAGAAAGGAGGTAAATTTTGTGAATTTCAAACTGTGTTTACTAATTAAGGAATATTCAGATTAAAATTGTGTAATGACCTGATATGGAAAAGTTGAAATAAGAATGAAAATTCAAGTTAGCTTCCAAAAATTAATTTACTTTTCATAAAGATTTCTTTTGTCATATATGCTGCTTTTTTTGCCAAATAATTTTTTTAGATAATTTGTATATTGTGTATTAAATTATATTTCCTTGAATATCATATGCCTAGAACTGTATAGTGATTTTTAGGATTTTATTTCTAATTTATTTTAAACTGTGAATCATAAAAAAACCAAAATTAAGAGTTGAGTGGTAATTTTTACATTAATTAATCCACCATGGGTAGAGTAATATTTTTAAAATTAATTTTCGCCAGAAACAACACAGAGTGATTTTATATTTTGCATGCAATGATTATAATTTGTAATGTTTCCTAGATTAATTTATACTAAAAGAAAAATATGATGAATACAAAAAATTTTTTTACTTGAATTTGTGTCGTGTTATTTTTTTCACAAATATTTCAATTTACATTTACTTTCATCTGTATCTTTATATTTTGTAAATAATTATTAATTTATTTTGTACATAATTATTAAATTTGATAAATATTTTAAGTAAAAAGAAGATTTTATAGCACAAATTAAACATTAAAAAAGGATAAAATTCATTCCATTCCTGAAGAATTGTCTATTGTGCTTAAATTTAATTTTAATAGGCAATGATTGTATAATTTCATTTTTAATGAAAAGAAATGTAAAGTAAAATATGCGTTATCTTTAAAACTCACCGTATACTCACCTTAAAATTCACCTTGTCTTATGACATTTAATACATTTTAAAACAAATGTTTAAAAACTAAAACCTGATGTAGATCTCTAAAGTATTTTAATAAAACTTAAAATTCGTTGATAAAAAAAATATGTAAGAAAATGATAAAAATGTTATTTCTCAGCTAAGAAAAGTTAGTTTTCTACGTGATTTCACAAAAATTTTATTCATATAGAAAGAAACTAAATCTATTCACTATATATGTTTAATAATTGTTCAAGTATGCGTAAATTGTAATTTAATTAAGATTTGTTATAAATTTTGTTTTCAAACTTTAAGAATGAGGCTTATACAGCACTTTTTAACGATTGTCGTTATTGCTGTGACTGATAAAAAATTTTTTCAAACTTATACAAATATTTAAAACTTTTATGTACTGTTTTTGATTTTCAAACTATTTCAAGAGCGTTTTTATTTAAAGTTTGATATTTGATAAAAAAAATATTTCTTAGATAAGGGATGTTTTATTTCTAGATTATTTCTTTTATTTTAATAACAAAATAAATGCTTGAATCAGGCATAATTTTCCATTTTATTAAGTTTTGTTTGCATTAGATATATTGTTTCAAATATTTGGGGTGCACAAAAGCTTTAACAACTTAATAATTATTCTTGTGGTATTTTATAACTGTTTTGTTTTATTTAAGAACAATGAACAATTTCATTCAATTAGATTATTGAATTTCATTATTGTGATTCTTAAATATTTTTACTTTTCGCAAAGCCTAAATACAAATTTCTGAAAGTGAATACTTATATGTTAAATATTGATAAATATAAAAATAAATTTTACATGAAATAAAAATTTGTTTTATTTACTAACTGTTTGTTGAATACTCTTGTATTTGAATGTGTAATAAAATTTAAATGATGTGAGCAACTGTTTTGTCAAATTTTCACAACTTTTAATTTTTTTGAAATAAATATCAGTGTAAAACCTTAAGCATATTTTAATTTTAACTCTTAATCATAAATCTTAAGCAAAATTTTGTTAAAATATTCAACTCATAATACTAATATAATAATAATGTCTTAATACTAATTAATCAATTAAATTAAATAATTAAATCTGGTATAATATGTAAATTTTTTCATGTTATTCGGAAATACACATGCATAAATTTTGAAATCTCTCAAACTTTTTATTGGTAAACTTTGTACATAAATATATTTCTTAGAATAATAGACAAAAGTAAAACATATCGAAAAAAATAATAAATATCACTAAAAATTGCCCCCAAACCTTAACAACTTAATTATACTTGTCGTATTTGATTATAGTTGGATTTTATTCAACAATAACGAAAAAATTTATTCAATTAATTCTAATTTGTTGAATTTTATTATTGTGATTCTTAAACATTTTTACTTTGCGTAAAACCTAATTAAAATATTCCGTAAGTGAGTACTTATATGTTAAATATTGATAAATATCAAAATATATTTGACATGAAACAAAAATATGTTTTGTTTACTAACTGTTTGCTTAATACTCTTGCAATTGAATGTGTAGTAAAATTATGATGATATACAAAACAATCTTGACGATTTTGCAAAAATGTTAAATTAGTTTTTTTTAAACAAATATAACTGTAAAATCTTGAGCATAATTTAATTTTAAATCTTTAACGTAAATCTGAAGTATAACATTGTTAAAAAATGCAAAATAAAACGTTTAAATCTCAATATTATTAATTAACTAATAATATTATTAAACAACGTATTTCAATTACTATAATTTGGAAATGCATTTACATCAATTACAAAATCTCTTAAACTTTTCAATGGTCAACTTTGCACATTAATATTTTTCTTAGAATAATAAACAAAAGTAAAATATGTTGCAAAAAATAATAAAAATCATAGCAACATAAGTCCTAACTCTAATTAATCAATTAAATAAGTATTTGAATTCTTAATAAAAAACGTTATTTTTTTCTAAATAATTTAAAAATGATACTAATAAATATAAATTATGAAACACCGCAAAATTTTTACTGGTTAACCTTTTGCATTGGTTTATTTCTTAGAATATTTGAGAAAAGCAAAATGTATTGACAAAATAATTTAGATCAAGTTTATCAGTTTTATTTCTTTATTAATTATAATAATAAATTTATATTAATGTGACTTTTGCATTTAATGGAGTTGTTTTCAGTGTTTGTTATGGATTTCATTAATATAAAATTAATCAAAGTTTAGTAAATATCCGAATTTTTTTTAAAGCTTTTTTGGACTTTTTTGTGTTTTTTTTTTTTTAAGGGAAAAACTTCCTCAAACAATCGATAGTAAGACTTTTTTTCCAGAAAATATCTGGCTCTTTTTTAGAAATTGCTTGAGTTGTTCAAAAATCTCTTTATAGTCATAATTTATAAGTACAACACGGTTTTATTAATAAAAAATGATTTCTTTTAAAACCCGACTAAGTAATATGTCCTATCTAATGGGTTAACTCCTAATTTTTGAACGAAAATGTTTGTTTTCTTAGAAAAATCCCAGAAGTTAATTTCATGGGAATAAATCCCAATGAAATACAGATGGTCCATTCAATTTAGTGCTATACTAAGGTATTTTACTTATAATTTACAAAATACTGGATTTTATTTTTTAATACAAAAACTTGCTTTCCAAAAAATATTAAACTTAAAACGTACTGCTAAATCTATCTGAAAACACGCCATTCTCCACTGTAAGCACTCTAAACCTCAATTTTTATCTTACTTGTACGTATTTTTTATTTATTCAATAATAAAGTACATAGGTTGAATCTTAAAAAATGAGATACAACAATAGTTATATTTAAATATTTATTATGGAATCAATTCTTAAAATTGAGCATTGTACTTTTTAAGTTTTCTTGTTATAATCAACATATTTACATTTATTTCCTTAGCTGAAAAAATATTATAGCATTTCAATTTTCTTCTTTTTTTTTTAAATATTACTATATAATGCTCGTATTTAAAAATGAATTAAAAATTTAAATATCGTATTAAAATTATGTAAAAAATAAAAATTTATTTGAGCAAAACTTGGTTGTCCCGTGCATAACACAAAAACATGATAATTTTTATTTTTCTCATTTATTTTTAGGGCAAAACCGAAACTGCTTCAATTTTACTTTCTTTCTCTTAGTACCGACTTATATTACAAAGGAAGTTCCTCTGAGTTTAATATTAGATAAAAATATTAGCTCTTGTTTTCATGTCCCGTGCATAACTTAGATTTCTCTAAAAATCGGGAAAATCAAAAACTCCGAGAGCATTTATAACTGTAGGTGGCTGAATAACTTTAACAACTTCCTCATGTTATAAAACACTTTATCTTCCCGTTTAGGCCATTTCCCAGCACTTGTGTAACTTCTCCAGCATATACAATTTTATCATATTTGACAACAACCCAATTTCCTCCAATACTTTTTGTGGTGTTAATTGCCCTGGTATTAAGATTTCCTTTTATTGGTGCTACAGCATTTTTATTAAATTTTAAACCAGAAGGTGAACAGGACAGTTTAAACCATGGATTAATCCTTTCTTTCCTAAACCTTGCCAACTCTGATGCTTCATTCAGATATGTCACCAAATAATATTTTCTTAATTTAATTTTCTCACCATTCTTCCAAATTGTAACTTCATCTTTCATCCCTTGTGCTGTAAAAACAATATCTGGACGGAAAAAAATTTATCGTAATAAATTGGGTGACTCTTCCACACTAATAGTATTTTTCTGAGTAGCTTGCATGTTTAAGCCAAAATTTGTTGCAATTGCAAAAACTACAGCTTTTTTTTTTTTGGTTGAAGATTTAGGTAAAGATTTTAATGATTTTTCTCATTGCTTTTCTGAAAGCTTGAAAAATCTTGTAGGCATTTTTAATTTGGCTTCTTGATGGTGTATTATTCCTAAACTCTGTTTTCTTTCTTTGGCGATACAGTTGTAATTATCCTTTATAATGATTTATAAAGCTTCTAATCCAGATAACCAAACTAAATTCAAACTATGAATTAGTGTTGTCACTTCAAAATAAACATAATGAAATCAAGTGCATGCTTCCGTGTGTAATAAATTGCAGACATGTCCCGTGCATAACATTAGGTATGTCCCGTGCATAACACAAGAAAAATAAATTTAGAATTTTATCAAATAATGTACTTGGAAAACATGTAGCATAATTTAGTAGAAGTAATATTTATCAGCTTAGAAAAAAATATAATGACAATATACAAGTTCTAAATTCACAGAGTTTATGAAAAATAGAAGTCAGGGTAGAAATTAATCTTTTTTCTGAGTCCCGTGCATAACGACTATATTAAATCCCTTTTCAAGTATTTAAACTTTAATTTTTGATTTTTTTTCTATGCAATCTTTAAGAAACAGACTTGTTTTGAATTTAATTGTAAAAAAAATTAATTACACCATTATTTTACTATTTTTATATACGTCAAAAGCCTGCAAATGTCCCGTGCATAACAGGAGAATGACCCATTTAAGTCAATCATATTTTTGCTATAATATCATTAACCTAGTCGAATACAAAATATGTTAAATAAGTTAACCTAGTTAATTGCTTTAGTTAGTCTGGGTATTATTTGTTTAAGAAATTAATGCACGGTTTGACTTTAGTGAGAACAAAATATGAATTGCAAATCTTCTTTCTTCTTACTTCTTTTTACTAACTTGATTTTAACTGACTTAACTTTCCATTTTTTACTTCCGTTTGCTTAACCACAATTTTCTAAAAAAAAATTTTAATTCTTTTTTTTATTACGTTTCGAAATGGAACTTTGTAAAAAGAATTATCGTGTTTTCAATACACAAAATTTGCATTTTATTTTTTTCTTATGCTAAATTGCGGAGCATCTTTTCTTGTTTCAAAATTCTTTTTTCTAAATGATATAGGAACTTTTGAAATCCTGAATACGTTACCTAAAAACATTAAAAATTTATTCTGCGAAAATCAGGCAAAAAGGTTTTTTTTAAAAACTAGACCAGTGTCTTTTCTTATTTAATCGGCTCTGTGTTAGGGTTTGATGTTTTAAATTGCTATTTACACCACTTGTTTTTTTCCCCATACCATTGATTTAAAAAGTAATTAAAATTATTTTTTTAAAGAAATTATCATATTAAAAACTTACTTAGCTTTTTAATAGGAATTTATTTAAAGCTTTTATTATTTTCATAGTTTTAAAATTCAATGTAGATATATTATTGTGTTAATAAGTTTCAATTAAAAAATTACATTATTACTTAGATTACATACCTTTCTTTATAGTAACGAACTCTGCTCTGTATAAATTTATCGTAAATAAAAATATTTTTTGTTTTAAATATAAAAAAAATATTTTAAAATTCTTTTAAAAGTTTATAGAATTTTTTTTTGTTTCCAACAAACAATTTTTACTTGTTTCACTAATCATTTTTCATTTGTTTCACCCAACATCGTTGCTTATAAAATAAGAAATAAAAGATATATAATAAAGAAATATATTTCACATATTATATATCTTTAATATATAGAAATATATTTCACATATATAATAGAAATATATTTCACATATTATTATAATAAAGAAATATATTTGAATGGTTTCATTAAATGTTATTTAATTGTTTCAAACATTTTTCATAATTTATTTCAGCCAACGTGTTTTTCCGTATTTTAACTAATGTTATTGTATTAACATCTTTTAAGTTAGTTTTAATTTATAATTTAACTTTCAATGTTTCATGATTAGTAACGTTATTAATTGAAGAAATTTACATTAAAATTTGATACTGTTTTCCTGCTTTTGAATTGTTTTTATTTAATCCTTTCCACAGTTTGAAACAAATTTTTGAACTATAATCTTCCATTGTTATATTTTTGATTCTTTTCAGCCAAATTGTTTAAAACAAAATCTATGAAAACACGATCTATTTATATTTTTAATGGATTTCCTCAAAAAGTATGACTAAACTTGGTACAAAATTTGCTTATATATGTTAATCTGTCTTAATTTTACGCATAGTTTTATAACATTTTACTTATTAAATCTTCACAATTTTAAGAAAGGAATATAAAAATGGTGTAGCATGGTAAAAGCAATAAATACACGAAGATGTAGTTTACATAAACACGGAAGAAAAAATTGTTTTATTCTTATAAAAATTTGGCATTTGATTTATATAGCGAATCTGTACACATCTGTTAAAAAAAGCTGCAGAAGATGCAAAAGGTCGACTACACCTGATTACAATATATTGAGACTAGTATTTAGCATTACTATAGAGACTATTAGAAAGTTAAACAGATTTCAGCTTATATTTTTATAATTTTAACAGAAATTATTTTCAGGTATTATCTTTACAGTATTTATAAGTATCAGGAAACTGCAAGCTATAAGAGTCAGAAAATTGTTTATTTAAATTTATTTTTAGCATTTTTATCTAAAATAAATGTTATGTAAAAAGAAAACAAAATCTCAAGACTATTTTCATTTGTAATTTTTTTTTTTGAAATATTAAGATTAATAAATCATTTTGACTTTGGACTTTTGATTTAAATATTTGCAGCGTAACTATAACGAATGTTTAATTTAAAGAGCAGATAATCCTCGTTTATTTATTGAAAGACATATAGTATGCTACTTAAATTTTTGAAAAACAACTTTTCAAAATAATTTTTTTCTGTGCAAAAAGGATTATTTTATTTTTTAATAAAAATTTAGAATTCAAGAATTCAAATTTTAATACCAATTAATTTAATTTGTAGTATTAACAGGGCTGATTGTGGTCCGGAAAAAAAATCCGGGTTTCCGGATTTTTCGCTAACAATGATCCGGAAGTATCCGGAGATCGAAGGTCCAGACGTTTCAAAAAATCATTGATCACAGAAGTTTCCGGAAATCAAATTTTAAAAGGTGGAACTTAAAAACACATTTTATTTGTTTGCAAGGGAGAGCCAGAGAGATACTTTATAAGCTTATATTCATGATTAATATTCATTTTTTTTATCAGTAAATAGTTGTTATAATCATAAACTCAAGAAAGAAAGACATGTTTGTAAATTTTAATTACTTCTCCAGGTTATCATAGGTATGTTTGAAATTTTAAGTAAACTAAGAAACATTGAGAAAAAGGAAAAATACCTTGTTTAAATTTTTTTTCTTCTTATTTTTCGATTTAAACTGATAATTTTTCGATTTTTTTTTAAAAAAAACTCAAGAAATTTTCCGGAATTTTGACTTGGGCTCACAATCACCACTGGCATTAAACTATGTGGCTTTAAGTTTCATTTACTTCATCAATCTATAACAATTTAATTTGTAATATTAAACTATGCCGCTTTTAGTTTCATTTGCTTTATCAATCTAACACAATTTAATTAGTAATTTTAAACTATGTTGTTTTTAGTTTAATTTGCTTTATCAATCTAAAACAATTAGTAATTTTAAAGTATGTCGCTTTTAGTTAAATTTGTCTTATCTATCTAAAACAATTTGATTTGTAATTTTGAACTATGTCGCTTTTAATTTCTTTTGCTTTTCAGACTAAAACAATTTAATTTGTATGTAAAAACATTTATTACAATACTAAAAACAAAACTATATGCAATTTGAGAACCACTGAGGAATATTAATATTAGTGTTTAATAAAAAAAAAGGAAAGATTTATGATTCTTGGTGAATACAGTGTTATTTAAATATCATATAAGCAAATTTATTCTGTGCTAACTTTATGTTCGATGTGTTTTAAAATTCTGTTTATCTTCAATTTTATAGTATGATATTAAATGGTTTGATCTCTACTCTTAAGTTTGATTATTCAACTTGGTCAATGAAATATTTAATGATGTGCTGATAACTATTAATATTTTATGTGCATAAAATGTGCTTTTTGAAATTTTGTTTATCGTGAGAAATTTTATTTTTGACTGTATAGTGAGAACGTTAAAGAATTTGTTATAAAAGAAATGTATTTGGTGATTCAGTTTGTTTTCATTTTATGCTTCAGAAACATTTTATGGATTTTAATTTTATGCTTATAAACATTTATTGCTTAATGTTTTACGTAAATTTTAATTGTTTATACTTATTTAGTTTAGTCACTAATGCTTCATTGTAATATTTTATAGTGCTTAATTATATATAATTGGTTCATTTATAATAAGTATTCTAGAGTAAGTACTATGTTTATAACTCTTGTGTTAATATATTAGTATAACTAGTGTTATAATTATTATGTACAATTGTTATATATAAATATTATGTTATAATAATTAGTGTTATAATTATGTATGTGCGTAAAACGGATCACCCTGAATAACTTTTGATCTACTGATCGGATTTTCATGCTCTAGGACTCAATCTTAATGGATCGAGAGGTTGATCTTAAATATGCTAATTAATAAGTGCAGACGATATTTTAAGTTACGAAATCAGACACTAAAACGTACTTTCTGTGAATAAACATACCTATTTTTTTACGGATTTGGATTTCTGACCTTCAAAACATAGCGGATAACCGTAATCTGGGAAATATGGTCCCAATAGTTGGTCAGGGCAGCATTTCAAAGTTTGAACTCACTAATATTAGTTTTTACTATTTGCGTATTTCACTATATCTCAAGAACTTTTCAAGCGAATTGTAAATTTTTTACACACAATTATAAAATTCTTTAATTCAAAGATAATTCCATGCAAAAAATAACTTTTAGTAAATATTTGTTATTTTTTATTATTTTATTTAAGAATTGTCTATAAAATTTTGAGTTGTAAGGTATACAATTTTTTGCATTATTTTATAGAATGTAATTTTATATGACTAAATATAAAATATGGGCAAAATCGGTCGAATATTTCCTGAAAAATCGAATTTTAAGTATCTGACTTTTTTAAAATTCAATTTTTTAGGAACTATTTGACCGATTTCGCTCAAATTTTGCATTTTGCTATATGCAATTACATTGTTTAAAATGATGCAAATAATTATATACCTAAAATTCAAATTTTTTATATACGTTTTTAAATAAAATATTAAAAAATAATAAATATATTTACTAAAAGCTAATTTTTTCATGAAAATATCTTTTGATAAACGAATTTTATAATTGTGTACAAAATTTTTTCAATTCGCTTAAAAAGTTTTTGAGGTACAACGAAATACCCAAAGGGTAAAATTAACGTTGAGGGGTCCAAACTTTAGAGCGCTCTCCTGACCAAACTATTGGGTCCGTATTTCCCAGATAGCGGCTACCCCCTATATTTTGGGGGTTAGAAATCCGAATCCGTCGAAAAAAAGTTTGTTTATTCAGACAAAGTACGTTTTTGTGTCTGATTTCGTAACTTAAAATATCGTCTGCACTTATTAGTTAGCATATTTAAGGTGACCCTCTCGAGCCATTAAGATTGGATTCTAGAACGAGAAAATCCGATCATTAGATCAAAAGTTATTCAGGGTGGTCCAATGTTTTTGCGCACTGTACGATCGATACGAATTTATCGGATCTAGAGTAATAGATATTTAGTATATTATAACAATATTTAAGAGGCAAATTAGTTTTTTTATATTTCTATTTTTTATATAACTTTTTTAGTATTTCTATTTTTTTGTTTTTGTTTTTAAATAATATAAAGAAGACATATAGGGAAATTTTGGAAATTTAAAAAAAATCTAAAAGGCTTGTTTTTGACCAGAGACAATTGACGTATAAAAACTAGGCAATATGCTTTTAAAGAATTAATGAAATATTTATTGTGAGTATAGTATAGGCTATAAACGATTTTAAAACTAAAAGCTTAAAAATAGCATTCTTATTTCTAACATTTAAATTTATGTGAGTAAAAACCAACTGTAGATATCATTATAGAGCTAGAGTTGTAGATAACCAAGATATGAATATCAAATTTAAGAGATAAATTTGTAAAAATTTTTCAATGAAAATATTTTTCTTCGTTTTTAAATAAATAAGAAAAATTGAATTAGTAAAATTTAAATAGTGAAAAAAAATTGAAATAGTTGTTTTTGATAAAAAAGGATCAAGGTGGGAAGAAAACACTGTAAAATATTCCGAATCAAATTACGGTAAAACATACTGGAATCCTTAGCATCCGTAAAATTCATATTTACGGTAACATTTTTTACCCTATATTTTACAGTAAAATTTATTTAATTAGAATAATCATTATTTTATGATATTATTATAAAAATTGCGGTATATCTAATTTTTTGTTCCGTAAAATTTTCTGGTAAAAATGGATTTTACGGTAAAAAGCATTGGCACCCTGAGTTCCGGTAGTTTTTACTCTAATTTGAACCAGAGAGGATTTACAATTAATTGGATTTAAGCTACAAGATTCATATCAACAGATTTAAAATCGTTTTATTCGATTTTAATTCTATAATTTTTTGAGAATAAGCAGTAATTTTTAGTATTTGTTTGTTTTTAAATTAATAAAAAAGTACAATAGATAAATTCAATGAGCTTAAAATAAAAAAAAAATAAAAAAAGAAGTAAAAGCTTTTTATCGGAAGCGCTTAAAGTATAAAGCTTGTAGATAATCGAAGTTGATGGATAATGTATGCTAAAATGGTTTTGAAAATAAAAGCCTTGTAATGAGGATTTAAGAATAAACATAGATTTATCTGATTTTGAATGCTTAAATTCAATACCTGAAAGAAAAGAAATTGGTAATGGGGAAAAACCATAAGCTTAGAGATGCAATAATCTCAGATAATTTCAGAAATATTGACCTATCATAAGGATGTACATTTTATTTTCCTTATTCTGCTGAATGGCAAAAAAATTACTGTTTTCAATCTCTTATGTAGTCTGGCTTATCACATGAAGTATAAATCTCTAAAGCCCTTTCATGATTTTATTTTTCTCTATTCTCATTGATTCAAAACAGCTTTGTCATTCTGGAAAAACATGCGCATATTTCATTTTTTTCCCTAACTTTCTTCTTTTTTTCTAAAAAATACTCTAGTTTCTTTCTTTGTCATTTCCATGCATGATGAATTATCGGATGCATTTCAGAAGCAGAATAAGAAGCGCGAAAAAAAATTCTTTTTTTGTCCATGAAAAACATTTTCGATATATTTTTTCTCTTATGTTTACATCTAAGCGCATATATTACCATTTCTTTTTTGGAGAGACTCCAAAAATAGTAAACAATTTTTGAGCTTTTAGGAGAACCGAAGCATAAGAAAAGAATTGAGAAATATCACGATATTTTGTTTACTCTTTGTTCATTAGTTTTGTTTTTCAATAGTTAACGGTGACTTTTTATATCTTTTATTAAACAAATGATAGAAGGACACTGAAAGATTTTCACTTTCCATGATTATTATTTTGCTTCTGGGGTGTCAAGAAATTTAAAAATAATTTATTTCATTAAGTAACTAGTTTTCTATGAAGGTGCGCAGGACTTAAAATATTTATTATTTAAAATATTTTTTTTAAAATTTTTAATTAAAGATTGCTTTTGTTCTGTAATTTAGCTTTGTTCAAAACATTTCACATAAACAATTTTGTAATTTTATAAAATATTCAGCTTTTAATTACTTCAAATTTCATATAATTTCGTACGTTAGAAGCAATTATGTAGGTTAAAAATTTTTTTTTTTGGCATTTTTATTCGCGCATAGTATGTTAATAATTTACAATTCTACATATTTGATTTGACGTAATTAAGAAATGAAAAATTGTAAGATTGAGTTTAAGAATGAAAAATTTAAAATTCTTGCGATTTTAGACATAATAATAGTGCTGAGTAATTGTTTTATGTCTATATCTAAAATAATTATACGAGGGTTGCTATTTATATTTCTGGCCTTGGCAACAGTAAGTGTTGCTAGGCGACCGCAGACGATTTACCATTATAGCTTCATTTGTGTTGTTGCCAGTAAATTGAAAAGTTCTTCTCTTTCAAAAAATGGAATTGAATCGTGAACATTTTCGTGCCATTATTTTTCATAACTTTCGACGTGGATTGTCAAGACAAGAGTGCTTCGATGAACTTAATTCTTTATTCAGCAATAAAGCGCCATCCTACAGCACTGTAAAAAATTGGTATAACGAATTTAATCGTGGTCGATGTTCGATCCAGGACGAATCCCGTGCAGGTCATCCAAAATCCGTTGTTGTGCCAGAAAAGATCGATGCTGTGCGTGAACTGACAAAGCAAGATCGTCATGTGACATACCGTGAGATAGAGGCGTCTTTGGACATTAGTATGACTAGCATCAATAAAATATTGCATGAACATTTGAGCATAAAAAAAATTTGTTCGCGTTGGATCCCGCATAATCTGACAAACGCTCAAAAAAAGGCTCGTGTCGATTGGTGCAAGGAAATGTTGGAAAAATACGTTCAAGGTACATCAAAGGCTGTGTATAACATCTACACAGGTGACGAATCATGGATCTATGCATATGAGCCGGAAACAAAACAGCAATCAACTGTATGGGTCTTCCAAGACGAGGCAAAACCAACAAAAGTTGTTCGAGGAAGAAGCACATCGAAACAAATGATTGCCTGTTTCTTCGGCATTAACGGTCATGTGGCAACAGTGGCGTTAGAGCAACGCAGGACGGTCAATTCTGAATGTTACACGACCATTTGTTTGCCAGAAGTCATCGGAGAAATTCGAAAAAAGCAAAAGAACAGGCGAATCATTCTTCATCATGACAATGCGAGCTCTCACACATCGACTCAAACAAAGACATTTCTGATGGAGCGAAAGATCGAACTGATGGGTCATCCGCCGTACAGCCCTGATTTGGCACCCAATGACTTCTTCTTATTCCCACACAACAAAAATAAATTACGTGGACAACGATTTTTGACCCCCGAAGAAGCGGTTGATGCATTCAAAACGCATGTTTTAGAGTTACCTCAATCGGACAGGAAAAAGTGCTTTGAAAATTGGTTCAAACGCATGCAAAAGTGTATTGATCATCATGGAGAATATTTTGAAAAGCAATAAAACCAATTTCGATCCTACATATTTGTTTTTTCATTATTAGGCCAGAAATATAAATAGCAACCCTCGTAATTTGATGAGTTTGTTTGTGTGTCTCTCTCTTAGAACTCCAGAACAGTTTGTACTGGCGTCTTGAAATTTGGATAGTGAGAGATAGGGGCAATCTTAGTCTCTGATCCAAATAATCGTTCGGAAGAGATGTTTGAAAAATTGAATTATCTTATTAGTTTCAGAATTTGCCATTGATGAAAATGAAACTGCAGGCGATTTTTTTAAACATTTTAATGATTACATCAGTGACATTTGCTAGTTTATGGCTCTCATTGAAAAAGGGAGTTTATTGCATTTTCATAGATATGTAATGATTTTTTATTCGATCTTGACATATAAACTCAATTCTCAACGTGAACGTGGTAGCATAGGCGGACAATATCTGCAAATTAAAATTTCTAAAGTTATCTGAAATCATGTATTTTTTTTTTTTTTTTACAGTTGTGCTTTAAATAAAACTAAATAATGTAAAATCAATTAATTGTGTTGGTATGCGTCTTTCACTCTTGTGCAGTACTAATTTATTGATTGTTTACTTTTTTTTTGACCTTGTACGGAGAACTGGTATTCAGCTTGTCTATAATATCGGTAATAATATAAAATGAAGAGTTTATGTGTGTGTCTCTCTCTCTTATAACTCCGAACCGTTTATGTTAGCGTTGTAACGTTTGGATTGGGGGTGAAAGGAGCAATTTAGCCCTCGATCAATTAATTGTTCAGGTGAAACGTTTAAAAAATGAACGTTATGTCAGATAGACTCAATAATCAACGTAAACGTGGTAGTGCAGATTGACTACGTCACCAAATTAGTATTCCGCATGTTATGTAAGCAACGTTTTTATTTTGTTTACAGTTATGCTTTAAAAACATGTTTCTTTAAAAGTAAATAATTTAAAATCAATGGTTTTGCTATGAAATCAAAATAAGTCATCTACTGAAAAACAAAATTTATTGAGGAAGAGTACTGATTCATGTAGGAGAAACGTAAAAAATTCTCCATACTGTTATTTATTGACATCAATGATGCTTGATTAATTTCGGTAATAGGTACTAATTGAAAAAATATAATTAGCTATGTACTAAAAAACAAAATTAATGGATAAATAGTATGAAGTTATTTCTAGTTATTTAGAAGAAGCGTAAAAAATTTAACTATTATTGACGCTAATGATGCTTAATTTGTTTTGTTAGTAGGTTCTAAATGAAATAAAAGAAAGTCTATGTTTATCTAAGATATGAGAAATCAATAAAAATTGCTTAATTGAGGTAAATTTTGATTTTAATGAGTTGGCCTCGAGCAACAGCATCATGCCAAAATGATACTGACTTGCATAAGCAGATTTAAGTATAAAAACGTTTAAAACTATAGCAGCCCTTCCTTATAAAAAATATAAGCAAGTACAGTGAATAATCGTAAAATGGTTTGATAAAAAGTAAAGTTTTGGTATGGTAATCAAAACTGTGGCAAAAACTAGGATTTGAACTGAGGGTTTTAATCTGTTTATGATTATGATGAAAAACAGAGAAAAACCATTTTGTCAATAAAGCCGTTTGAAATCGTCAAATATACAGTGAAAACCAAGAAAAAAACGAGTATTTTTTACGGTGTATAAAATGCGTATTGTTTTTTAGAATATTCTGCATTCCCTGTTTTATAAAATCACAACGCTTTTCTGTCTAGACTTTTTGTTCTGAAATAAGAATAAAACTCGAAAAACCGCTAAAAACTCTCTTCTCTCGAATCGTTGTTTCACTTACACATCAGTTTTCTTTCTTTCTTTTGTAAAACTAAAAAATGTGGACAAGAAGTTCAGCTTTTTTTCTTCCTTCAAATGAATAGTGGGAAAAACGTGTTGTAACTCCGATATCGATCCGGCTTAGTTTTCTCCTACATTTCAAGGTCGAAGGGAGCATGTGTCATTTTACTTTGGTGCTTTATTTTTAATTTACACCTGGAATGTTTTTGATGTTCTCGAAACACATGTGATTGAATTTTTATAAAAAATAGAAACTACTCAGTTGTGAAAAACTGGCCATGTTCTCGGTCTTCAGTATTTTATTTAAGTTTATCGTTGATTTTCAACAGCCAACCATTAGCAACTCTTTTAAATTTGTACAAAACAGAATATTCTTGAAAATTAGTGCAGATCTTTGAGTTGAATGTAGGTACAACTTCAGTTCTGCAGAGAGTTCTAACCCTCATTCGCGATAAATAAAACAAGAAACCTTTTGCAGTTAGCTCGACTATAAAAGGAACCTATGGTTCCTCCACATGGAATTAAATGAATAAACCCAAAAAACTGAAACGGAGAGATATATTTGGTTATATAAAACTTTATTTGTTTACAAAACATAAGAAGATAGTGATAAATGTTAAAAATCGACATGTTTCTTGCGCTCAAAAATAGGACTCATTTTCAAGACTATCCATAAAACTTAAAGTTGCGATCAAAATAAATAAATAAATAAATAATAAATAAAATTAGAAAACAGTGGTAGCCAAGAGTGAAAGAGAAAATGAAAAATAAATAAAGATTAAAAACAAAAAAAGAACTAGAAAAAACACAGTGGCCGAGAGAGGTAGATCAGAGAAAAATGCATTTCCACGTGCTATGGAGAGATGGCATGGAAATTTATCTCGTTAATTAGCTAATCGGCATTCATATGTATGTTTCATTCAAATAAATGCTTCATTCATATAATCAAATATACCACCTGGAAGGAGGAGAAGTATATTTGAAATATTATTTTTTAGGAACTATTAAACCATTTCATTAAAATTTTGTATTTTGCCTTTAAAATTACATTCTTTAAAATAATGTAAATATTCGTATGACATAGAATTCAAAAATTTTTTTTTACTATTCTTGAAAAATAATTATAAATGCTTATTAAAAATAATTTTTTTTTAAGTAGAATTTTCTCTTTGGATTAACAAATATTATAATTGTGCGAAAAAAGTTTTCGTTTGGATTCCAAGATATGGTTAAACATGAAAAAGAAAAATTAACATTTTAAGGAGTCCAAACTTTGAAGCGCTCTCCTGACCAAACTATAGGGACCCTATTTTTCAAATTGCGGCAACCCCCATACTTTGGGGGTCAGGAATCCAAATCTGTCAAAAATCGAATCTTTAAGTTTGAGTCCTGGTACGCGAAATTCCGATTATTAGATCAAAAGTTAATAAGTGTGTTTTGGTATCTTTTTCCGCTTGTGCAGCTTTATTCTGTTCTTATTTTTTTACAATCTAACCAATATAAATCCTTAAATAGAAATAAAATCGTTTAATAAGTTTTTGAGCTCGATTTTACCTACTAAATATTATTTTAAATATCAATTAAAATGTATGTTACTTCTACATTTTTTTTAATTTATAAAAATCTTGTTTTTAATTTTTGATGAATACTTTCCATCATCTTTCACAAGATTCAATTTCTTTAATATATTTTTAATTTCAAAGAATTGCTTTTGATTTATTGAGTACGATGAGTATATTGATGACATTAGTTTAGGCCTTGTTAATTTAATTTTCTTTCACATACATTTTGAGCTGTGTCCATTTTCTTAGACATGCATTCTGAGTTGTGTCAATTTTCTTCCTTTTTAAGGTGTGTCTATTTTGTTACACATATATTTTCCTAAGCACGCATTTCGAGTTGTGTCCAAAATAAAAAGTTTAAGTAGCAATTCTTAAATTCTTCAAACATATAAATAAAAAGCATTTCCTGCTTTTGTCGACAGGGATGGCTTTTTGCCGGCGGAAACTGGTTATAACCTGTAAAAACCGGCAAAAACTGGCAGAAACTTAAAAAAACGTCTATATTAGTTCTAGTAATTGCTTAATGACATTTTATTTAAGTAAGCTGAAAAATGTAACTCCACCTATAAAGAAGGCAAACACCTGCTGCTACAGATAAAATCCATCGCTATTGCCCTTGATTTAGTTCAAAAGGAGAACTGTTCAATTGCAGATGCTTGTGATATTTGGATTAATCTACAAAGGAAGAGAATCTTATGTCTGTTTATGAAAAAGAAGTGACATACAGATTTTAACAGGCAGTTACTGATTATCATTTGCTAGCTTATATGCTGCATCTAAAGTATTTGGGATTGAAATTATGTGAAGAAAGAAAGTGCAAGAATTTTACTTGCCAATATTAACCCAGATTTTGTACCTTATGTCATAGCTTTGCAAAACAAATCGGCCCCATTTCCTGAAACTTATTTTTTCAGTCAAGTTTTGACAACTACCCCAGCTGCTACATGGTGGTCCAGTTTTAAAAAAAACATGCAATAGATGAAAGTTTCCAAATCTTGCCTGTTCCTTGATGGCAATGCCTGCTAGTTCTGCTGGACTTGAAAGAATCTTCTCAAATTTCTCGTTCATACATAGCAAATTGAGAAATTGTTTAGGTTTCAAAACTGCATCAAAACTTGTCTTCTGTTATAGATTACTGCAGAGTGCAAACTATGTAATATTTGATTTTTAATGGTGATAATTTTGTAAATAAATTGTACTTTGTTTAACATTTAATTGTTTTTTCTATGCATTATCCATTGTACATCAATCTCAGTACCTACTTTTATGTCATTTTAGGAATTTCTGCCAGTTTCTGCCACAAATGTGGCAGAAAAGGGTTTCTGCCATGCCGGTTTTAACCGGTTTCTACCAGTGGTTTTAACCACCTCGGCAGAAACTTGCCAACCTTGTTTGTCGAAAACATGTATAAAAAGCATTCTTTACGTAGAATGTTTCTTAATTTTATATTTCGGTTGCATTTCTATAATTTTTTTTTTTTTGATTAAGGGCTCAAATTAAGAAAGAACTTTTAATTTAAACTATTTAGCGATAATTTGTCTAGTTTTTTATATCAAACAAGGAAACATTGTCTTACTGAATAAAAATGAACTAACTTCTTGAAAATGAACATTAGTTTTATTTACAAATTATTCTTTCTTTTCCTTTTCTCTCTACGTATTCAACATGAAATCCATTTGCCTGGAGCAACTTCATTTAGTCGGTTATTGGAAACCTTTGTTTTTTTTTAATATTGGAAATAGATAGTTTTCCATCTTTTAAAGTAATAGTAGTATTTTTATCCCAATGTTTTTGACATATTTTTGGATTTTCTGTTTTCTTTCGCTATATAAAATGGGAATTAATGTGGATACTTGAAGCTTTATTATTTTTTGTTCTTTGGAAAATTGTTTAAAAAATTGTTTTGTGTCAAATTGCTTTTCTATCTGATGATAAATCAAAAATTGGGTTATCATTAGACTATTTATTTTTTTGTTTTGTTTCAAAATCACTTAAATTGAAAAAAAAAATTTTTGTGTGTGATTTTTTACAGCCACTTGAATAGGCTTGCCAGTGAAAATGTCTTTTCAAACTGGCTTTAGAAAGTTATGAGAAAACTCTTTTAATTATCATCACATTGCTAAATGAAGTTTAAAACACTTATCTTAAGTTAAAGTAATATTGAATTATTATTAAATTACACACCTCTGTGTATTAAATAAATGTAGATAACTATTCAAATTTTCTCATTAGTTCATTGACATTTATTTAATACACAGAAGTGTGTAATTTAATATTAATTCAATGTTATTTTAATTTATAAATGCAATTTTTATTTAATATTATTTTAAATTATTTTAACAACGTTATTTAATAGTGAACTCTGCTTCGAATTCAACTTCTCGCATTACATCTGTTACACACACACTTTCTGATTTACAATCGTTGGATACGTAATCGTTTTCCCGTATCACACAACGTTTGCTACGGAATCGTTTTTTTATACCACACTTGTTGGTTACTCATTTGCTTTCTTGCATCACACTTGTTTCCGAGACATTAGCTTTTCTGCATTACACTCATTGGTTACCTAATTGTTTTCCCGCATCACACTCGTTGGTTACCCATTTGCTTTCTTGCATCACACTTGTTTCCGAGACATTAGCTTTTCTGATTTACAATCGTTGGATACGTAATCGTTTTCCCGTATCACACAACGTTTGCTACGGAATCGTTTTTTTATACCACACTTGTTGGTTACTCATTTGCTTTCTTGCATCACACTTGTTTCCGAGACATTAGCTTTTCTGCATTACACTCATTGGTTACCTAATTGTTTTCCCGCATCACACTCGTTGGTTACCCATTTGCTTTCTTGCATCACACTTGTTTCCGAGACATTAGCTTTTCTGATTTACAATCGTTGGATACGTAATCGTTTTCCCGTATCACACAACGTTTGCTACGGAATCGTTTTTTTATACCACACTTGTTGGTTACTCATTTGCTTTCTTGCATCACACTTGTTTCCGAGACATTAGCTTTTCTGCATTACACTCATTGGTTACCTAATTGTTTTCCCGCATCACACTCGTTGGTTACCCATTTGCTTTCTTGCATCACACTTGTTTACGAGACATTAGCTTTTCTGCATTACACTCATTGGTTACCTAATTGTTTTCCCGCATCACACTCGTTGGTTACCCATTTGCTTTCTTGCATCACACTTGTTTCCGAGACATTAGCTTTTCTGCATTACACTCATTGGTTACCTAATTGTTTTCCCGCATCACACTCGTTGGTTACCCATTTGCTTTCTTGCATCACACTTGTTTCCGAGACATTAGCTTTTCTGCATTACACTCGTTTGTTACCTAGTTGCTTTCTTGTATCACACTCGTTAGTTACCTAGTTGCTTTTTTGCCACTCACTAGTTTCCCACACATTTGCTTTTCTACATTCACTCGTTGGGTACACATCTGTATTCCCTCATCACACTCATTTGCTACGACTTTACTTTTCTGTATCACTCTCGTTGATTACATAGTAACTTTCTTGCATCACACCATTGAGTTAACAAAAGTTTTTTCTCTGTGTATAAGTCTTATTATTTTTCATTCAATCAAAAAAATTATATTTTAAATGTTGACTGGCATTTTAATTATTTAATTACTGAAAATTAATTTACTCTTTCCTTAAACTTTTTTCGCCACATATTAGAACAATTAAAAATATTTTTCAACATCGTTTTAAAATCAATAATATTGTTTTAAGCTATTGATTGTATAAACCAAATTATAAACAAATTGCTAATGACCTACTGTTTTTATTTTATTGGCTTCAACCCTCGAAAAACACTTTTACTTAGGCACTTGTTTTGCCCCATCCCAAATGCAATGTTTAGAGCCTCTTTTCACGTAAAAACGGCTATCTGCATGTTATGAATTTCTTTTTCGTTTTGAGCTAGTAGAATTTAAAAAAACAAACTATAACTGTGTTTTTCTTAAGACTTGATGTTGTGAACTAAAATAATTATTTCTTTGTACTGTAAACATTGTTACAGGTGTGTTTCACACTCTTCGAAATCTCTCGGAAAAAGTAGTTAAAAAACAATTTATTTAATGGTTATTTTACCATATTCTATCAAAAGAGTCAAATAATCATAAATAAAATAGTAATCAAGCCTTTAAGTGTGAAAAAACAGTTAATTAACTGCTTTCACCTAATTTGGTTAAACAACCAGTATTTTATCGCATCAACCAGGACCACCTAATGAAGCCGTTTAGTTCTCTGCAACTGCGTACATATCATAGCCGAGCGGGTTAATCTGTCAATCTCATGACCGACAGGACTGGAGTTCGAGTCCCAGTATTGACACCACAAAATTTTTTCTATTCCCTTCAACACTCGAAGAATTTCCAGTGTCCTTGTACTCTCCAATGCCCATTATCTTACGAAAATCATATTAGAAGATCTAGTTAAATATTATTTTTTAAGTTTCTGAAAAAATGCTAGTTGTAAATGGTTAAAAAAACCATAAATGTAAAAAATGTTCTTCACCGTAAACTTTACATCTAATCTGTTGAACAGACAGCTGCCAATTATTTTACTGTAATTTTAGAATGAAAATTCTAACAGTCCATATTTTTCTTTTATCCTCTCTTTTTATCCTATCTGCTCAAACATTGTTTCAGACATAGTGTTTAAGCGTATTTCCTTGGTTTTTTGGACAACTTGCCTTTATGGGGTTACATCAAAGATTATGTGTTCTTGCTCCTATGCCACGTGATTTAACAGAATTTTGACGAAAGATCATAACTGCATTCGCTACCATTGATCGTAACATCTTGAGGCGAGTGTGACTAGAATTTGACTTTCGACTAGAAGTCTATACTTCACATATATTAAATATTTGTGATTAAAAAAAAAAACTTGTGATGCTTTTTTATCAGGTAACGAAACTTTTGTTGGTGTGTTAGTAATATTTTGTTTGTTATAAGCTTTGCAAAACCTGGAAGGAATTGTGACACATCCTGTGGAATACACGCAAATGCTTTTTCAAACATAGTGTTGCGTATTTTTTTAAACTGTTCCCTTTTTATTTAATGCTCGTAAATATTGTTCCAGACGTAGTGCATAAGCTTATTCCTTCGTATCTTTTTTTTTTTATTTACATCTAATGTACGTAAATATTGTCTCAGGCGGGGTGTTACAGTATATTTCCTTGAACCTTATATTTTTAAAATTTCATTTATGCAAACACTGTTCCAGATGTAGTGTTTCAGTATCTTACCTTATGTACGTAAACGTTATTCCAGTCGTATTATTTTCACGCATTTTCTCGCACCTTTTTTTTAAAAATATCTAATGTACTAGTGTCCTACTCGTAGTGTTTCAGTATCTTTTTTTTAAATCGTTTTTTAATCCATTGTACGTAAACACTGTTCCATATGTAGTGTTGCAGGGTACTCCCTTTTACCCTTTATTTTCTTTATAAGATGCACGTAAAAGTTGTTTCAGAAATAGCAATGTATCATATTTCTTTGTATTGTTTATTCCTTTTTTTATATACTTAATGTGCGTAAACATTGTTCCAGACGCAGTGTTTCTGTATATTGCCGTGAACCTTATATTTTTTTTATTCCATTTCAGTAAATAGTGTTCCATACGGAGTGTTGAAGCGTACTGTTTCAACTTATTACTTTTTTAAAATGAATAGTTACTTGACTAATTATTTAATTCTATGATTTTAAATTTTAATTTATCCTCTTTTTAGATGGAGCAGTTGGTGTGCGAAATGCAACATCCTGAGACGGGGGTTCCGTTGCGACGCCAAAAAGTTTTTCTGACTACCATTCCCTCGGCGTTTTTGGGTGAGTTATTATTTTTATTTTTATTTAATGTCACACTGTTTAAAGATGCATGTTTTTATTGAAATTTACATAAACTAGGGTTCTCCACTCGTCAACCTCTGTAATTGCTTCTTATTCATAATTTTTTATTTCTTTCAAAATATAAATATTTCAAACAAAACACTGAACATTTTAGTATCAAAATATTAATCACTGTAGATTTAAAGAACATTTTGTTAAATATCTCTGGGGTTACTGAATTGGAGATTGATCGTTCTCTGGTTCAGGCAAAAATTACGATCTGTGGATAAATGAATTGATCCGCCCTATAAACGGGCTGTGACGTGTGCATGGTTGAAGTCCTATTCTTGGCAATAGATGGCGCCTCTGAACAAAAAAACAAGAAACGCACTCTCTGCCTTAAACTCGCTTGGTTTCACCTAGCAGGCTTGCTGATATTGGCAAGTGGCATTAGAAACACCATTTTAATAATGTACCAATCGTAATTAATTATCTAGGTGATCTAGATTATCTAGACCAGGGGTGGGCAAACGTTTTAGGTCGAGGGCCAAAAATCAAAAAGAAAAGTTTGGTGGGCAATGTAAAAATTTCTAAAATAAAGAAACATTATACAAGTTTTAATTTAAATATTTAATGAAATGAATAAAATTGTGATTTCATTTTTAAAAATTCCTTATATTGAGTTTAGAAGTAAGATGTACTTATTTTAAGGAACGAGGCTAAATGTTAGTCTACTTCTGAAATTATTTTTTCCAAGTTTCATGGTTGAAAGCACTTGTTCACTAATATAAGATGAATCAAACATAGCGCTGATTTTCTGGCGCGAGTTATTAAATTTGGAAAACTAGCTTTTTGTAATGATTTGCAAAACTCAAACTTTGGCAAATTTAGAGACAACCTCTTCAGATGATTGTTAGATTGCAACTTAATTAATTCAAGCAGAAAATCTGACTTCACTGTTTCACAATTTACGTTGAAAGGCATGGTAAAAATATCTAATTCTGTTTGAATGGCACTGAAATATTGATACCTGAAACTAAAAATGGAGTTTTTTTCAAGCCATTCTCATAATTCTTAAGCTTTTCCTTTCCTTATTTGCTGAGGGTATTGAATTCAACCTCGAGAAACGAGACAAGTCGTTCTTAGCTAGCTGCCCCGCAAACAAGCTTCAGTTTTAAAGCTTTGAAATGGGGCCAGATATCATCAATAAATTTATTTTTCCCTTGCATCTTAACATTCAAGTTGTTCATATGACAAAGAAGATCTGTGAAAAATGCCATTCTGTATCTTCGAATATAAAATGGATGTAAATGTATATTGTTTATATTCGCAACGCATCGGCAAGTTAAAATTCTATCCGCGGGCCGGATAAAACCTTCCGGTGGGCCACAGTTGGCCCGCGGGCCGTAGTTTGCCCATCCCTGATCTAGACGATTATCTAGTTTTGAAAAATAATCATTTGTTCTTGAAAAAAAATTAATCTAAAGGAATACAGAGAGTAAGACTCATAAAGAAGAAATAAATCCGAAGTAATTTTGCTATTTTAGGAGATTTGTAGCAATTCAAATAGAAAAAAGTTTTTTTTTTTTGTTTTTGTTTTTAAAAATTTCACTATGAATGTTAAGATGTATATTACGCAATATATAATCTCTCTCCCTCTCTCTTTTCTGTTACTTTTGATTGACATCTTCTTGAGCGCGAGATAATAAAATACAGAAATAAAAATTTCGCGAGGAAAAAAATTAATTTACTACAACAATGATTAAATAGTCAATATTTATAACAAAAAAGCTAAAAAAAAAAGAACACTTAAATTAACAATAACTTTCGAAGAAAAATCTCGTTAAAATTATTATACAAAATGGTCTTATTTGCATGTCAAATTTCAACCCTATAGTCGCATTTCAGTGGACATAAGATCGAAAAATAGTTTTTTTTATTCCTTCTACTCCCTATACTTTTTTCTATACACCTTTGTAATTTCAAGTTTCTAAGTCTTATAGAATTTGTGCAGCAAAACAAAATGCAACGTTAACTTGAAAACCCTAAACAGCGGCGGCGTTTGGCCATTACGATATTTTTTATTAAGAGAGATATTTTGTGTATTATTTCATTTATTTAAACTTTCATCCTTTTGCAATGAAAATAAAATCTTAAATGATTTGTGAAATTAATAATATTCATGCTAAATTAACGCCCCGTGCTGATTTATTATTAACATTTTTTTCTAATATTGCTGTTTTATTCTATTCTTTCATGTTGTGTTTCTTACTCTATTTTACTATCTACAAATAAAAGATTTTATAAAATTAATGACTTTCATCTCGCTTTGTCCCAAATTATCATACTTTTAGAAACATATTTTTTTATTCTCTTGAAAAGCACAGCTATCAAAAACAACTATTATGAAATATTATGTATATGTCTACGAAACATGAGGCTTTTAATTTATTTAATGAGTTGTTTTTAGTTTTAAAAATGTTGTTTTTAGTTTTATCTTAGGTACATATATAAAATGAGACTGACTTTTTTATGATAATAGTGTAGTGTACATTTTTAAAAGAAAATTACAATGGAGAAGCCAAATAATCGTTTAACTCAGATTTTTTAACTTTAAACTATCAACTGAAACCTAGTATAATGGTTAATATTTATAATGTTAAGTATTTAAAAAATATATATACTACGATTTATATTTAAAAAAAATTTTACGACATAATTTATTAATAGTACGGAAATTTATTAATAATATTCATTTTATTTTTAATTGTGAAGTAAAAACATTTAGAAAAAATTAAATATACAGAAAAAATTAAATTCTGTTATTTATACAGAAGAAAGCTTACTGCTCACTTCCTAAAGAAATCACTGGTCAGTGACTCCTTTCCGCTTCCTCCGTTTGCATGGCAACCTAAATTTAACCCCATTTCTAAAACAGAATAAACACATAATATTAACATAATCCAAGCAGATTTTGGGCTTCTATAGCTGATGTATAACATTTTTCAGATCTAGTATAGTGGATTTAAATATCAATGCATGGCACGGTTCTGGAAAGTGAGAAAAATGTGAATATTACGTTCACGGAAGCAATGTTAAAGCTACATTCAGGAAGTATAGTTTTTTCTAATGATGTATCGGATAAAAAAATATGCATAATGAATGGGAGATTGCAGTGAATTTATTTTAAATTTAAATCGCAATATATCTTTTTATGTCAATATATATTGCAATATATATTTTAACTTTATAAGTCGGTTGAGGAGTGTGTGTGTATGTGTTTAGACAATTTTAAATTCCCGAAATCAAAATCAAGTCGATAGAATTGTCCACATTTCGATTCAGATTAAAGGTTTGATGGCAATAGTTAAAAAAATATAAAAATCAAATCACTTTTTGATTATGACTATATTTACAGAAGATGTTCACCTTAGCGTAACCATAAAAAATATTTCAGATATTTTTTACAAGAGTTATCCATGTTTGTTTGTCATACTTTTTTTCAAAGAGGAAAATTAAATGTATATAATTTAACTTAATTGTATAAAAATGTCGTATGAAACGAATAGATGTAATTGTTAAACTATGACAGTGTGCCTTTAGAGACGCAGCTAAGGCTCACAGCGCCCGAGAACAATAGCTTAGTTTTGGCGTCCCTTTGCATTATTACTTGGCGAGTGTTTTGGTACCATTTTATTAAGTTTTAGATTATTTTATCGCACTTGGCATTGGATTGTTAAATTTTCCATTGAATAATATTTTTTTTAATTTAAATGCTTTTTTAAAAAAACGCAACTGGATAAGGTCACGCATTTTCATTCGATTTGGCTTAAAAGTTTAAGTGTATGTTTCTGATCGTATTTATTGTTTTTGATTGATTGAATGATTATGATAAGCACTTACTCTAAAGTATTTTTCATTAAATATGTTTCTAAAACTTTCTTAAAAATTTTAGGACTAATTTAAAAGTAGCTACAATTAATGCAAGCTACAAAATATGTATCCTATTCAATTTTTTGTTGAAAAGGATAACATTTGGGAAAAATTGTGGAGATCATAACTAATAAATCAAACTAGGAATGAATATTCAGAAGAGACAAACATTTTGATCTGGAATTTATTTTTAATTATTTTTCATGAATTTAGCTCCCCTCTAAATCAAGAGGGACGCTAAGCCACTATGTGCCCTTCATTATTTAATAAAATGTTAAAATGTAGTTTAGTCCTTATTATTTAAAAAATAAAAAAATAAATAATAGCTGCCGAAAAAATAAAACGGAATCTGCATAGTAAAATTCTAAAAAAGTTATTTATCTTTGAAGATGCTGAAATTATTTACTTTCTTTACTTTATTCTAAATTTTAACGGTCAAGAATTCATTATTATTTGAATTTAAGAGATTTTTAATTTTATCTTAATTTAACTAAAATGTTAACACCCTGAAATTCTTAAAAATGCTTAATTTCGCCAATATGATAAAAATATTTTATCAAATGAATAATTAGTATTGTCATTGTTTTTTATTTTTTACTAATTTGATATATTATGTGATGCTTGTAATCAAGAAATAATTTTCCTTATTAATTTTTATGATCATTTTTCTAATTACAATTTTCATTAATAACTTTTTCCCAGTATCATGATTTACCCCTTAATGCAATATAGTAGTTTAGTCTTGTGCAATATAATAGTTTAGCTTATATTTTATGCAATGAAATTATGCAATATAATAAAATCAATCCGTTAAAAATGAACAAAAATTAAGTGTTTTAAGTTTAAAGACCCAGTTTGACAAATCAGTTTTAAGAATAAAATCATTTACATTTACGTAAAAACATCAACTATGTGTGTATGTATTCTATATACTTATACGCGGCTATTTGTCGTTTGAACCCGCTCTCTAAAGGATTCCAGAGAGGCAAATAGACAATTTCTTCCTTTTATTATTAAAGATTTTAAGTATTTTTATTTATTAAATTGGAAAATTTTTTACCTTCTGTAGCAAATGTTACAAGCTTTTTTATTGTAGTAAAAATATGGTTATTATTTTATGTTAATATGCATTCACTTATACATATAATAAACTAAAGAATTTGTGTGTGTTTGTATAATGGATTACGTGTAGTAGAGCGCACGCTCTAAATATCTAGCATTCAACATGAAGCTTAATGATAGTACAATCTTAAACAAATTACTAAGCTCGATTATTGATTTTTTAATTATCTTTTTCTTTTAGAGACATTTAAAAAAATGGAATTTTCTTATTTCTTTAGCAGAAGCCATTGTTTGAAATTAAACTATAGACAAATAAGTTTTTTCATATATTTTAAAGGTAACATCAGCGATGTTTGTAAGCTTATAACTCAAATGAAAAAAAATTGTTTATTGCGCGTTCTGTAATACTTAATTATTTTTTATTCTTTATGTTAGAGGATCTGAATGATCAACGTGGTCGTGGTAGCACAGGTGGCCTAAAATAACGTGCTTATTTTGTGTGTTGTTATGTTTTTAAAACATGTTACTATAAAACTAAATACGTTAAAATTAACGGTTATTGAAAAAATTTTTTTTTACTGAAAAGCAAAATTTATCGAAAAATGGTACTAATTCGCTGAAGAGAAAAATAAAAAAACGCCAATATTATTATTGACGCAAATGGTACTTAATCTTGGTAATTACTTGAAATAAAAAAATAAGGTATGTACTAAAAAGCAAAATTAAAAGTGGTAAAGGAGGTTTGGTAATAGGCATTAATGGCCATTGGAGCAGTTTTAATAGGTACTGCTGAAATAGGTTTTTTACGGTACCCTCGAAGATATAAGTACAGGGGAAAGTTGCTTGATTGTGGTAAATTTTAAATATCATGAGAAGCGTAGAACAACAGCATAAGATGATATTTAATATTTACTTTAATGAGATGAACTACTAAATATGGTATTTGCTTAATCTTATAACGTAAAGCCACTGGGAAGGACAACGAATAATAATAACTAAAAAATAAATAAACATTAGAATTATTTTAGCTTTATTGATTGTGTCGGTATTTTTCTTTCAGTTTTTGTATGATTTTGTAGTTTTGTTGAGCACTATAATTTATTGATTATTGACAATAGCAACGCTCGAATACGCCATTTGGGGAGAGACCGGCTTCATGTCTTTGGCCCTTCTCTCTTCCTTCTCCTCCTCTTTTCAGCTGTATAAGAATGTACTACGATATTTTCCTTTTTCTTAATATTTTTTCTTTTATTGAATTTTATTAATATTTTTATTGAATAACAATAAAAATATTTTCTAAAATTTCCATCCTTTAGAATGTAGTTTAATGTAGTTTTCAATTTCATATAGTTTTCCAACTTAAAAGATTTTAATCTATATGAAAATCAAGAGAGAAACTAACGAACTTCCTTCCTCTATGACTCTCAACACGCTAATGGGGAAAGCATGCGAAGTGTTGCCATAGGTTGAGAGTTCTACTCTACGCCACCTGCAGCCCATTTTGATCGTCAATTTCTTTTCATCTCGTACGAATAATGATTATTCAGCTAGTTTATTAATTAATTAAATTGCATTGTGTTCCTCTATTGGATTCTCTCAATATCATTTTAAAGCACATGTCTAGATAAAATGAAATTTAAAAATTTAAGGGCACAGAAAAGAGAAAAAAACCCCCATTAGTCAGAGCTTTTTTCTGATAATCAGATTCTCATTCGCAGAGAAAAAATTGCAAGCAGTAAGAACAGTCCTTCAGAGATCCGAATGAGAACTTGATTGGTAAAATACTTTATAATATACCGAAGAGCAATCGCATCTGCTAATTTTTCTTTTGCAGTGAGAATAGCGCTTTAAAACTTACATTCACTTCCTTTGAATGAGTTGAGTAGAACAGAATGAAGATGAGGAAAGCTATTTTAGAGCATTAGTGACAAATGTACTCTATTAAGTGAACATTAGTGACAAATGTTTTGTTTTCAGTTTTTAGCTGTTCGAATTTTTGTAAATAAAACATATAACTGAATATGAAGTCAAAGTGCTTGGGCTATTGTTATTCTATAGGAAAATTAAATGGCGGAAAGAAAATATTTGTCCTTATCAATGCTACCGTGCGTATTTATAAAAGTTTTAAAAGAAATGGTTTATATTTAAAGGTTTGCTATGTATTTCGTTAAAAAGTTAATTATTTAAGTTGATGCTGAAATTTACCTTTAAGAACAACAGCTAAAATTGACTAATAAGCACAACTTACTTGCATTTATCCAGAATATCAAATGTTGTTAATTTTAGGGCAGTTGTGAAAATTCCTGCTCTTGAATTATTTAACTTTTTATGCAGTCCAATCCAGTGATAAAAAAAATTCTTAAAGACTTACATATAATAAAAAAATATTTTTAATATTCTTTCAAAATTTTTATTTATTTGGTAATTAAAATTTTTTTTATAACTAGTCTGCATATTTTTCGTGTAATTTTTATGCAAAGTAATTTTTTATAAATGAAGGTTCATTACAATAATTAAGAATGTCAACAGCATGATGTGTAAAGGAATTTTATGTTTTTTCATTTAGAAAAGCTATTAACGGCAAATTGCTTTTTAACCAAAAAATAAAATTTTGTACAAAAGAGAAATATATACATATTGTATGAAGCTGATTCTTAAGTAGGTACTTGACGTTTCCGAATCATAAACTCTAGAAAAAACATAAGTGCTTAATCTAAAAACAAAACAAACAAACTCGTACTTACACTTCTTAGGTGGCACTTAACTAGGGAAAAATAAAGGAACTCACTTTAATGATGGTGGCTGTTAAGTCAATCTCCTGGCTCAGAAGATATCAGGAGAGTGATATTTTTGCATTTCAAGAGTGTGATTTTTTTTTATTATCTGAGTCCTATTACTAAGTTCAAAATGCCGATTTAGGCTAAGAAAGTTCTTCTATAAGAATCACCACATTATATTATTACACATAATAATATGTATTTAAAATTTTTTTTTCCATGTAAAACTGTTGTGTTGGAGAATGGCAGCAGAAATTATTACACATCTCAGTTATGAACTTCAAAGCCATGATAAGAACATGTAAATCAGATCGTCAAAGCATTTAATTATTACAAAAGAATGGTGGGAATAAATAATATTGCAATAATGTTTAAAAATTCTCTCTATTTTCTAAAAATAATGGAAAAATCCCCTTGGTCAGGAGAGTAACAGGAAATTTTCAAATGATGCTCCTTAGTAAGGGTGAGTTAAATAATGAAACAGATTAAAAAAAAAGATAAATTATTTTACACATTCAAATATAGTTTAGTAGAATATTTTAATTATTGAAATGTGGTTTAAAAATCTTAAATAAATAAGTTTTTATAAAAAGTTTCAGATAGATCGAGAAAGAGAGTTTTAGGTAATTAAAATTTTTTTTTGGATATAGCAAATGAATAATCCTTTTTATATTTCTAGGAAAAAATTATGTCTTAAAAAATAACTTTCTATCTCAATATTTTAAAAGTATAAAAAATAACTTTCTCCGATTTTGCAATATTTTGTTAGGACTTAATATTGTTTAGTTTTATATAATGGAAAATATATATTAGATATTGATGCATGTCCAGAACATTGTCTTTATCAAGTATGGACATAGAAGTGTTGCTAAATTTCTATAATTTAGTTCTTCAAACTTATTTATTTTTAACAATGCAATTTATGTTGATTGTTTTAAGTAATGGCATTCTTATTTTGTCTTTACCTAAGTGTAATAAATTTTCTCTGCATCATTTTCACTACGTGTGTTATTCTAAGCAAATGTTATCTGATTTTAATTCATCTGTCATCAAGAAAAAAAAGAAAAACAGTTTTACTTAGTTTACATTTTTAAGCAAAAATTACCAAAAAATAGTTGTAAACCTGTTATAAAAATGTTCTTTAATTAAATGATCCATGCATTCAAAAAATAAATAATTGGAATATTTTATGCTATAAGTCAATTAAAAAAATTTAAATTTACTGCTAAATTTTAATGTGAAAATTATTTAATTAAAAATACGTTTAAAGTTTCCTTTAATTTTTAAACTATTTTTATACCTTTCCTCTGCAAAATGTTTTAATTCAGTTTAATATTTCTTTACTGTAGCTTATGATCTTGTCGAATGGCTGATGGACCGTTTAAATATTGAAGAAACTGGTAAGTATAATGTTATTTTTTTCTTTGTTTCATGAATACTTATTATGTATATACAGTTTAATCTCCATGCTCTTGGTTTTTAAAATCCGTTGTTATTTTAATTATTAGTTATTTTAATTGCATGAGATATTTATAATATGGTTTCTAAAACTCAGTGATGAGACAGCCCATTCAGGGCCAAGGGCGAAATCCCCATCCAAGTTTTCTTGACATGGGGCTCTGGGGATGCAGGAGCAGATGTTCCGGTTGTGTGGTCTGCTGAAGGCAAAAGTTTTCAGTCCCCAAGCATGCTTGGTACTCGTTTTATCAATCCACTGAAGGAATGAAAGACTGAGTCCACCTTGCCCAGTCCAAGGAAAGGACCTGTGGCACAGACACGCTAAGTGCTACCACTCATACACCCAGCTTCCAATATGCTTTCTAGTAATGTAAAAATGCATTTCCCATGTACAAATATGTGTAGAGTTGGCAGTTTCAAAAAAGCATTCAATCTAAATATTTTTTCTACATCAAACTAATTTTATTATTTACTTATTTTTCTACATATTTTTTATAAAATTGGTCACAAAGATCAGTTTCATCACTTAATTTAATATACTATCCCAATATATTTGGTTTTGTCCACTTCATACTTGCTAATGAAAAAGTGAGTAATTCATGTTGAAGTTCGTTTAATTTTCCCCTTATAGTGATTATATTGTATGATAGAACTGGATTCCACTGAAAGAATGGAAAATTTTAATTAAAAATGGAAAAGATTTTCTTTTATATATAACTTGCATGTCTCATATTTGCTGTTTAAATACAAGCTCAGCGAATAAACCTATTTGTAGTTGAACAGAAAGGAACTTTGCCTGAACTGGTAAGACCTGTTGACAAACTTGCACTTAAAAATGTTTTGAAGAAACCCAAGGCTCACTCTGTGCTGTTGTGCTAATGATGATGCACTACACATAGGGGTCCGTTCAGGCCAAATTTACTACCGTTTAGCGGTACCTTCACAAATTCAACAAATAAAAAGGGTAGTTTCACAAAATTCTTTTTCGTAAATTTTTTTTTGTATCCCATAAGAAAAGATAAATCCATATTTTTACCATATTTTAGTGTTGATTTTTTAATATAATTTTTATTTTTTACAAAATATGTCTAAATTTTTACAAAATAGGTACCTCTCAGAAAAACCAATACCCCTGACACAATACACAGAAAGATCTTATTGCCTACTATGGTGTTTTCCAATAAAAATGCTTTTAGCATTATATTAAGCTGTTTAAGAATGAAGCTTATCATTATATCCCCTTAAACTGCTACTGTAAGTAAATGAATGTTTCCTTAAAATATTATTAAAAATTTGACTTGTTATAAGAAGGCTATTTTTATTTAATGTATAAAGCTATAGAGATATACATTTAATTAACAATATCTGTAAATGGCAGCCCACATTAAACAATCTTCTAAGGGTATTGTGTATTTTTTTGGTATCCAATAGTATAAAAATTAACATAAATTTTTTTTTTTCTAGAATGTGTATTTTTTTAAAAAAATGTTGCCATTCATGTTTTTGTTATCCTTTGTAGTAGTTTAGAGAAAATATATTAATTCCTTTAAAGTCTTTGTTTATCCTTTAACAGAAGCAGTTCATTTAGCCAATCAATTATGCCAACACGGCTACTTTTTCCCAGTGAGCGATTCTAGGTCTCTAGCAATTAAAGATGACGGTTCTCTATACAGGTTTCAAGTAAGTTTGACAAAATTCTCATTATTTTTTTTAAATAATATTATTTCAAATTAATTTTATATTTTTCTTTAAGAAAATTATTTTTTTTATTAACTTAACACTGTACTTATTTGTTGCTTACATCCTTTTGATTACATTTTCTCTTTTTATGATTTTTTAAATTTAAAGTTTTTGCGTGAAGGGATGAATTATTTTTAGAGTAATTTTAATAACTCTGTTGTATTAAATTAAAGTAATCATTAATAAGTTAATAATCTGTCTTTGAATATGAAAAATAAAAGATATCTATTACTTTATAATATGCTTATATTTTCTCTTAATATTGTCTTAGCCTTAAGTTAATTTATAGTTATTTTTATTTAAATATTTAGAAGATAAATTTAATAATCTGTTATAACCTGTACGTTAAATATGCAATAATAATTTTTCTGTTTCATTTAGTTTTAAGTGTAATTTATAGTAGTTTCTTACTTCTGGAAATTTATACTTTTTTAGGCTCCTTATTTTTGGCCTTCTCATCATCAACCTGATAATACTGACTATGGTAAGTATAGATTTTATATGTGTTTAAAATAAAATTTATTTTAAAGATCTGAATTATGGCTGTTTTTTTGAAGGCTCTGTCATCATATGAAATTCTTTTTGCGAATAATATGCTATTTTCTATACTGCTGTGAGTTTGCTACAGTTACTCATGAATGCTAAGAAAAGTTTTTAGCCTATCTAAAGCCAGTGTTCTCTCAGTGCTACTTCTAACTTTTACTTGACTGTATTTATGTCTAAGAAATATTTTTTTCACTTGTTTTATTCAATAAAATAGCAGTGTATAAATAGTAATATTCCATTTAGTACAAAGATTGGTTTAACATTTGCATTACTTTCTTTTACTCTTAAATGTTGTAAGTTTTAACCCGAATTATAAAGCTCTTTAGTGCAAAAATTGAAATTAGAAAAAAAAATTCTTTAAGGTATCTGACTGGTGTAAAAACATGATTTTGTGCAAAAATTTGAAATTGAATTTATTATAAATCTAGAATCCCTGCACTTTTAGCTTTCTAAAAACACTTTACTTTTGTTTGTACTCCTATTATTTAAAACGTTATAGCAGTTTTTGTGCAAGGTGATAACAGTGAATATACTAATGATTATAGTTTTAAATGTGCTTATCTCAGAATTACATTTTTTCACATTTTACACCACCTTAAACAAGTTATCTCATGTTGTTTTTATGTTGTTTAAACAATTGTTTACAATTTTTCACGAGTGTTTATGATTATAGCCTACATGTTTTGAACTACATACTAAGAGAAAAAAATAGAAATTCATTTTTTATTCATGTTTTTTTGCAAAGACTAGTGCAGAAATTTTTAAAACTTTGCTGTTTTAACTACATTTATAATATTAAAAATAATAATTTTTTTGCTAGTTTTATAAATTTTTACACTCAATAAAACAAATAAACTAGTCTCTTAAAATTTTATATTACTATTTAAAAAATATTGTTGAAACTAATCGAATACCGTAACAAAATATTATCTCGTTTTCGAATGTGAGTTCAATTTCTATACTCTGTTCAGCTAAAACTGTTAGAAGAAGTTAACATAGCGATTTGCTACTTATCGCCTACGTTATCTACTTCTGCTGGTTCATTGTTGAGTTAGTGATTCTTTTTGTATTGACCATTAGTCAGAGTAGCACTGTTTGTTATTACCTTGGCCCCATTCAGTTAAAGCCGAAGTCAGGTTGTTTTTTCACTTTCAGTTCTTTTTAAACAGAATTTAGAAGCCTGGATGTGTTTCATTTTAATTTAAAAATTTTTTTTGAAATTTCATTATAAACAAGATTTTGTGGAGAAGGACTCAAATGTGTTTTTTCTTGTTGATTTCTGTGGGGGAAAACTAACATGAGTTAAGCTAACGTGAGCCATCAAATAATGAAATAAAACTAAATTGCCGAAATAAACTATTTATTAAAAATTTTAAAACAAAATCAGACCTAGAACATGCTTGAACTTCCAAAATAGCTGGGAAAAGGTACTATGCACCCTGAAGCTCGCATAAAAGCTAAAGTAATAAAAATAAAGTAAAACCTTGAAGAAAATGACAATTGAATTCGAAGGTAAACATGCTATACGAAATCGTTAATACAACTCACAAGCAGACAAAATATTCTTGTTAGCAAGAGTTTCAGAATGCATTTATTTATATCTTATCTTTTATTTTAAATATGTTCTAAAATCTTTACTTATGTGTTTAGATTAAACAATTATTTATGCAAATGCTTTTGAATGTGTATTTGAATAAAATATTTAAGTAAAATATTTCAATGTAAGGAAAACAAATTTGTTTGTTTCATGAAATTGTTGTTAAAAACTGTACACAATTTATGAATTTTCCCCTTTTCTATTTGTAAATTACTTCATAATTACTTGATATATTTGCTTTTATGAACTTGTTCTTTTGTCTTATTATTTTTAGCTATATATTTACTAAAAAGATCAATGAAGAACAAGCAAAAACACGGACTAGAAGAATATGAACAAGTAAACCTATTTTATGATTTTTTTTGTTGCTACTATGCCCCTTCTTAGTATCATTTTGATTGCTTAAAGCTATTTTATTGTTTTATGCATAAAATGTTAAAGTGTGTTTGAAATTTACTTCTATACACATATAAAAATGTTTTGTTTTTTTTTCAATTTTTTATTTAGGACTGAAATATATCTGATAATGTGTGTCAACTACTCAGGGAAAAAATAGTTTTAAGTTTTATTTGTTATTACTTTATGCAAGGAAAAATTTTTATGTCATTGGAGGCCCATTTATTTTGTTTAAAAAGTTATTTTTGAAATAATTTTTTGAGTATAGATGACTGGTTATTAAAATTATTGATTCTATAACTCTATATACTTTTGAAACTTATATGACTTTTATTATAAAACTTCCTAGCTTTCTGAAACCATTTTATGAATTTCTTATTTACTTTTTAGTTTTGATATATTTTTAGGCCTGTGAAATGTATTATGTTTAATTAAATGTGCTCGATTTTTTTTCTATTTTTATTGTAAATTTTAAGTGACAATATATCGTTCTCAACTCAAATAAATGTTTTGTATTTTAGGAGGCCTTGGCTCGCCTGAAAAAACTTCTTTGTCATAAATGGGATTTTATAACTTTGCAAGCCGAAGAACAAGTTAAGTAAGTATATTTTTATTGAGTGATTTTAATACCCATATTTGAAGAAATAATTAAAGTTTACTGCTTTTTCACAATATGTTTAGAACTATATTAATAAATAGCTATCAATAAAATTTGTTTTGTTAAGATTTATTTTGTAAACTATGTAAAATTTTTCTATTTGTCAAATATCAATGATGAATTGAGTTCTGCATTAAGGATAATAATTCTGCATTAAGAATAATAGAAATCATTCAAACTATACCTTTTTAAAACTAAAACGTTTTCTTTAATCATTAATTAATCTTCATAATAATCAACTATTTTTCTAATTTTTAAAAGCTTGTAGATTTAAATACAGAATCTATAATTTAATGAATTATTGGAATAACAAAAATCTTCTAAATTATACAGATATTTTTAGCCTATAAAAATCATTTAAAGTGTATAGATTTTTTTAGTCTAATAAATTTTTATTTATGATTTCAGTCATAACTAATTTTCTACATTATACGAATTCAATTTATGTACTGAATGTATTGTTTTTAGGATATTTTATTTATGTAAAAATATTTTACACAAGTTTTTTTAAAATTTTTTATTCATGCTAAAAATATTTTTTCTTAAAGTTCTCTGATGTTTAGACTAGAGGTCATCTGGAATTTAAAGAAATATCTATATACATGTGGCTTTACTTTTTGTGCTAAGAGTGAACCACTGCAATGATATTTATTTTTTGTTTTACTTCAGTCGAAAATACTTATATAGGTGATTCTTGACACAAAGTTCCTTTAAATTGATAAGGCTTTTTTTCATAGATTTTGATGGTCAAAATTTATGAAAACTCTGAAATATATATATCTTTGATGCTCAATGTTGGCATAATTGTTAATAATGCCAATTAATGTGTTTTAATTTGTTTATGTAGTTTATCAAAGGAAAGAAAAAAAGGGGATAAATTGATTTTGGACAGTCAAGAAAAGTCATATTGGCGCGTGCATAGGCCTCCAGTAAGTAAATTTTTTTTCTTCCATTATTAAGTTTCAAAAATATTTTATAAATTAAGTTTCACAAAATATTTTTTGAAGAAATATTTTGTATTAGAAATAGTTTTTAATATTTTTATGATTGAAGAAATAGCTGAGTATATTTTTAAAAAACTTTTTGTAATATATATTGTGTTATTAAAAATGAATGGAATGCCTTGAAAACTTCTTAAGCTAATTGAACAATTTTTTACACACAATTATGAAATTTGTTTGTCCATAGGTAATTCCATGCAAAAATAGTTGTTAGTAAATATTTATTTTTATTATTGTTTTGTTTAATAATGGTCGAAACAATTTTAAATTGTAAGGTGTACCTTTTTTTTTTGCATCATTTTAAAAAATAAAATTTTCAGTTTCAAAATACAAAATTTGAGCAAAATCGGTCAAACAGTTCCTGAGTAATCGAATTTTAAATGTCTGACTTTTTTGAAATTTTATTTCTCAGGAACTATTCAACCGATTTTTCTGAAATTTTGTATTTTGCCATGTATTATTATATTCTTTAAAATGATGGGAAAAATTGTATACCTTACATTAAAAAATTTTTTCATACATCATTAAATAAAATAATAAATATTTACAAAAAATTATTTTTTGCTTCGAAATTAAATTTGGACAAACATATTTTAAGATTATGTGCAAAAATTTTTCATTTCGCTTAAAAGTTCTCGAGGTACAGCAAAATACGCAAAAAGTAAAATTAACATTAAGGGGTCCAAACTTTGGAGCGCTCTCCTGACCAAACTATGGAGACCATATTTCTCAGATTGTGGCTACCCCCTATATTTTATGGGTCAGAAATACGAATTCATTAAAGAAAAAGTATGTTTTTTTTAAAAATTTTTTTTTAGAGAAAGTACGTTTTTGTGTCTGATTTTGAACTTAAAATATTGTCTGCTTTATTAATTAACATATTTGAGGTTATCCCCTCTAGTCATTAAGATTGAGTCCTAGAACGTGAAGATCCGATTATTATATCAAAAGTTATTCAAGGTGATCCTTTTTTTTTTGGCGCTCTGTATTTTACTTTTAAGTGTATTATTTGAAGCGAAGACTTATTTATTTGTGCCGTAAATTTTGTTTATAACAAAAAAAGTTTTTTCTTTTTTAATTAAGCTGTATTTTTCACACCTTTTCTCTTATTCTATGTAACCCTCTTAAAATGTCACCTCAAAAAGTAAACATATTTTTAATAAAGTGTGTATGTTGTTTTTTAGAAATTATATTTTAGGAGATTCTAAATTATTCTTAAATATTCTTTACATCAAATAAAATGTATTTTATGGCTTAAACTAGTGTTTTCCTAAATGTTGTATGCGTAACCCCAAGGGTATGGGAACAGTTTAGCGTGGATACACGTTCTTATGCAAAATATCTTGCAACAAAAGAAAATTTCAAAACATTTTATTTAAAAACAAAGCTAGCCATGAAAATTTACGATTATGTATTTTTCAATTGGCTATTTTTTTGCAGAGTTAACAGTTAATAATTAGTGGTGTCAACAGCCAGTTGTGATTTTTAACTTTTGCGCAATTTTTTTATAGTGAAAAATACATAAATTTTTTTATTAATGGTACACAGCGTTACAAAAAATTTAGAAAAGGTACACAAAAGTCATAAGTTTGAGAAACACTGGAAACCAACAACTTTCTTCCATAATGCAGCAATTTGAGACCTAATAAAAGTACATTTCTTCTAACACATAATTAAAAAAAAAAGAATGCTAACTTAATGTTAGCTACATTGTGTTGGTTTGAAATTGCTGATGTTGAGATTCATTACATTTGTCAACACGTATCTTAAAAAGATTTTAAATCATATTTCTCTATTCTCTGTTTCTGAATATTCATTGTAATTAAATAATGGAAAGTTTTATGATACAACTAATTAAATTGCTGCACTCAACCACTAAAAGTTTAGATGTATAAAAGAAAATATGTTTTTACTTTTCTAACCAAATATTACAAAATTAATTTATTCCATAAAATATTAGTCTGAGAAATTAAAATATTGCATACAGAATATTTCTTTGAATAATTGTAGTTTCAATGTTTTTAATAGTAATTCATAAAATTACTACAAAAACATAGAAACTACAGTATTTATTCCTTATTATATTTTTAAATGTTATTTTACTGTAGCATATTCATTGTTTATACATTTGATTTTTAAGGGGAAAAGACACCTATGCTAGAATATATATTGAGCTAGTTATTCTGAGAAATAATTTATTTTTAGTTCAAGAAAAGAGATGCAATTCCACTTATTTTTAATAAGTTATTAATTTATTTATAATTTATTTATAGAATATTTATTTAACATCTTTCATACACTCAAAATATATACATGTTTATAGATAATGCTTAGATAGAGATAACTGATATTTTTAAGTTAATTAAAAAATTAAGCTTGAAATGAAACATTTGATTGATTTTTTGGCACATTACAATTCCTAGATTTTGTTTTGTCAAATGAAAAATTGTTTGGTGAAAATTCAAATTTTGTTCATAATTTAATTTAATAAATTAATAAAAATAATTAAACAAATTAATATTTATTTACAACACCATCAGTGATAGGTTTATAAACTTTAGTATTTATTTACATATAGATACACTTATTCTACACAACTGATTCGCTTTTTTATTTTCTCTTGTTTCATATAGTGTTTATATTTGAAATGTATCAGTAAGTTATGTATATTTTAAATGCAATTTATGATTAATAAACTTTTAATGAGCTGAATATTGAAATAAAGTATTTGTATTTTATAGCCAGGTACTCCTAGTTGTCTTGAAAAAACTCCATTAGCAAGCAGAAAAGTAAAGAAAAAAACTCTTGAAGATTTAAGGCGAGAAGTAAGTATAACTAGGACAGCTTTGATATATGATAGTATAATTAATTACAATAGAATGAGTTTTTGATTTCTTATTTATTGTTTAATGTGAATTTGTTAAATTACAGAAAGCCTTGTTACTCAAAAGTTTGAACAAACCTCGGGTCAAAACTTCTCAAATCGTTGAAAGGTATTATTAACATTTCTGATTTCCACTTTGATTTAATTTATTTGTTGATGATGATAATGTATAACCTTTATTATTTTAATGGAAAAGAAATTAAATTAAGTTTTCCTTTTATAAAAGTTTTAAAGGTTTTGTGATAAAATTCTTTGCTAATACTTTTTGTTCTGAAAAGTTTAATTAAAATTTGTGTATTTTTGTTTGTAAGATAGACAGTTCCTGTAACAAGTATATTTAATTCTATTATATTCTTAGTTTTAAGTGCTTTTTAAGTTGTGATTGTTCTAGGATTTAAACCTGTAGTAAATTTAGTACTGTGTACTTACCAGTAATCTACGCTTACCAGAATAATGCTGATGTAAAATTTTTTGATCAATATTTTATATATTAATTATCCATATTTTTGTGCTGATTATACTGTCAAAGTTTCTGGAGCATAGTATTTTTTAACAGTTCACTAAAATAATTTACAGTAATACAGTGTCTGCAGCTTATTGAAATTGCGTCTGTTCCAAGAACACTTGATTTATGAACCATATCCCAGTATCTACGCTCGAAAAAAATGATTACTACATTTATACTTCATTTCGATTGAATCTACATCTGTTATTTTAATTCGACATGAGTTACAGTTATTAATTTATAGAAGAATTATAAAATATAAGTATATTTATTTGATTAGCAAAATTTAAAATTACATTAAACATGGTTTAAAGGTTTATGAAAGTTTTCGCGACTACCAATCTCTATTTCTAATTCATTTTAAAATATAAAGGGCTTTTCCAACATCCATTGAATATAGTTTTGCCTTATATTGACTGTTAGAATGAGTGATGATCATTGATACTGAATGATGATAAGCATTCAATAACTTCAAAGTTTTCCCTGTTTTAAAATTTTTTAAGCCTTTATGACTTTTTATTTTCAAAAGAAGGATAATTAACTCTTATTACTTTATTATTTTCATTCGTTGGAGTTGGAGTATTCTTTCAAAACTGGAGAATATAGCAAGTTTTATTTATTCAGACAAGAAAATGTGGTATTTTAATGATATTTAGTGTCATAAGTTTTCATCAAGCTCTCACGCACTGATTTTTATTAACTAACTGTATTACTGATTCCATACAACAGACATAAAAGCCATCTTGGTGGAAAATTGAGGGGAAAAAAGTGTTGAGTATTCAGTATCTAAGTAACATTACTCTTAGGATTTTAAAATTAAACAGTTTCAGTCATTATCCCCGTTTATGCATCATCAAAAATCAATATGCCTTTATTTTTAAATTTTAATTTGCTATTTTCAATTTTATTTTATTAAGTATTTCAGAAAAATATTTATAAATGAAAAACTCAGCACTTTGCTTGCTATCTCTTTCCAGCTACCAAAACTGCTTACTCAATTCTTTTCAGTTCACTTCTTGTTTATCTTTTATTAATTTCTTTTAGTATCCCAGTTTTAATATTTTATTTCAAATACATTGAAGAATACATTCCTGCTAGCTATAACTGGCCAACACCATAACTGCTGGAATTCCATTCAAGTGATTAGATGCTCTTATCACAATTGATCTTGACCTTTTAGAGAGAGAACAAAGAGAGCAATAATTTCTCAAAATATGCCTTTATTTGCTTTATCATAGCTTGGAGAGTTGATTTTTTGGGACAAATTAATTTCGTCTTTCAAAACTCACTGTACATAACAAAATTTTAAAAAATTTTATACCAACAAAATCAGTTTTAACTTTTTGTAATGTAGAATTTTGTTCTGTTCTTCTCACACATTTGTACAGTAGTAAAAAAATTTCACTCCTTTTGAAATAAATACAATAATGTCTATAACTTTTGTGTATATTGTTTGTTTATACAGATTACTTTTTTTTTCAAAGACTTAGTTTAAATTCATCTCTTATTGGTTATCCATAATAATATTTCTATAGTATTATGGCATTTTATTTTGTTTGTTGAAGTGATTTATTTATTTGTATTGCGAGTAAAGCAAGAATCAAAGATAAACCTTGGTTTAATTGTCTAAGATGGAGATAGCTAAAGGGCAAAATTAAAGGTCGCCATTGGCCACATGGTGACTAAATATAATAAATGGGTATTAAAAATTTGCTAATTGCTACATGTTTTTCATTAAAAATGTACCCCATGTATTTTTTATTAATATTTTTTAATAAATATCTAATTATTGTGAATATTTTATACTATTCTGAGAATTACTTTATTTTATGCCTGTTTCTTAGCATTTTTCCTTATTTTAGAAATGAATCTTGTAATATTTTGAGAAATGCTTCAAAGGAAAAGTGTTACTTTATTAATATCAACAGTTTTTTTAATCGTGTAACATTTTTATCTTTTGAAAACGTGGCCACATGTTTTAATAAGTAGCCTCTGTTAAAAATGTTAGAAATGGCCACTGGCCTGTAGCAAAATATCTTAATTTTGAATTACCTATTCATAAAATTTTTTGGATTACCTATCCTAATCAGTTAAGGCCAGAAGAATCTCCCATATTTCTACTTATATATGCCTAAAACTAGTTCCAACCAATTCTGCTTGTATGAAGCCTAAAATTATGTTATCTATGCTTTTAAAGCTATATATTAATAGGTAATGGCATAAGTAACCCTTGCTTGATATCTTGTACTACATTAAGATAAACTATACTGCATTTTTAAGATTATGAGCCATTGCATCCTCAATTCCCTACTTTCTCAGTATAATAATGTGTAATCTAATAATTGGCTTTGGGTTTAACTAGAATTGCTTATACCCAGTTAGCTAAATAAGGTGAAATCATAAAAAATATTTCAAGCTTTAATAGAGAGGGATTAGTAATTTCCAACTAAAAGGTTGAACATGGGTTTATTTAGGTTTGTTCTTTCCCTAGTATATGCTGATCATTATTTTTCCAAAATTATATTTATGAGTGCCTTTTTTTTTAAGTCTTCTAAATCACTGTCAAGAATACATCGAATTTGACTCCTTTATTGTTGGTGTGTTGCCTTCTAATCCTTGGATAAGTGAAGATCCCACATTATGGACACTCAATAACAGAGAGTAAATAATTATATATTTTTATATTGATTTTGAATATCGTTTATAATCATTTACCTTTCCAAATATTCTTATTTATGTTTTAAAAATTGCAAAATCGCATATGTTAATTTTACTATTCACTGTAATGTTCTGGTTGCCACAGCCAACTTTTGATACTGTAAATTTTTTTTAAATGTGGTTTTTAATTGTACAAAAAGTATTATTGCTACAAAATGAAATTGTATGCAGCTTTACGTTTGAGTAAATTTAACTATTTACTGTGTAAATGTAACAGATTTTTTTTTTCATATTATAATTTAATAGTTCACTCTAGTTTTTGTGGTCAAATGATAATATACTTGAAATTGATTTAAAAAAAAGTTGATTTTAAATATGAAAATGCTACTTTCTCTTGCTATGAAATCAATAACAATTATACATATATTTAGTAATTTATTTTTTAGTAATAGTTAATCGGAGCAACTTTTTGTATACCAACAGTTAAAAATAAAATATAATGTTACATAACTTTAAATAAAATGTAAATTACAAGTTTACAAACAGTATTGAGTTTCTGCCATAAAATAATATATATTTTTTCATAAGCAATGAATTTTTTAATGCATTAAATGTTACCATTTTAATTTTAATGTTGAACTTTTAATGTTTCTGTATAATTAGTGTTGCTCTTTTAATTTTAATTAATTTTGAATTAAATATATTACTAATTTAAGATATTACTACCTGAACCAAATAAACTTGATTGATCTTAAAAAATTAAAGTATATTTTAGTGAGGAAAGTTGCTCTTGTTTTCAAGATAATTATCTTCTATTCTTTCTTTCGAAATTTTTTAAGATATTAATTAACAAAATTTTCTTAGTATCTTGTAGCCGGTGTTCTCAAACTATGGGATGAGAACTCCAAGGGAGGCACAAGCATAATTAAAGAGTGATGTTATTTATTTCAATAAACTTGCAAAACATACAAAAGTCTTCTTAAAAAACAATGGCACATAATTCTTAAAAATTTTAATTTGTGAGAATTTATCACAGTTACTGCATTCTTGAATAGTGAAGACACGTGCTGCAAAAAATTACAGTGCCGAAAATATTAATTTTCCTTAAATGATTTCTTTAAAAGTTGAAATGAGAATTCGGATACAGGAAATCATGATTGATTGTTGGTTTAAAACTTATTTTGAAAGAGTGTTTTTATGATGTAGTGCATTTCAAAGTGTAAGCTGATTTCAAAAATGAGGATTTATGTCTACTATAAATTTGTCTTTCTTTTAAAGTCGCCTAGTCTTCTTGCTTGAGTAGTAGTGGTGCAAGGTTCCATGATTTCATGTCAACAGAACAGATGATACCATTACTTTAATATAGTCTTTAAAGTATAAAAATAAAATACCTTAAAAGACAAATATCAAAAAATGACTTAATTTATGTAAGGACTTAATGTTTTCTATTGAAACTATTCTAAATATATATTATATTTAAACCATAATAAAGTTAGCAGATCTCTACTAATTCAGTGGAAGATCGTTTGCTACTTTTCATTGTTTACTAACACATTTTTATCTGTGTCCTAGAGATTACTAAAACTATATATTAATAGTTTTTAAATGATCAAATTATGAGGCAATATTTAGTAAAACTTTAATATTTTCTATAATGGTGATAACAATTAAAATCATATATTATAGTTGACCACCGTATCACCAGTGGCCAACTATAATATATGATTTGAATTGTTTTTTCGAAAGTTATTTTAGTTATCTTCAGAATTTTTTTTAAAGAATTGACGTCAAAGTTAGTAAAAAAAAATTGGTTTTTTCATTTTAAGGGTTTTAGTACCAACAGAGCAACGAGTAAAGTTGTGGGCAATATCTCTCGAAGACTTGCTAAATGATCCTACCGGCATTAAAGAATTTGAGCGATATCTACAAACAGAATATAGTCATGAAAATATTCTGTTCTGGAAAGCAGTGCAGTCTCTAAGACGTGGTGGTAAAACAGATATCGAGAAAAAAGTTCAAGAAATTTACAAGTAATTTTGTGTACTTTCTTTCTTTCAAATGTTATATTTGTGGCTGTAATTGGTAAGAAAAAATTATTTGTTTTCTTCTGATTTGTTTCAAAATTAGGTTTTATGTATTCTGAATTTTATGTTATTGTTTGTGATATGAAACAAAAATATTGAGAGCAGGGTGACAACTTTTTGTCTCACTAACTCTTAATGTATGCCTTTTATTTAAAAATTTTTTTTAGATCTAGGTTTGATGTAATTTTAAAATTTCTAGTAATGGCGTAATTTTAAAATTTCTAGTAAGCTTTTTATTTACTACTTATAAATGTTTTGGCAGCTTGGTGTGTACAGACTGGCCATTTACTTTGAAAATTTGAATTCTCTGAAATTTTGGAAATGTTACTACACTTACAAACCTAGAATTCTTGGGGACAATTCACTCTAAACTCTCAAAATTCTTTTTTTGACTAGATTTTTCAAGTATTCTTTTCACATATTCAATATCCATAACTCTTTGAGTTTTTTATAGAAATTTTTGCATTTAAAGTGATTACAAGTTATATGCTTTATTGCTTGATTTTTACTTTGATAAATTTTATTTAAAATTGTGACTATGGAAATTAAACTTCACATATAAGGTGTAAAAGTATTTATAATTTTTAAAAATGCTTTGAAAATGAATAAAAACTTTCGTGCTCACATTGGTCATTCTATTACAGCTAGGAAAAATTGGCTTAATATTTAAAAATTGCGAAATTATTCATGAACTGCTATTTTAATGAATAAATTAGCACCTCTTTTTATGTTCGTTGTTTTGATTTCCTTTTTAAGAACAATTTCTTATGTTTAAATTGGATTTCTTTAAATTCTTAAGTTATAAATTTCAAACAATATGTTCTTAAAGTTTTTTTTTTTTTTTTTTTAAATACTAACAGTTGTAAAATTTTTAGCTGAATTTAATTTAGCATCTGTAATCTTTTAATAAATTTAATTACATATTTCTCAAATTTTACCTTTAGAAATCAGTCGCTTATTAAACCTTATGTAAAGTTATAAAAAACTCAACACTTTCTTTGTAAAAATGCGTTACAGTTTGCACAGCTGAAGCATTTTACTGTACAACATTCTGTGAGTCGGAAACTCTCTTAAGATAGTGTTTTTTTTTTCAGAAGCAAAATTTAAGAAAATAAATTGTTAATAATTTAAATCAGAAAAACAAAAATCAAAATTGAAAGAAAATGCAGTGTTCACAGAATTTTGTTCACTTTCTTACACAACATCTTGTTACAAAATATTGTTGTGACACAATTTGAGATTCAAAAAGTTGTTTTAGCTACCAATTAAAAAAAATAAATAAATGAAAGGAAATGATTTTGAAAATTTATAAAATTGTTTTCTGTAGAGTTTGTGTTCAATTTCTTATAAAAAAAAAGAATTTTTCTTGTGACAAATGATTTTTAATAACTTGTATTAATGCACAAATACATTTTGTATGCAAATAATTACGGTTGTCCAAGTTGTACAGTAGTGTGTAGATTGTGCCAAATTTTAAAATATTCATTATAAAAAAATAGAATCTAAAGTATTCTTATACTTCTGAAGTATATATAGAAACATCATTTTTTGTTTCTTGTTCGTAAGAAAACCCTAATTAAAAAATAAATTTATTCGTTAATGAGATTGTTTCATATTTTAACATTTAAAAAGGCAGGTAACTAAGTTATATAAGCATTTCTTCAAAGTTTTACAATTATATAAATTGGAATTAAGCATTTGTTTCAAGGGGAAAAATCAACAATTTTGATTGGAGAGGTAAAGTTAATTATTTAAGAAAAGTCAAAGTAGTTTTTTATATTAATCTCTTTTTTAATGACATCTCTGTGAAGTAAAACATTTATGGTACATTTGAAATTTCAATCTAGTTTAGGGCACTGCAATATGGCAATTCTCTAAATTATTATACAGTTTATTTTACCTCAAAAGATTCATTGGATTATAATTTTAAACATTATGCTGATACAAAAACATATTACATGCTCAGCATTTTCTTTTAATATGCTTTTAGTTTGCAACACCGTGCAATTATTCAAGTTTAAAATATCCAGCCCAATGAATTTTGGCATTATCTTTTGTTTGACTTGCGCTAACATCTATGTTTTGTGCATTTATCTAAATGCTTTTATGCATATCAAGGAGTACATGACATGTAAACATGTAGTGGTATTTGTTTTGTTTGACTTTTGAGTATTGTTTTTACCAACACTACTCTTCAAATATCACAAGATTTCTTCTCAATACTGGACCTCCATGCTGACAAAGATAAGTCACTTTTAATAGACACATGGAGCTAGCTGTGTCACTTTGGTTCAGTTTAGGAGAATATCATTTCTTTAATTCTCCCTCAGTAGAAATGGTTTTACTCTCGTTTCCATGGCAATAGATTTTCTGTTACTTTCACTTAAGAGAGTTATAACGAAAATTGGCCAGTATTTAATGCGTTTAAAAAGATAAATTTTTTTTCTACAACTGGCTACTTAATGTTATAATTTTCAGTATTAGATATCCCAAATTCAATTATTATATTGTTTTTAAACTATTTTACAAACTTGATTATTATGGTATGTACTTTATATTTTTACCCTTTAATGCATATACACACTCCTTTCTATTTCATTTCCTTAAAATATCTGCACATTTTATTTTTAAAGTTGTTTCCATTAATGTCAGAAATTGCTTTTCATACTCCCAACAGACATTGATAAATTGAAATTGCTTTTAAAGAAATATGCAAGTTGCTATGAGGCTAATCCATAGATTAAACAAATAGTTTATACTCTGAAGTGACACAGATAAATGTCTTTGCCATGAAATTCCATAACTATTGAAGTATTTTTATTTTTTTTTAAAATATGTAAGTTGCAATGGACTTCATTCATGGATTAAACAAATAGTTCTTTCTGTGTTTATAAATAATATTGCTGTTGATTTTCACAAAAATTTGAATTCATAAAGTAAATGAATATTTTCATTCATTTCTTTTATTTATTCTATCCTAGTGAATTCCTTTGTCCCAATGCTCCCTGTGAAGTAAATCTTGATAGTAGCACAATAGAAAGTGTGCAAGAAGCTATGAAAAAACCAACTCGATACACGTTTGATTCTGCACTGCTTCATGTTTATTCCCTTATGGAAAAAGATACCTACCCAAGGTTTCTTCGATCTGAACATTACAGAAATTTACTCCTTAATTCTTTACATCCATCTCATAAGAAGAAGTAAGTCGTTTTTTGATAGTTTTGTACAGCAGTTGATTTTATAAAGTAACTTAATTACAAAAAGTAGTTATATTTTGTGATAAAAGATGTAATTTTAATACAAATGCTACCAATTTTCTTAAACAAGAATTGTTTTAAATGTTCTCCATATTATTGCTCAAATGAATAATTTCTTGCCATTTCAAGATTGTTTTAATTGTAACAGAAGAATCTGTAAATTACATTAAAAACTATAAGCAAGCTTTTGTCAATATTGTAAGATATTTTTGTTTTGAATTAATTGTTGATCATGTATACTTAATTGGTATCTTTTTCAGTTTGAATCTGCTATTTTTATTGAAAAATATGAGCAAACATTTGGTTTGATGAGTTTAGAAACAATGAGTTTTAAGTGAACTTTAATTTATTGCAAAAATAATTTAAAGAAATTTTTTTTAATTAAATTTAGGGTGCTTTTTAAGGGGCATTTTTTCTAGAAACTTCAGTTAATTTAGTTGGATCCAAATGACCTATTCCACACTACTTTTGTTATTCTTAGTATAGGAAGGTATTCAAATTTTCATAGTGTATGTTTCTAAGTTTTGGCCCTCCTTAATTTTGCTTTGACAAAAATTTTTTTCCCATATTTAATTTACAACAAAATGAAAAATATAGCAATTTGTTTAGATTGAAGTAGATGGGTTTTTGATGATTAAGGCAAAAATCAAATTTAATGGAAGAGTCGCATAACAGTTGCAGACTATATATATATATGATGAAAATAAAATAAAGAGTCGGCAATGAAAACAAGTTTTTATTCAGAAAAATGCTTTTTATTTTGTAAAATACTAATGAGCTCGTGCTACAAAAAGGAAAATTTTAAGTAACATTTTAAGCAAAAAAAAAAAAAAAAAAATGAATTTAAATTGATGATTGAAGGACTGGACATTGGAGACAAATTCCCCTCAACCTGGCTGACTATAAGCTAATTCAAAAGTAATATTCAATCAACACTTTTGTGTATAGGAGAGATTCATTCTGGGTATGTAATCAAAAGATGACATTGCCAAAAGTCAAGCCAATGCAGCCAACCTTTTGATATTTTGTGTTAATCTTTAAATAATTGAGCTGAAGCTTTAAGGCAAAAAAGTTCAGTGGAAATTCAAGTAAACCTAATAATGTATATGCTAATGTTTAATGTGATTGAAAAACAAAAAGTGAAAAATATATTTTGATGCTTAGTTGTCGTGCCTTAGTATAATAATTTAATAAAAAACTCTTTAAATTAAATTTTGTTTTTTCTTTTTTGAAAAATATTTGTTTTATTGTTAGGTTCTTCAATTTTGGAGCTGGTGTACGTAAAAAAATGGTGAGTGCTACTGGTGCCAAGAGGAGAAATAATCCAAGCCACTTGTCTGGTAGTTCAGTGGACTTGACACATATGAGTCACAGTTTAGAAATGGAAGAACCATCCATGTCTAGTAGGCATTCTCACTCAACCAGTGACCTCCATGACCTTGGTATACCTGGAGAAAACCTAGCCTCCAGCAGGTAAATTCAAAATATATTTTTTCAATACTCTATCTAATTTATATCACAAAGTTTATTGTAACCATTGACTTATTTATTATCACCATCATGCTTGTCAGGAGTTTTAAAATTTGATATTAATTGTTCTGATAAGGTCTTGAATTGAACCAAGAAAGATAGTAGTTGTTTAATTTAGAAATATTGTTAAGCCAGAAAACTTATAAAATTATTTTAGTATCATGTACTTTGTCATCATTTTATTCTTCATGGTTTGAGAAGCTTGTTTAAGGTATATTAATCAATTAAGGAGAGCAAAAATTAGAGTTGCAGAATGAACCAAAAATGTATAATTTCTCTAATAAACATAGTCTTTTTTGTTGAACCTCAAAATAAGAGATTACTATAATTTCTAAGATATAGTCTCACTAGTTAGTGTACTTAAGAGACTGATTGAACGTTCAGGTGCATTGCTTTTGCTATTTACATATTTTATTCTTATCATGGAAAAAAAACAACTTTTTAACTTGTTTACATAAAGATTCCTAAGATTTAAAATGTTTTATTTTATACCCTCGGACACAAGGTACATAATGTTAACGGGTGATAACACAACTGTACAAGCCTAATACAGCATACAACCTGTGTTAGGAATTAATTTTTAAAGTGTTAGAGAATGGGAATAATTGAATGGAATAGAAACCATGTTCCTATTATTAACATTAATATTTGTATAACGTGTTCAGTGATGCAGGTGGCAATATTAAAGGGGGAAGAAAAAAAACTGTTAGACTGTACTATTGTATTGCTGCAACCATCTTTGTTTAATTTTTTATGTTTTGGTATTTTTCCCAGACCGCACTGTTTTTATTAAAATTGCTTTTAATTTCCTTTTATGATGCATTTTGGCTAGCCTCTTTTTTTCCTTAGTTGGTCCTAGATGTTTATCAGTGTAAATGAAATATGTTCATAGCTACCTATTTTTGTGGCGTTTTTTTTATATCTGTCATCATTGCCTGATTAGTCAATGAGAGTGAAGGCTGTGATGAGGAAACAGAGATAAAAAATTCTTACCTTAAAAGGAAGCTAAAAACAATTAAATTTGATCAAAGCAGTGCAGCCATGAAAAAGGACCAAACCCTAGGAAAATTAAACAAATTGCAAAGATGGTTGTACCAAGAGTGTTTTTCAGTCAGACATGCTTCAGCTGGAAGATCCTATCAGCAGTTACAACAGCAAATTACCAGTTTTATGTAGGATAAAATGTATAAAAGGAGTATAAGAATAAAAGTCGTAGCAACAAAAACATTTTGCAGTGAATGATCAATCTGCCTCAGTAAAGTGCAGAATATTGCAGAAAATTATCTGCTTGTAAAGAGGAGTCCTTTTGTGATTCATGGTTAGTTAAAATATATATATTTTGTGTATGAATATGGGTTCTATAGTGTATCCCAGCTAAAAGCCACCTTGATTTTTTTCATAGCTGGAGGCATAACTAATGTAAGTTTGTATCTAAAGACATATTTACAGTGAGTTTTTCACTTTCTGATCCACCTGAACTGGAAAAAAATATCAAATAAGTAAAAATGGAAGAAAAAAGGTGTTCTATCAAAATAATATCACTTCTGGTTATAGTTAATATGTCTGCCATGTTTATTGAATGAGTTGAAATACATGATTTGTACCATTTACTAAATTTTAGAGGACATTAGTTTCAATATTATCCCAGGCTTCAATGATGGTAGCCTTCTATTCTGCCACAAATTAAAACTGCTACTGTTTGGTATGTTCAGTCTTACTGAGAATAACCCTCACATTTTTATGGGAATGTAGATCAGGTAAAAGGGCAAGCCATTGCTAATGTGCAACCTATTATTCAAAACTCAAATGCTGTGAAGATTTTGCAAAGTAAAAACCGAATTAAGCCATCAGTTTTCTCTGCAAAGAGCGATAAATGGATTACTAGAATGTTTCAATTCCCGGCAGCTTTTATACAGCCTGAAGGAGAGGATAGGATATGTTTATTACCATTTCTGAAGCCTTCCCTCACAAATAGTGAGCCAACACCTTGCTATATAATTGAAAAAAAATCTTTTCTCATGCCATTGTAATAGCACATAAAACTGAGTAATCTTAATTTTTTATATTTTCTACTCTTCTTTGTTTATGGATAGTTTTGAACATGGACTACTGTTAATTTTTTTACATATAGAGCGAAACTGCAAATGAGAAAAAAACAAGAAAATCTTCTCCAAATGGACAACAACGTGGAGGCTTGTAAATGCTGTGAAAAGGCTTCAGCTATGGTGGGAAACTTAAAGTGGCCTTTTCCCCAGGCCCCATGAAGGCTATTGATTACCAAAAAAATCTAGAAGTGAAGTTTATTTACGGGCATTTAAAGTGAGACTTGTTGATTCAAGGTCAGGTTTTCTTACTAGAGAATGCCTTTATTCATGTTGCCAAATCATTAGAGTGCTGGCCTTTGTATAATAGGGTGCATGTCATGAATGATCTGTCCTCTCTGATGAATGCAGTCCCCAAGAAAATGCAAAGTGTTATCCCCACTAAGGTTGTATATACAAAAAATGGTTGCTTTCAGAATGTGGCAGAATTGAAGACTACCATCATTAAGCCTTGACATAATATCTATGCGAGCGGTGGTGGCTCAGGATATAGAGTGTTCGTCTTCCGATGAGGTGAACAAGATTCGAAACCCAGGCTGGTCAATACGAATTCCGCACCCAATTCGCATCAACCACAGTGCTGATGTAAAATATCCTCAGTGGTAGACGAATCATGGGTTAGAGTCCCCTTAGCGGCTAACCTTGGGAGGTTCTTCTCTCCATGTAACACAAATGTGGGTTAGTTTCATCAAAGTCTGCCACCAAGGCAAAATTTCTCCCAATACTTGATCCAGGAGTTCTTTGTCTTCTGGATTGGGTTCAAAATTACAATGCTACAAAGTTGAACTTTAGTAGTCCTAAAACCAAAATTTGATCGACTGTTCAACGATGGTTATGAATTACAAAATAAAATAATATCGATGTTATTGTCCTGGGATTGGTAAACGGTATGCAATGTCACATATTTGAATTCCTTTGGGCTATAAGATTTGGGCTATTATTTTGATGAGAGACTTTTTTACTTAGTCAATGTTTTTCTTCTGTCTAGGTTTTGTCTGGAAGTGAGTTATTCCTCGTAAAAATTTATTTAGATATAGTTCATAATATATATTTATTTGGTTCTGATTAATTTTCTTTGCGTTTAGTTATAGAACTATATAAAGGTAACTTTATTTAGTTGTGATACACGACATTACTAGTGTGCTCTACTATGCCCTAACATATGCATTATGAGTTCAGATACACCATGTCTAATTTAAAATATTGCGTGTCAAGCTATCAAGAATTATTTAGTTATTTAAAACTATTGTGACTAAATTTTAAACATTTGCATATAAATAAACAATTAAAGACGTTGTACATAGAGAAAAAATGCTATTTAATGATAATTGTTTTTAGAATTTTAGCACTTTGTTAAGATTGATCAAACTTTATATGAAATGCTGTTAAAATCAATGACAGAATTTAAGTATTATTTGGTATTAAACGAGTTTAAATAAAGGCTTCTCTTTAATCGATCCATGTTTTGTCATTAAAAATTCAATAGAACTTCTCCTGTAAAATCATATTGGCTCTCTGTTGAGTTTTTAATTTAAATATAGTTCAGAGATTAACTTACCTTGAAATTCATAAAAGGCAGAATTCCTGAGTATAATTCCTTCTTGTTTTTTAATTTTCTCACCAATTCTATTATTTTTATTCATATTATTTACCATTCAGTTCTATTATTTTCTAATTAAGTTAATACTGTATTTGGCTACTGTAAAAAAAATGAATAAAATAAGTGATAATAGAATAAATGTGGATCAATAATTAGTATGTACTGGGTCATGTGTACTTTTTCATGCTAAATTGAATGAGACTAAAAGTTTAGAAGTTATAAAAATTTTAAAAACTGCAAAAAACATTTTTATGCATCAAATCCTTATTACTTCAAAACTATTAGTTCTATCATATTACTTTTGATTTTATTGAACTTGTCTTTGATAAAATTCATTAAAACCCCATGTCTTTCTTGCCTAGAGAGTATTGCCTGTGGCAATAAGTACTAAAATGAATATATGCAAGAAAGCAATCAAATGTTTAAGCTCTCTTTATTGTTAATTTAAATTTTTGAGTGCTCTATCATATCTCTGAAACTCTTTTCACTTAAGTAATTATAAAATTAATTTATTCAATGATAGTGCCATGCAAAAAAAAATATTTTTTATTAACATTAAAAATTTTTTTGAGTTGTAAATTATACAAATTTTAAACCACCAAAATCGGTTAAATAGTTTCTGAGTTATAAAATTTCAGAAACTGTTTGGTCATTTTTGTTTAAATTTGTAGATATTAGAATTCAAAATATTTTGGCTGTTAATAAAAAAAAAATTGTGTGTGTGTTATTATCTTTGAGCAAATGAATTTCATAATTATGTGTAAAAAACTTTCAGGGATATCAATAAGTACTCAAAAAGTGAAATTAACATTACTAGGAACTGAAACAGTTAGGGTTGAAGCTACCCTCCTGCCTTACTTTGCAGACATCTTACTTTGCAGAACCAAAATGCAGCCATGGCAAATTTATTTTGATGGCAGAAAAAGGAAAATTAATGTCTTGGTTTTTATACATAAAAAATAAAATTTTTGTACTTAATTCCAAGTAGATCAGACTAATAATTTAGAAGTTATAAATTTTTCATGTTCAAAAAGTAAAACTTTGACAATGCTATGTGTATGCTACAATAAGTGAGGCATAATTTTTTATGCAACAACTTTCCCTCTTTTTTTATCAGTAAAATATGCACCATGTCTGTATTCTGGTTAGTAATAAGGCAGGAGGTTTGTTTCAACCCCAATAGTTTCAGCTCCTTTTAATGTTAATTTCACTTTTTGAATACTTATTGATATCCTTGAAACCTTTTAATTGATAATTATAAGATTCCTTTTTTCAAAGATAATACCACACACACAAAAATTTTTTGAGTTTTAAATTAAAAGTTTTTGAATATTAAAATGCTCAAATACAAATTTGAACAAAAATTTCATAAAAGTTTCTTAACTTAATAGTTCTTAGTTTAATAACTCTCTTTCTCTCTGTAGAGTTATAAAATTAAAAAATACAACTTTTCTGAAAGCTTATAACTCAGAAATAAAAATTATTTTTTCATATGGTACTATCTTTTATTAAATGAATTTTATAATTACTTACGTGAAAAAAGTTTAAGAGATATGAAAGAGCACTCAAAAAGTTAAATTAACTATAAATAGAGCTTAAACATTTGATTGCCCTCCTGCATTAGCTATATAGACTCTATATTTTATATATTTTTGTTGAAACATTATTTTTGAAACTTGGGACTTAAGGTTTTCTTTTATGTGGCTGGCAAAAAAAAAAAAGTTTTCTTATAAAGTTTATCATAATAACATTAAGAAACATAACATAATATAAAGCTAACTATTTTCTAGTATTATAAATTAAAAAAATTATTCTATACAATTATTCTATTTACAAATTATTCTATATAATTTTTGGTTTTTTAAGTATTACTTTAGATTACACTATATAACTATATACTAATTGTTTAAAAATAATAATAGAATACTACTATATGACTGTTAATTAATTTTTTTTAATGAGGCACTAAAACTTTTTTATTCATGTGATAATTTATCAGCAATGTTCCCTTTAAATACTTTTATGTGTTAATAAGAGCAGATCACCTTTTATTATGGAGTAATAGTGTTTTAATTAATTTTGGTCATTAGGTTGTCTTCACCCTCAAGTTCTCGTGACAATGTACCGGAGGACAATCCCAATACTCTTCAGGTGCCACGACTTTCTCCTGGTGGGGGAGACACAGAAACGTCTGTAAGTGTGTCCCTTACTGTACCCTGCCGCCCTACAAGTGTTGTTGCACCATGGGAAACAGAAGGCTGAACCAATGTTTTATTTTTCTCCCTTTTTCAAGCTTCTTTTTATGTAAACCTTCTGAGCAACCACAGACTCAGTGCCTATAGTTATAATTGAACTATGCCTAAAAATTGTGAGCAAAGAATTTACTGGGCTCGCGAGAATGTTTTTCGCGATATTTGATCAAAATTTGTTCAGTTTTAGAACTATTTTATTATAAATCCTTTTAAAAATATTTTTAGAATTTTTTTTTTTCTGCTGGAGATCTATTGTAACAATGTTTTGTCAAATACTGTTGACCCTGCTTTAACAAATGTTAGTTGTTCCACTATTAACTATTTGATGAGATGGGTTACTTGAGAGTGGGTAAATACTTTATCTGAACCTAATTAATATTCAAGAGTAATTAAAACGAGTATTTATTGTAATTTTAAAGAGGGGACTTTTTAAGAATTAAAAAGTGTAATAGATGCCCAAGTTGCATCCTTATCCACTAAAAAGTTTTTCTATTGTTGCACTAAATTAGTATTTATTGCAAATGAGGAGTGGGTGCTACTTATGAATAAAATAAAACAATTTGATTGAAGCATAAAAAATGGTATGGAAATAGTTTTACTTATTTAAATAAGAACCTTCTTTAGAGTCTTAACACTGATGATTTTAGTCGTTTGTATTTAGACATTGAGATAAGTTCTTGATTTTTATAACTGAAATTATTGTGAGCCCATTTCTGTACCTTTAACTGTGCTTTATTTACATTATTCACAGTATTTGTTGCTTTATTTAAAGAATCTATTGTATTAAATAAGGAACTGTGAACATTGGGGGGAGGGGGAATAATTTTTGACTAAAGATGGTTTTATTTGTTGGCTGTTTAGGCATGGTCAACAGTACTTTGTAGGTGCCTCTAAACAGTATATTATTGTAAATCTCAAAATCTCCCATTAGTCTAATTTGTTATATAATAATGACAATGACTTGAAACCTTATTTATTTATTTATTTTAGTCATATTCATTGTTTTATTTTTAGTCATTTGTTGTTATGCTGCTATCATGTTATTTTAGTTTGTCCATTTCTAGTCATTGTTCATTGTCTTAAAAATATTGACCTTTTCACCTCCAATTTTATTTTTATAATTTGTATGTATATACCTGAGATAATGTCATAGCTTAATGAAAAATCACTACCACAAACATGCGAGCTATACTGCGCAATATTTTGTGCTCGCATTTTAGTAACAGCACATACATTAAAACAGTTTGAAATAACATTACGTACATAATTGTTTCTTTTCTTTCAGTCGCATGGAACTACAATTAAAAATATGTATACATTAAAAAAGAAAAACTTAGCATTTAATTTAGATTCATAAAAATTTGAAATCAATTACTAAAATGTTTTAGGTTTAAAACCTAATTATGAATAACTTGTACTGATATTTATTTGTTAAGAAATGAAGCAGTGGAGATATTTATTCTATCAAATTGTGTGTGCATGTATTGTTTGTGATACACAATATATACAGAATGGAGGTGAAGAGGTTATGAATAAGCCATTTCTTTAACATTTATTGTTCATATAGTGAATGTATTAGGCTAAACTATCTACCTATATGCCTGGTAGCAGAATTTACTGAGTCAATCTCTGTTGCACTATTTTCTTAAATTCAAACTTGTGGGGAACTCCAACACACTAAGAGCTAAGAGAGAGACTACTAATTAGGCTTAAGAATAGAAATTAGGCTTTATATAGTATGTATTTAGTAAAATTTGTAACTATAAAGTAATATAAAAATGATTCATTAAAAATTTATGTAGTTTACATTTAATTTAAATTTATACCCTAATAAGTTTTAAAAAATTGTAATAGGTTTCTATACAATTATAAACTTGTATCCAAGTAGCCGGAATTTTTGAAAATTAGATAATGGAAAAAATAATTCTTTTTTAAATTTAATTGATTTAAAAAATTTAAGTTAATTAAAAAGATTATTATGAAAATTAATTTAACTTGGTAATCCACTACTGCATTACTTCTGCTACTAGGCCTACATGTATTAATTTTATATTGTATATAATAATTAGTTTTATATATGTTGAGAACATAAAAAAAAATATTTTGCTCTATGCCATTTTCTTAAAAAGTACAATTATAAATGATTGTTTTTTTGTCTGCTGGAATTTTGTTGATTTTGCTGTTACATTTATTTGACACTTTTTACTAGATAAGTTTAGTAAATCATACATCATATCTTGTTAAGCTTTTTTCTTATGATTATTCCCATTTTTAATTATTCCTGTCTTGTGTTACATTTTTAAATCTTGCTTTTTAAAATAATTATAAAGTATAATTTATTGGAAATATATTTTTTTAAAGAAGTATTTTTAGTGTAGATATGAAATTGATTGTATGTATTTGAAATGAATAATATTGATTTTATCAAAATTTCAACAAGTATTTTTTCTTTTTTTTATAATTATCAAAATAACATTTTTGTTAAATGGTCAATTTTTATTTCTTGCTGTTATTACAAAAACACTTATAGTCTTTTACTTTGATAAAATGTTAAGTTTTCCTTTTAAAGTTTATAGTTAATAACTAATTTTGCTTATGTCAAAATACTTCTTTCTAAATTGAGTTTAAAGTTATTTCATGCAAATATAAGTTAAATGATTAAGTTATAAGCTCACATCTTCAGAAAAAAATTACAAAGCCCAACACAAATTATTTTTCCTCACAAATCATTGAAAGAAAAATTCTAGTTTGCCTTCAATAAATATTTTAGTTTAATAGTTGCTGGAGCGAGTAATTCTAGCGTGAGACGCAGAGGCCTACAGTTTTTAAATAAATGGCATGTATGTCCTAGTCTGCTTGTGATTAAAGAAAAAAAAATAAATAAATGTTGTAGACTTTGTGAAATAAATGTAGAATGAGATATATTATTGTTCTTTATAGACATGTTATGTAAAAAGTGATTTCAGAGTTTATTGACATGATCTGAATGTGATACTTATACATATTATATGTAAAAGTCTTTTTATTGCTTTAGCTGCCATTATCACTGTGTGTTGTTCTTAATTAAAACTAGAGCTGGGCAAAATGTCGATTACATTGTGAACTATTGATATTTTTTAAGCATAGCGTTAACATTATCTAAAATATATTGTTAATGCTACGTTTATGAGAAGTGTTAAATGTAAAAAGAAAATGTACAACAATTATTCTGTGATCATTATCGCCAAAAGGTATTTATTGATCACAATATTATTGCAAAATTTATAAATTTAATTTAGGTAATGGGAAATTGACCAATGTAAAAATAATATAAATTAGTTTTAAGGGAGAAATTTTGCAATATAGAGAGAAATATCGATATTTCCTGACAGTATAGCGCAATATTAAAATCTAATGTCGCCCAGCACAATAAAAACTAAAATTTATTACCAATGGTGTTTTCTCATGGAGGTATTTATTTAGAGATTTTATTTAAAAAATAAATTAATGTTTGAAATTGACTAAATTTGTTTAATAAAAAATTGAAATTGAATATTTTTATGCTGCTTTTGTATGCTGCAAATGAAATAATTCTTATTGAATAACCTGGTGAAGTTGTAAATTTTTATTCATTAAAACTTAGAAGTTGCTTTTAATATATTTTTTTTTAATTAAAAAATTACTGATGAATGTCTTCCAACTATTTTTCACTCCTGAAAACTAGAAATTAGAAACTAGAATTAAATTTTCATTAATTTGTTTATGAGTTTTATGATATGAATCACTACAATAACAACATTAAAAAAAGTTTAAATTTTTTTAGTGAATTTTCTTTTTTGAGATAAAAAGCAAAACTGTGTTTGGTATTATTTTACACTGTTTTGTTATTTTATTAATATTATTAGAAAACACAATTTTTATTAAGTTTTTTAGCTAAAGGTATTTTACATATTTTTTTCTTAAAATGCATCTTAGCTAATTTCTTTTTAAAGTTTTTTTTTTTTAAGTAAAGACAAAAATGCATCGAACTAATTTTTTAAAAAGTTTTTATTTCAATGTTGGCATTTTATATAAAACTTCTCTTTTTATTAATTTTATTTAGCACACATGCTATTAGCTTAATTTAAGTAATATTTATTGTCTTTAGAGTAAGTAAGTGTTACTAATGAAACATATTATTTAAACGAATGAAATATTTTTCTATTTTTTTTCATTGCAAACTCTATTTTTGGGGGTAGGATGGGAGGTTTGTGCAGAATTATATATTATATTGAAATATTTATTTTACGCAAAAATAAATGTTTTTGAGATTGTATCAGATATGATTTTGTATTTTCTGTTAAAAGCAGAGTAACATAGTTAATATATAATTTTTTGCATATTTGTAATTTGAAAAGTCTATAATTTATTACATTAGATTTAAGATTCTAAATTACAATGAAATTACGGTAAAATTATTTTCTATTCAAGTTCCTAGAAGCTTTAAAAGTTATCTTAATATTTTTGTAAAAATAAATTTCTAGTACTAGAATTATCCTCCATAACTTCACCAGAGTTGTCTTCAAAAAAAGAAAGAAAAAAGAATTTTTTTAAAGATCTAATGAAATTAATCTTATGCTGGGTGTTTAAAAACTCTTTTTTAGTATTTTCAATGGTCCTTTAACTATATTTTATTAAAACTTTTTACCCAAGAATTAACAATTGAATTGCAGACCTTTAATCAGAAATAGCATACACTATAAAATGTATATATTGACTCACAAAGATGCTAATCAGTATGAAATAAAGCTAAAAATATTGACATTTTTAAACTCACTATTATTTAAAAAGGAATTAAGTCTTCAACTTCTTTCATTTATTATAACTGTCACACTTTTCAGATAAGTATTTTGTGACAGTTTTAGTGGTTGGTACACATTTGTAGGTGCTAATTTTTTCCCATAATTTTATTTAAAAAAATTTTTTTTACCTAATTTTGCTGTGTTAAAAAGTGACTTTAATAATTATTTATCAATTGTTATTAGTTATTTTATTTAATTGATTTTCCAATTTTTTGTGTGATTATTTTAGGCCATCATGTTATTGTTGCCTAAGTGATTTTTTTAATCCAAAAATTAAGTTACGATTGTAACAATATTATAAAGATTTAAGCTTTTCTAAATTTGTTATTTCAATTGTGTTTTATTGGTCCAGACATATTCGTATTGTTTTTAGAGAGTTTTTTTTTTTATCAACAACTTATTTAAACCCATTTTGATAGAAAGATTTTATTTGTTTTAAACCAAAGACTGAGTAGTTGTTAAAAAATAAATACAGAAATAAATACAAAAATAAAATTATTTGATTTTAACACAAAAAAAAAAAAAAACAAAATTCAACAAGAGTTTAAATAAATCAAAAATCGAGCTTTTTGTTAGCCTGTTTAATTTTTACTGGTGGCAAACATCTAAAGAAAAAAATTACTCATTTTTGCTGTTTAAAACAATTAATATTAATAAATGATGATAAAAACAATGAATATTTAATAATAAGGAATATTTAAGAACAATGAATAATATTTAGTAATAAAAAAATAATATTTTGGTACAAACTAATAAAGTTTATTAATAAAAACTAGTAAAAACTATTGAAGCTGAACAGTTCATTATTAATTATTGAATTAATTTAAAAATATTCAAAATTATTAAAATCATTAAAATTAATAAATGTATATTTAATAATATTAAGTAACTAAAAATGAATAACATTTAATAATGAATGAAGAATTATTAGCTAATGTTACTAAATATTAATACTACCTATTGCTGATTATTAACAATAAGTTAACAATTAAAAAAATTTTTATTGTTATGTCTTTCAAATAAATTCAGCCATTTTCATAAATTTTTCTTAGGACTTTTTAAACACCCTGTATACCCAATTTTTTTTTTTTTGGAATTTTGAACGTGTTTTTAAATTATAATAATTTTTATGTGTACTAGGACCTATGCAATTAGTTCAATATGAGTTTAATGTGAGTAAGTTCACTCTTTGTCTGACATAAAAGAATGAACTAAAAGTGTTAACAACTCAAACTCATTCAACAATGGTGCAGTGTATGTAAATAAATAGCTTTATCGGCTTCATTGTATGTCTTTCTGCATATTATTTATTGCTCATTTTTTTAGAGCCGAAAAAGGTTTAAATAAGTTAACTAACTGTTGCAGTACCAACACACTCCAAAGTTGTGCTATAAGAAGTTTTTATTTTGCTGTATATATAATGTGTATTAAAAGATAAATAATGACGTCCAATACTGTGTTTTTTTCTTCTAGTTTTAACTTTGTGAAATAAATTAACTTTACATATCTCATTACACATTCTCATAAATTTACGTTTTAGGCGGTTCGGGCGCATACTGAGGAAGTAAGAGGCATGGAAGGGCGAATTTCATTGGAATGCGCAGAGGTGATGTGCGCATTCTGATTCATTTCTCACTACAAATGTTATTATTTGTTCTTTTGTTGAAAATACAAACTACGTTAGTGATGCTGATTAGCGTGCTTTGTTTATAAAATGTGGATAACTGCTAAAATTAAAGTGGTATATAAAGAAGTTAATACGTGATAATTTCTGTTCTATTTTTTAAACTTGCAAACAATAGTTTTATTCACAATAATTTACGACTCCTCACAAATTCAAAGGGGAATTTTACGCATCTTGAATAATAAAATATGTGTCATTATATTTATTCTTAAAGACCGGATAACAGGTTCAAGGAAGAACAGCGACGTAATTACTTTAACTGGCACTGATTTCCATTGTAAAATGTTTATTAATTTAGCAAATTGGGTACTTGCACTTCAAAAAGAAGATCTCAAATACTAACACATGTGACATATGATGTCAGCGCCAACTGATCGTTCATAAGCAAAATGGCGCGTTAGCTTATTAGTTTCGCCACAAAAAGTTGAGCTTAGTTTCGCCACAAAAAGTTGAGCTTAGTTTCTCCACATAAGTTAGAATGCTAATTGACATTAAATACATAGCCAGGGATCTGTCCAGGCCAAATTTACTACCGTTTAGCGGTACCTTCACAAATTCAACTTTAGGAAATTTCACAAAATACTTTTTCTTCAAATTTTATTTTTGTATCCCGTAAAAAACGATAAATCCAAATTTACACCATATTTTTGTGGCGATTTTTCAATATACTTTTTAATTTTTCACAAATTATGTCTAAATTTTCACAAAATAGGTACCTCTCAGGAAAACCTAGACAGACCCCTGATAGCTGTATCGCACGTAAAATTTTTAAAAATATACGTCTACGTCCTTTACTTAACTTAAATTTATTATTTGATTAAATTAATTTATTATTAACTTAAAATAATTGATTGTTAACTATTAATATTATTCATTTTAATTAATTATGTACCTGTTAACTTCGATGCATAATTAGTTTATGTTCCACATGGTTTCGTGCCTGTCTTTGTGCTAAGTAATAAATATATAATGAAAGAATTTAAATCTTTGTGAAACAATATAAAACGTGTCTCTTATGAGAACCGATACTTGACGGGTGTGGCTTACTCGAAATAGAATCGAAAGAACATTTGCTAACGTAAACAAAGGCCACCCTTCAGCAACCAATCAGGATCGTAATATCCACACTTCGTCACTTGCAAGTATCCCATTAGACATTAATTATAGCTCAGTAAATTAGACAGGGAAAGCAATAATAGATATCGCTATATCGGAGCCGATATAAATGACATGCTTTATGCAATGTTTTTTACTAGACAAGGTATCATCGGTAGTGGGTAATGAAAGCAATCAGTCGAGGAAACGGAGTAGAAATAAATTGCTTGACTCTGTAGTTAAAAAATTATTAGGTTTTCAATTTAAAAGAAGAAAAGTGATTTTGGATTTTAAGAAATTTATTTAGACCAATACTTGAATAAAAAATACGTGAGTGAAGATATTACTCTAACTATTACTATGACAATTATTTTAATTATAACTTATCACTCTGGCAGCAGAATTTACTAAACGCTTTTCTGTAGCACAATTTTCATAAATTCAAAATTGTCTGCGTGCCTGCCTAACTTTGACAGGCAGATACTATTTTAAAAATAAATAAGACGTAATCTAACATTTGTACAGCAAAATTTGCAATATAATGTTGATAAAAATTGGACATAAAAGTATATTCTAAAAAATTTCTTACTTCTTAAAAATAATATTCTTTATTTTTCAAAATACTTTTAATATGTTAAAATCTTTGAAAAGCCTAAATTTTCAGTTTGAATAGTCTGATAAGCATTAAAAAACGTATATTATTGTTCTTTTCTAAAAATAGCGGAATTTGTTAACTAAATTTGTAACTAATATTGTAATTTGGTAAAAAGAATAGAGTTTTCTAAGCGAAATGCAGCGATCGTACATTTTTATTTCCTATAATTTTTCTTTGGTTTTACAAATCATCGGTAATTTTCTTTCCTGTTTCGTACAATTTAATTTTTTTTTATTTAGTTAAAAAATCTATAATGTTATATAATATAATTTCAATACATATAAGTCCTTCCCATGACCATATTTATAAACTTTTTCGATCTACTTATTTATTTATATCAGAACTTGTAAGAAAACAGTTTGTTTATCTAAGAAGTATGCTGATTAAGAACAGAATTCATAATATGCTGAGAGGCATTCTTTTATTTTTCTGATACGTTTATAAATATGTTACTATAAAGGAAGGGACATATTAAATTATTTTATAAAACTATAATGTTTTGGTATTCGATAAATAAAGTTACCAAACTAGCTATCTATTTGTTTTTATTGTTCTGAGTCACCCCTATCCAATAAAATCTAAGATGAATGGCATTTGCCTACATAAAAAATTAATAAAAGCCTTCAAAATATGCGTGCACCGCGAATGGAATTTTCAAAATAAAAATTTCTCACTCAATTTTTTTTTTTTTTAAAGAAGTTTTCGGGCTTAGTTCTTTTGATAGGTGTCTTCAGTTTGACATGATGTTTTAAATTTTAAATAAGGGGTTTGAACTTTATTTTCGCTACGTTATTTATGGTTATATACTTTTCTTATCCAACCTTGTTTCGGTCTCAATCATTCAATTTTTATACATCAAAAAAAGCGTTTTTATTTTTTTCCCTTGCAGATTTTATTTCTTTCTCAGTTTTTAAAGGCAGTTGACTGGATTACTTAACGTCTTGAACTATAATGTGCAAAGTTTCAAGGGGATGAGCTTGTTTAAATTAAAAAAAAAAAAAAAAATTCTAACGAGATTCAACTCGAGTATGTTTATATACTGTTAGGAATTTTGGAGTTCGGTGAATCATTCATATTTGCTGTGACTTCAATATGGTGCTAAGTTTAACCTTGGTATCGTACCGTGTTGCTCCATATTATTTTTAAATTTTATTACGCGGTACTTAGGTTCAACATAAGCTGAAACATGGTACAATTTGATACCTAATTAAAGTTGCTGAAAATTTGCACCGTGATGTAGATGGTTTGAGTCGCGATGACTCAGGGATAGAGCGTTCGCCTTTCCAATGAGGCGAACCGGGTTCGAAACCCAGTCAATACGAATTCCACCTCCGGCTTGCACCTTTCATTGTACTGATGTGAAATATCCTCAGAGGTAGACGGAACATAGGTTAGAGTCCCCTTGCCGTCAGGCTAACCTCGAGAGGCTCTCACGGTCTTCCTCTCCATGTAACGCAAATGCGGGTTAGCTCCATCAAAAAGTCCTCCACGAAGGTAAATTTTACCCAATATTCGATCCAGGAGCTCCCTTGTCTTCTGGTTTGGGTTCAAAACTACAAGGCTACGGAGTTGAACATTAGTAGTCCTAAACCCATAAATTTGGATCGGCTGTTCAACGACGGTCATAAAATATTATGGTTTTATGTAGTATCAATTTTTCTGAGAGCGCATAACCGAAAATATATCTCAAAATCGAGATTAATCACTCGATAAATGTAATGTCTAAGTAATGGATATAAAACAACATTTTTATCCATATTCTAGTAATTTTGAAACGTACTCAGAGGACAAGAAAACATTGTTCTCGAGTATTGTTAAAATGTGCATAATTTTTCAATTGTAGCTTATCTACATTAAACAGAGAGCAAAAGTGAGTGATAAGGCTCTGCACATGATTCATGTCGTTAGATTCATGTCAGCATTGCGACTTGTCTGGGTCTTTAGCGATATATCAATTATCCAAATATCACTAGGAGAGAATTGTTTTTTTTTTTTTTTTTTTTTTTATTGCCTTAAGTTTTTTTAATGTCAGTTGAGTAACTTCAGATGAAAAAAAAAACAAACTTATCCACTGATCAAATGAGGATTGAAAAAGTCGAATTATTTTAAATCTTTCAGCGGTAACGGGGAAAAGTTGTCAACTGCAGTTATTTTGTAGTATGCAAAATCTTATTACTTTGAATTGCTATTTTCTGTTGCTTCACTGTAATAAAAGTTATAAAAATTTGCAATTGAAGCTTATCCACATTAAGGATGAAGCAAAGGTAATAAGGCTATACACATAATCCATCTTTTGCTATAGTTATGTCAGCATCGTTGTCACTTGTCTGGGTCCTTAGAAATATATCAATTATCCTAATGGTCACTTGGATCGAATTATTTTGTTTTCTTTGTCCTAAGCTTTTACAATGTTTGTTGTTACCACCATTATTAACTTCACTGCTCCAAAAATTATAAAAAATTGCCAAAGAATACTTGAAATTTAAAAAAATAAATGGCAGATTTTGTTAATTGACTTGAAAAAGCACTTAAAAGTTACCATTTATTAGCCGTTATAAAAATTAAAAATTATCATTAGCAGTATATTACCGTATATTATATACCGCTGAAATAACTAGGATGCTTCAATTTTTTCGTCTCCTTGGATGTTTGGCTTAGATTTGAATACAAAGAATCAGAACTATTTTTCATATTTCTCTGCAGTTTCCAAGAACACGCATGAAAATAATTTTTTGTATATAATTCATATCGGTCACGAACTTATGAAATTATCTCATAAATTGAAAAAAAAAAAAAAAACGAAAATAAAAAGCTAATCAGGCTAAATTTTATCAATTCTATTTCATAGCTTACTTGACATTTATTAAAAACGTAAAATACTACTTTAATATTCGAATGAAAAGAAAGATACTTTTAGTTAAAATGTATCGTATATATTTATGTAAAATATACTTGCATATGCTGAATCTAGAAACGTTATTTATATAATAAATGGAAGTTTTTAGGAGCTTGAAAACGAATGTAGCGGATATACGCCAGGATTCTAGGCTATTTTTTAAAATTTTTTTTTCCCAACATGGCAAAAAATAAAAAATAACTATCTGTAGGTGATAGAACTTTATTCTTTCTAGAAATTTATGTGGGTAACATTCATCATCTTTCCTTTACAAAGAATATATATGCGTCAATAATTTATACCGATGCTTAATAGCACCCTAGGTTACAATTCGCTCACTCGGATAGTTCTTTATTCACCGAAGAGTTCATTTCGTAGAAACTTTCCGAATTTACGTATCTTTCTTTTAGAATAAGTATGGATTTGAAATCGATATCGTGAATGGAGAAGCTCAAGCAATTCGAAATAGTTTAACATATACCGTTCGTATTCTTCAATTCTAGCATCGTAATAGGAAGTGTTATATGTACTCATGAGAAATTCATGGGCTACTGACACTATAGAGGCGGCTCAAGACGTGATATTTTTGATTCGATGGCTAGGTTTTGCTTGGAAGTTTCTTCTTTTTTTTTTCTTTTTCTTTCTTGAATGAATACAATTCGAATTTAGATATTCTTTCTCGTTTAGGATTCAGGTTTCGTCACCGATATCATGATGAAACTGGATTAAGCCATTTTTTATTTATCTGCTTTTTTTTTTTTGCAAATAGGGATTCGGTGATAGCTATATTGATATAAATTGGAGCTTTGTGAAAAGGGTGGAGCGAATCTGAAGTGACAATAGTTTATTATTTTATCTCTTTTGAATAGAATTGTATTTTTTTTTCTATTTAAGATGGTGCAGGAATAGTAGCTAATAAAAATACATTTGATTAGTGAAAAGGGGAAAAAAAACGGCAACAAAGTTTTATTCTTCTTTTTGCAGTAGATTCGAAAATTAGGGATTTTTTTTATTATTTTATTTAACCCAATAATAATTTTTTTTATGAGCTTTATTTAAAAAATAAAAAATAAGTCTATTCAAATGAAACAATATAGTATAATTTTGGATCTGATTATAAAATTTTTGCAGGAATACCTTGCTTAATGTATGATAGCTCACAAAAAAAAATAACACATAGAAAAAAGAATATATATATATATAAAACATTTTAACTTCGAAAAATTTTTAGCGAAAGTATAACAACTATAATAACCGTTATAAAATAAAGTTAATAAACTATTGAGAGCAGAAAAATTCAAATTTAAAGACTAGTGTGGATATTGTATGCATTGATGTTTGACTCAAGAAATTTGTATTAATAATCATTGAATAAAATTTAGATTGAGTAATTTACATAGAAGATAATTTTTTTTAATGTAAATTTTTTAGGAAAGTTAGCATTGTACATTCTTTCAACTAAAAGAGTAAACTAATCAATTAATTACATTTTTAAATAACGAAAGTTACTTTTTGAACTATAATTTTTTAAAATATTTTATAGCATTTACTAAAATTCCAATTTCATTGAAAAAACTAATTCAAACTTTCAGGTGATACTTGAAAAAGAGACATGATCCCATCATATTTTCAGATTGATCTTTTAAATGAAAACGATAATTAAGTTGAAACGAATTGATTTTAAGTAACTGCAATGTTCGGTAAAAATCAGTTAATCCATTTGAATCCAGTTTTTTCAAGAAAAAATATAATTGGAAGTTCCACAGACAACTTTTTAAATCAAAAGTAAATTGGATGTAGCTGTTAAAAGTTTCAGGGATAAAATAGTTTTCTTACCGATTAATCTATCATACACATTTGTTTTCTTCATTCTGCGTTTTTCCTAAAAAATCGACAAAAATATTAAATTCCACGCCGACGTCAAATATTATGGCGTGTATCGGAATATGTATCATGTATTACTTAGAATTCTTCAATTTTCTCCTCGCCTTGTCTGATAAATGGAATTGGTTTAAAATCTCATTATTATTCATTTCACACAAAGTTATAAAAGTAAATCCTTCTTCAAAGAATTCTCATTAAATCTTATAAAGATTCCGCTGACTTTAGATACTCCGAAAACTTAAGAGGAGAAGCAGTAATTTTCTTCTAAAATTGAAATTGAGTTTTGTTCGTTCTCTGTTTTAACGCAAAAAATATTTTTTCATGCATTAACTTGATAAGAAAATTGAAATGCCTGCATCATTAATTTTTTTCTCAGATCTTTGAGAACATGAATAAAAAGTATCTATTATCTATCGGCTATCTATTTTTTTTGCTGGAAAAAAAATATTGCGTTTCATCGTAAATGTCTTTCTGCATTAGACTTTCTTTTTAGAGTTTAACTCAATCATTATTTTTTATCTTAAAAAATCGGATGATATTTGGAAATAAAGTTTAAAGTAAGCATTTCACTATTTTAATTTAATTTAAAGATTTATCTATTTAGGTATTTTAACCATCCCATTACAGGTATTCACACAGATTTATACTTAAAAATATTTATATAAATAGTTAGTTTATAAATTTTGTTCTTTAAAATCTCTGTTTTGTTAAAAATCTGTTAGTTTATAAATATACAGGTTAGTCCGCAAATACCGGCCTTACTATATACTTGTTAGAAAGGGATAAAAAAAGTTTTAACATTAGGGATTGAAAATTTATATTTAGGGAAGAACAGCGCAATCCCTATTGAAATAGACTGGAATGTAAACACTGAAACCCGTTTCATTGTCTGATTGAACTTGAAAGTGTTCTATGTCGCATTTCAACTTCTTTCACTTTCCCTCTGCAATCAAACGGAGTTTGATGTTTTCAATCTCGCTTTCATTAAGAGTGCCTTATAAATTTTTTTCTGACTTTCAAGAATATGAGTAAAATATATCTATTATCAGCTATCTTGGTTTTGAAAAACCAAAACGTTCTTCCGTTTAAGAATTGCGCTATTTATTATCGCCAATTTTTTAAATAATTTATGAAGTTCATTTACACATTGCGCTGCTGACTGAAAAAAAAATATATATGAAAATGCTTTTTGTTACAAATTAGACAATTTGAGCTGAATATTTCAGTTAAAACTATTTAGTCATGTCCTTGCTTATTTTTGAGAACATTTTTTAAAGTTTTTTCTCAGTCAGTAACACCATCTGTTGATAAATTTAATAAATAATTTTGATAATTGTAAAAAATAAATTTGGCTTCCTAAACAGAAGGAATTTTTTTTAAACAGATTCATTTCCATCTTCTTCCGTTATTCTTTATTTGACTTTTAAAATTGTCTTTTCGAACACTCTGCAGCCACCCAATATTAATAAAGAAGCATTATGATTGAAGTGAATATATTTTAAATCGAATTCTTTCATTATCTAATAGTCATTGCAAATCTTTTAAATCATTTAAATACAACTTGTTAAATAATTTGCCATTTGAAAGCATAATGATGTACAGCTTAACCTACTGGGATCCAAGCTTTAAACAATGATAAGAAATGCGATCTATACTTAAAAATATGTAGTTTAAAAATAAGTAATCTCATACATGCAATAAAATGTTTTATTTTTTTGAAATTCAATTAATTAAACTTAATTATTTTAGCATATTTTGCATATTTTAAGACAGTTTTATAGTGTTATTGATCACGAAACAAAATATTTTAAGTTTTGGTTATGAAACAAAATCCACTTGATTCATATAAAAAGATATTTACATGCCATTAAACAGTTTGAAAAACGACTTGAAACGATTTTCTCTTATAAGAAACGATTGAGTATCGAAAGGTTTCTTAATCTATTTTCTTATCTTTCAAATTTTTCTGTAATTAAAAATTCTGACCAATGAAAGTAAATGCATTTTTATTTTTACATATACAATCGTTAAGTAAAGCCATACAAACAGAAAAAAAAGCTTAAAATATTATTTTCAAATCATAAAATTGTACCAAATATTGTTCAGTTTATTTATTTTAGGTATAGGACGATAATCTTCTCCAAGTAATAAGAGAACAGTTTAAATGAGGGACAGGTATGAAATCTTTTATTAGTAATTTGGTATTTATTGAAAATTTTTTCCGCTATTTAAGATGGAAGAAAAATCAAAATTTCTGGGGATTTAAAATTCTTTAGCCTTCTCAATTCTTTTTCGCAATATGTTGCTAGCTGTTGACCGTGTTAAACCTAAATGATCTTTTTTTAAATAAAATTTTTTTGAACTGTTTTCTTATTTTACTGGCAAATATTTTTTTTATGAAAGATTTTAAGATCAATCAGTAGTTTAAAAATGTTTAACATAGGAATTTAATTTATCCCACTCAATCAAGTGTTATTAAAAATTAAAATTTTACTAGGGTAAAAAATAATTATACACAATTAACACACTCCCATAAATCTGTTAATTGTTTATAATAATCTCATCAATTTGTTGCAACTTCAAATAAGGCGTCACATTCAACTATAAGTTATACTTTATAGTGCAATAATGTTTAAGATGTTTTAATTTGTATGATAATATGGTTCAACTTGGCAGCTATTTTGCATGCTATAAAACTTACAGCAGTGCAAAGGAGGAAATAATATTTTAAGGTACTTTGAGGTTGTTTAAAAGATAACGTTGAAGCAAAAATTGTTTTTTATTTTTCATAAAGAGTTGAAAAATCATTGAAAGAGATGCCGATGCATTTTGGCATAATTTGGAAAATGAATTATATGTATATGAAAAAAATAATAGCTGGAATAAAATGTAGGTAGTAAGTGTTTGAATTGGAAACTTTTAATAATGACATAATTCTTGAAAAAAAGCTATAAGTACTGAGGTAGTGCAAGTTTAAATTCAATAATAGAAGAAAGAAGTATGCAATCCAAGACAGCTCTTGGGTGAAAATACCTATGTGGAATAAATTCCATTTTTAGATATTGAGATAGTTCGTCTGTATACACATTTGAAAAAGTTCATATAAAATCATGAGTTGAAACTCAAGTAAATGAGAAAAAAAAACAGTACTTTTTGAATTGACGCACATACAGCTGAAATATTCCTCAAATTTTACATGGCATTTTCTCAGAAAAAAGTTTTCCATTATTCAAAAAAACTCGATAAATGAAATCAACTGAAAACTAAAACCAAAAAGTAAAAAAAATTGAAATTTAATTGAAAATGCATTTAAATGAAAGAATAAATAAAACAATTATTGAGTGATTTTATGTTGTGAAATGTCTGTCTTACTATAATAGAAATCTTGGCGCTTGTTGCACATTAATATTACGGTGCAAATTGGTCTCAACCTTAATTTGGTACAACAATCAACTATATAGGTCTATAAATTAATCCTATTTATGAACTTGATAACATGATTCTACGATTCATCTTAAATGAAGCAGTCTATCAAATTATTAAGGTTACAGAAAACTTACACTACATTATTGTTTAAGCTACCAGTATTACGGTTTCATGGTGCATTGATATTTCTAAGAGTGTGATATGATATGCTCTAGTTTTTGAAAATTGTATTATAAATTGTTTAATATAAAGAGGAAGTGGGCACTATACTACACTAGGCACTTTAAAAATTAAGCGCCAGGTACCGATATTGCGGTTCAACATTTTCTAAGAGATTATTCTAAGATTGATTTTGTATGGTAAATTCAAGTTTTTGAAAACCTTTCGTTTAACTTACAGAGAGTACGCACTACAAAAACTGTGTAATACTTTGCTGAATTTGGTGTTGAAAAACTCAATAAATTGCATGTTATTTCAAGTCAGTACCAAACTGAGTGTTTATACTCGCTTTAAAGGGTGTAATTAAATCTAAACTATAATAATTGATAGCACTTACACTAAAATCAGATGCATTCACTCCATTCACGAATTATTTTCGCCAAACTTGGCGTAAGTTTGAAAACCGTCACATTTGCTTACTTTCGAGCCGAAAAGGAGGAGTTTTTTCTCACCTTGCATGGTGCTGAACAGACCACAGAAAAAGAAGTTAACTGCTATAAAAAGGGATGCATGTTTTTAGTTGCATAAAGGCAATTATCTACTTATAAGAAGAGTTATATAAATGTGTCAGTCATGTTTAATAATTTTATAATATTTAATTTCCCTCTGTTTTTGTTTTGTTAAACTCAGTTCAAATTAATATTATCCCTGTGTTGTGCAGATGTTTGATGAATAAACTAATTTTATTTCAAGGAATACTGTATGCCTCTTCAATTAATTATGCTTATTTAATATTGTTTAGCAAAATTAAGACTATTATGTTTATATCTTACTTTAATTATAAATTTTCTTAATACTGATTTTATACTGATGACCCAAAAATGGTAAAACCTACTTTGCACCAAGTAGTGCGAAAAACATTCTAGGTGTAGTGAAACATTTAGATCCAAGAGTTACGTATGGTGTTTCACTGCGCCACTTTGTTGTTAAGTAGTGGTGTAGTGAAACACCTAGATCCAAAATTTACGTATGGTGTTTCACTGTGCCACTTTGTTAAGTAGTAGACACAATGTTTGGAGTAGTGAAACACCTATATCCAAAAGTTATGCATGGTGTTTCACTGCGCCACTTTGTTGTTAAGTAGTGGTGTAGTGAAACACCTAGATCCAAAATTTACGTATGGTGTTTCACTGTGCCACTTTGTTAAGTAGTAGACACAATGTTTGGAGTAGTGAAACACCTATATCCAAAAGTTATGCATGGTGTTTCACTGCGCCACTTTGTTGTTAAGTAGTGGTGTAGTGAAACACCTAGATCCAAAATTTGCGTATGGTGTTTCACTGTGCCACTTTGTTAAGTAGTAGACACAATGTTTGGAGTAGTGAAACACCTATATCCAAAAGTTATGCATGGTGTTTCACTGCGCCACTTTGTTGTTAAGTAGTGGTGTAGTGAAACACCTAGATCCAAAATTTACGTATGGTGTTTCACTGTGCCACTTTGTTAAGTAGTAGACACAATGTTTGGAGTAGTGAAACACCTATATCCAAAAGTTATGCATGGTGTTTCACTGCGCCACTTTGTTGTTAAGTAGTGGTGTAGTGAAACACCTAGATCCAAAATTTACGTATGGTGTTTCACTGTGCCACTTTGTTAAGTAGTAGACACAATGTTTGGAGTAGTGAAACACCTATATCCAAAAGTTATGCATGGTGTTTCACTGCGCCACTTTGTTGTTAAGTAGTGGTGTAGTGAAACACCTAGATCCAAAATTTACGTATGGTGTTTCACTGTGCCACTTTGTTAAGTAGTAGACACAATGTTTGGAGTAGTGAAACACCTATATCCAAAAGTTATGCATGGTGTTTCACTGCGCCACTTTGTTGTTAAGTAGTGGTGTAGTGAAACACCTAGATCCAAAATTTACGTATGGTGTTTCACTGTGCCACTTTGTTAAGTAGTAGACACAATGTTTGGAGTAGTGAAACACCTATATCCAAAAGTTATGCATGGTGTTTCACTGCGCCACTTTGTTGTTAAGTAGTGGTGTAGTGAAACACCTAGATCCAAAATTTACGTATGGTGTTTCACTGTGCCACTTTGTTAAGTAGTAGACACAATGTTTGGAGTAGTGAAACACCTATATCCAAAAGTTATGCATGGTGTTTCACTGCGCCACTTTGTTGTTAAGTAGTGGTGTAGTGAAACACCTAGATCCAAAATTTGCGTATGGTGTTTCACTGTGCCACTTTGTTAAGTAGTAGACACAATGTTTGGAGTAGTGAAACACCTATATCCAAAAGTTATGCATGGTGTTTCACTGCGCCACTTTGTTGTTAAGTAGTGGTGTAGTGAAACACCTAGATCCAAAATTTGCGTATGGTGTTTCACTGTGCCACTTTGTTAAGTAGTAGACACAATGTTTGGAGTAGTGAAACACCTATATCCAAAAGTTATGCATGGTGTTTCACTGCGCCACTTTGTTGTTAAGTAGTGGTGTAGTGAAACACCTAGATCCAAAATTTGCGTATGGTGTTTCACTGTGCCACTTTGTTAAGTAGTAGACACAATGTTTGGAGTAGTGAAACACCTATATCCAAAAGTTATGCATGGTGTTTCACTGCGCCACTTTGTTGTTAAGTAGTGGTGTAGTGAAACACCTAGATCCAAAATTTGCGTATGGTGTTTCACTGTGCCACTTTGTTAAGTAGTAGACACAATGTTTGGAGTAGTGAAACACCTATATCCAAAAGTTATGCATGGTGTTTCACTGCGCCACTTTGTTGTTAAGTAGTGGTGTAGTGAAACACCTAGATCCAAAATTTGCGTATGGTGTTTCACTGTGCCACTTTGTTAAGTAGTAGACACAATGTTTGGAGTAGTGAAACACCTATATCCAAAAGTTATGCATGGTGTTTCACTGCGCCACTTTGTTGTTAAGTAGTGGTGTAGTGAAACACCTAGATCCAAAATTTGCGTATGGTGTTTCACTGTGCCACTTTGTTAAGTAGTAGACACAATGTTTGGAGTAGTGAAACACCTATATCCAAAAGTTATGCATGGTGTTTCACTGCGCCACTTTGTTGTTAAGTAGTGGTGTAGTGAAACACCTAGATCCAAAATTTGCGTATGGTGTTTCACTGTGCCACTTTGTTAAGTAGTAGACACAATGTTTGGAGTAGTGAAACACCTATATCCAAAAGTTATGCATGGTGTTTCACTGCGCCACTTTGTTGTTAAGTAGTGGTGTAGTGAAACACCTAGATCCAAAATTTGCGTATGGTGTTTCACTGTGCCACTTTGTTAAGTAGTAGACACAATGTTTGGAGTAGTGAAACACCTATATCCAAAAGTTATGCATGGTGTTTCACTGCGCCACTTTGTTGTTAAGTAGTGGTGTAGTGAAACACCTAGATCCAAAATTTACGTATGGTGTTTCACTGTGCCACTTTGTTAAGTAGTAGACACAATGTTTGGAGTAGTGAAACACCTATATCCAAAAGTTATGCATGGTGTTTCACTGCGCCACTTTGTTGTTAAGTAGTGGTGTAGTGAAACACCTAGATCCAAAATTTACGTATGGTGTTTCACTGTGCCACTTTGTTAAGTAGTAGACACAATGTTTGGAGTAGTGAAACACCTATATCCAAAAGTTATGCATGGTGTTTCACTGCGCCACTTTGTTGTTAAGTAGTGGTGTAGTGAAACACCTAGATCCAAAATTTACGTATGGTGTTTCACTGTGCCACTTTGTTAAGTAGTAGACACAATGTTTGGAGTAGTGAAACACCTATATCCAAAAGTTATGCATGGTGTTTCACTGCGCCACTTTGTTGTTAAGTAGTGGTGTAGTGAAACACCTAGATCCAAAATTTGCGTATGGTGTTTCACTGTGCCACTTTGTTAAGTAGTAGACACAATGTTTGGAGTAGTGAAACACCTATATCCAAAAGTTATGCATGGTGTTTCACTGCGCCACTTTGTTGTTAAGTAGTGGTGTAGTGAAACACCTAGATCCAAAATTTGCGTATGGTGTTTCACTGTGCCACTTTGTTAAGTAGTAGACACAATGTTTGGAGTAGTGAAACACCTATATCCAAAAGTTATGCATGGTGTTTCACTGCGCCACTTTGTTGTTAAGTAGTGGTGTAGTGAAACACCTAGATCCAAAATTTACGTATGGTGTTTCACTGTGCCACTTTGTTAAGTAGTAGACACAATGTTTGGAGTAGTGAAACACCTATATCCAAAAGTTATGCATGGTGTTTCACTGCGCCACTTTGTTGTTAAGTAGTGGTGTAGTGAAACACCTAGATCCAAAATTTACGTATGGTGTTTCACTGTGCCACTTTGTTAAGTAGTAGACACAATGTTTGGAGTAGTGAAACACCTATATCCAAAAGTTATGCATGGTGTTTCACTGCGCCACTTTGTTGTTAAGTAGTGGTGTAGTGAAACACCTAGATCCAAAATTTGCGTATGGTGTTTCACTGTGCCACTTTGTTAAGTAGTAGACACAATGTTTGGAGTAGTGAAACACCTATATCCAAAAGTTATGCATGGTGTTTCACTGCGCCACTTTGTTGTTAAGTAGTGGTGTAGTGAAACACCTAGATCCAAAATTTGCGTATGGTGTTTCACTGTGCCACTTTGTTAAGTAGTAGACACAATGTTTGGAGTAGTGAAACACCTATATCCAAAAGTTATGCATGGTGTTTCACTGCGCCACTTTGTTGTTAAGTAGGTGGTGTAGTGAAACACCTAGATCCAAAATTTACGTATGGTGTTTCACTGTGCCACTTTGTTAAGTAGTAGACACAATGTTTGGAGTAGTGAAACACCTATATCCAAAAGTTATGCATGGTGTTTCACTGCGCCACTTTGTTGTTAAGTAGTGGTGTAGTGAAACACCTAGATCCAAAATTTACGTATGGTGTTTCACTGTGCCACTTTGTTAAGTAGTAGACACAATGTTTGGAGTAGTGAAACACCTATATCCAAAAGTTATGCATGGTGTTTCACTGCGCCACTTTGTTGTTAAGTAGTGGTGTAGTGAAACACCTAGATCCAAAATTTGCGTATGGTGTTTCACTGTGCCACTTTGTTAAGTAGTAGACACAATGTTTGGAGTAGTGAAACACCTATATCCAAAAGTTATGCATGGTGTTTCACTGCGCCACTTTGTTGTTAAGTAGTGGTGTAGTGAAACACCTAGATCCAAAATTTGCGTATGGTGTTTCACTGTGCCACTTTGTTAAGTAGTAGACACAATGTTTGGAGTAGTGAAACACCTATATCCAAAAGTTATGCATGGTGTTTCACTGCGCCACTTTGTTGTTAAGTAGTGGTGTAGTGAAACACCTAGATCCAAAATTTGCGTATGGTGTTTCACTGTGCCACTTTGTTAAGTAGTAGACACAATGTTTGGAGTAGTGAAACACCTATATCCAAAAGTTATGCATGGTGTTTCACTGCGCCACTTTGTTGTTAAGTAGTGGTGTAGTGAAACACCTAGATCCAAAATTTGCGTATGGTGTTTCACTGTGCCACTTTGTTAAGTAGTAGACACAATGTTTGGAGTAGTGAAACACCTATATCCAAAAGTTATGCATGGTGTTTCACTGCGCCACTTTGTTGTTAAGTAGTGGTGTAGTGAAACACCTAGATCCAAAATTTGCGTATGGTGTTTCACTGTGCCACTTTGTTAAGTAGTAGACACAATGTTTGGAGTAGTGAAACACCTATATCCAAAAGTTATGCATGGTGTTTCACTGCGCCACTTTGTTGTTAAGTAGTGGTGTAGTGAAACACCTAGATCCAAAATTTGCGTATGGTGTTTCACTGTGCCACTTTGTTAAGTAGTAGACACAATGTTTGGAGTAGTGAAACACCTATATCCAAAAGTTATGCATGGTGTTTCACTGCGCCACTTTGTTGTTAAGTAGTGGTGTAGTGAAACACCTAGATCCAAAATTTGCGTATGGTGTTTCACTGTGCCACTTTGTTAAGTAGTAGACACAATGTTTGGAGTAGTGAAACACCTATATCCAAAAGTTATGCATGGTGTTTCACTGCGCCACTTTGTTGTTAAGTAGTGGTGTAGTGAAACACCTAGATCCAAAATTTGCGTATGGTGTTTCACTGTGCCACTTTGTTAAGTAGTAGACACAATGTTTGGAGTAGTGAAACACCTATATCCAAAAGTTATGCATGGTGTTTCACTGCGCCACTTTGTTGTTAAGTAGTGGTGTAGTGAAACACCTAGATCCAAAATTTGCGTATGGTGTTTCACTGTGCCACTTTGTTAAGTAGTAGACACAATGTTTGGAGTAGTGAAACACCTATATCCAAAAGTTATGCATGGTGTTTCACTGCGCCACTTTGTTGTTAAGTAGTGGTGTAGTGAAACACCTAGATCCAAAATTTGCGTATGGTGTTTCACTGTGCCACTTTGTTAAGTAGTAGACACAATGTTTGGAGTAGTGAAACACCTATATCCAAAAGTTATGCATGGTGTTTCACTGCGCCACTTTGTTGTTAAGTAGTGGTGTAGTGAAACACCTAGATCCAAAATTTGCGTATGGTGTTTCACTGTGCCACTTTGTTAAGTAGTAGACACAATGTTTGGAGTAGTGAAACACCTATATCCAAAAGTTATGCATGGTGTTTCACTGCGCCACTTTGTTGTTAAGTAGTGGTGTAGTGAAACACCTAGATCCAAAATTTGCGTATGGTGTTTCACTGTGCCACTTTGTTAAGTAGTAGACACAATGTTTGGAGTAGTGAAACACCTATATCCAAAAGTTATGCATGGTGTTTCACTGCGCCACTTTGTTGTTAAGTAGTGGTGTAGTGAAACACCTAGATCCAAAATTTGCGTATGGTGTTTCACTGTGCCACTTTGTTAAGTAGTAGACACAATGTTTGGAGTAGTGAAACACCTATATCCAAAAGTTATGCATGGTGTTTCACTGCGCCACTTTGTTGTTAAGTAGTGGTGTAGTGAAACACCTAGATCCAAAATTTGCGTATGGTGTTTCACTGTGCCACTTTGTTAAGTAGTAGACACAATGTTTGGAGTAGTGAAACACCTATATCCAAAAGTTATGCATGGTGTTTCACTGCGCCACTTTGTTGTTAAGTAGTGGTGTAGTGAAACACCTAGATCCAAAATTTGCGTATGGTGTTTCACTGTGCCACTTTGTTAAGTAGTAGACACAATGTTTGGAGTAGTGAAACACCTATATCCAAAAGTTATGCATGGTGTTTCACTGCGCCACTTTGTTGTTAAGTAGTGGTGTAGTGAAACACCTAGATCCAAAATTTACGTATGGTGTTTCACTGTGCCACTTTGTTAAGTAGTAGACTCAATGTTTGGAGTAGTGAAACACCTATATCCAAAAGTTATGCATGGTGTTTCACTGCGCCACTTTGTTGTTAAGTAGTGGTGTAGTGAAACACCTAGATCCAAAATTTACGTATGGTGTTTCACTGTGCCACTTTGTTAAGTAGTAGACACAATGTTTGGAGTAGTGAAACACCTATATCCAAAAGTTATGCATGGTGTTTCACTGCGCCACTTTGTTGTTAAGTAGTGGTGTAGTGAAACACCTAGATCCAAAATTTACGTATGGTGTTTCACTGTGCCACTTTGTTAAGTAGTAGACACAATGTTTGGAGTAGTGAAACACCTATATCCAAAAGTTATGCATGGTGTTTCACTGCGCCACTTTGTTGTTAAGTAGTGGTGTAGTGAAACACCTAGATCCAAAATTTGCGTATGGTGTTTCACTGTGCCACTTTGTTAAGTAGTAGACACAATGTTTGGAGTAGTGAAACACCTATATCCAAAAGTTATGCATGGTGTTTCACTGCGCCACTTTGTTGTTAAGTAGTGGTGTAGTGAAACACCTAGATCCAAAATTTACGTATGGTGTTTCACTGTGCCACTTTGTTAAGTAGTAGACACAATGTTTGGAGCAGTGAAACACCTATATCCAAAAGTTATGCATGGTGTTTCACTGCGCTACTTTGTTGTTAAGTAGTGGTGTAGTGAAACACCTAGATCCAAAATTTACGTATGGTGTTTCACTGTGCCACTTTGTTAAGTAGTAGACACAATGTTTGGAGTAGTGAAACACCTATATCCAAAAGTTATGCATGGTGTTTCACTGCGCCACTTTGTTGTACAGTAGTGGTGTAGTGAAACACCTAGATCCAAAATTTGCGTATGGTGTTTCACTGTGCCACTTTGTTAAGTAGTAGACACAATGTTTGGAGTAGTGAAACACCTATATCCAAAAGTTATGCATGGTGTTTCACTGCGCCACTTTGTTGTTAAGTAGTGGTGTAGTGAAACACCTAGATCCAAAATTTACGTATGGTGTTTCACTGTGCCACTTTGTTAAGTAGTAGACACAATGTTTGGAGTAGTGAAACACCTATATCCAAAAGTTATGCATGGTGTTTCACTGCGCCACTTTGTTGTTAAGTAGTGGTGTAGTGAAACACCTAGATCCAAAATTTGCGTATGGTGTTTCACTGTGCCACTTTGTTAAGTAGTAGACACAATGTTTGGAGTAGTGAAACACCTATATCCAAAAGTTATGCATGGTGTTTCACTGCGCCACTTTGTTGTTAAGTAGTGGTGTAGTGAAACACCTAGATCCAAAATTTACGTATGGTGTTTCACTGTGCCACTTTGTTAAGTAGTAGACACAATGTTTGGAGTAGTGAAACACCTATATCCAAAAGTTATGCATGGTGTTTCACTGCGCCACTTTGTTGTTAAGTAGTGGTGTAGTGAAACACCTAGATCCAAAATTTGCGTATGGTGTTTCACTGTGCCACTTTGTTAAGTAGTAGACACAATGTTTGGAGTAGTGATACACCTATATCCAAAAGTTATGCATGGTGTTTCACTGCGCCACTTTGTTGTTAAGTAGTGGTGTAGTGAAACACCTAGATCCAAAATTTGCGTATGGTGTTTCACTGTGCCACTTTGTTAAGTAGTAGACACAATGTTTGGAGTAGTGAAACACCTATATCCAAAAGTTATGCATGGTGTTTCACTGCGCCACTTTGTTGTTAAGTAGTGGTGTAGTGAAACACCTAGATCCAAAATTTGCGTATGGTGTTTCACTGTGCCACTTTGTTAAGTAGTAGACACAATGTTTGGAGTAGTGAAACACCTATATCCAAAAGTTATGCATGGTGTTTCACTGCGCCACTTTGTTGTTAAGTAGTGGTGTAGTGAAACACCTAGATCCAAAATTTACGTATGGTGTTTCACTGTGCCACTTTGTTAAGTAGTAGACACAATGTTTGGAGTAGTGAAACACCTATATCCAAAAGTTATGCATGGTGTTTCACTGCGCCACTTTGTTGTTAAGTAGTGGTGTAGTGAAACACCTAGATCCAAAATTTGCGTATGGTGTTTCACTGTGCCACTTTGTTAAGTAGTAGACACAATGTTTGGAGTAGTGAAACACCTATATCCAAAAGTTATGCATGGTGTTTCACTGCGCCACTTTGTTGTTAAGTAGTGGTGTAGTGAAACACCTAGATCCAAAATTTACGTATGGTGTTTCACTGTGCCACTTTGTTAAGTAGTAGACACAATGTTTGGAGTAGTGAAACACCTATATCCAAAAGTTATGCATGGTGTTTCACTGCGCCACTTTGTTGTTAAGTAGTGGTGTAGTGAAACACCTAGATCCAAAATTTGCGTATGGTGTTTCACTGTGCCACTTTGTTAAGTAGTAGACACAATGTTTGGAGTAGTGAAACACCTATATCCAAAAGTTATGCATGGTGTTTCACTGCGCCACTTTGTTGTTAAGTAGTGGTGTAGTGAAACACCTAGATCCAAAATTTGCGTATGGTGTTTCACTGTGCCACTTTGTTAAGTAGTAGACACAATGTTTGGAGTAGTGAAACACCTATATCCAAAAGTTATGCATGGTGTTTCACTGCGCCACTTTGTTGTTAAGTAGTGGTGTAGTGAAACACCTAGATCCAAAATTTACGTATGGTGTTTCACTGTGCCACTTTGTTAAGTAGTACCCTATTGGAAAAAATTCCCGGTATAAAAAAATTTATACCGGCTTATGAAACACCGGTTCCGGTATGATACCGGATCCGGTATTATACCGGACCCAGTATCATACTGGAACCGGTGTTTCATAAGCCGGTATCAAATGGATCCCGGTATGATACCGGAACCGGTGTTTCATAAGCCGGTATCAAATGGATCCCGGTATGATACCGGAACCAGTATCATACCGGAACCGGTGTTTCATAAGCCGGTATAAAATTTATTCCAGTATGATACCGGAACCAGTATCATACCGGAACCGGTGTTTCATAAGCCGGTATAAAATTTATTCCGGTATGATACCGGAACCAGTAACATACCGGGACCGGTGTTTCATAAGCCGGTATGATACAGGAACCCAGTATACTGGGATGGTGTAACGGTTTATTTTGAACACAGGTATAGTGAGGTACTACAATTTGATACAGGAAGGTTAGTAAACTTCTCTAAATTAGAAAATAAAACATTAATACAATTGTGTAAATAAATAAAGTCACCTGGTTTATACAGGGAAAAAAAACACTGACCTCAATTCACACTTTGTCAAAAGCTATAGCTTGCATTATGTTTATAAAAATCAAATAAACTGTTTTATTTTTTAAACTTCTTCACAGTTAATGAAATTTTTTTAACAATTAATTAATATATTAGAAATAATTGTCAATAATATTTGAATCTAAAATACTACACAAAAAATGTTTTGCAGCAACATTAGAAAAGTGTAAATGCATTCTTCAGATTTTATGAAAATTGATTGAGGATTAGAAATATTATGTAATGAATAGCCAAAAACCAGACTAAAATAAGTCAAAATCTTAATTTTTAACTTTTTTTTTTCATATCTTTTCAACTGACAAAATAAATTTCAATAATTAAGCCACGGAAATGTTTGACAAATGCAAATTCACATGCACAATAAGGAGACCATGTTAAGTGTATATATCTATAGATATTAATTTAAACAATCTAACTATAAAATTATGATTTCATTTAAATCAATTAACTTTGGTTTATATTTAAGTAATTGATAAATAAAATGGAATACAAATAACACATATACCAAATAATGTTTGAAATGCCGCCAAAAATATTTGAAATCAATCTAATTTGACATTGTTCATTTACTTTGAAATCGGACATTGTAAAATATAATTATATAGTTATGTTACATCTTGACCAATGTACTTGCTTGCTACTATAGATTTAAATACAAACCATTTTAATTTTAGATATATTTGATATTTAAATTATAGTTAACTTTAATCATTAAAACATAATAGTGGGTAGAGTAGTAATAATAGTTACAAATAAAAGCTCAAATGACACAAGTTATTAACTAATATAAATAAAAAATTTGAATTATTTTACTGTCATTCTATTGACATTTTTCTTAAGATTCCTTGACTTAAAGCACAATTTGTTATACTCATTTTCTATTTGAAGTATTTAATTTTTATGATAATTTACCTATCACGTAATATCTGAAAAATAAATTAGGAAAAAAAGTTATCGCCTACAAAAATTAAATATCAAGAGCGAATTATTTATATAGCGACACAAGTTCATAAAACATAAATTTTCAAAAGCTTTTCTTATCTCACAATTGGTGTGAGATAAGAAAACAAGATATAATTGATATAATAACAAATATATATACTGAATAAAAACACACAACACAATATTAAAACTTTTAAACATTGAATATGACATAATTTAAACTCTGTCTTCAATAAGATATAAGAATTACACAATTACTAAATTGATATAAACATTACCATAACAGCCTAAAAAATATTAATCTTTTTATAATCAAATGAAATCAAATTTGTCATATTTTCATAGTTCCTATGACGTGAAGCGACTGAAAAGCACTTTTAGTACACTTGTGTGCAAATTCAAAAATATAGCTTTCAAAAAGTTGATTGATTCGCATAGTTTAAATATGATATCTCTCCCTTGTTGTGATTCACTTTTATTTTCCACAAACAGATCCGTCGCTTGCAGGCCTTAGCTGTGTCAAACATGCACTTTCTAACAGTCAATTTTCAAGTCTCTTCGACGTCACCTAACCATCTATTTGGAGGTTGTGCAGGATCCCTCAGACTTTTCTTTAATGTCTATCTCTTAGAATTATCTTTCTAACTTCACCAAATAAGAGCCAGCAACAATGTTTCCATTTAGAGCTCCTAATATAAACAAAATTTGAATTAACAGAATGTGTAGACTAAACAACAATTTCAAAAAATCTCATTTTTAACATTGTATGCCTTATCTTTTAATATTATGCTTTATCTGTTTATGCTAAATTTTAGATTACAATGTTGATTAAGTGAATATTTCAGATTGCAGTGTTAATTCCATTAGACATTTTTGACATTTGTATACTTTCTCCTAACTATTAAATTGACAACAAAAATTATTAAATGAATAAAAATAGTAAAGAATTTTTAAAAGCTTTCAACTTTTTTCACATCATATTAATAAATAAATAGACAATGAAAAATGCTATAAATGACAGTTAATTAAGGTTATATTAACTAAAAGCTTAATTATGTTAAATTTTTCATATGATTATGATAAATTTTACCATGACACAAATAGGATGCATAGATTTTTCAGCTCATATGACTTGATTAAAATTGGTAAAGCATTATGCTTATTATTTCTTTTTAATAATAATATTTATATCAATAGGGTACTACATTTACTCCAATTTTTAATTAACTTTTATGCATTTTAAAAACTGAGAAACTAGCTGTTAGAGATGTAAATAACTAAGACAAAGACCCAGAATGCCAAAAAAAAAGATTTAATATATTCAATTCTTACAAAATTAAAATGAAATATGTATGCATATTAATAAGTTTACGAATATTCAGGGAACTGTTCAATCATACATTTTTTTAAAAAATCCATTGTCTACAGTAACATATGCAACACATACAAAAAGTTAGACTCAATATTTAATCTTATTATTAAGATCTTGAAACATAATACCATAGAAATTTGATACTATTCTAATAATATTAAATTAAACCTTACTTTGGTTCAAAATAAGTATATACAGTTACAGCTAAATATGATCTAAAATTTCAAACAATGTATGATGTTAATTTACAGATCAGCTATTGTAATACACAAACTGTAAATAAATAAAAGATTAAAATAAATTATTTATAATTAAGAATAAACAATTATCCAAATTATATAGTCTAATTTATGCAGTAAAATAATTTTTCAGAATAACTATTAAGTATGAGAAATACAATTGCAATTACTATTTATTTTTCAACTAGTATACCAATCAATTATAAATATACTCAATATTTCAACTGGCTAATTGAAACATAGATCAACACGACAATAGTAAGAAAAAATGGTGATCCACCAAAATTTTATTATTTTTGTAATTTGAAAGAGATTTCTAATAAAGGGAAGTTAATGTCTAACATAGGTATCATAGGCTCATACTACCCACTTCTTGTTGACAACACAAAAGAATTCACAAACGCCCACATCATGAAAGCACATTACCAACCAACTTTTTAAAGAACCCCCAATGCAAAAATTTAAGTATGGATGATCTGAAGTAACTTTTGACCATTTTAGTTTCAGTACAATAATTTTTAAACAGTTCAGCTTATAACTTCGTCAAAAGGTTAACACTTAAATTCATTATCACGCAAAGCATATTCAAGTCTTTAAACAAATAAAATTTGAACGTAAAGCTAAAAATTTAACTATTCAGTGGCTGAACTCAGAAGTAAAAATATTGAAACATTTAAATTTGCATATACTTTTTATATTCATTAAAATCTAAGAAGCATTCAGTTCTATTTTATAATTAATTTGTAACTACAATATGAAAACTTACAAAAAGGTTTCACTAATTCAATTTATTAACAAACTGAATATCTTTATATACACCGTATCACTTTCATGCACAAAGATAAGAATATAATGAATTCAGGACTGCAAACTACTATGTTTTTTGCAAAATGTTTTATTGATATAGATAACTAAAACTTTCAGAATTCTGGGAGTTTTGCAAACATCTTAAAAACATCACCGCCACTTTCGGGTCGGCCCACCTCCTGGAGAAATTAAAACAAAAACATGAAAGAACAGGACCAATTTAAAGAGAATAACTTGTAGCCATCCCAGGCAAATCTCTACTAGTCTTTCTTTTTTAAATAATAAATAAATTTTGTAAGCTTAAAATCTTTTAGGCATCGTGACAGTTGTAGCTGGTGCAATGGATCCTGACACTGAAATATCCCTAAATGTAGATTTATAAAATACAAAATAACTATCGAATTTTTAAAAAAAAATTCTATAATAGTTTGCATGTTGAATGTGTCAAGAACTAGAAAAACATACCTCTATTGAAATAAAAATGAAATATGCTGTTTTCCAAATCATTTCTGAAAAAAAAAATTTATTTAGAAATTATACAACTACAAAATATATGTACGCTATTAACTAGGTAGTAATATCAAACTTTTAAGTATCAACTGCATTGTTTTTAAAATGATATTTTAGTTTTACTGAAACTTCAGGGTACCAACAGTTAATAAAATATCATTAAAACTAAATGCTTTAAAATTTTTAAAATAAAATTAAACATTAAAAATAACAAAAGAATTTGAGATTAACACTTAATATATAATGCGAAGTTTACAAATATTATATACAACTAAATAAACAATTAATTTGTTAATAACGGTGATATTAGTGAGAATTTATGTAAAAAACATTTGGACAAAGCGATTCAATCAAAGTTTCATTAAGAAACCCAGGAAAAAAACATTAAAAATACTTTCCTCTCATGCAATGAAGTCTATATATCGTTACCCTAACCTGTGCATGCACAAGCAAAGCAGTAATAATTCAAGAACGTAATATATGTCTTGATAACTTAAAATATAAACACTATTCATACTCAAGCGTACGTTTTAAGATTTCTGTAACTAACAAAGATGCAAATAAAAGCAGGAAATAAAGAGAAAAATGCACTTACTAAAATATACCGCCATTCTTTCCACGATGCTCGATGTCCGCACCGGATGTAAACAAGTGTGATTGGCTGTGAAGTTCAGACAGAGAAACGGAAAGAACTAGAAAAACTGTGCTATATAGCTCAGGTAGCGTGATATGGATTTAACGAACTAATTCATCGATTCGTGGTAGCTTGATATAGAATTTACGAACTACTAAAAGTCGATTCTCGTCTTTTGCGTGGTTCCCATTCGTTTCTGAATTAATCGCTCTTTTTCGCTTTTATAGATTCAATTGAATTGAATTAACTATATAGTTATAAAACAAATTTATTAATTTCATTCAAAAAAAGTTTATTTTGTTTTATGATTTAAATTTATTAATTACAAATTTCTAAAACGGACTGAAATTTATAAATTTATGAAGGAGAGGTTTATGTTTGAAGGAAAAAATTTGAGATTTTATATCAATTTTTAATTTATGAAAACATATTTCTTTTGCTACGAAGTTGTTTGAAACCTAAACTAATTAATTTATTTCGCCAATTGATAAGTTAGTTTCGGTTGGGAGTAACATTGTTCTAGAATAAATTCAAATATAATAAATAAATAAAAACAATTTATAATAAAATTTAAAGTGATACACTTATGTCATCATGTCATCATGACTTTGAATAAAATAAATTTTGTAAATCAAAAAATAAATAAGTAAATAAATAATAAACGTATAAAAACACAATCTATTAGTATTAAATTTCTTTTATTAGAAAATTACTTACATTTAAATGATTTTAAGCAGAATTTGAAATAATTAAAATGTGTTAAAATTTTACTCAAAAACTTCCTTTTCTTCAAAATTATAAAATGATTTTAATATTTTTAAATATGTATTTTTTTAATTAATGTACATAGAAAATGTACGCTATAACCGCCTTTGATATATACGTTAAGAATTCTTATACAAATCTAAGAAGTTAATTATTTGAAAGAAGTATATAATTTAAATAAATAAATAAAATAAACGAAGTTTGAAAATGTCAAAACCGTTAGATTTTCAGAACAATATGTACTTACTAAGAATGAAGCTATATTTTAAAACTACTTTAAAACTCCCAGTATGTTTGAAAACTGGTATCAAAATTTCCAGTGCGATTTTATATCTAGTATCAAAATTTCCAGTATGATCCATACTGGTTAAATTTCTGATATAGTGCCATACTGGTTTTACACATTCCAGTATGGCACTATACTGGTTTTAAAATTTTCCGTATGGTGTTATGCTGGTTTTAAAATTTCCAGTATGGTGCTATACTGGTTCTGAAATTTCCAGTATGGTGCCATACTGGTTTTGAAATTTCCAGTATGGTATTATACCAGGTTTTAAATTTCCAGTATGGTCATACTGGTTCTGGTATCATTTTTACTGGTTTTTGATACTGGTTTTACGAATTTTTTCCAATAGGGTAGACACAATGTTTGGAGTAGTGAAACACCTATATCCAAAAGTTATGCATGGTGTTTCACTGCGCCACTTTGTTGTTAAGTAGTGGTGTAGTGAAACACCTAGATCCAAAATTTGCGTATGGTGTTTCACTGTGCCACTTTGTTAAGTAGTAGACACAATGTTTGGAGTAGTGAAACACCTATATCCAAAAGTTATGCATGGTGTTTCACTGCGCCACTTTGTTGTTAAGTAGTGGTGTAGTGAAACACCTAGATCCAAAATTTGCGTATGGTGTTTCACTGTGCCACTTTGTTAAGTAGTAGACACAATGTTTGGAGTAGTGAAACACCTATATCCAAAAGTTATGCATGGTGTTTCACTGCGCCACTTTGTTGTTAAGTAGTGGTGTAGTGAAACACCTAGATCCAAAATTTGCGTATGGTGTTTCACTGTGCCACTTTGTTAAGTAGTAGACACAATGTTTGGAGTAGTGAAACACCTATATCCAAAAGTTATGCATGGTGTTTCACTGCGCCACTTTGTTGTTAAGTAGTGGTGTAGTGAAACACCTAGATCCAAAATTTACGTATGGTGTTTCACTGTGCCACTTTGTTAAGTAGTAGACACAATGTTTGGAGTAGTGAAACACCTATATCCAAAAGTTATGCATGGTGTTTCACTGCGCCACTTTGTTGTTAAGTAGTGGTGTAGTGAAACACCTAGATCCAAAATTTGCGTATGGTGTTTCACTGTGCCACTTTGTTAAGTAGTAGACACAATGTTTGGAGTAGTGAAACACCTATATCCAAAAGTTATGCATGGTGTTTCACTGCGCCACTTTGTTGTTAAGTAGTGGTGTAGTGAAACACCTAGATCCAAAATTTGCGTATGGTGTTTCACTGTGCCACTTTGTTAAGTAGTAGACACAATGTTTGGAGTAGTGAAACACCTATATCCAAAAGTTATGCATGGTGTTTCACTGCGCCACTTTGTTGTTAAGTAGTGGTGTAGTGAAACACCTAGATCCAAAATTTGCGTATGGTGTTTCACTGTGCCACTTTGTTAAGTAGTAGACACAATGTTTGGAGTAGTGAAACACCTATATCCAAAAGTTATGCATGGTGTTTCACTGCGCCACTTTGTTGTTAAGTAGTGGTGTAGTGAAACACCTAGATCCAAAATTTGCGTATGGTGTTTCACTGTGCCACTTTGTTAAGTAGTAGACACAATGTTTGGAGTAGTGAAACACCTATATCCAAAAGTTATGCATGGTGTTTCACTGCGCCACTTTGTTGTTAAGTAGTGGTGTAGTGAAACACCTAGATCCAAAATTTACGTATGGTGTTTCACTGTGCCACTTTGTTAAGTAGTAGACACAATGTTTGGAGTAGTGAAACACCTATATCCAAAAGTTATGCATGGTGTTTCACTGCGCCACTTTGTTGTTAAGTAGTGGTGTAGTGAAACACCTAGATCCAAAATTTGCGTATGGTGTTTCACTGTGCCACTTTGTTAAGTAGTAGACACAATGTTTGGAGTAGTGAAACACCTATATCCAAAAGTTATGCATGGTGTTTCACTGCGCCACTTTGTTGTTAAGTAGTGGTGTAGTGAAACACCTAGATCCAAAATTTGCGTATGGTGTTTCACTGTGCCACTTTGTTAAGTAGTAGACACAATGTTTGGAGTAGTGAAACACCTATATCCAAAAGTTATGCATGGTGTTTCACTGCGCCACTTTGTTGTTAAGTAGTGGTGTAGTGAAACACCTAGATCCAAAATTTGCGTATGGTGTTTCACTGTGCCACTTTGTTAAGTAGTAGACACAATGTTTGGAGTAGTGAAACACCTATATCCAAAAGTTATGCCTGGTGTTTCACTGCGCCACTTTGTTGTTAAGTAGTGGTGTAGTGAAACACCTAGATCCAAAATTTGCGTATGGTGTTTCACTGTGCCACTTTGTTAAGTAGTAGACACAATGTTTGGAGTAGTGAAACACCTATATCCAAAAGTTATGCATGGTGTTTCACTGCGCCACTTTGTTGTTAAGTAGTGGTGTAGTGAAACACCTAGATCCAAAATTTACGTATGGTGTTTCACTGTGCCACTTTGTTAAGTAGTAGACACAATGTTTGGAGTAGTAAAACACCTATATCCAAAAGTTATGCATGGTGTTTCACTGCGCCACTTTGTTGTTAAGTAGTGGTGTAGTGAAACACCTAGATCCAAAATTTGCGTATGGTGTTTCACTGTGCCACTTTGTTAAGTAGTAGACACAATGTTTGGAGTAGTGAAACACCTATATCCAAAAGTTATGCATGGTGTTTCACTGCGCCACTTTGTTGTTAAGTAGTGGTGTAGTGAAACACCTAGATCCAAAATTTGCGTATGGTGTTTCACTGTGCCACTTTGTTAAGTAGTAGACACAATGTTTGGAGTAGTGAAACACCTATATCCAAAAGTTATGCATGGTGTTTCACTGCGCCACTTTGTTGTTAAGTAGTGGTGTAGTGAAACACCTAGATCCAAAATTTACGTATGGTGTTTCACTGTGCCACTTTGTTAAGTAGTAGACACAATGTTTGGAGTAGTGAAACACCTATATCCAAAAGTTATGCATGGTGTTTCACTGCGCCACTTTGTTGTTAAGTAGTGGTGTAGTGAAACACCTAGATCCAAAATTTGCGTATGGTGTTTCACTGTGCCACTTTGTTAAGTAGCAGACACAATGTTTGGAGTAGTGAAACACCTATATCCAAAAGTTATGCATGGTGTTTCACTGCGCCACTTTGTTGTTAAGTAGTGGTGTAGTGAAACACCTAGATCCAAAATTTACGTATGGTGTTTCACTGTGCCACTTTGTTAAGTAGTAGACACAATGTTTGGAGTAGTGAAACACCTATATCCAAAAGTTATGCATGGTGTTTCACTGCGCCACTTTGTTGTTAAGTAGTGGTGTAGTGAAACACCTAGATCCAAAATTTGCGTATGGTGTTTCACTGTGCCACTTTGTTAAGTAGTAGACACAATGTTTGGAGTAGTGAAACACCTATATCCAAAAGTTATGCATGGTGTTTCACTGCGCCACTTTGTTGTTAAGTAGTGGTGTAGTGAAACACCTAGATCCAAAATTTGCGTATGGTGTTTCACTGTGCCACTTTGTTTAGTAGTAGACACAATGTTTGGAGTAGTGAAACACCTATATCCAAAAGTTATGCATGGTGTTTCACTGCGCCACTTTGTTGTTAAGTAGTGGTGTAGTGAAACACCTAGATCCAAAATTTGCGTATGGTGTTTCACTGTGCCACTTTGTTAAGTAGTAGACACAATGTTTGGAGTAGTGAAACACCTATATCCAAAAGTTATGCATGGTGTTTCACTGCGCCACTTTGTTGTTAAGTAGTGGTGTAGTGAAACACCTAGATCCAAAATTTGCGTATGGTGTTTCACTGTGCCACTTTGTTAAGTAGTAGACACAATGTTTGGAGTAGTGAAACACCTATATCCAAAAGTTATGCATGGTGTTTCACTGCGCCACTTTGTTGTTAAGTAGTGGTGTAGTTAAACACCTAGATCCAAAATTTGCGTATGGTGTTTCACTGTGCCACTTTGTTAAGTAGTAGACACAATGTTTGGAGTAGTGAAACACCTATATCCAAAAGTTATGCATGGTGTTTCACTGCGCCACTTTGTTGTTAAGTAGTGGTGTAGTGAAACACCTAGATCCAAAATTTGCGTATGGTGTTTCACTGTGCCACTTTGTTAAGTAGTAGACACAATGTTTGGAGTAGTGAAACACCTATATCCAAAAGTTATGCATGGTGTTTCACTGCGCCACTTTGTTGTTAAGTAGTGGTGTAGTGAAACACCTAGATCCAAAATTTGCGTATGGTGTTTCACTGTGCCACTTTGTTAAGTAGTAGACACAATGTTTGGAGTAGTGAAACACCTATATCCAAAAGTTATGCATGGTGTTTCACTGCGCCACTTTGTTGTTAAGTAGTGGTGTAGTGAAACACCTAGATCCAAAATTTGCGTATGGTGTTTCACTGTGCCACTTTGTTAAGTAGTAGACACAATGTTTGGAGTAGTGAAACACCTATATCCAAAAGTTATGCATGGTGTTTCACTGCGCCACTTTGTTGTTAAGTAGTGGTGTAGTGAAACACCTAGATCCAAAATTTGCGTATGGTGTTTCACTGTGCCACTTTGTTAAGTAGTAGACACAATGTTTGGAGTAGTGAAACACCTATATCCAAAAGTTATGCATGGTGTTTCACTGCGCCACTTTGGTGTTAAATAGTTGACACAATATTTGGTGTTGAGATACGCTAAAAGTTTCTAAAGTGTTGGCTTTATCTAGGAAGGTTTGAAACTTGGTAAAATTTGCAAATTGTTATTTTTATAGGAATAAATGTAGTTTTAGAAATTATATTTTACGTATTTCTCAAGAATTTACAGGTTAAAATAAGGTAATATTTTATTCATTTAATGCAAACAACTTCCAAACAATAAAGCTCCTTTTGAAATTATACTCAAGTTAAAACTAATCTTCACTGTAAATGAACCTTCTTAGTTATAAAAAAAGTATAATTTCAATGAATAAAGTCTTGGAATCGGTAAGGAAATTAAAACAAAGAAAAAAATGCACTGAAAAAAAGAAAAGAAATTTTTTAAGGTAAGAAATGAAAGCCAATTATGTCTTCGTAATGCCCATAGGAAAATTGAATGAGGTAATGAATTAGTTTTCTGATTTAATAGATACCAGACTTAAGTTAATTAGAGAACCGTTGAATTACTCGTAATTACTCTTTTGTTATGCAGCGTTAGTTAAATTCATATTTAGCATGTGAATGCACGAGAAAAATTTAAGGCAAATGAGTGTAAAAGATAAACATAAAAAAGTTTCTGTTTTAGAGACTATTATGCTTGCTTTGTTCCAAGTGTTTTTTTTCTCTTTTTTACCAAGATCTCATTGTTTAAAAATTATTAAAAAAATATCGTTATTAACAATTATTTGAGAAAGTTTCATACATTTAGTGAAACAACGGCAGAATTATATCGCCAAAAATAAAACAAAAAGCTTGTAGTTGCAAATTTGTGGGAATTAATTTTGAACTGTACTTTGTGTAAAAACGTTTAGTAAACTGCATGAAAAGCATGAGTTTTGAATAAAAAGGCTAGAATAATTGAGCTCAACTGTAAAGTAGTATGCGGTATCATTTAACAGTACACTAACTTTTGAATAGTGACTTTTTAGGTTCAAAAAACACAGATTTCGCTACACAAAATCGTAAAATTATTTAATTATTTTCTAAATAGTCTCTTGAAATATTATAAGTGCAGTTATACTCTCATGTATCAACTCAAATAATTCTAAAAAATGAACTCGAATTTATAAAGTTTTTTAGCTTTATTTTACAGAAAAACATACGTAGAAAATCCATAAGGTGCAAAAACATGATTTTGGGCAAAGTTTTCGAAATTCAGTTTATTATAAATTTAGAATTCCTGTACTCTTAGATTTCTAAAAATACTTTAGTTAAATTATTTACGAAATTAAGGCAGTTTAGTGCAAGGTGATAACAGTGGATAGATTAATGATTTTAAGTTTTTAAATGAGTTTATCTCAAAATCAGTTCTTTTTCACTTTTTACACCACTTTGGAAAAGACATTTCATGTTTCTTTTAAAATAATTGCGTATATTTTTTTTAAATGAATGTTAATGATTATCCTACACTGCAGACTAAGAGAAAAAAAGTAGAAATAAATTTTTTGTATGATTTTTTGCAAAGACAAGTGTGCAAATTTTTAAAAATTTGCTTTACTAACAGAATTGATCCCTATCGTATTAGTATATGCACTTGATTTTAAGATAATAGTTCAAAAGGTGATAGCCTTCTAAATAAAATTTTCGAAGGAATTTTTTGTTTTAGGCGATAAAATTTTTCTTTATAGTGTTTAGCGTATATGCGAAAAAAAAAGATTTTTTTTTATATTTAAAATGACCATTTAAAAAAAGATATTAACCCTTTCCTTACGGTGTACCATGATGAACCGTACCAGCCGTAAGCAAAAGGTTAATAACAGTATTTTTTGGCTCAATTTAAACGTTTTTACACATAATAAAACTAATAAACCAGTTTTTAAAATTTTATATCACTATTAAAAAAAAGTTGTCGAAACTAGTCGGATACCTTAAGCTAAAAAATAAAAGGTTTCGTGGTATTGCTCCGAGCACGTGGAGCTACATTTTTCCGACATCGGCTTCCATTTATCAATTAACGATTTTTAAGGGTCGAAAATCCTGAATAATATATATATATATATATATATATATATATATATATTCAGTTAGTATGTACTTAAGATTGAATTCAAAGTACGTGAAAATGTGATCATTAGATCAAAAGTTATTCATCATTAAAAGAAAGGAAGCCAAAAATTAAATTTTTCAAGACCTTTTTGATCGATTTCATTCAAATTTTGCATTTTTTCAAGTGTAAAATTAGAATGATGTAAAAATGATGATGATGTAAAAATTAATACTTTGCAATTTATTCGACCGATTTCGCTCAAATTTTGCATTTTTTTTAAGTGTAAAATTACATTCTTTAGAATGATGTAAAAATTGTATACTTTGCAATTAAAATTTTTCTTGACTATTATGAAATAAAACAATAAAAAAAATATTAAATATTTACTAAAAGTTACTTTCTGCCTGGATTTATCTTTGAATGAGTGAATTTTATAATTGTGTGCAAAAATATTTCAATTCCCTTGAAAAGTTTTTGATATAGTATTAAGGGGTTCAAACTTTTGATTGCACTCCTGACCACACTATGGGGACCATATTTCTCAGATTGCACGCACCTACCTTCTATATTTTGGGGATCGTAAATCCGATCTCTATATAAAAGGTATGTTTATTCAGAGAAAGTCCGTTCTTGTCTCTGTTTTCGTACCATAAAATAACATGCACTAATTGATTAGCATGATTTAGATTACCCCCTCAAACCATTAAGATTGGGTTCTAGATTGTAATCATTAGCTCAAAAGTTATTTAGGGTGGTCCATTTATTATTTTGCGCACTGTACAGTCAGCAAAAAAAAAAAGATATCACCCTGAATAATTTTCGTTCTAATGATCGGAATTTCACGAACTAAGTGTCAATCTTAATGGTTCCAGGGGGTGACCTCAAATATGCTAATTAGTTAGTGCTAACTATTAAATAAGTTAGAAATCAGACACAAAAACGTACTTTCTCTGAATAAACATATATTTTTTTTTACATATTTGGAATCCAGATACTTTAATTAGGGGGGGTAGACAAAATTTTGAAAAAAATGGGTGGTAAATAGGGTCGCAACAAAGGTTTATTTATTTGGCGATAGTCCAGAAAACCGCCAAAAAAAGTCGCCATCGCAAATGAATATTTTAAGATAACCCATTGACTAATTCAAAAGAAAATGCTTAATTTTACTAGGTTGCTAAGCAACCAAGCTCTGACTGGAAAAAAAATTGAAATAATGTTCTGTGATTACTCAGAGAGGTTTAATTAATAGTTAATAGAAAATATCTCGAAGTTTCTAGGCAATTGACAATTTTTAAGCTGATTTCTGTCCAAAAAGCAAAGTTTTTTTTTATTTTAATCTCCCTTGAAAAGAAAATTTGAATCGATTATAAATTATTTATGATTTTCTAAGTTTTAGAATTTAAATACATGAACATTTTATCTGATAATATTTAGATTATGTTGTTTCTGCTATATTTATTCGAGGATTTCATACTAAAATCAAATTAACATAACTTATTATGGCTAAATACAAAATTTTAGGGATAATCACTTTTACAGCTTTAATCAAGTCTTCTAGGCAAGAAAGTTTGAAGAAAAAAAAAGTGCTTGGAAAATAAAATGTATATTGTATAGTAATTCTAATGCGCATTCACAAGTTTTTCTATAATTTACGATATTTCTTTTTCCTATAACTCAAGGAATTGCTGAATGTTTAGTGGTATTTTAAAAGCATTGAAATAGGTTATGTTTAAGAATAAGATATTGAAATAATATGTTGCATATAGTATGATTCGTTGTTTCAAAAATCGCTTCATTCTGCTAGATGTTTAGATAACAAGGTTTTCTTTGGATAAAGATGATTAGCAAATAGCATCCTTATGCTTCGATACATTTAGAAACTTACGTTCGCAAATTCACCATAAAATATCGCACAGCATATTCTTCAATTACGATAAGCTACATTTATCACCAAATACTGATACTATGAATATTTTTGTTTTCTTATATATATCTGATATGATACTCTCTTTTTAAACAGAGCTTGTAAGGTCCTTAAGGGTGTCTTGGAGTGAGATTCAACTTTCCTCGTTCCCCATGTTAACCTATGGAGAATTATATGATTCTTAACCTACTCTTTATTTAGTCACTAATTAATATTTTTGAATTTTTTTTTGCTTCATTTTATGCTTTGAAAAGTCTACTATTAAGCTTCCTTACAAAATTTTTAGTTGGAAGATTTTAAGTATTTTTAAAACTTTTTTAAAACTAACGTGTTCTTTAAAAGACTGAAATTTAGGAGATAAGCTTTAATTATAAGTTTATTTTTAGCATTTTTGGAAAATTTTTTAGATAGATTGAAAGCTTAAGAAAATCTCTTTAACTTAAGATTAATATTTTAATTCTAGGTTTTATACAGATTACGTAAATCACAAATTAGTTTCAATAATTCTAATCATCAAATTTCCTTCCCCTTCTAAAACCCTTTTCAACAGGATTACCCACAGCGAAAATGACCCTTTGCACCGCAGGAGGTTGAAGCCAGCTTTCACTATGATTTATGACTCTCCCCACCACCTTTTTCTTGTGTGGATCCGCATGTATTTCTGTTTTATTTCATGTTAAGATTTTGCCAAGAAACGTTTGTTATAGATTTTCGTAGATTGCTAATATGGGAAACTGTAAAATTAAAAAAAGGTTGTATTTGTAGATAAAGTGACTTGGTATGAAATATCAAGATTCCAAACTTTGGATTTAAGATTTATAGAGAATTATTATGACCGTTTAAATATGAATGTTGCATCTAGATATCAAAAATTATCAATGGACCTTATAAGAAAATTTCAAGATTATGTAAATTGGGATTATATTATACAACATCAAGATATTGATAAAGATTTTGTAATAGAATTTGTTTCTAAAATAGATTTCTGTCTTTTAATAAAAAATAAAAACAATATATTACCAGAAGAATTTTATAATTCACACAAAGAAAAGATAGCTTGTATACTCTTGCTGAAATTTGTCATAATACACGAGTAAAAATGTAACACGAGTAATAAACGAGTAAAAAAACTAAAAAATGTTTCTAAATAAAAAAAGTTAAAATAAAGGAGTTTTCAAAGAGATACTTAAATGATTTGGAAGTTGGGGAATATCATATAAAGAGTTTGAATAAATCTAGATATGAGATAACGATGAAACTAATTAGTTTTAAAAAAGGATTGTTTAACTAAAGAAACTAGACACGAAATTATTAAGTATGTTGTAAAAAATGATCCTATCCCTTTTACTTATCTCGATTATCATGGGATCGTTGATGGTAGATATGATTGTGAATTTTGTTATTATGATTATGATAATTGTTTTGAAAAATATTTTTATTAATATGTCAAATAAAAACTATTTTATTAATATAAAAATAAGAATTTTGATTAATTAAAATATGCTGATTTTATCTATTATTCCCTATAAAAATGTCCGCCTATTTTAAATATTACGATTATGAATTAGAAAATTTAGGGGGTAGTATATAGGATAGGCTAAAGTGTCCTGTAGCCCCCCCCCCTACTGTTATAAGAATTGGGAAGGCAGCTCTACCTCAATGGAAGCAAACATTATTGTTCAAGGTTTCCTTCAAAGTATGACATTATATGGTGTGAAATATGTAGCCATGATTGGAGACGGTGACAGTAATGTGTACAAAAAAGTTTTGGAAGCTAACCCACATGGCACCTTCGACGTTGAAAGAATTGAATGTCGGAACCACCAAAATTTCTGTAACAAATTGAAAGAGGTAGCAAGAAATACAAAATTAGGACATGCCGCAGTTCGCAAATTACAATTGCTAGACAAAAGAATTCTTAGATTAAGAAATGCAATTGTAAAGGCGTCAGAGCATAGAAAATATCAACTAAATGCACAAGCTGATCTAATAAAGGATATGAAAAACGCTCCACGACATGTTTTTGGAGACCATACATACTGTGCTTCCTACTTTTGTAATGATAGAGATAATGTAAATCATATCTCAGAATTAGAAGAAAGTGGGATTTTGTTTAAAATCATGGAAATTATAGGGAAATTGACAAACCGTGCCAGAAGCTTGCTTTATAATTCCACTAATAATGCGGTGGAATCATTTAACGCATAAATATAAAGGTTGAAGAATTGTTGATTGTATTGTTGAAGTTAAGTGTCCTCTGACATGTACGAATTTGTTTCCAAATGAAGCTATACTTGACAGAAAATTCACCTTTTGGAAGACTAACAAAGAAAAATCTTGCATTACAGAAATAAAAAAAAAAACACAATTTTTATTTTCAGGTGCACGGACAATTACACGTAACAAAAGCCAAGTTCTGCTTTTTTACTTTTTGGACCACAAAGGGAATTTAAGTTGAAAAAATTGAAAGAGATGACTTGTTTTGGGCAACTGAAATGGAAGAGAAACTTAAAAGATTTTACTTTGATTGTTTGTTGCCTGAAATCCTGGTTCCCAGATATACCAGATCAATGACTATCCGAGATCCCGAGTACATACTGGAAGCGATAGAGAAAAAACAGAAAAGTAGATACATGATAACAAAGACTGAAAAATCTGATAATTTCAAAATCCTTCCTCTTCTAATTCTGTGGACGATTTATGTATAAGGCAACAGTACAAATCGCAGTTTTCATCCAAAATCATGTCGAGTGGGAGATTTCCTCTTTTGATTAACCTGGTCATTAATTTGATATTTTCTATGTTTTGTATGCATACATTTTTTTTTATTTTTTAAACATTTATTGTATGAAGGAATTATAACTTTTTTTTAAAAAAAGTTATATTTAATTTTAGTAAAATGCGACAATTAGTAAAAAGATTGATATCCATCGAAATTAAACCAATTTCTTTATTTGTCGTGACATTTACGGAATACATTTTTCTTTTCGAAAACTGAAAACTATCGGTGGGATAATTAGTAGAAGGAATTGTAACTTTTTAAAAAAAATTATATTTAATTTTAGTAAAATGCGATGGTAAGTAAAAAGATTGATATCCATCAATTTTAAATAAATTTTTTTATTTCTCATCACATTTACAGAATACATTTTTCTTTTCGAAAACTGAAAAACATCTGTGGGATAATTAGTTTTCTAAACAAAAAGAAAGGAGAGAGTTTTTTTTAATTTTATTTGCATGGTTCTCTTATTTTTTTAAAAATGTAATTAATAAAATATTTAGCGTAATCAATATATATATATATATATATATATATATATATATATATATATATATATATTAGTCGTTTGATTTGAATTTCATATTATCTTGCTTTTTGTGAGTGCTGTTGAGATGATAATAAACTATCGAAGGAAAAGAAAGTAACTATGATAACTTTAAAATAACAATGATAACTTTACTTAGAATTGTAGAAAAAACACAAAGCACATATAAGCTTAATGAATCTTCTTAGAATTTAAGCTAAAAAACATTGAAATATCTAAATTTAAAAAAAAACGGAAAAAAGTAACAGTGAATAGTAGAACCTGGTTTGGAAATTAAAACACTACGCATGTAACAGTTTTGAATAAAATTTAAAGAGTGAATAATGAAGCGAAAGAATTATAATAAATTTAAAATTTATAAAATTAAATTTTATACTTTATTAAAATTTATAATTTTACATTAATTTAATTGATAAGATTTCACGAAGTTTAATTTATTTGTTATAAAAATAAAAACTGTTTATTACTTTAAAAAAAATAAATAAATAAATAAATTATTTCATTCACTAGAAGAATAAGAAATTCCTGCTTTTACTTAGCCCTTTTCTGAAGTAAGGCTTGACCGCCATGGTCAGACCTCCCAAAAAGTGTAAAAAGAGTGTGAAATGGGGGTGTTGTCGATGTTGACATGATTGACGACTTAACTGTACTACTTGGGGGAAAGAAAAGTACCTGGTTATATTTGTGGGAGTGTCTCATTGAAGTTTTTCCTGACTGAAGAGGGGGAGAAGTCTGGGGCCGAGGTAGCAGGAACAGGCTCCAAGACACTCTTAAGATACTGAAAGGGGGGCACAAAAACTTAAAAGATAAAATATTTAATTTCATTAACTCAGAATATCTGGTCTCAAAATTTTAATTTTAAACCAAGTTAAATATAACTTTTACAATATTGATGCTCTTATGTTTTTAAAGACCACATAATTCCTGTTAAAATATGAAAATGCATATGTTTACTTTAACGAGTATAAAAACCTTATCAAAATAATGATCAAGACCCTAATGTAAAACAGTATAATTGATGATCAAAACTCAACTGGCTTTAAAAAATATGAAGAGGGAAGTAAAAGTCGACATGTTTCGAGCGTTCAAATATATTCACCCATTCTCAAAACTTGTCAAGCTTGAATAACTTGTGACTTTTATTATTGTGCTCAAAACATGTCTATTTTTATCATCATCTATTAATTTTTAAATCAATGAAGTTTTTATATTTTCAATTCAATTTCTTGGGATTATCTATTTAAATACACAATATATTAAATTATTTCACTCGATATTAAAATAAGTTTTACTTAAGTTATAGGCACAGGTTCTTAGATTAAAAAAATAATAATTCGCTATTTTGTAAAAAAATCAATGCAGTAAAATTTTTTTTGCTGCAAACCTTAACATTTTAATTTAAGGACATAAAAAAATTCCGTTTACAATTGAAATTTCAAAAGTCGAATGTGAAAATGGAATGTCCCCTAGCACCAGAAATCGAAATTAAATAGTTACAAGGACAACTATTTTAAACAAGTTAGCTTTTCCGTCCTACTCGAAGTTGTTTGAAAAGATATTTTGTATATATAGATTCCAAAGTTTATTCTACAAATATTTTAGGGTATACTTTCGGAGTATTTTGATCGAGTTTCTTTTTACACCCTTATTTGCTTAAAAATATTAAATAATAAGCTTAAAATAAATTATTCAAGCAATATGATTTAACGCATTTATAGTATAATAGTAAACGGGGCTTCCATCGCATATCCTTAACCTTGATACCGCTATCATTAAATGAATGGAATAAGCTTAGATAAATAATAAAAGTTAATTTTTTCCCCGTTTTTATTTTCAAGGAAATATGTTTCGATCAAACAGATTTCATTCTGGAAATAGCGAAATTATTGAGTCCCTTATTTGCTTATTGCTCCAAGGAGCAATATCATTCTTATCCTCTTTTGACGAATTATAGGAAAAACTGGTTTTCACAGTTCTGTAAAAAGTATGTTAGCCTTCTTGACACGTTTTTTATTATTTTTTTATTTTTAATCAAAATAAGTTCGGAAATTTACGTATTTTTTATTGCATTTTTTTAAATCAGATGATTCTAAAATTCGCACGGCTTCGGAAACTTTTTACAAATTTCAATTTTTAGTGTTTCCTGCTAAACAAAATAAGGCATTGTTCCTGATAACAAATTATACTACAATAATATCTTGGGAATCGTGCTAAAATAAAAAATTGAACAAAATAGTTTAGTATATTATCCGGAAAAAAATCTTGGAAACTAATCATGGAATCATAAAGAAAGAATCATTTAAGATACTGAGATATTTTAAGACGCTTAAAAGTTTTGGCTACGTATTTGACAGCTTTTTATGTTCGGTATCTTTATACTCTTTGTAGTGATTTATAAAACATGGACACTATTTTAGATAATCTATGTTGAAGTCACAAGAAACAAAACAAAAAAGACAATCAATGATTTATATTCTTTTTTTCGAAAAAAATAGTATGCTTAGTAAATAATCAGCTGTTTTGCATTAAATAATTTTAAACAGCGGAGTATTTTTAATTTCTCAACAAGGCTTTATTCTTAGCTAGCAGACAATAATTCTTTTAAAAAAAACTTGACTATAATGTAAAAAGGAACTTTACTTTAAAGAAAATCTAAATTAAAGTACTAAAAAAATTTATTAGTATATTAATGAAAAAATAATAAATGTAGTAGGGTAAAGAATAAAATTTTTAAAAATGCTAAAATTTAATTAAATAGTTGGTAAAATAGTTCTGCGAAACACTTCCGGACAGGTGATTAAAAAATTACTTTTAAGATTAACACGATATATAAGATGTTGAGAAATTTGCGATGATGTGAGATATGCTTAAATATGTTTACTACGTATTTTTATTAATATTCATAAAAAATATATACAAGAAACTGAGAAATATTTTATTCCAAATCTATTCATACGTATGTATATTATTGTAATTGTATCAGTTATTGAGAAAAAAAAACTAAAAAATAATCACATTAAATAATCACAATCTGGTGTATAATCATATTCTATCAAAAGCATGCTTTTATAAAACTCGACATTCGTTGAATAAAATGTTTTTTATTCAATAAAATGTTTAATTCAAATTTCTTTACTTAATTTCAAATAGATTTTTAGAGGACTAAAAAAGAAACATTGTATTTTATAGTTTTAAAAAAATAAAAATAAAAAGATTAGCAAACGATTATTAGCGAAAAAAATATGAATGAAATTTTACGCCACGCGCGCTAAATCAAGTTCTTCGTAAGTTTATCACATTTTAATATTAATCGCCCCATTTAATCATTTTTTCATTGTCGCCCAATTATTTTTTTTTAAATAATTAATTTTAATTTTTCTCATCTTCTAATAAATAAAAACAGTTGAAACTTTAGATTTTTCAATTGAAAAGCATGTAGATTAATATGGTATAAAAAAATCCATACCTTATAATTCAAAATTTTTTCATCCTCTCTTTAATTAAATAATAAAAAATAATTAATAATTATTAAAAATTATTTTTTTCATGAAATTATCTTTGGGTAAATGCGTTTTATGAGTTGGTGCAATATTCTTTTGAATTGCTTCTTTAGTTTTTAAAATATGATTGAAAACGCAAAAAGTGAAATTAACATTAAGGGGTCCAAATTTTGAATCGATCTCCTGACCAAACTATGGGGACCACATTTCCCAGATTGCGGCTACCCCCTATATTTAGAAGATAATGAATCCAAATATGTAAAAAAAAAAATTATGTTTATTCAGAGAAAGTACGTTTTTGTGTCTGATTTCGTAACTTAATTAATAGTTAGCACTAACTAATTAGCATATTTGAGGTCACCCCCAGGAACCATTAAGATTGACACTTAGTTCGTGAAAATCCGATCATTAGAACGAAAATTATTCAGGGTGATATCTTTTTTTTTTTGCTGACTGTACATCACTAGTACAGAAAAACATTTCACTCTCAGCTTTGTCATTATCTTTATTTATTAATTTCAAACTAGTTATCATTCAGTTTATTTACAAAATATGATGCGTTTTATTTTTGTTAAAAGTGCATAGTTTATAAATATTATGTTCCCTTAGAGTACGAGTAATTTTTGACAAAAACTTTTCATGATGATTATATAATTATGAGGTGTGTTTTTTAAGTAGGGACCGTTTTTCTGAGTATAGACTACCTCGTGCCCCGGCATTCCTTGGGAACTACTGTGCACAGTTGCAGCTGTGTAGGTAAAACCTGTACGGTCAGTTCTGTGCCTTTAAAATGTTTAAAATTATTGAATCGCCCGCCCCGTACAAGGTACAGTCAGTGATGCTTTTTTTCCCGGCTGAAAACCTGTCTGCTGTAAACATCGGCAGATTTGTGAAGTTCACGGAGCTACTGTCATGATGACAGGGAATTTTGCTATTCCATTGAATGAATGACTTTCCAGCAGCTCAGATCCAAACTTTGTAGGACTCCTTTAGCAAGGAGGGTTTGGATCCTCCCCCATATAGTTCAGACCTTGAGCCGAGCGATTTTCTTCTTTTCCAATATTTGAAACATCATTTCGTTGGCAGCCACTATAACGATGATTAAGACTTTAATACGACCGTGACCTCTTGGTTATCGGAGCAAGCTGCAAGTTTTTATGAAGAAGGTATTCTAAATCTCGTTATAAGGCATTATAAGTATTTAAACAAACTTGGAAATTATGTTGACGCATAGAAAAGCGTAAGTACAATCTGAAAATAAATTTGCTTCTTAGTTTTTTTTTCTCGTTTGGCTTTAATTTTCGAACGGCCCTTACTTTAAAAACACGCCTCGTGCTTTTGATATTTCGAAAGATGCCAGAAACGGATTTAAGTAGCTTAATTTGTCAACGCAAACAGTCTTATCTCTATAAATCCGATTAAGTTTACTTTGCAGTTGTGTAAGTAATACTTGTTAAAATAACCCGCCTCAACAGACAAAATGCATTTGTTATAATGTCATCAAATATTCAAATGAATCTTCGAAACTTCTCTCTGAGTTTACAGAAGAAGAATTTAGTTTCATGTCTAATTACGTATTCATCAACCGAATCAAATATTTCTTTCTATATTAGATATACAGAAATAATGTTTGAATATTAATGTCTGGAACCCTACGTGAGTTTTATACGGTATTTATTTTGATTTCAGATGCAAAATATTGTTCAATAACGAAAATAAATTAGATTAGATTAAATCATTAAAGTTGCATAGAAACATACTGGCATTTAATAATTTAGTATGATTTCAATCTCAAATGAAATGTAACATTCGGAAATTGAAGAAAAAATACCTAAAAATGTTTAGATTAAAAAGAAAATAGAATCTCTTTCATAAAGATTGTTCCTATTTTAGCTAAGGCATTTTATAATTTTAATATAATTTCACTGCGTTTATGATTCAGTTATTAAGTGAAAAGTTTAAAAGCCATAAAATCGCACGGGATAAGATGTTCGCCTTCCAATGAGGTGAACAGGGTTCTAATCCTAGCGATGGCAGGTCGATAATTCCGCACCCGGCTCTCAATGACCACAGTAATGACGTTAAATATTTTCAGTGGTAGATGGATTATGGATTTGAGACCCCTTGCTGTCAGGCTAACTGTAAGAGGTTTTCGTGGTTTTCATCTCCATGTAACGCAAACGCGGATTAGTTCCATCAAAAAGTTCTCCACAAAGGCAAATTTCTCACAATGCTTGATGCAGGAGTTCTTTTGTCTTTTGGATTGGTTTCAAAATAACAAGGCTGCGGAGTTGAACACTAGTAATCTCATACCCAAAAAATTGGGTCGGCTGTTCAACGACGGTTATAAAATGAAATATACTTTGTCCAAAAAATATTAAATACGCAAGTTTTTATTGTTAGCATCATTTTTATAATGTATTTCGATTTGAATAGGAATTAATTGTGCAATGGGATAATCCGTGCAAACTTCAAGGACACAAAATTAAATGTTCTTTCAATAAATATATTTTGTCAAAAAAGAAAAAAAAAATGCGGGAATTTTTTAAAATAATTTTTTAAACAAAAATGGTTTTGCGTGTTTTTATCGCGTCGAAATGTAATCTCCGAGAATACTGTATTTTAGTACGTTCTGAAAGCTATCATGCGAATTTTAATTTCATTTCTAAATAAAATAGCAATTTTTGACAAAAGTGCATTTTCATTTAGGTTAAAACAGATATTCATGATGATATTATTAAAATTTTGTAATAGGCTCGCAATAAATTAAAAATCTAATAAAAATCTCTTAACAGCTCATAGTGAGCCGTAAAGCGATGTAATTAAAGCTATTGAACACGAAGAAACAGTAATTTAATTTGATGTAAGGAGGTTTGAAACACACATTTCAATACACAGCGAAAAAATTTCGGTAAAATTATGATACTGTATGGCACTTCTGGTTAAAAACAAACAAACAAACAGAGAGTCTGGTAGTAAATAAAAAAATAAACGATATTTAAACCATTCATTGGGAAATATTTCCGCTCATATCAATTACATCAAATTCTAGTTTTCAAAATTTTAGTTCTTGTAACCATGCATTTAGTAAAAAATACAAAACTAAAAAGTAAATTTAATCGAATAAATGGTTTTTATGACAGTATCATGACAAACCGGTACCGGTCCAGTATGTACCGCATAAAATAACTTGATAGTGATAAACTTTGACTATCAAGAGTTGGCCGCGAACAATAGCATCATGCCAAATAAGGCTAAATACATTTTATCTTTATTTTAATGGGTTAAACTACAAAACATCAGTTTTGCTTACTTCAATAACGCAAAGCCTCCGAAAAAGGCAACAAGTAATATTAAATAAGAAAAAAAATTATTTTAAGTATATTAATTGAAAAACTTAGTGGAAGAACCAGGTAAGTGAAATTTTTAGAACGGAAGAAAAATTTTTTGTATCTGAACTATTTTATTACCAATTTACCAGAAGACGGGACTAATAATTCTTTGCTTTATTTTGTTTACCACTGTATAATTTGAAATAAAAATCATGCAAGCATATTAAAAACTAATGTAGATTAGTTATGTTAAGATTTAAGTGAAAGCAAAAACAGTTCCATCAACTACTTTATGTTATCTTCTCTGATTCATTAATGCCTCTGAAAATGTCACTTACCTGGTTCTTCCATCAAGCTTTCTAATTGTACCGGTACGTGCTTTTAAGCTTAGCGCATGATTTCGAAGTGTTTCGCAGTACTTATTTTTTATTCTTTACCTTTTTTATTGACCCCGTGAGAAGAACGGGTATTCAGCTTGTATATTAAATCTTATTTCGGTCATTTTCAATAAAATTGTCTTTACTTCATATTATGAATTTTATTTGCTGTTAGTATACAAAAGAATGTTTAAAATGAAAATTTTATATTTTCTGTATTATTATCTTTGAAATAAATATGAAATGTAAAAATTACTTTTATAATTTCTTGAGAACAGATTAAATTAATATATCTAAGATATATAGATTCTAAATTTCATGTAGTTATCTTTAATATAGGTTGTTTTAAACTAGGAAGAAAAAAAGGATTATGGAAAATCGAGGCATCAAAATTTCAGCAAATTTAATATGGAGATGAAACGATAAAAAAATTTTTGAATACAATAATTAATTGCAATTCCTTAAGTTATTATTATTATATTAAGTTATATATTAAAAATATATCAAAATTTTTTAGACTTTTGGTTTCATCGTTAACGTCACCTTTGTGCTAAAATCATACACAGCAATTTTATAGCACATTAATAAAATTGTTCCGACCACAAAAAAATAACTTTAAAACAAATGTCAACTTTAAAAATTTGTGATTGTATTACAAAACATGATGCACAAATGCTTTCTCCGTTTTCAGTGTTGCAATCCTATTTGTGTAAGAAGATCTAGATTCTTTTTCACAATCTACAAAATCTGATATACCCTAAGCTCCGAAAGAAACTTAACACTCAGTTTTCTTCTTATGTTTTTAAAGAAAATAATTTTAAATCTGACTCGCAAAACCAGGTAGGCTGTATTGAGAAAAACAAAACATATAACATTTCAATGCTGAAAATCGATACATGAAATCTCATAAAAAGTAGTAATCCTGAAAAAGAAGGATCTATTCCTAAAAACGAGTAGTGAAAAAAAAAAGAGAGGAAAAAAAGGAAACATATCCCTTTCGGTTTAAGGATAACGAAGATCAGAAACTGAGGAACTAGAAACTTACTTTTGCTAGTGTTTTTTATCCTTTGACTAAATTTTCTCTTCTTAACCTTTTATAGGGCACAGTTTTTCTAGTAATGTTGTGCTAAATTATTTTTGGGATTGAGATTAATTTATAAAAAGAAATTAATTTAGTTTTCTTTATTTAAAATTAATTTGATTTTTGAAGCTCTTTTCTTAGTGGGAGACTAGGTGAGTTTTTTCTTTTAAAATTTTACCTATTGTCCGAAATTTAACCATAAGTAATATTTATAATATAATAATAAATACCATAAGTAATATAATAATAAATAAACGTAAGTAACCATAAGTAATATAATAATAAATAAACGTAATATTTTGTGCTAATAATTAACTGAATTTAAAGACTCTGGGCTTATAGATATAAATAAATTTGATGAGAAATCTTCAAATGAATGCTTGACTCACAAGACGTAATTGTTTCCTTGTCACATCTTCTCTTCTTGACCTCACTTTAGCCTTTACTCTTTTCCATCATAACCGTAGTTGAACAACCGACCCAATTTTGGGTTTACGACTACTAATATTCAACTCCGAAGACTTGTAATTTTTGACCAATCCAGAAAGCAAGGAAACTCCTGGATCAGTACCCCCAGAGGCAGGGTTTGTTATGGGAACATGGTGGACTTTGCGACCCGACAGATTTAACATGCATCAGTCATCATTTACTACACGGGGAGTCAGCCGGCGGGGATCGAATCCACGAGCTCTTGAACATGGGCCCATTGCCTTACCAACCAGGCTATCCCGACCCACATTTATGTAAACAAACTCTTTTCAGTGGTATTTTTTTAAAGTTAAATCATTTATTAAAAAAAAAAGTTATCAAGTAAGGTAGTCTATTTTACCACGAGGGGACTTTCGCCTCCTGGAAAAGCGTTAAGACATGCTGGGGTCATAGAATGACTCCAAATGAAATTCTTTAAAACGCTACTAAAGAATTTTATAATTTTTGTTAGAAATATAACACTTTTGAGTTTTAGACTTTGAATATATATTGCTTAACTATTTCAAGCTTTTTACAATTCTTTTTGTGACAAAATCTAATAAGATATGATAGCATTTACTTTTCTGATAATTAGTACATAAATTACTATATTATGCACCATACGATTGTTTTTAATGCAGACATGAATATACATTATAATGTTAATATTTAATATTTTGTCTTCTCTGATACAAAGGTACAAACAGAAGTTGTATGTTTCTGGGAAAAAATGGGCACATATCTTTAGTTCCGGCAGTTTCCGATTTCTTCAGCAAAGCTTTGTTCTAAGGAAGTTTTCAATTTCTATTTCGGCGATTTCAGGCAAAAACTTTTTATTATTTTAACTTGTAGTTCATTAGAGCAGTAGAAAAAGAACCGAAAGATGCACGGTGTTATTCGAGGACCCCTGTAACTGATAAAACGCCTATTTAGGCAAAAAAAAAAAAAAAAAAATGCCAGAAATTCCATCTAATTATTCAAAAAAGGCAGATAAAAATAGGTAACTCAGCTAATAAAAAAGGAATCAACAGATGTGTAGTTGTTTTAGGAATCAGAACTTAATGCATGAGGTCACACAACGAGCCCAGGCGCCTTTTTAGGCTAAATTATTAGATGTCTGCACAAATCATAGATGGAAAATTAACCTACCAGGGAAAATTAAAGGTTATTGATTTCGGTGGGAAGTATACTTCCCACGGAAAGCATGAGTATCAGTATAACATTTATTTTGACAAAACTGTTTAAGCTTTAAATCCTTTTGCTAAAGTAACACCCATTTCATTGCTATATATCATATTACAAATATTTTTCTAAATAATTCCTTTAGAACAGTCATAACAGGATGATTTATCATAGTTCTTTTATTTCAATGATAAAGATGGGTAACTGATCTTATAAATGGAATATTTCATAGGGACCACAAACAATAAGGGGAGAAACTGACAAAATCAAATAGGTTGATAAAACGACTCAGCACTTTTGACTCGACTACTGCTGCCACTTATCAGGATTTCGATTGAAAATAGTTACAGGTAGTCAAAATGTTAAATAGACAATGAATCAGACTATTAGACTATTCAGACTACAGAGTAGACTATTTGTCAAAGCAAATGTTTTGAAAAATTTTGTTAGGACAGTTTTGATTTTTACACTAACGATTTTACACCGTAGTTCAAAACAAGCTGTACCCTTTTTTAAATTTAAGAAGCCGGTTTAGTTAAAGTTTCCGATTTTTTTAGAATCCTTTAAAAAAATGAACTTAAGTACAGAGAGTACGAACGATACTGATTAGTATTTCAAAATAATGAAAAAACAAAAACGCTATAGAAATATGGCGAAGCACTAGTGAGGAAGGCAGCATTAAAAAATTAAATAAAAACCAGTTTGATTACTATGATGAATTTGAATATGACCTTAAATAACTGTGTTTCAATGCTCTCTGGAAAACAGATTGGTTTTGACTCAATCAAATACAATTCTTTTCTCACTCAAATACAATTTGAAACATCTAAAGTTTACAGTTTTCTTATAAATTGTTAACCTGTTTTTGATAATCAAAGTCATTTTGAAAATATAGACTATTTTTCCTTTAAACACTAAAAATTATAATGAGGACATTCTTCAAAATTTATGCTAACGAAAAATAAGAATTATCTAAAATTTTTTTAAAAAAAGTCACCTGAGTTTGGTTTAAAAACTGAATGATTCACTAGTCTATATATATAAAAGTGAATGTGTGTCTGTGTATATATAAAATGAATATAAATATTATTAATTATTTTTATAATTATGCATTTTAATTTTCGTCAAGAATAATTTGTGTTAGCTTTTATTAAATATTATTTTATTTAAATTTAAATTTTTATTTCATTTTCATGGAGGATTAATTTTAGTTTCCATTAATGATTCACTTTATATTTCATAAACTATTAATTAATTTTTTAAGTAAGGCTTCATATTGTCTTCATTACGTGCTCATTTTGGTTTCTATTAAACTTTCATTTCGGTTTTAAAGAAATTTTAATTTTTGTTTAGGTTTCTACTTTAATTTTTATTATTGTTTCAATTCAGTTAATGAAAAGTAAATTAAATTCCTTACATAAACGATTCATTTCAGTTTTTATTGAGGATTTATTTTATTTTTCATAAATAATAATTTTTTTTTTTAATATGAGGATTCATTTTTGTCTAGATTAAGTACTAATTTTGGTTTTCATTACGGATTCCTTTCAACTTTCTTTAAATATTATTTTTTTTACACTAAAGATTTTACTCTAATTTTTATTAAGGATTCATTTTAAGAATAAAATATGATCAAATAAACGAAATGTAAAGTAATAAATATGAAATAAAAAAAAACTTAATAGTATCTCTTTAGTAAAGTTTAGAAAAAAAGTTAAATAAAAAGAAGAGTTAATAATTAAGTAAAAAACAATATTGATTTTTGATTTTCGTGAAGGATTTATACTGACTTTTTATAAAAGATTGGTTTAATTTTCATTACGAATTTATTTCAGTTTTCTAAAGTGATCAATTTATTTTATATTGAGGATTAATTTTTACCTTCATTAAGTATTCATTATGATTTTCATTAAGGATTCATTACAGCTTTAATAAAATATTAATTTTAGTTTTAGTTAATGTTTTACTCTAATATTTATTTAATAATTCATTTTAAGATTAAAACCCGAACAAATAAAAATATCAAAAGTAAAAATATTTCTAAATAAGAAACTTTTAATAATATCTCTTGTGTAAGTATTAAGTCATAACTGTATAAAAAGTTCAGAAAATAATTAAATAGGATTCATTTCTCTTAAATTACTAAAATATTTGATTAATTTACTTCCTTTTGTTTGACGCTTAAATTAAAATATAAAAAAATATTTTAGAATTTAATGCTAATCTAGTACAAGACATTAAATATTGACAATAATTCAAAAATTCCTTTTTTTTGGAGCACTGAATAGATTTTTCGCAAAATAGATTAAAGAAATATCCTTTTAAGAAATAAATTTATTAATTCCAAAAAGGCGACAGGTACTTTTGAAGAAACTAGTTTTAAAAGAATGAGAATTTCTTTTGTTTGAGAGTTAAATCGAATTTAGCTTATTCCAACATGGCAAAGAATTGGTTATATTCATTAATTTGTTGCGAAAAATAAAATATCGGTTTTTTATTTCTCATTATTTTAGAATAGCTGAAGAATTTACGCAGCAGTACCATCGAATATACATTTAATAAAGGAAAATGTAAAGAATTTTATTCAGTACTTGTATATGTTATTTCATTCGTATTTTTCTAGTCTAGTAATTTTTGTTATTGTTTGAGAGTATCGCTATTTCCTAGCCTCAATAAATAAGCAAACAGAATGTTTATTTTTATTATTTATTTACAGCAAAAAGAACGGTATTATAATGGATTATTTATACTGTTATGAATTTTGCTAAAACAAATCTTTTAGAGCAATAGCACTAAAACAAGCTAGTGAATTGTTCGCAGATTGGTAGTACTGATTAAAAAAACCCTCTGTTTACCTTTATATAGAATTTACAAATACGAAAAATATTTTCATTCTTATTCTCTTTAGCTTATTCGAATATATTTAAAGGAGCTTTGAAAATTTGAACATTAAACTAAACGAATGTTTTTAAAGATTGTATTTAAAATTAACCCATAGTTCAAATTGAAAATGCAAAAAATAAATAAATGAATAAATAAAATAAATCAAATAAATAACATAAATAGTTAGTACAGAAAAAAACAAACATAAGAACTAGACAAGATGGTTAGTTTAGAGTGTTTACCCTTAATTCGAATTATAAATGAAATAAATAATAATAAAAGAAAAAAAACAGATAATAACTGAACAGGATGGTTAGTTTAGGGTGGTCACAAAACAGGGAAATCAGGAAAAACAGGAAAAAGTAAGAAAATTTTATTAACCGAAAAAGTGTCAGAAAATTTAATTAAAATACACTATTAAAAAAATTTACTTAAAATACATTAAGCAAGCGAGGGGAAATGAAATAATGAGTTTGAAGTATCTAATGAATTTAAAATACCTAAAAGTCCAATAATTTTCCAGAAAAAAATAGTATTTAATTTTTAAAAAATAACAACCATTTTCTTTGAAAGTTTTTTTTTTAAAAAATATTTTTTTAAAGAAACACTGCTTAATAACTTTAATAGCAAGTGTAAAAGATTGCTTCCCGCCGAAATAATTATTCAAGAATTACCAAAAGGGTTAAAGTTCGGTTAATTTTCAAGAAAACGGTCATAAAAATGCCTATTTTCTTTTTATAGTTACTGATAGATTAGTGCTGACATCTAGTTTAAAATAAACTAACTATCTACAATTACCTTAAAAATATCCTGGTACTGCCATCTGGTGTATAAAATGAGAAATGAAATGTTTTCCGGGCAAAAGAAATAAATTAGTTTTACTCTTATTGGAGCGTTACTACTGAACACTCCAGCCCGGAAATTTCACGGGAGCGAGAAATAGAGGGTGAAACCTCACCATGTCATTTTCACGCGAGCTGGGAAGGGGTTAAAAACACAACTTTATTGCGACATAGACACATAAAGAACTAAACTACAAAACGAATAAAATATAAAAATAGGCATTTACTAATCACGTAATATATATATATATATATATATATATATATATATATATATATATATATATATATATATATATAGATATATATATATATATAGATATATATATATATATATATATATATATATATATATATATATATATATATATATATATATAGATATATATATATATATATATAGATATATATATATAGATATATATATATAGATATATATATATAGATATATATATATAGATATATATATATAGATATATATATATATATATATAGATATATATATCATATATATCTATATATATATATAGATATATATATCATATATATCTATATATATATATAGATATATATATATATAGATATATATATATAGATATATATATATAGATATATATATCATATATATAGATATATATATATAGATATATATATCATATATATCTATATATATATATAGATATATATATCATATATATCTATATATATATATAGATATATATATATATAGATATATATATCATATATATAGATATATATATATAGATATATATATATATATAGATATATATGATATATATATAGATATATATGATATATATATATATATATAGATATATATGATATATATATATATATATATATAGATATATAGATATATATATATATATATAGATATATAGATATATATGATATATATATATATATATAGATATATATGATATATATATAGATATATAGATATATATATATATATATAGATATATAGATATATATGATATATATATAGATATATAGATATATATGATATATATATATATATATAGATATATATGATATATATATATATATATAGATATATATGATATATATATATATATATATAGATATATATGATATATATATATATATATAGATATATATGATATATATATATATGATATATAGATATATATGATATATATATATATATATAGATATATGATATATGATATATATATATATATATATGATATATGATATATGATATATATATATATATATATGATATATGATATATGATATATGATATATATATATATATGATATATGATATATGATATATGATATATATATGATATATGATATATGATATATGATATATGATATATATATGATATATGATATATGATATATGATATATATATGATATATGATATATGATATATGATATATATATGATATATGATATATGATATATATATCTATATGATATCTATATATCTATATATCTATATATCTATATATCTATATATCTATATATCTATATATCTATATGATATATATATCTATATATCTATATATCTATATGATATATATATCTATATGATATATATATCTATATATCTATATATCTATATGATATATATATCTATATGATATATATATCTATATGATATATATATCTATATATCTATATATCTATATATCTATATATCTATATATCTATATATCTATATATCTATATATCTATATATCTATATATCTATATGATATATCTATATGATATATCTATATGATATATCTATATGATATATCTATATGATATATCTATATGATATATCTATATGATATATCTATATGATATATCTATATATCTATATGATATATCTATATGATATATCTATATATCTATATGATATATCTATATATCTATATGATATATCTATATATCTATATGATATATCTATATATCTATATGATATATCTATATGATATATCTATATATCTATATGATATATCTATATATCTATATGATATATCTATATGATATATCTATATATCTATATGATATATCTATATGATATATCTATATATCTATATGATATATCTATATGATATATCTATATGATATATCTATATGATATATCTATATGATATATCTATCTATATGATATATCTATCTATATGATCTATCTATCTATATGATCTATCTATCTATATGATCTATCTATCTATATGATCTATCTATCTATATGATCTATCTATCTATATGATCTATCTATCTATATGATCTATCTATCTATATGATCTATCTATCTATATGATCTATCTATCTATATGATCTATCTATCTATATGATCTATCTATCTATATGATCTATCTATATGATCTATCTATATGATCTATCTATATGATCTATCTATATGATCTATCTATATGATCTATCTATCTATATGATCTATCTATCTATATGATCTATCTATCTATATGATCTATCTATCTATATGATCTATCTATCTATATGATCTATCTATCTATATGATCTATCTATCTATATGATCTATCTATCTATCTATCTATCTATCTATCTATCTATCTATCTATCTATCTATCTATCTATCTATCTATCTATCTATCTATCTATCTATCTATCTATCTATCTATCTATCTATCTATCTATCTATCTATCTATCTATCTATCTATCTATCTATATCTATCTATATCTATCTATATCTATCTATATCTATCTATATCTATCTATATCTATCTATATCTATCTATATCTATCTATATCTATCTATATCTATCTATATCTATCTCTATCTATCTCTATCTATATCTATCTATATCTATCTATATCTATCTATATCTATCTATATCTATCTATATCTATCTATATCTATCTATATCTATCTATATCTATCTCTATATCTCTATATCTCTATATCTCTATATCTCTATATCTCTATATCTCTATATCTCTATATCTCTATATCTCTATCTCTATCTCTATATCTCTATCTCTATCTCTATCTCTATCTCTATCTATCTATCTATCTATCTATCTATCTATCTATCTATCTATCTATCTATCTATCTATCTATCTATCTATATATATATCTATCTATATATATATCTATCTATATATATCTATATCTATATCTATATCTATATCTATATCTATATCTATATCTATATCTATATCTATATCTATATCTATATCTATATCTATATCTATATCTATATCTATATCTATATCTATATCTATATCTATATCTATATCTATCTATATCTATATCTATATATATATATATATATATATATAATCTCTCGAGAATTATTTCGAACAAAAACAGTAGGTGTAAGTGTTTTGTAATAGATTTATAGCATGAAAATTAGTCATAATAATCAAAATTTAAATTTATCTTACTAGCTAAATAAAGGAAATTCGATTAAAATTTATTAGAAAAGTTATTTAGAAAAAATTGACGTCAGGAAACATAAAAATTAATAAAGAATATTCACTATGAACCACAAAGTAGAGATCTTATTTATTATTTTTGAGTTTATTTTCTAGCCCCTACTAGGGAGTTTGATCTGGGAATGTTTGGACTTACCTTTTGGACAATATTAATTTTGAGATTGCACTCGCTTGTAAACCACCATACCATTATATTAATTATGTTTAGGTAAACAATTTAATTCCACTTTGTAGCAGTTGAGTTAACTAGATTACATTTCATAACAATAATTGATTGAGTATAGAGTTTAAATACACGCGAACGAGAAACTGCGATTACGTTATTAAGAGAGCGAAATAAAATGGATTTGTCTCTAAAACGTGTTGTAAAAACAAAATAGAAAATAAACTTTAATGGTGGGACAAGTGGGAAACATACATGATGAAACACTACGATATTTTAATAATTTAAATTTTAAGTCCTATGTCTTTTGTCCTAGAGTCAAATAATCAAAGTTATATTGTTGTTACAATGGAAAAAAAGCACTTAGAAAGTTTTTTTTTTGTTATCCACTCAATATCGTCATGTTTTTGATAAAAAAAGTGTCTAAAATTATCACGTGTTTCAACAGTTATCAATAATGTTAAAAAATTGATAGAGAAGCCAAATTAAATTACCGATATTTTTAGAAACAAATTTGTATACAAGAAACGAATTAATTAATAAGATAAAAAAAAACAAACTACATATTATTTCAAGTTAAATAATCTTATTTAAATAACACAAATTTAAATACAATACAAAATATTACTAATATAATATAGTACAAAACCATAATCTAATTGCTCATTTATGTTAAATACGCCTTAAATATATATTGTAAATTATCATTTAACAGATTATAATTATACATAAAAATCCTTAATAATAAAAGTAATTTAATAATATTTATAGTTTCTTAAAAAATTATAACCTTATAACAAACTTCAATACCAATGCTTTAGAAATATTTTTAATTAAATTTATATAATGTAAATCATTGTTTATATTTTAAATTTTTATTGCTTTTTGAAGATAAATAGAAAGAAAGGTTTAAACAAAATCATTTAATAACTTGAAAGGGGAAAAAATTATGACGCAATGAAACACCATTTTCTATCTTAAATTCTGAAATCAAATAGACATATCATAGAAATTAAAGTAGCATAACTTTTAACATAAATATAGTAATAAAAAATAAAGAAAGGGAAATGGAAGCAGCCCATTTATTGCATTACATTAAATGGTAAAAATATTTTCTATTAAAGCTGTGCAAGATATTTCGAAAACTGATATCTGAGTTCCTTCCATACTTTTACGTACAGCCCTAATAGAAATATAGCCATCCATTACATTCTTAGAAGAATCTAACATATCTGAAATTTTTGGAACGAGCGTAACACTACTCGACCCCGAAAAACAAGCCGATTTAAAATCTCATTGAGAACATCAAGTGGGATGTTTCTACTAGAAAGAGGGAAAACATTTGATACTGAAGATCAATTTCAGGAAATCTTTTACAAGGAGTTCGTAATCATGAAGGAGCAGATCCTATCTAAGAAAATGGTGTAGGAAAACAACGCCTGCGGCTGAAGAAAACGAAACGGTTTTAGAAAATTACTTCTGTTCCCGTCTTTTTTTATACATGGATGTCGTAATATACTGAAAGCATTTTGTTAATACTAAAGGAATTTTTATAATAATTATTTTGAATCAATACATTTGTATTGAATATTGAAATTTAATAGATAATTAAATTTTAAATAATAAAATTATGACACTTTAATTTTATTAAAGTTTGAAATTTTGCAATATTGATATCTGTGTCAAAATAGCCGCCAAATTTTAGCGGCGAAGCACGTGAGGAAAAAAAATCTCAGAAATGGACACCTCGGAGGATGTAACTCTGAGCCAGATCCAGGTTAACCAAAATATATATATTTAAAATTTTTTCTTTTAAGTAAAAAACATTTTAGCGCCTTGGCGATAGCAATTAGCGCGATCAGTTATCGATTTGTAAACACCCTTATTTAAATAAATTCTTACATTTTATTGAATATATTTTTTAATTTTTTTATAACTATTCAAAATTTAACTTGACCTGATATTTATTGATTTCTAAACATAACTAGTATGTAGTTATTAAATCATTCGATAGAATTAAAAATGAACCAAATAATAAAGTTACGAAAGTAAATGAATAACTATTGAATAATAACTTACTGAATTAATTCAATTATAATTAAATAGTAAATTTAATATATTTTTATTCATTAGATTAAGAAACTATAGCTGAATAACACGTTATAATAAATGCTGAAGAGATCGGTTTATCAAACTATTAATAACTTAATATTGAATAAAAGTTTAGACTATACTATTATTTTTGAAAACTGAACAATAAAATTATTGGTTTATAAGATTATGATTAACTTATTAGATTGATATGGAATAATAAAGTTTTATGATTATCAAATTATTAGGGATATATTAACAAACTGTAAAACTATTAATATATTGAATTAAAAAAATAAGTTTATTAAATAGATTGGAAACATTTCATTAATAATAATAAGATTATAATAAACACCAGCGAATAAATCTTTAATTAGGAGAACATTTAATTTACGTTAAACAAGAAAAAAATTATATTGAAATTTATAATGGGATGTCTTACACATTAATTTGCCTAATTTCTTACGATAAAAACACCTACCTCGTTTAATTAAAATTTTAAAATGCAATTTTAATTAAGCAAGAAGGAATATATCGAATACTTAACAAAATTAAATTTCAGTTGAAAAATAAACTATTGCTAAATTGACTAGTGAATTATTAATTTAATGATTAAATTTTCGAAGGTGGTTTTAGACAAACAAGCTTTAAAGTTTATATATAAAATTTTTAAAAATTCAAAATTTAGAGTTTCAATTAAACTGAAATATTGCTTCGAGTTTATTTAGCCTGTACACAGTTAGAAATTTTTAACTTGATCGAAATATCGTCCAAGTTTGCTGTAACCTTCATACTGTGACGCGTTGAGCGAACGCTATTGTACTTAAAATTTGATTTTCACGATACAGTGGTTTAACTTGAACGGAAGCATGGTATGCTGGTGTAAGATGTTGATGCGGGAGGAGAGATTTGCATAATACATTGGTTTAACTTGAACTGAAGCATGGTATGCTAGTGTAAGTTGTTGATGCGGGAGGAGAGATTTGCACGAGACATTGGATTAACTTGAACTGAAGCATGGTATGCTAGTGTAAGTTGTTGATGCGGGAGGAGAGATTTGCACGAGACATTGGATTAACTTGAACGGAAGCATGGCATTGTGTAAGTTGCTGATATGGGAGGAGAGATTTGCATTATTCATTGGTTTAACTTGAACTGAAGCATGGTATGCTGGTGTAAGTTGATCATGCGAGAGGAGAGATTTGCACGATTCATTGGCTTAACTTGAACGGAAGCATGGCATGGTGTAAGTTGTTGATGTGGAAGGAGAGATTTGCATAATGCATTGGTTTAACTTGAACTGAAGCATGGTATGCTGGTGTAAGTTGATCATGCGGGAGGAGAGATTTGCACGATTCATTGGCTTAACTTGAACGGAAGCATGGCATGGTGTAAGTTGTTGATGTGGAAGGAGAGATTTGCATAATGCATTGGTTTAACTTGAACTGAAGCATGGTATGCTGGTGTAAGTTGATCATGCGGGAGGAGAGATTTGCACGATTCATTGGCTTAACTTGAACGGAAGCATGGCATGGTGTAAGTTGTTGATGTGGAAGGAGAGATTTGCATAATGCATTGGTTTAACTTGAACTGAAGTATGGTATGCTGGTGTAAGTTGATGATGCGGGAGGAGAGATTTGCACGATACATTGGTTTAACTTGAACGGAAGCATGGCATTGTGTAAGTTGCTGATGCGGGAGAAGAGATTTGCATAATACATTGGTTTAACTTGAACTGAAGCATGGCATGCTGGGGTAAGTTGATCATGCGGGAGGAGAGATTTGCACGATTCATTGGCTTAACTTGAACGGAAGCATGGCATTGTGTAAGTTGCTGATGCGGGAGAAGAGATTTGCATAATGCTTTAGTTTAACTTGAACTGAAGCATGGTGTGCTGGTGTAAGTTGATGATGCGGGAGGAGAGATTTGCACGATTCATTGGCTTAACTTGAACGGAAGCATGGCATGGTGTAAGTTGTTGATGTGGAAGGAGAGATTTGCATAATGCATTGGTTTAACTTGAACTGAAGCATGGTATGCTGGTGTAAGTTAATGATGCGGGAGGAGAGATTTGCACGATTCATTGGCTTAACTTGAACGGAAGCATGGCATGGTGAAAGTTGTTGATGTGGAAGGAGAGATTTGCATAATGCATTGGTTTAACTTGAACTGAAGCATGGTATGCTGGTGTAAGTTGATCATGCGGGAGGAGAGATTTGCACGATTCATTGGCTTAACTTGAACGGAAGCATGGCATGGTGTAAGTTGTTGATGTGGAAGGAGAGATTTGCATAATGCATTGGTTTAACTTGAACTGAAGCATGGTATGCTGGTGTAAGTTGATCATGCGGGAGGAGAGATTTGCACGATTCATTGGCTTAACTTGAACGGAAGCATGGCATGGTGTAAGTTGTTGATGTGGAAGGAGAGATTTGCATAATGCATTGGTTTAACTTGAACTGAAGCATGGTATGCTGGTGTAAGTTGATCATGCGGGAGGAGAGATTTGCACGATTCATTGGCTTAACTTGAACGGAAGCATGGCATGGTGTAAGTTGTTGATGTGGAAGGAGAGATTTACATAATGCATTGGTTTAACTTGAACTGAAGCATGGTATGCTGGTGTAAGTTGATGATGCGGGAGGAGAGATTTGCACGATACATTGGTTTAACTTGAACGGAAGCATGGCATTGTGTAAGTTGCTGATGCGGGAGAAGAGATTTGCATAATACATTTGTTTAACTTGAACTGAAGCATGGTATGCTGGGGTAAGTTGTTGATGCGGGTGGAGAACGGAAGCATGGTATAAGTTGGTAAGGTGTGGTTTATGGTAATGCTTAAATTGTTAATCCGGGAAGAGATATTTGCACGAGACATTGGTTTAACCTAAACGGAAGCATGGCATGGTGTAAGTTCTTCATGTGGGGGGAGATACTTGCATGATATATTAGTTTAACTTGAATGGAAGCATGGAATGTGTAAATTGTTGATGCTGGCTCAGGAAATCGCAATAGATGACATTAGCTCAAATCTGTATAATTTGGATAAACCTATGCTGCAAGAGATTACCTTTGTTGATGCTCGAAGAATATTTAGATTTTGTAGTTCAAATATGATCATTGAAGAATGGTATTTAGTCCAAAGAAAACTAAAGATTAAAATAATATGAAGGCAGATTAAATATTGATGAAATTGTGTTTCCATATACAATAATGAATTGTGGATTTAATTTGTTGTTCAAAAGCTAAAGATAAAACAAAAATTAATTCTAATTCAAATGAACACATTATAATCATTTCCAAAAAAAAAAAAGAAAAAAAAAAGAAAATACAGTGTTGAACAGCGGAAATTTGAAATAAATTTGGAGAATATGGTGGCAAGGACTAAGCCCCACAAAACTTGATCATCACGAAATTAAAAATATAAGTGCATTAAAAGCTTAGTTTATTTTTCAACATGGAAAGTTAAAGAATCCATAGGGTGGCTATTAATCGTTACCAACTATTATAAAGGTCTTTGTTAATAGGTTTTTCATCCAATTCTTGCTTTTGAGATTAAGAAAACTTAAATGAAATAATAAATTAGTTTTTAATTGAAAAGGCATATGTTATGATTTACACCTTATTAAGTTCACTGCACATTTGCACCATATTACAGATCAGAAAACCATTATAATAGCTCCAGTTTGAAACACTTTTACTCTGACTTCAGATGAAGGTTAGCATATTATGGAGGGTTTTCCTCAAAATCGGTATCAAAACAAAGCGCTTCAAGACAGGTAGACGACCAGTGCATACATTTTATTGCAAATCCACGTGATTGTAAATGATTATTTAAAAAAAGGTGATAAACTGACTTAACGAGAAAACTTTTTGCTTCCCTACTCTAGACAATTTATTAAGCAAATGGTGCATTCAATGCACCAGAATGAACTCTTATCTAAAATAGAAACAAAATATGGAAGTAATATTTGTCTTTTAGCTGTACCTGACAAACTTAGACGAGAGGAAGTGGTGGCCTTTCGTCTATTTATGAATCTCGATTGTCTTGCTACCCATCCGTATTGCATTCTTACCAAGGCTGCATGCCCTCTGTTTGAAAAATAAGCGAATCTTTGGACATAATTATGGAGTTCTCTGTGGAGAAACGAAATCATCGGGATATTGGGAGGCTAGAAGAATTATGCTGTGATAACATTTAGTTATCTTATATTTAGTTATAAAACAGCAACAATAAAAATGTAATTTTCTTTAAATTTTTTCTGTTTGTTTTAAATTTTTCTTGTTATAATACATGTTCACGGCCCGAAATAATGCAAATAATAAAAAGGAAAAGATGATCATCATAGTTTTGATAGCTAAAAGTTATTTTATCGATGATAAATGTACATTTCAAAATATATGCATGAAACTTAAAATTTGAAACAAAATTTAAAACACTGTAACATTCCAAGCACAAGAATATAATTTTTAAAAAACTTTTTTAAATTGCTACTAACTAGCCTAATATTTTTTTGAAACATAAATGTAGATAAAGAATGAACTTTTAACTATGTAAAATTTCCAGCATTATTTTAACTAGTTATAGCAACTATAACAAATATTTGCATAATCTTACAAGTTAAAACTAAAATTTGTTTTAAACTTGTAAGATGATAAAATTAATTTGTAAAATTGATGAAGTCAAATTAAAACTGGCACTTAAAACTAACTATAACAATCTTATGTTTATTTCTAATTCTGTATATGTCACTGTAGCAAAATGAAATAATTAATTTAAGGATTGTTGAATTCATTCTTTTTTTTCAATAAATAGTTTCAAGAAATATTTCTTGTCAATAAAAAACTAACGGAAAATAGTTGAAGAAAATAACTGATAGCAGGGGAATTTTATAAAATTATATTTAAATAATGTAAGACACGTTTACATAATAAGAAACTTTTTTATAAAATAATCTTATTAAAATTCACAATTTATAATTCAAGCAAACTATATTAAACTTCCTTTCAAAACTAATTTTTACATATGCAAAATAGTTTATGCTCGAATTTAATATTTGAATAAAATTAAACTTTTTTTTTCAGTTACATTACTTTTATTCATATGCTGAAGTATACAGTGTAAAGACACGAATTTTATTCTGATATTAAAAGCTTATAATAATTATAATAGTTTAATTATTATAAGCTTTAATTATAATAGTTTATTATAATAGTTTAAAATTTGTTCTAAAATACTTCTTTTCTTTAAAAATAAAACATTAAGAAAAGAAATAAGATTTTGCAATTGTAAACAGTAAAAATTAAGAAAATAGAAGAAATATTTTAATTAAAAATAACGCCGAAACAATTTTCAAATACATTTTAAAATTAAGATTATTTTAATTATTATAAATTATATTTATCATTAGTTTTATGAAAACAACAGCGTATAATTAGTCAAAACTTATATTAAAAATAACATAACTAATTTCTTTGGTTTATATATTTTGCATACAATAAAGTAAATATATTCACAAAGTTTGAAGCCGATTTTAAACTTTATTTATCAATAATTCAAAGACATTTGTCATGATATTATGCATCCAAAACTTTTGGGAAAAGTTAGATCCAAGAAGTTTTGTTGTTTTAGAATTTCAGGAGAGGACGTAAATAATTTAAGTTGTCTGGGAGAATAGTCTTATCTACCAAAATCCGATTAAAGTTATTTTGTTTTATGAAACTAATATTCGAGTCTTCGTTCCACATATGCTAATGTTATCAAAAATTCAAATATTGCTGCAAAACTTTACTGAAAATTAGGCAAGAACTTTATTTTTCATTATGCATTCAACTAGCGTAAAGGCATTTACTGGAACACACAAACTAAGTGGTTGTATATGGTTTTTAATGTACCGATATACGTGTTATTTATATTATATTTCGTTTGAATTTAGGTATTAGTAAAGGGCTATAAAATTAAGCGAAAATTCAAGCATCAAATAAAAAATTTATAAAAAAATATTCTACATATTCAAAAAAAAAAAAAAAAAAATCACTATAAATTGAAGGGTTTGTATGCTATGTTGTAATGAGCTATATTTTTCTCAAAGGCGGCATTTTTACATTTAGTCAAGAATTTGCACTAGAAGATAGCATAATAAACCGAAACAAATGACATTTTAACGTTTTTATGAAAGTCTTGTTTTTTTATATTTAAAAAAAATTTTTTTTTTATACCATAAACGACTTTTTAAACATTTTGAAAAAGAGACTTATAATTATTTTGCACCAAACTTTTAAATTTATATACCACAATATTTCATTTTAATTAACGAATATCACTTACTATTGCCCGCTAAATTGCTGATTCTCAAAATCTAATTAAAATAAATACTTGGAGTAAGAGGACATTTCAGCATTTCATTAAATAAGCATTACATTTACAGAATCTTACTAAATAAACATTTAGAGGATATTTTATTAATGCATTTTAAACGTGCAAAATTTACAAAAGCATACTTTTAATCTGTATAAATTTATGTAAAGTTTTTTTTCTGATTTATATAAGTTTTAACAGCTACTGGGGACCAGA